>OX638311.1:117313593-118513593 GCA_951812415.1 Beris morrisii | reverse complement strand
GGTTATAAATAACCCGAAGTGAATAATACGGCCCTAACTGTTATAAATAGACGTAGACGTAGACGAGGCAAAGTATTCGAAAACGACCTGAGTACATTAATTAGTAGCATCCGTCAACTTCTTCGGGTAGCTGTCATATAAAAGTCCTTAAAACACGTGTTAGCCAATATTGAACTATTACTTAAGAACTCTTTAAGCTACGACTTTGAAATTTTTATACGTAGATTTTATAATAGTCGCATCTTAAGGTACGAATAGAACAAATATTCCATGAGTCCTTCATGTAGCTGCCATACAAAAATTCTGTAAAAATGCTTTAACGTTTTTAATTTGAAATTTTGTACCTACTATAATTTTTAAATGGTTCAAGGAAAAAGGATAAATATGCAAGAAATCGAGTGAGTCCTTTCTGCGGCTGTCATGGAAAGTTCTTGGAAAAGGAATATTTCACTTTCGTTGATTTACCAAGTTTCAGATATGAAATTAAACGCTGAAGGTATTGTCTTTTACTTTCGAGTAGCAACCAAACGAGAGTCCTTAATATAGGACAAAATACATGAGTAATCCTTATTCTACTTTATCCCCAACTAAAATAAATCGAAGTTCACTATTTCATCTAGAGTATCATTGGCTTGCAGCCGATCGTGACTGAAGTATGTTCTTATAATACAGATCGAACGTTGGAAGTCACAAATCAATTTGGGACCCAATGATAAACACATGGTATCCGATCACGAGTGTAATATTCTCCCCTGTTTCTGTTCTGAAATAAGCTATGGGGGTAGATTAGATTAGATTTCATCGGAGGCGGAGGGATTCCTCCAAGCACCGCGATCAGTGGTCTATTGTGCTATACCTCATAGATCTTTCTCCAGTTTCAACCTAGAGGTCCTCACTCAGCTTTATTTCTCTTAGGAATTTATCAAGTTGGTGTAGGTCTATTTTTGCAATGGTACTATGGTCCACAAAGTGTTCTCCGAAACATTTGTGGCGCTGAGTTGCGACTGCCTCACAGCAGCACAGAATATGTTCAGAGGTTTCTGCCTGCAGTTGGCAGAAACTGCAAAGGTTATCGGTTATGATTCCTATTATTTTAAGATGATCTTACAAGCACGAATGACCCGTGAGTATTCCGGTTATTACCCATACTTTGTTTCTATCAAACTGTAGAAGCAGTTTATTTCTTTTAGTTGTGTGGTTCGGTATGAATCTTTTGGCCTGTCTAAGTCTGGGCAGTGTGGCCCAGTGTTGGCATTACTTGTGTTCTTCCCATACTCTTATGCTCCTCTTAATGGAGCAGGTTGAGATTCCACAGAACGGCTCCGGTCCAGTAGGGCGGACCGCTGCTCTGTCTCTTGCAAGTTGGTCTGCTGTTTCGTTGCCCTCTATGCCCTCATGACCGGACACCCAGTGCAAGAGGACTCTGTTGTTGGTACTAAGGATACATAATTTTTCTTGGCATTCCCACACCAGTTTTGAGTTTACTATGTGTGCAGTCAAGGCTTTTATCACTGCGTGACTATCTGTGAGAATAACTATGTTCTTATTTGAGTAACCCCTTTTTTTTATTTCTATGGACGTGGATATAGCAAGGACCTCAGTCTGGAAACGGTGGGATATTCACCGAGGGATGCCGTTATCCTGGCGCGGGGTCCGCTTATGCCAGCTCCGGTTCCTTCAAACGTCTTGGATCCATCGGTATACCATACAATGCTATCCGGTCCGAACTGCGGCGGGTCCCTTGCCCAGTTCTCTCTGTCGCAGACTATGGAATTGAAAGGGATTTCGAAGCGATATCTCTCTGTCATATGGTCCACAGGCATGTCTAGCATTTGAATGTTACTTCTAAGTCTGGATATATTATTAGGTCCACTTTTTACCCTGGATGGGTTACCGTTTAATTCGTTTCTCATCGCGGCTAATCTTGCCTGCGATTCGATATAGATGTGCAGCGGAGTCAGATCTAAAAGAACCTCCATAGCTGCCGTGGGGTAGGCTCCCATTGCTCCTGTCGTGTTGATACATGCCAACCTTTTGAGCTCCTGGCGCTTACTAGTTTTGTTCTTTGCCACCATACTGATGCTCCGTATGCTATCATAGGTCTTACAATAGCTGTATAGGTCCATAAGGCTATTTTGGGTTTCAAGCTCCAGGTTTTGCCTACGACTTGTCTACACAAGAATAGAGCAATAGTGGCTTTCTCTAATACTTTTTCTAGGTGCTTGTTCCGTAGGAGTTTCTGATCCAGTATTACTCCTAGATATTTTACTTCTGTCCCGAGTTTTATTTCCGTCTCGTACATCATGAGCGATCTTATTTTGCTCAGGTCTCTCTTTCGTGAAAAAGGCAGAATCGTGGTTTTGCCCGGATTGACCTGTAGGCCTTTCTCATGGCACCATGTTTGTGTTTTACTTAGTGCTTGCTACATAAGGTCGCAGATGGTTTCCTTAAACTTGCCCTTAAGCTATGGGGTATGTCTCCATCGCTGTTTGTCTTAGACGGTCAGAATCGCAAAGACCGGTAAAAATAAAAATACCCACAGGTGGGTAACTTATGCCCTTACAGGTAGAGTGCATCTAGTTTAAAGCACTTTGTAGCTCGTCGATTTTTAAATAGCACTCATTTCCCTATGTTCGTCATCTGGGTATTCTATTGTTTGTTGCCCAGCCTTATGAATGAAATTTTCCTACCTTACTATACTCTGAATATAACCGCAAAAAATTATTTAATTATTTAAAAATAAATCTGTTGTCGATAGCTGAAAGTGGCCATCTTTAAGTCCACTCGAATACAATCCTTTTTGTGTTTCGAGTATCATTTCGTTTTTAGGTCACGAGTAGACCATGACCTAGAGTTTATTTCGCATTTAAGCGCAAGAACAAGCCGAGCAGTAAGGGGTTTGGGCGACTCTATATAGCACAGGAGCATTTCTCGTCCACTACCCCAATCGAGGAGGTATGGTTCCAACCCCATCCTCAGAGTGAAATATTTAAATTTCGTAATCCCTTTTTAAGATAATTTCATATCTTGATATCTTAAAAAAAAAAATTGCGAAGAAATATTCCGAAAGAAATTAATTAGATTCTAGAGTCTTGAGCTTTGACAATTACATTTCAAGCGAAAACTATTTCAAATAATTCGGTGCACGGTTTTTCAAGTCTTCCAAATAAAGTCATCTAACCATTTTCAAGATAAAAATAAATAAATAAAAGCTGAAACAGGTTTTTCATTTCCGTTTAAACTCTCTTGCAAATTTTCAAAGAGACTTGAAAATTTGTTTCAGTTTTTCACGTTTCTTTAATCTTTTAAGTACCCATCCTTCAAGAATAATACAATTTTTCTTGTAGTACATATTTGATAAAATGTAAGGGTGAAATCTGAAGATCTCATGAAATATGTTGGTGTAACTAAACTTTTCAGAGAAATTAGTGCATTATTAATTCGGCGAAAAATACAAACAACTCCAAACTCTTCTTCAGTCACAGAAACTTTTCCTCATTTCATTCGTGCGAGTCCTTGAGTGTTTTTCTGGAAATAGGTTGGGTTGGTAGGTCTATCGACAAACCTCGTAGGGTATACTATGATTTGTTAATGAGTTCAATACTTAGGTCAATTGACAGCCTCAACCTCAACTTGTTTTATTGATAAACCTTTTTTTCGAGGTGACTCTCCTGAGGTATTCTCCATCGGGTGTTTCTCGTTATATTGCTCTGTCGGTCACAACATAATGTTTTTAGATTGAACAAAATGTAAATTATTAAAGAATGCCGGGCTTATTCTAAAATTTTATTTTATATTTTTTATGGAATGGCAAACAAAATATTTTCATGAAACCTGTGATAAAAAGTTAAGAATAGTTCCGAGAGAAAAGTCATATAGGATAAAGGGACTACAACAACGTCCCAAATTTGATCAGAGAAATATTTTCAAAGAGATGGAGGTTTAATTTTGGGTGACGCGTCATAGATAACGTTGTCCCAAGTATTCTCCCTGCTCATACTGACATGCCTAATACAATTTTTATGACTAATATATTTCGTTGTTGCTCCTTAAGCTTCGATTAGAACAGAGTAGTTCGACCTCTTACGATACTGCCTTTCTTTTCTAAGGTCTTCGAAAGGCTGATGAGTAACCAGATTATACCTTGGTGAACACAATCTTCTTTCTCAGTATCAATCTGGTTTTCGGCCAAACTATTGCTAAATTACTGCTCCTATCAAGACTATTGATGACATGGCTATGGATGAGGACTACGAAGGCCCTCTGGTTTCCCCAATAAATGCCGAAGGGTTCAGTCGACATAAAGATGAGTCGCGCCCGATGCCCTGACGCAGAGTCGAAGACATCGTGGGAGAGAATATTAGTCCCGACAACATTGTCTCACATATGATGAACAGCAAGGAAATCTGGGATGCAGTGGCTGAGATGTGTGTGACAGTCCTGATCGAGCTGCAGAGACTCGATTGATTGAGAAGGGAAGTATCTGAGATGGGGGTGTCTACAGTAACTGGAACGGTTGACAGTTGACTAAATTAGTCAAAGACATAGACAAGGTGATATAGACAAGATGACAAAGTCAAGGTGACATAAGACATTGCTTTTGACGGTAAACTGACTCTCCTCCAGACAAAATACTTAAGGCCTAGCGCATACTTGAGACTAAACAGCCGGGCAACTGTTTAATCTCATCCAGCCGCGCACACTCTTACCTGCCCGACTAAACTGTCGTTGTTCATCCGCACATTAATCTACCACCGGCCGAATATTACTGCCAATTGGTACTAGAGAAAACCGGTCGTGTGAGATTCTTAATTTGGTCAGTGTGAGCATCTAGATAAGCCGTCGTGCATATAGAGGCCAATGCGAGAGTTTAGACGCACATCGAGCGAAAGGGATCTGGCCTACCTATTAAACTGTTTAGTTTGGACGATTGTTTAGTCTCAGTGTGAGCCCTTCCATATAGCTTCATAGCCATTAGCCATTCAACTAAACTATCGCGCGATTTTAAATCTTTAGTCTGCGGGTACTCTAACTGTAGTCCCGGGTGGTTGTGAGTTTAAGCGAAGGGGTTTTTAGCGGGTTTAAGTCCCACTTCAAGGGTTTGATGCTTTTTCCAGCGTTAAAAAAAACGATGTGTCCGAACAAGCCAATCAATCGATTCGGAAGCAAAAAGTGCTTCCGAAGAAACTATTTCACGCCGGCATACGGAAAGTTTAGAATCCTTGACTGAGCATTAGGTTCTTCTTTTGTAGTTGATCTTTTAAGTTCAGGTTAAAAGGTTTTTGGTGGTGGCGATAACTGCTTGGCTCTAAGATTTGGTTCTATGCTGTATGCGTCTAGCTGTTGTTCTCTAATGCTGGGATGTAGACTACCCAGCAAGAAATATATCGGTTAAGTCCGCCGGAGCTTCGCCGTAGCATTAACCGGTAATCTTTCAGTTAAAACTTATACGCTTTGGGACAAAATTAACTTATATACTTCGTATCGGTGTACATGCGTGTGATTCTCCACCTCTTTTTTTTTAATATTACCTAACGTGAAAATGGCATAATTAAACAAAATGATACGTAAGCATATGCCAGGTTTTAGGGCACCAATTTGAATGTCGCAGCCGTTCGTCTTTTCAAAAATGTTTTGACTGTTTCACAAGTATATAAAGGAGAGTTACATTCATTAGAAGAAACTTCTAACACCAGAAAAATTTGTATGTCACAGTATTGAATTTTCTGTATGTATCTGTACTTTCGGGTAGCGCTTTCTTGCAGGGTAACCTGCAAGAACGCCCTACACAGCACGAAATTAACCAGTGAGTTCCGTGGTAGCTCCGCCGTAGCATTAACCGTAAATCTTTCAGTTAAAACGTAAACGCCTCGGGACAAAATTAACTTATATACTTCTCTTTCCTTCAATATTACCGTCTTCTTTTCTCATCGTTAACGATACTTGATAGTTCACTGGTAAAATACCAAAACCGATACCGGAATTCTTACGACGCAGAATAACAACTAGAAGTTTTCGGAAGTCGAATGGCACGTGCTGCTAGTGTTTATTACTTATGTTAGTACTTACTCATATCATCCAGCTATACATGGAATAAATAATCATGTACAGGTATATTAGGCCGGTTGACCTAATGTGATAAAGGCATGAATAAAAAACATACTGCAGTCACGATCGGCTGCAAGCCAATCGTATAATACTCTAGATGAATACTGAACTCCGATTTATATTGCAGTTTGGGATAAAGTAGAATCACGTGTGTGCATGTTGTATGTCCTTTATTAAGGACTGCCATTAGATTGCTACTCAAAACTAAAAGACAGTATTCAGTGTTTAATTGCATATCTTGAACTGGGTAAGTCATCGAAAAAGAGTCCTTTTTGAAGGACTTTCACATGAGAGGTGCAGGAAGGACTCACTCGATTTCTTACATATTTATCCTTTTCCTTGGAACCATTTAAAAATGAACGTGTACAACATTTCAAATTCGTAGCTTGAAGCGTTCAAAAGTTATCGAAAAATATTGTTGAACACGTGTCTTAAGGATATTTTGTATGGCAGCTACCAGAAGGAGTAAAAGGATTTTGCTGACTAGTAAACCTGAACTTCGTTTTCACTCAAAACTAATTTGTACAAAATTTCGAGTTCATAGCTAAAAGAATACTTGAGCTATAGTGAGTTCCGTAAATTAAGTGAAGACTATTTGACAGGATATTTGTATGGCAGCTACACGAAGGACCAACAGGATTTTTTTCATAATCATACATTAAGCTCCAACTATTGGAGAAATAGCACATACATAATTTCAAAGACGTAGCTTAAACCCTCCTGAAGTTATCGGTAATATTCTTGAACACGTGTTTTAAGGACATTTTGTATGGCAGCTACCCGAAGGAGTAAAAGAATTTCGCTGATTAGTTAACTCGAACTTCCTTTTTACTCAAAACTAGCTTGTTTAAAATTCCGAATTCGTAGCTAAAAGATTACTTGAGTTATAGTGAGTTTCGTAAATTAAGTGAATACATTTTGACAGGATATTTGTATGGCAGCTACACGAAGGACCAACAGGATTTTCTTCATAATCATATATTTAACTTCAACTATTGGAAAAATAACACATACAAAATTTCAATGTCGTAGCTTAAACCCTTCTCAAGTTATCGACCAATATTCTTGAACACGTGTTTTAAGGATATTTTGTATGGCAGCTACCAGAAGGAGAAAAAGGATTTCGCTGATTAGTAAACTCAAACTTCCTTTTCACTCAAAACTAACTTGTACAAAATTCCGAATTTGTAGCTAAAAGATTACTTGAGTTATAGTGAGTTTCGTAAATAAAGTGAAGACATTTTGACAGGATATTTGTATGGCAGCTACACGAAGGACTAACAGGATTTTCTTCATAATCATATATTTAGCTCCAACTATTAAAAAAGTAATACATACAAAATTTCAAAGTCGTAGCTTTAGGCGTTACGAAGTTATTGGTCAATATTCTTGAACACGTGTTTTAAGGACATTTTGTATGGCAGCTACCCGAAGGAGTGGGACGATTTTGCCCGTTAACGAACTTAGCCTTACAAATTCAACCAAACATCCAGATTCAAAATTTCAAGATCCTAGGTGAAGGCGTTCTTGAGTTATCGTGTTCACGGACAGACGGACGGACGGACGGACGGACGGACGGACGGACGGACGGACGGACGGACGGACGTCAGGCGGATTTGAGGTTTTTGGGCACAAATAAACAAAAAATAATATATAACTTTTTTTCGTCCGAGGCTTGGTTCTATGCGTTACAAACTTTTGGGCTGGATTAAACTTATAATACTCTATATGATTTCATCTAGAGTATAAACATTTGAATTTAATATCTCAACGGATTTGCGAGATACGCGCTTGCATACAGCGTCTACGGCGGACAGACGGATGTAATTATTTTTACGTGAAAGCACTAAAATTTTGCGAGGCGCTACTAAAGTACAAGATTCATGAAACTCGATACTCACTGCGAAATATCGTATTTCATGTGAATTTCAATATTCTTCAATCAATGAACCCATAATGTGAATTGTTCCAATATCTTAGAGAAAACTTGTAAAGTTTTAGTTTGTAAGCGCAGAATACCCGGGAAGAATATTTCAAATGACCATCGATACCGGATACATACTTGTAAGGACTAAGCATATCTTAAATTTATATGGCCGGCAGATGGAATGTTTGCACATTATTACTCCCAATTGGAATAGGATGTAGCCCAGTTGAAAGAAATATTATAAGATTGTGCCTATACAACAAGATATCAGTTCCGATTCGGGTATAGTTGGGGCGTCATCTTATTACTGCCAATCCATTATTATCCCATACGAAAAACGTTTTCGGTAATTGATCCGAAGAGTCAAAAGTGCGAAACTCCAAAGGAGGATACAATTTCTCCGGATATCCTTGCGTATCAATTTCCTCCGTTTTGCCAAACATTTATACGAGAAAAAGGCAGTTAGAGTATTGCTACCCCCGGAAAGGGTATACTCCAGTTGTATTATAGGCGGTATTAACAACACCTCATCACTTTAGGGTTGTATAACTATACAGAACATTTTGATCCCATTGCGAAAAGGACTCTATTTCGTACTGCCAATGTAGATATATTCTAGGTATTAATGGAGGAAAAGCCTTGACTTATGACTGGTGAAATATTTCTAGCTTTTGTTCCCTAAAATGAAGGATGGAATGTTCGAAATTCGAGACGGCATAGCTGTGGTGAATGGAAACCTTTTCGAACTGTGTGTAAGGTGCGATCTGATATCCCGTAATTAATGAAAGTGATGGTATAGTAGTAATGCTATCGATTATTTAGATTGTATTATATAGTATGATAAGATCAAATGTAACGTAGAGGGTTCAATAGACTCTTTTAGGTTATATTTTACTTTAACCTACCGAATCATTAAATTATTGAATTACTAGAAAAACAGGGAAAATGGGAAGTAAATTTTAAAAAACTGATGTCTTAATGTTGTGCATTGTAGATTGGTTGACCTTCATTTTTACAAATCATTCAGTCTTTTATTCGAAACTAAATTCAACTCAAGAAAGCCTCGAGCTAAGGGTGTTGAAATTTGAAGTTTGAAATCTGGTTGTTTTGGAGATTTTGTAAGGCAAGCCAACAAATCCGTTATATTCCTTTGAGCAGCTGACATACAAAAGACCTTAAAACCTGTGTTCACGAATATTGGTCGATCGCTTTAAGCTAGAAATTGTGCACACAAAAATTATTCAACGCTTGCAGCTAAAGAGATAAGAATGAAGAAAGTCGTTATATAATTTCGTGTAGTGCTTTAAAAAATGTGCATTTATCATCCAGATCCCACAAAAACTGCAGAAATCGGTAAGGTAGAAAGTCGAAATTAAAAAACCGACTTTCTTCTTTCATTCACATTTCTTTTATCCCTAAGTCAGAGTTCAGTATTTTATCTTGTTAATTTTAAAAAATCTGCCAAAAGTCTGGGAGAAACTTTATTATTTTTCGGGACAAAGTCTGGGAAACGGTTAAAATGGGTCGCGATAGAATGCTTATGCCACTGCCCTCATTTAACATATTGTTACGTGTAAGCCTGGCAACCGCGCAACTCGATCGATTACGAATAGGGAAACAGCAACAACCGAATACCTAAGCTGCAAAGTAACCCAATCAAAAGCCTAGTTGAGTAAATAAGGAGAACAAGGAGCAACACGATTATACCTCTCTTCTAATTGAACATGCTCTCCATTGTACTAGAATCCAATGAGGATCAAAGTCGAAAGATCTCAAGCTCACTAGAACCCTCTACATACACCACCGAACGAAGATCAAAATCGAAAGCTCTAAAGCTTTCTAGAACCATCCACATACATCACCGAGCGAACATTCAAGTACATCCTAGACTGCAACCGGTTAGTATAAAAGCAGGTGAAGCTTTCAGCGAGGACATAGTCATTTTTATTACGTCGACTGTGACAGCCAGCGTGTATACGCGACCGTGTTGGTAGAGAACGAAAGTGATCGAATCAAGCGATATATTAAAGCGGGCGGTATTGCCATATAGTGCGAATAATTGTGCGAAAGAATAATAGTGCGATTGAATAAATTGTTATTTATATTGATTTTAAACGAATTGTGTTTTACTTGAAATCCCGGCGAACCCCTAGCTCGGAATAATATGAATTAAGTAATAGGGTCATACTCCGGAACGCCGTCAAAGTCGTAGTATAACATCAGTTGTGTAGAGATTAGAAAGTTTTTTGGAGAGTTCATTCTGTCCTCAGAACAGAAGTAAAAATATCTAGAATAAAGCTACAAATAAAAATTTATAAAAAGTCCGTGTATATGACTCGAATTTCGGTACACTTACTTACACTAAAAGACCATAGAACTAGAAGCCAATTCGCTACCTCATCAGACCCACAATTTACAACCCTTGTGAAAAAAGTTCTTAGCCGATTCCATAAGAAGCACTTGATATCTCATCAGACACTAGACATTTTGCAAAATGTATGAAAACGTAAGCAACCTCTTCGCACCCACTGGGGGGTTGAATTTCGAAAAATAGTGAATTGAAAGTACTTAGATCGTATTCGAATACTTTGCTTCGTCTACGTCTACGTCTAGTTATAACAGTTTATGACGTCAGACATAGCAAAGCTGTGTCTCAATTCCTTTTCGGTTCGTGTCTTGACTACTTTTACGACAGCTGAGCTATCAGTCAATCTGCAAACATAAACAAAATTCAAATTTTCTATTGAATTTAATTTAATTTTTGATTTATGATGTGTCAAATAATCAGCTGAGCCATTTTGACGGTTTAGCTTTTTCATAAACTGTTATAATAGCAATGCTATGCTGTGACGTCAACATAGCCGTAGACGTAGACGAAGCAAAGTATTCGAATACGCCCTTAATAACCAATTTTATATCTCATTAGATCTAAGGGATGACGAAAATCCCTCTTACACTCCCTTGGCTGTATATCCAAAAATTCTGAAACTAATTTTTGGGCGATTATGTAGAAAGCCCGAGGAAATAAAAATTATCAGATCTAAGAGGTACGTTGGAATTCGTAAAATCATATGCAACCCCTTTACACCCCTTGCGGGCCGAATATCAAAAAATAGTAGAATGGGTTTGGAGGTGTTTATTTGAAAAGTCTGTGGAAGTAAAAACTAATCTGATATCTCATCAAACCGAAGAACTATGTCGAAAACTGTGAAAAAGTATGTAAGCACTTACACTCACTTGGGGGGTTGAATATACAAAAATCCTTAAATTAGTTTCTAGATATAGTATATGTATAAAAAAGTTCGAGGAATTAAAACCAATTCGATATCTTGTCACTTCCAAGAGATATGTCGGAATTCGTGGAAATGTGTTCAACCCTGTTATACTTTCTTAGGGGTTGAAAGCGAAAAAATTCTGACGAGTTGTAGTCGACAAGTCCGTGAAAGTGAAAAGTTATATGACTTATTTATATGACTGAATTCATGAAAATGTATACAACCCCTTTACGCCCTCGTAGCGGTCGAATTTCAAATATCCTGAAGTCTTCCTAGGTATTTATGTGAAGAAATCGCAGAATAAAAATTAATTCAATAGTTAAGAACACCTAAGAGATATGACGAAATTGATGAAAATATATACATCTTATTTTCACTGACCAATGGACATTTGAAATTTTTTTATCTAAATTATATTTCTAGTAGATCTACATATACTCACCAAGTTTCAACTGTCTAGCATAAGCCGATTTATAGATAGCAAAAACTCATTTTCTATCTATAAATCTCAATCTATTGTCCAAAGTTCTAAGTCCTCAGTCATTGATACATGAGAATTCAACGAGGAGAGCATTATCCATGGTCAAAGTTAGGCAACAATATTTTTTGGAATATATCAACAATATTTACTGAAATATATCAGTTTTATACTTGTTAGACGATGTCGTGGTGTTCTTAACACTATCGGCACATGGCACAAAATTACCCTCTGCTGGGTGCCAGGCCACTGGGGAATCCAGGGGAATGAGCATGCTGATGAACTCGCTCGAACAGGCTCCAGCCTAAGCTCACTAGTGGAGGATCAGCATATTGCTATTCACATCGGATCCATAAAACAGTCTATCGACTCACTATGCAGTGGGCAGGCAAAGGATGGTCAAACCTAACTACATGCTCAATATCAAGAACTCTTTGGCCTGAATATGATCACGGGAAAACCTATCCTGAGCCTGAGCAGAAAAGATGCTGGCACACTAATCAGAGTGCTCACAGGGCACTGCCTGATCGGTAGATACGCTAGACGACTAGGTGCCGAGGCAAATGATCTCTGTCGTAGATACGGTGACCCAGAAGTGGAAGAGTAACTCCTTCACGTCCTATGCGCGTGTCCGGCCCTATCGGGAACGAGACGACGGAACCTCGGCGCTTATTTCCTCGATGATCTTGGTGATATCATAGCAAACTTCATAAAATCTATTAAATGGTTTTAGGTTCCAGGAGTTTTCATTTCGTCTAAGTGAAGGAGGATGATGGCATCACCACCCCATATACCATACCACCAGACCATACCATCACTTTAAAATATTTTTGATTGTTCAAGCGAAAATTGTTCAGCATGCACCAATAATTTAATTTGTTAATGTCGTCTTTTAGTATCTTACAGTCAAAAGTAGATTTCACGACCCTAGATAATTTGAGATCATCGGAAAACATTAAACGATTAGATTAAGACACTGTAAGAGAGTCTTTGACAAACAAAACAACGAAAAGCAGTGGACACACGATAGAATCTTGGCCAACACCAGATTGCGCAAAATATATGGATTGGATTGAGCTATATTAAATATGACGTATTATTTACGATCACTTAAGTATGATTAGAATCAATGCAACATAGCAAAATCTATTCCAAACGATTGCAGTTTTTCAAGCAGCAAGTATAAAGTGGTCAACACTGTCAATGACTTTTGAGAAATCAGTATAAATTGTGTGGACAGAGAACGGATTTTCAAGCACACATTAAGAAGCTAAATCCGATACCGTTTAGCGTCCTTTAAAAAAGCTATATTGCTTGATTTATATTAGGGAGCTGGATCGTGGAAAAATGATTGCATGTAACAACTTTTCCAATATTTTTAAAAAGCGGGAAAGTAGACAGGTAAGGCGGTAATTCCCAACTTTTTGCTCTTCACCCTTCTTAAAAACAGGGCTAACATAAGAAGCTTTTCATTGAGTGGAGAGAATTTCTTCTTTTGCTGCCGTAACGACTCGAATTTCCGGGGTAGGCTCAACGGGTGCCGGGATCAAAATATTTATTTCTTATTTGACTTCACTTTATTACTTCTAGTTGACATACATTAAAATTATTATTTGATTTCCTTTGGGTTTTTTCCTTGCCGTCTGATCGTCGTCTTTGCTAAACGTGACTCGATTCGTATTTTCTGTGGTTACGACTTCACTTGCCTTGACCCTCTCGGCTCTCTCCCTGTCTTCGCCCCTCTGTGTGGCCTTTGCTCTCCCTGTTTTCGTCCTTCCCTGTCTGCGCGTCCTTCCCTGTCTTCGTTCTTCCCTGTCTTAGTCTCTTTGCGTGGCCTCTGCTTTGTTCGTCTTGATTGAGCTGTGTCTGCTTCCCGTGGTTTGGCGTCGTTCATCGAAGCTGGGTTTAGCTCGACTCCTGGCAGGACTCTTACTTGACCTTGGTTACTGATCGTCATCTTGTCTCTGTTCGCCCGATCTGCTCTGTTGCTTGGCTTTTTGCTGCTTGGCTCGTCGCTGCCTGGCTTGCTCCGCAGCTTGGATTATCGCGGTTTGGCTCGTCGCTGATTGGCTTGCTCCGCTGCTTGGCTTGTCGCTGTTTGGCTCGTCGCTGTTGGCTTGCTCCGCTGCTTGGCTTGTCGCGGTTTGGCTCGTCGCTGATTGGCTTGCTCCGCTGCTTGGCTTGTCGCTGCTTGGCTCGTCACTGCTTGGCTTGCTCCGCTGCTTGGACATGAACTAGTCGGTCTCAAGCTTTCAAAGAGGAACTGTTGGCTTGCTCCGCTGCTTGGCTTGTCGCTGCTTGGCTTGCTCCGCTGCTTGGCTGGCTCCGCTACTTGGCTTGTCGCTGCTCGGCTCGTCACTGCTTGGCTGGTCGCTGCTTGGCTTGCTCCGCTGCTTGGAAATGAACTAGTCGCTCTCAAGCTTTCAAAGAGGAACTGTAAGTCCACATTGCCTTACACAGCTTGGGAACCGATTAGAGACGGTTGTCCTGTCAGTACGTCGTTCTCTTCGACACTGCGAATCACAGTCGAATCAATCGCTTAGTAGTCAACGTTGCTACAAGAGGAACTGTAAGTCTACAATACCTTATTCGCTGACGCAGATTACTGCCGACTGACCCGCTTCTGGTCGTTCGCTATCCCTTATATAGGTACTCATCACAACCGGTTTTCATGAAGATCTTTGCATTGTGATTCGTGGTTGGCTAATGCATCCGTCCTTATATAGCAAGTTGGATTTTTCACTATGTTATGATTCGTGGTCGGTTTATGCAGCCGTCAGTATATAGGGTTTTCGGATTTTGCGATTTTGTCGGTTTTATCCAGCCGTACAGTGTCGCCTGAAGCATTTTTGCGACCCCACCGATTTTTCAAACGTTTTGCCAAAGTGCACTTTCTTTTCCAGCTTAGTTATGTCCATTTATGTCTTCAGTGCTCGTGTTTTCCCTTTGTCTTGTTCCTTTATGTCTTTGGTGTTCTAGTTTATATATTAATTCTAGTTTATATATTAATTCAGTGTTGTTAATGTTTTAATTCAATGTTTGTGTGTGGAAATTTCCCGCGGAAATTTTCGTCATCATACTGTGGTCCGAATTCTCTTTCTGTGCGAACAATCGGTCCGATTGGATTTGCTCAAAATTAATTACATAAATGTTTAGAATTTCGTTTGGCCAGCAAACAGTGTCATTACCATCTGAGGAGTCAATGACAGCAAGAACAAACAGAATGTATACGTTTTTACGAATTCCCCTTCTCTTAGGTCTGATGAGATATCGAACTTCTTTTTACTTCCACGCGCTTTTCACATAATATCATCCCATCAATATATAGCCCTGCCCCTAGAGCCAATACTCCTTATCTCAAAAGCGTACCACTTAGTGGTAACCGGGATAACGTTTGATACAAACAGGGATCCCAGAACTTTGCGCATACCACATTTCGGAATTCAATCCAATTTTGTACTTACACAGTCTTCAAACTTCAAGAATTTCGTATATTTTGGCATGTTACCAAAGAAATACACTATATGCACAACTAACAACAACATATCCTACCAAAAACCGTCTATGCGTTTATCTAAAAGCTTCTCCCAAAAGAAAAACAACCTCAAAACCTATAAATAAATTTTCCTGCATTTTTCCGCTCAAAATTTATCCATTTACCGCCAGCTAAACACAAAAATCGGAAGTACTAGTGTACTACTTACCGTAAAATTCTTTGGCATTGTAGATTTTATGCATTTGACCTGGAGGTATACGACATCCTGTACCCCATACGAGGACTATGTTCGTCATAAAATGTATGCACAAAAAAAAATATTTTTTTATGTCAGCTAGCATGGCAGCAAGGAAGCACAAAAACCAATATCCATATCTTATTCCGGTAAGACTGCCATATCTTTCCATGTAAGGATATACGAGCGTTACGTTCAAACTTTAAATCCTGGATAGGAGACAAGGACGACTCCTTTCAAAAGCCATAAAGTAGAGAGAAGGTTATGCGGTGCTGTCATTCATTAGATCATACACGCCGTCTGTAGTTGCCTCCGACTTCAGTATTGGGAGCATGATGCACTCCAGGAAGCGCTCACAAGAAGTTTCAAATCTTTCCATATTCCTTTTCTTGGAAAGGTAGCTCTGATAGCATTAGAACCTTCTGTCATAGACAGAATGGGAGTAACAACAATCGTACACTTTAGATCCTGGCATGTAACGTACAGACGGTACAAATGCAATGCTTGGTTTGCTGTACTACAGCCGAGGTATTAGTTATCAGGTGCAATAAACTATATAGTGAGGTATGTTCGTGGAGGATAAAAAGGGACTAGACATTCTTCCAGAGGAACGCTATATCCCTTTGCTGCAAGGGCGTTTAGATGAATGTCATCCTGTTAGGACATTCGGATATTTTGTTTATTTTTCGTTGCCCAGGTACTTGTGGTTGTTTCAAGACATTAACCATTCCATAGTCACTTTGGTCGGCTTTGTTTTGACCAGGTACTGTCTATAGATACCGTGACCGGTTTGCGATTTTTGTCAATTGGCTTTTTAAGGGTACTGAGAAAGTTCAGGTGACTTTAGTTCGAGGAGCATTGAGAACATTGAGAATCCCTTGTTCCCTTGTCTAGCCATCTCCAGAGACAATATCATTTATTACTTTATTATTTCAATAATACAGTATTGTGATCGATTTAAAAAAAAAAAATGTGCTACCCTGAAAACTTTTTTTTTGCGTTTCATGATAAGTAGACACGAAAAAAGGAAAAATTTTTTCAGTCCGTCTGTCCGCCGTACGCCGTACGTCTACCGGTGTACACAAAATTTTTTCAAGGCTCGTAGCAGCCAAACCCTTTGAGCTATTTAGTTGAATTTTTTTTCATGGATAGAGTGGGTAGTCCCCTTGAAGTGACGAAATTCTGAGGGGTGGGGGTGTGAGAAGGGAGGTGGGGAAAGCGTTTTAGACGGAAAATTTTGGTTTCTAAATCTCAGCAACCGCTTATGCTAAGAAGCTGAAACTTGGAATTTATATAGAGCTTCAACGGTGGACCCATTTGCAAAAAAAATTGCCGATATGGGTGAAGCAGTGGGGGAAAAATAATACTTCCGAGACGCTTGAAAGCAGAGATTGAGACATTCTATAATCCGTATCTCCTAAACTGTCAATGTCAAGAAATTAAAACTTAATGAACATCTGTAGGTATGCTAGGAGAATAGATCGGAAAGTAATTTTTGAGTGGGGTCAGTGGCGTGTGGGGGTGGCGGGTGAAAAACTTTACGATATCTCACGAACCGAAAAAACGAAAAATAAAATTCGGTTTTTGTATAAAGGTTGACAAATAAAGTTTGATGAAAGTAAATTTTTTTAAGAGGGAGGTGGAGTATGGACGTGGAGAGAGAATTTTTCTAAAAAATCACGTATCATATCTCAAGAAGAGTGTAAGATAGAGACTTAGCATTTATATATATCTAGAACCGATAATGATATAAAGCTGAAACCTGGTATTTACATAGAACTATAGTAGTAGCATGTTGAATAAATATAATTTTTTATATGGGTAGTTATGGAACACCACCCACCGGTTTTCCTATCTATAGAACGGCTTATGCTACAAAGTTGAAACTCGGTATGTATTTGTAAATCAACTAGAAAAGTAATTTGGATAAAAAAAATTTTAAATACTGGCGTTCGGAAAAAAATGATCAGTGAAAATGGAATGCATATATTTTCATGATTTTCGTCAAATCTATAAGGTCTTCCCAAATATTAAATTCATTTTTTTTCTACGGATTCTTCATATAAATACCTAGAAAGTGTTTTCAGGATTTTTTGACAAAGCAGCGACAAGCACAGAGTGAGCAACGACGAGCGGATCATGCGAGCGAAGACTAGGTGACGTTCAGCAACAGGATCAAGTTATGTTAAGCAGAGTCGTGCCAGAAGTCGGGCTAAAACCAGCTATGACAAGCCATAACAAACTTCGCCAAAACCACGAGTAGCAGACACAGTGCAGCCGAGACGTATAAGCAGAAGCCACATAGAGAGACGAAGACAGAAAAGGACGAAGATAGGAAAGGACGAAGACTGGGTGGGACGAAGACAGGGAGAACAAAGCAAGGACCACACGCGAAGACGAAGACAGGGAAAGGACGAAGACAGGGAGAGCAAAGGCCATACAGAGAGGCGAAGACAGGGAGAGAGCAGAGCAGAGAGGGTCAGGGCATGACGAGTGGAGTCGTACCCGCAGAATTACCAATCAAATCACGTTGAGCAGAGGCGGCGATCAGGAGCAAGTCAAGGCGAGTAGAACAGACGCGCGGAGGCGAGCAAGGAGAAACCCCAAAGGAAATCAAATAGCAAAATATATGTCATCAATTAGAGTAATAAAGTGAAGTCAGTCAATGAAATAAATACTTTGTAGCGGATCCCGGCACCCGTTGAGCCTACCCCGGAATTTGAGTCGTTACAAATTCGACCTCTAAAAGGGTGTAAAGGGGTTGTTAACTTTTCAGTATTTCCGCCGTATCCTCCAGATCTGATCAGATATCGAATATCTTTTCACTTTCATAGTCTTACGTAACAATCGCCTAAAACTTTTTTTTAATTTTTTTTTCCTTTTTCAGCCCCTAAGAGGGTATAAAAGGGTTGAATACGTTTTCACGAATTCCGTCATTTCTTTTAGAGTGATAAGAAATTGAATTGGTTTTTACTTTCTCGTGCTGTCTTCGTTTATTTATTAACTCCTTTCAGGGTTTTTGCATATTCAACCCCCTAGTGGGTGTAACGAGGTTGTATATGTTTTTACAGATTTCTACATATTGCTTAGATCTGATGATATATCAAATCCATTTTTAGTTCCTAAGGTTTCCTATATAAGCGCTAAAAGATCAATTTCAGTATTTTTAGATACTCAATCCTAAGGGGTGTAAGGGGGTTGTATGCTTTTCACAGCTTCGACATATTTCTTAGGTTTGATGAGATGTTAGATCGCTTTGCATTTCTACAGACTTTTTATATAATCTCATACAAACCCATTTCTCAATTTTTGGATATTGAACCCCCAAGGGCCATATGTTTTCACAATTTTTGCTATCCCTTAGTTCTGATGAGATACAAAATTGATTATTACGCCATTTGATTTAATGACCTAAAAACCAATTTCACGATTTTTCGAATTTCAAGAACTAAGGGGGTGTGAAGGGTAATAACCTAAAAACCAATTTCACGATTTTTCCAATTTCAAGAACCACAGGTTTGCTTATGTTTTCACAAATTTTTCAAAATCCCTCGTGTCTCACGAGATATTAAGTTGCTTCTTATGAAATCGTCTAAAAACCTGTTTCACAATTTTTTCGAAATTCAAACCTCAAGTGGAAGTAATAGGTTTGTATACGTTTTAACAATTCTTCGTATCTCTTAAGTCCGATAAGGCAGCAAATTCTTTTTCACTTCTATGAGCTTTTAGTGTACATAATATATCGAAATTCGAATAGTCTACACGGGCTTTTTCAATGTTTAATTGGCTAAAAATCTATATTTTAAATATTTTTATTTTAAGAACAAAATTAACTTTCCGAGAAACCTAATAATCTCATGATAGGCTCCGACTTTGACCGCTCCCGAGCTTTGACCCGAAAAATAATAAAGTTTCGACCAGACCATTGGCAGATTTCTATATTTGCTGTTGATGTGAAGTGCAAAAAAGGTTTTTCATAACTGGTCCCAACGAACTCTAACTTTGTCCTTGCGATTATGAAGTGTAGTTTATTTTAACATTGAAAGTCTGTAGCCTTCCCATCAACTAAAGTACTAGTCATCGTCTGGGTTTTTCGATCTATTAATGGAATCATGGCCAAAAGCGCCAAAGACCAGACGGTAAATTCCCGATATTAAGTCCGGACTAACCCAAATTCAAAGTGATATTGAAAATCAATGACGGACCAATGATGTTTCTCGTCTTCTCAGGATAGCCATCTGGACCTTAACGAAACCGAAAAGAAAAATAGTACCGCAAAACACTTGGAAAAATAGGCAAAAATCCTTATCATTTATAGGAACTACGATAATGTTGTTCGTTTTCGTTTGCTAGCGAAAAGGTTTTATGGTCGAAAAAATTTACAGCTGAGGGCGTAATCGATAAATTTTTCAACGAACCCCAAGACTTGCAGGAAGATAAAATGCGACATGAAAGACGACCGGGAGCTGCTGATGGCCGCCATTTATTCTTCTTTCATGGAATCCATAATGGAAAAATATTCAATTCGAGTGCCTAATGATCTGTAATAATAACGAAAAAGGAATCTAGCGAAGGATGTCAGTTAATTCTCTGTGCAGACCCGAAATTGTGTTTTGCCAGTGTCAAATTGCGCTACTTTAGTAGAAAGGACATTTCGTTCGCATTTTTTTTTTATTATTATTTCATTTTATGTATTTTTCGTTTTACTTTTGCTTGAGTAAGGACACTAAGGACTTTTGTTTCGTTACAAAGAGTCTTATTGGCAACATGGCGGAAATGGCACACTTTCTTTTATAAATTAAGTAGTAGACAGTGTCGGCACAGTAGTCGGATTTATTCGTACCTAAACTAAGTGATGGTCCTTTTTTTTTACATCGGTTTGCCGCTGGGCACAGTTCTATTATGAGTTTGAGAAAATTAAGAGAAGAAAAGAAGTTCTAAACGAGTATGGTCATAAATCAAACGAGAAATGGAAAAGTGGAAAATATGCTAGACAGTTTTCATTTCTATTTATACGCTCGATGACGTCCGAAAATAATTTCAAAAATTGTGAAAGATTGCCTTTTCTTCCGAGTGGACATGTGAAATTTGTTTCATGATAAATGATTGATTTTGGGGGTCAGTGTTCTCTGCTGAATATTACGCAAGACTTTAAGAGGTTTCTCATTGTTTTTTGCTTCAGAAAATGATAAACGGCTCAAGATGATGAGCAATATTTATCAATGGCTAATGAAGATGTTGAAAAGACCAACATTGAAACAAACTGTGAACTTGTAGATGAATCCAAAGGTAGTCAATTACCCAGGACAACTTGAAGGTACTAAGGCGGTATAGCCCTTGAAGTAGACTTTCATATCTACACGAACGGTTCGAAGACGGACGCGGGTACGGGTGTAGGAGTATTCTCCGCTGACCTGAACCATAGCGAGGCATTCAGAATATCGGACTGTTGTAGCGTATTTTAGGCAGAGATGATGGGAATCGTTCAGGCTTACTATCTGCTAGAAGCTTGTGCAATGCGGAACAAACCCATCGTAATCCTAGCAGATAGTCAGGCGGCAATTAGCGCGTAGATCAAACCCCGCCTTGTGAGGCTATGTAAGGATAAGATTAGTGTGTTATGCACTCATTTTAACATAACAATTTGTTGGATGCCGGGTCGCAGCGGGTTTCCGGGCAACGAAGCGGCGGATGAACTCGCTAGAAGAGGTTCGGCGCTGAATCAAGCGCTAGCTCATACAGTGAGGAGAGCAATTGAGGACATTAAACAAGCTATCGAATCGACGTGACAACCATATCGGAGGCTAACACGAGGTTGTTGGGCCTCACATCGTGTCTCGTGACCAGGCAGTTCTGGCCGACCCTGAGTGCGAGCAGGGCAAAGTTTGTTCTACTCGGAGATGGGAATACTCTTCGTATCCTCATTTTTGTACTGACGGGCCATTGCCTGATCGACCGGCACGACAGAAGACTCGCTGTTGCGGACGTTACAGATTTATGCAACAGCTGTAGTGGACCCGATGCCAAGGAAAGTATTTTCCACATGCTTTGCGAATGACCTGGTCTGGCTTTGAGGCGAGAACGTACTTTAGGTACGCGCTTCGCCGTGGACTTGGGCGAATTCGCAAGCATTAAGCTGGACAAGCTGCTGCAGTTTGTCAGGCTGGCGGGGTGATTTACCTAAGATGTGGTCTTGGGCACTCGGATACTTCTTCCCGTAGATGTGGGATCACAACGAATCTATTGCCGGTCTATGTGTTTGGTCGATTCAGCGGACACCAACCTTACCTAACCTAACCTAAGGCGATGTAAACGATACATAGAAGAGTACGGACTAGGTTAGGTTAGGTTAGGTGGGTAGCTATTGACAGAGATAGCTAACACATAGACCGAAAGATGGGTCCGTTGTGATCCCACTGCACCACGGCACAGCGCCTACGGCTGATGGCTGTTGTTTGGCTAATTTTCAAGAACAAACTGAGCCCAATTGCCCGCGGTATTATTCTATCAAACATACTGCAGTCACGATCGGCTGCAAGCCAATCGTATAATACTCTAGATGAAATACTGAACTCCAATTTATGTTGTAGTTGGGGATAAAGTAGAATTACGTGTGTGCATGTTGTATGTATTTTATTAAGGACTGCCATTAGATTGCTACTCAAACCTAAAAGACAATATTCAGTGTTTAATTTCATATCTTGAACTGGGTAAGTCATCGAACAAAAATGTCCTTTCTGAAGGACTTTCACATGGGAGGTGCAGGAAGGACTCACTCGATTTCTTACATATTTATCCTTTTCCTTGGAACCATTTAAAAATGGACATGTACAAAATTTGAAATTCGTAGCTTGAAGCGTTCAAAAGTTATCGAAAAATATTGTGTCTTAAGGACATTTTGTATGGCAGCTACCAGAAGGAGTAAAAGGATTTCGCTGATTAGTAAACTTGAACTTCGTTTTTAATCAAAACTAATTTGTACAAAATTTCCAATTCATAACTAAAAGATTACTTGAGTTATAGTAAGTTCCGTAAATTAAGTGAAGACGTTTTGACAGGATATTTGTATGGCAGCTACACGAAGGACTAATAGAATTTTCTTCATAATCATACATTTAGCTCCAACTATTGAAAAAATAACACATACAAAATTTCAAAGTCGTAGCTTAAACCCTTCTGAAGTTATCGACCAATATTCTTCAACACGTATTTTAAGGACATTTTGTATGGCAGCTACCCGAAGGAGTAATAGGATTTCGCTGACTAGTAAAGTCGAACTTTCTTTTCACTCAAAACGAATTTGTACAAAATTCCGAATTCGTAGCTAAAAGATTACTTGAGTTATAGTGAGTTTCGTAAATTAAGTGAATACATTTTGACAGGATATTTGTATGGCAACTATACGAAGGACTAACAGGATTTTCTTCATAATCATATATTTAGCTCCAACTATTGAAAAAGCAATACATACAAAATTTTAAAGTCGTAGCTTTAGGCGTTCCGAAGTTATTGGTCAATATTATTGAACACGTGTTTTAAGGACATTTTGTATGGCAGCTACCCGAAGGAGTAGGACGATTTTCCCCGTTAACGAACTTAGCCTTACAAATTCAACCAAACACCCAGATTCAAAATTTCAATATCCTAGGTGAAGGCGTTCTTGAGTTATCGTGTTCACGGACAGACGGACGGACGGACGGACGGACGGACGTCAACCGGATTTGAGGTTTTTGGCCCCAAATAAACAAAAAATAATATATAACTTTTTTTCGTCCGAGGCCTGGTCCTATGGGTTACAAACTTTTGGGCTGGATTAAACTTATAATACTCTATATGATTTCATCTAGAGTATAAAGAATGAATTCTGCTTGCTAGCTAAAGCTCTTTAATAGAGATGGGCAGTTAACGAGTGAACTACTCTAAAAGATCATTTAATTGAAGTGAGTAAGTCAAGTAACTTAGTCATTTTGGTGAAGTGCAATTCAATTCGAAAGGTGAATAAAAAAAATTTAAAAACTAATGAAGGAAGAGTAAAGACTAACAGAGTGAACGGTGAGAGGAGAGACAGACAAGCAACAAATCTTTTGATTTCGAAGACACAACTTAATTCTTCACAAAGTATCAGCTCTTAGAGTGACTACTGAACGGTGAGAAGAGAAGATATGAAAAGAACAGTTCAATTGAAGAACTGAACTTACTCTTTAAAAAGAAGTGTGAAGTATTTCACTGAAATGTACTGTTTTGTTCATCTCTACTATTAAACGATAATAGGTTTGTTCTTTTTGGCTACACTTTTCGCCACTTTTCTGCACTAACTCTTGAGCGACTGCAGAAAGGTGTAGAGGGTGAATGAAAAAAGAACAAACCTATTATGTGCAGAGTTAGTGCAGAAAAGTGTAGAAAGTGTAGCCAAAAAGAACAAACCTAATGTATTAGTTGAGTTGAGTTTTTGTAAAAGGTTGAAATATATATTTTAGCTGTAATCGTTACACTTCTTTGAGGAGCCTCTAAGCAAATAAAAATGAAATTCCAATTTAAATAAATTTTATCGATGTATCGTACAGATCTGAAAATTGGCCTTTACCTACTACAATTACTTAAATTACAAATTGATTTGTGTTATTTAGAATATGATTACTTTTTACCTTTAGAATACAATTACTCTTATCTACCTAGATAGCTCTTGTAATTTTTAATATAACTCGTTAGAAAGGGTTAGAGCAAGAACTGCTTTTAATCCTTGAAGAAACTACATGCATCTTTACATAAAAACGTTAATTAATATAAATTCAATTATTATTTATATTGTTCTCCATGTATATACATATATTGTACAGAAGAAAGTTTTTTGTTGTTATCCGGACTACTGCATTAATTTTAATTTTTTGCAAGCGGGAGTAACTTCACTTCTATATCATCGCATACCTTTTCAACTGCACTAATAACGTATCACGGAATCCATCCATTACGGGTCCAATTTTCCATCTAAAGCGTCCAGCTTGCTTGTGTTCACCTTGTACATCAATGAGGACATTTTTTGCGCTAGCTTGCCTTGCAGTCCCTTTTAAATTGCAGTTCCAAGCCAATAGGAAACACTTCGATATACAAGTAGAGTCTTCTGTGTGGCATCCTTACAAGCTAGCGCGAAGGATGTAATGGCCCTGGTTTATATATGCTCTGAATTTTATCCCCTCTACCACCAGGAAGATAGATGAGTTCCCATTTCAGATGACGTATTTCAGCCTTTAAATAAGGACCATATCTTGTCCATTTACCAAGGATGGCACTTTAATGTAGGATAACATTTTTATTTTCAAATTCCTTTAGTACATCGTAATGCACACAGTCCTGATTGTATTCATTCAGAGCAAGTGAATGAATGATCTTACAGAATTCATAAGAACTGTAGAACCATGAATTGAAATCGTGAATAGACATTTTTGCTTGGATATTTGTTTGGCTTGGGCTGTACTTTTTAACAGACTCGCTAAAGACAATATTCAAAAGTCGGAAAATAATATTTAATAAATGGAGTTGGGTGACTTCTTCATAAAAGTGTACAGTTGTTTTCGACTTTATATCGCAGAATAATTATACAGACAAGTTTTAATTAGCTTTGATACTCGTAGTTCCAGAAAGGGGTTGCAGGCTCACAAGTTTTCTTGCCATGTTCAACTTCACAAATGGGACAATGACATGCCGCTAGGTTCGCCAAAGAAAAAGACGAACTAGAAAAGCATTGGTTTGATAACATCGACTTATAATTGACACAGGAAATAATTGCAGTGAAATTCAACGCTTTGGTGAAATCTTTCTGAATATTATTTGGAATTTTATGACCTTACTCTGCATTTATGTAAGAGAAAAAGATATGTTATAAAAACGAAATTATTTCTTAAGAATATACGAATACTTGAACAATATACTTGCAACTTTCTAAAAATCTCTTGATTATTGTCGATTTATAGCCGCTTTTATTATATTCCAAACAAAATATTTGTTTTCACGGTCATTTAACTAAAAAATCTGCCAATGGTCTGGGCGAAACTTTATTATTTTTCGGGTCAAAGTTCGGGAGCGGTCAAAGTCGGAGTGTATCATCAGTTGCTTCGAGATTATTAGATTTCTTGGAAAATTATTTTTGTTCTTAATATAAAAATATTTAAAATAGAGATTTTTAGCCGATTAAACATTGAAAAAGTCCGTGTAGACTATTCGAATTTCAGAATATTATGGACACTAAAAGCCCATAGAAGTAAAAACGAATTTGTTGCCTTATCAGAATTAAGAGATATGACGAATTGTTAAAACGTATACAAACCCATTACTTCCACTTGAGGTTTGAATTTCGAAAAAATTATGAAACAGGTTTTTAGACGATTTAATAAGAAGCAACTTGATATCTCATGAGACACGACGGATTTTGAAAAATTTGTGAAAACGTAAGCAAACCCTTCACACCTCCTTGGTTCTGGAAATTCGAAAAATCGTGAATTGGTTGGCCGTAATAATCAATTTTATATCTCATCAGAACTAAGGAATGGCAAAAATTGTGAAAACATATACAAACCCTTGGGGGATGAATATCGAAAAATTGAGAAATAGATTTGTAGGCGATTATATAAAAAATCTGTGGAAATGAAAAGCGATCTAATTTTTCATCGAACCTAAGAAATATGTCGAAATTTTGAAAAGCATACCCCCTTACACCCATTAGGATTGAATATCTAAAATGGGTGTAATTGACTTTTTTATATAAGAAACCTTAGGAATTCGATATATTACCAGATATGCAACCTCCTTACACCTACTTGGTGGTTGAATATCCAAAAATCCTGAAAGAGTTAATAAATAAATATGAAGACAGCACGAGAAAGTAGGAACCAATTCAATTTCTTATCACTTCTAAAAGAAATGACGGAACTCGTGAAAACGTGTTCAACCCGTTTATACCCTCTTAGGGGTTGAAAAAGGAAAAAAACTTAAAAACAAGTTTTAGGCGATTATTACGCAAGCACGTGAAAGTAAAAAGATATTTGATATCTGATAAGACCTGGGGATATAGTAGAATTCACGAAAAAGTTTACAACCCCCTTTGCACCCACTTAGGGGTCGAATTTTAAAAAATCCTGAAAACACTTTCCAGGTATTTATATGAAGAAGTCGTAGAATAAAAAAGGAATCCAATATTTGGGAAGACCTAATAGATATGACGAAAACCGTGAAAATATATGCATTCCATTTTCAGTGATAATTTTTTTTGCCCCCCCCCCCCCCCTTCCGAACGCCAATGGATATTTGAAATTTTTTTTTATCTAAATTAGTTTTCTAGTTGATTTACATAAAAATACCGAGTTTTAAGTTTAGCATAAGCCGTTCTACCGATTGGAAAAACACCCCCCACTCCCGTACCATACTACCACTATAAAAATTTATATTTTTCCAAGATGCTACTAATATAGCTCTATCTAAATACCAAGTTTCAGCTTTATATCATTATAGGTTGTCGAGATATTAAACTCGGAACTTTTTCCTTTTCACCCTCCCCCACCCCCACCCTCTACACTCATACTTCCAAAATTTTGTTTTCTGCTAGGGGTCTATTAGGCCTACTTCTGGTAAAAATTTTAAGCATCTATCTTACACTGTTCCTGAGATATGAGATGTGATTTTTTAGAAAAATTCTTAACCCCTCCACTTTTATGCTCCACCGCTCCACAGCAAACTGCATTTGTCAACCTTTATACACAAACCAAATTTTATTTTTCTAGTGCAATTGGTTCGTGAGATATCGTAATCTAAAGTTTTTCACCCCCCACCCCCGTACGCCACTGCCCTCACTCAAATTTTTGTTTCCGATCTATTCTCCTAGTATACCTACAGATATTTATTAAGTTTCAATTTTGTGGCATTGACCGTTTAGGAGATATGGATTTTAGAAAGTGTCGATATCACCTTTTTTGCGTTTCGGACGCATTATTTTTCGCCCCACTCCCAAACCCCTTCACCTATATCTGCAATTTTTTTGCAAATGGGTCCACTATTGAAGCTCTATAAAGGTTCCAAATTTCAGCCTCCTAGCATAAGCGGTTGCTGAGATCTAGAAACCAAAATTTTCCGTCTAAAACAATTCCCCCTCCACCCCCCTCACACCCCCACCCCTCCAAATTTGGCCACTTTAAGGGGCCTACCCATTCTATTCATAAAAAAAATTTTAATTTAATAGCTCAAAGGGTTTGGAAGCTACGAGCCTTCAAACGATTTTGCGTACAGCGGTCGACGTACGGCGTACGGCATACAGACGGACTGAACTTTTTTTTTGCTTTTTTCGTGTCTACTCGTCATGAAACGTAAAAAAAAAATGTTGAGGGTAGCAAATTTTTTTTTTTTAAAAATCGATAACAATACTCTATTATTGAAATAATAAAGTAAAAAGAGTTCCTCAAATGGTGACATGGTGTGAGTTAAACAAAAATAACTTCTGAGCGAAATACTCTATCACAATATACTGACATTGGAATTAAAGGTAACGAAATGAGATTTCATAATACCAAGAAAAAAGTTTTAGTCAACAATCCCGTTTCTTAGATAAAAGCTTTGAAAGCTGCTCTTCCCAGACGTCTGCACGTCTGCATACCGTGTCTCATACAATAGGATGTGAATAACCAGGAGGCTATTTAGAACGTTATTTTTAAGGTTATCAGTCGCATAGTAACCTACACCGCATCTAAGCATTAAACGCGTTCCGGACTTTTACAAAAACTATTAAAGTTGCGCCCAGACTGTTGGCAGATTTTTTATATTTTACTTCGATTTTTTCTGTTTCTGCTAGCTTCATTTAATGTTTCTCAAATTCGTGCATACTTCGATGCTTTAATTTTGGGTTTTTCTTGCTTAGTTTCCAAAGTTTTTCACGCTTTTCATGTTATTGGCAAGTTTTTTTTTCCTTTTTGGTTAATTTAATGCATATTTTTGCCTGCGTGTTCTTATACGTTTTTTTTCATTTCTGTTATTCTGTATACGATTTCGAGTTTTTAGCGCATTTCTATACTTTAATTAAGTTTTTTTTACATTGTTCTCATCAATTTACTGGTTTTCGATTTTAATTTATTATTTTAATAATAAAGTATTATTATCGATTTAAAAAAAAAAATTTGCTACCCTGAAAATTTTTTTTTCGTGTTTCATGACTAATAGACACCAAAAAAGCAAAAAAAAATTCAGTCCGTCTGTTCGCCGTCCGCCGTATGCAAAATCGTTTGATACTCCCAAGCCCTATGAGCTATTAAATTTTTTATGAATAGACTGAATAGGCCCCTTGAAGTTACCACTTTTTGAATGGTAGTGGTGAGGGAGGAGGTGGGGGAAGCGTTTTAGATGGAAAATTTTGGTTTCTAGATCTCAGCAACCGCTTACGCTAGGAGGCTGAAACTTGGAATTTATATAGAGCATCGATAGTGGACCCATTTGCAAAAAAATTGCTGATATGGGTGAAGGGGTGTGGGGAAGGAATAATAATGCGTTTGAAGCGCTCGAAAGCCGAGATCGAGACATTGTAAAATCCATATCTCCGAAACGGTTAATGTCACGAAATAGAAACTTAATGAATATCTGTAGGTATACTAGGAGAAAATTTTTAAGAGGAGGCAGTGGCGTACCTAGGTGGGGGTTAAAAACTTTAGATTACAATATCTCACGAACCAATTGCACTAGAGGAGAGTGAAAAGGAAATAGTTACGCTTTTTATATCCCGTGAACCTATAATGATATAAAGCTGAAACTTGGTATTTAGATAGAGCTATAGTAGTAGCATGTTGGAAATATATATTTTTAATAGGGGGGAATTTTGGAATCTGCACTCCGTACACTCAGCCAGTGGGCTGGAAGATGTGGCCTGGGGTGAATGCTTCTAAAACTGAATTGGTGCTATTCACAAGGAAGCATAGAATGCCGGCATTTAGGCTGCCAAAGCTGGAAGGCGTGGAGCTTACACCATCGGAACAAGCTAAATACCTGGGTCTAATTCTGGATAGGAAGCTCAGCTGGAAATTGAATATTCAGGAGCGCATTAAGAAGGAAAATAACGCGCTTTTCGCGTGCAAGCAGACCGTGGGCAAAAGCTGGAGTCTCAAACCAAATATAGTACACTCCCAACAAGAAATTATGGTTCATATTTGGGTTACTGCGACGTCGTGGTGTTTAAAAATATTCCCGATTCGCCACACTGTTTCGTATCTGCAACGTTTAAGGGTCTTCCATTTACCGAAAGTGGCGCAACGCAACGAAGGAATTGTGTTGGTAACAATGCCTATTTAGTTTTGCATCAGAACGATGGCCAGACACACACTATGAATGTGTATTTAAATGTATGTAATCGAAAGTTTAATATGCATGTATTGTAATGCTTCTACTTGTAATATGAAGAGAAATGGATATCTTAAAAAATATACAGATCTCTATATAAAATAATTATGAAATTGAAATAATCAGCATAATGTAATGCAAAATTACTAAACGGACTCATATTCTCTGTAAACATACTATAAATACTTATAGAAAAATCATGGGACATGATAAATTTTTGTAATTGAAATTTTTCTTGATTTATTTAAAAATAAAATTTTACAGAATATACTTCTGAAGCAATAGCCCTTTTAGTTAAAATTACTATTCGGTCTTTAAAACCAAATTTACTTCAGAAATTTTGAAAAATTCTATACAATATCAAAATTACAGATTTTATTTTATTTAAAATCCTTCATGAAAATTCTATTCGCCATTGCAATTGATCTGAAGTTACTTTATAGTCATTATGCCTAGCATGTTGCAGAATGGGAACATTGTTGCTAACCGTTCCGTAAAAATTCCTAAAATGTAGTTTATTGTGTCTAGCATAGAGATCTATATACTGGAGATGACAAGCAGCGATTGAGCTGAAGGCGGACGTAGTCGCATTCACTTGCACGCAAAACAACAACAATTAACATAACGAACCTGTTTTGTCTAACTCACTCTCACGCTAAAACAACAACAACGACCCTGTTTTGTCTCACTTCTCATCGTGTTTTTGGCTTCAAAGCGCTTTATATAAAACCGGTGGCTTGTCGTCTCCAGTAGCTCTATGGTGTCTAGACACAAGAGAGTTGAAGGCAAACGTCATCGCATTCACCCACACTCAAAACAACAACAATTTACACTAGGCCCTTGTTTTCACTCGCATTTATATTATGACCCGCTCTTGAAACACGCTAAACAACAGCAATTTGACACTAGACCCCTATTGCACCTCACTTTTCTGGCTAAAAAGCGCTTTATACAAAACCCGGTGTCTTGTTATCTGCAGTATATAAATCTCTATGTGTGCCCAATTAGACTTGGTAGCTAATTTGTTACACCAAGGCAAATGATAAAGTGACACTTTCCAATACTGCGCCTAAAAGGGTTTTCTAGTAACACACTGACTACAATGTTTCTATATAGGTAGAGTTCCTATTGATCGATTCAATTATGATTGGCTTCAAAAGAGGCACGATGAATATTTTCCGCTTAGAATGACACAATTCCCGAAGAATTTGGCGGCGGTTTGGGAACTGATACTATTTTAGGAATTTTTTCTATGTGGAAACATTTTTGGGAAGACTTGCGTTTTTGTGTTACTTAGACTGCCTAAATGGGAAGTGTTACTGACAAGGCACGAACACTTAACATTTCCAAAAAAAATGGTAACGAAAACATTTCTGTGACGTCGATGTGTTAAAAATGTGACTATAGTAACAATCGGGCACAAAATTCTTGTTGGGCTGGTTGTACACGGCGGTTGTGGGACCTATTCTGACCTATGGAGGCAGTGGTATGGTGGAAAGCCATGGATAAAGAGTACAATCTTATGAAATTAGGAAGAGTGCAACGGACTGCCTGCAGCGTCTTCCAAGCGGAAATTCTGGCTGCGTTGCAGGCAGCAAATATCCTGTTAATGGGGGAGATATGCGATCAGAATATTTGACTCTACATTGACAGCCTGGCGGCCATAAAGGCGCTGGAATCGGTCACCATTAAATCTCAGTTAGTAAAGCGCTGTCGAGAAGTGCTAAAGGTACTTTGTAGTCAGAATAAAGTACAGATTTGCTGGGTGCCAGGGCATAGTAATATACTACGGAACGAAAGAGCGGACGAGCTTGCGAGATCGGTATCGGCATCGAATGGTAGGGTTGAGGAGGATGTTTGTCCACCGATATGCGGCATCAAAGCGCTAATTGGTGAACGCTATAAAAAGACAGCCGACTCTAGGTGGGCAGGACTGGCAAGTTGCAGGATTTCTAAATCCCTGTGGCCCAAGCTGGATAGTCAAAAGACTAAGAATATATTGACTTGGGATAGAGAAAAACTGCGACTGCTAGTCGGAGCACTAACGGGGCACTGTATGCTGAAGAAACACGCTATGCGGCTAGTGATAGCGGAGTCGGACATGTGTAGGTTCTGCCATGATCTGTATGCTGTGGAGGACATCACTCACATTCTGTGTGAATGCCAGGGGATCGCCAGCAGGCGTTTGAGATGATTGGGTAGTCTTTTCATCGAGAGCATCGAGGATTTTAGGTCGTTAGGGTAAAACAAACTAGTCAGGTTCTGCAGGGAATTGGAGTGTTTCTGAGGTGATGGAATAGCCCACGAGGACCTGAAGGGATCGCAATGAGCCCGTTTGGCGCATAGTGAGCATGGTGGTTTTAGCGCTGAGCCCCTTCTTAAACCTAAACCTATGGTACGGGGGTGGGGTGTGTTTTGCCTAACTATAGAACGGCTTATGCTACAAAGTTGAAACTCGATATGTATATGTAAATCAACTAGGAAAGTAACAAAATCAACTAAAAAAGTAACAAAAGCAACTCGTTTACAAGTTTTTTCCTTTTTCAACCGCTATACCCTCTTAGGGGGTATAGCAGGTTCAACACGTTTCCACGAAATCCGTCATATCTCTTAGGAGTGATAAGACATCGTATTTATTTTCACTTCCTCGGGCTTTATTTACATATATCCAAAAACTTATTTCAGAATTTATGGATATTTATCCCCGAAGTGGGTGCAAGTGGGTTTCATATGTTTTCACAATTTCCTGCATGTTTCTTAGTTCTGATGAGATATTGAATTAATTTTTACTTCCTAAGGCTTCCTACATAATCGTCAAAAAGTTGATTTCAGTATTTTTAGATATTCAACTCTAAGGGGACATAAGGCTTTCGACATATTTCTTAGGTTTGATGAGATATCAGATTGGTTTCCACTTCCAAAGACTTTTGACATAATCGCCTACAAACGCATTTCCGATGACCCAAAACCAAATCACGAAAAACCTTCTAATGGCGTATCAACTGATATTATACTACGACTTAGACCTCGTGCCGGAGTATGACCCAATTATGTAATTCATATGTTATATGTGGGAGCGGCGTCATTCTAATCGCTTCCCGAACTTTTGTTAAGGTTTTTAGTCACAAAGTCACCTACACCGCATCTCAGAATTAAACGCATTCCGAACTTCTACCCAAAAAATAATTAAGTTGCGCCTAGACTGTTCGTAGATTTTTTTTTTTTATTCTTATGCTTCTATTCTGTTTTTCGTTTTTCTCGCTCAATTAAACGTTTTTTAACAATATTTTTTTTTTCCTTTTTCTCGCTCAATTTAACGTTTTTAGCATATTTTTATGCTTCGATCTTGCTCTTTTTCATTTTTCTCTCGAGTATTTGGTTTTTTTAATTTTTGCATATTTTACTTTATTATTTTTTAATAATAAAGTATTTAAGCTTTGAACTGGTTTTTTAATTAATGTTTTTTCTCGTTTTTTACCTTTTCCTCGCATAATTTATTTATTTTCGGGCTGTAGAACTCTGGTTAAGTTTTTGTCATTTTGCTACCTTAGTTTAACGTTTTTCAAAGTTGTGAATATTTTTATGCTTTGACTTGTTTCCAAATTTCTCGCTTCATTGAACGTTTTTCGAGTTTAAAACATATTTTGGTCCATTTTTCTTGCGCAGTAGCTTGTTTTTTTACTAATGCCACGGAAAGCACACAATTTTTAACAATTTAATTTTTTGCAAATTTTCAACTTCAATCAAATTACGAAGAAAATGAAATGACGAATTTTACGAGAATGTCATATTTCTTTTTAAAGTCAGAAATAGTTAGTCCTACATAAAAAATGTTAAAATCATAAAGAAATGCATTTAAATTTCCGTCATATTGATACTACAACATTGACTTTGAACAGAACTTTCTGAACATGAAGTACTCATTTGATTTGAAGTTAAGTTTTAGATTGACTACACTAGATAATTCCTTTTAACTAGCTATACTTCTTCCAGGGTAGAGTTTAATCTCACCCTTAAAACAAACTTCAATATTCGAAATCGAAGAGAATGCTGCTGAATCGTAACCAGGTAGCGTAAAATCACAAATTGTGCAAACTTTATGGCGACAGATGTATGGCTGTATGGCTGAAATGATGAATCTACATTTGGGTGGTTGTAAAGCCTGTAGAGGTTTTTTTCGTTCAGTACCATAGTTGTCGCAATAAAGAAACGCCGAGGTAGTCGCTCGAAGCAGCTTGTATTCAATATTAAACAATAATTTTTAAATTACTTACCTATAACATTAAAAACATATGACAATGACATCTTCGGTTCACTGTTAATTTGACACTCGTAAATTCCTGAATCCCTTGGCTGTGGATATTTTATTTGCAGCGTCCAATTCGGTGAATTCTCCGGTCGTATCACCTGGAAAATAAATTGAGTATTTACTCAGCCATTCACATCAACTTCCTTTTTTTCATCTATGGACTAGTGGATTATAGGCAAATCAGTGTGCAGGTGGGAAAAGGAATTAAGAAGGATAATGGAAAAATTCTTCGGTGTCGTAAGAAAAAGGAACTCGAGTGAAAATAAAATTAGAGAAAAAAACCATTTAATTTCGAACATACCTGAAATCTTTGATCTGACGTGTACGTTGAAACTCCTACTGTCAGTATGTGAAGATCTCGCTTACGAATCCAAGACACCTGGAAAATTGCAAAGACGTAATACGATCAGCAAGAGGATATTAATGTTGAATCAGTTTAAATTGTGTATGAAATGATAATTGGTTTATGCAGTGTTGTTGCATTATTTATTTATTGCTTGTGGTAGCATCATGAGTGATACCACCCAAGTTTTAAGGCCACACCGGGTGTTGCATAAAATCATGCCAAGATTAGGACTAGCTCTAAGATTTGATTTGAGTTTTCATTACGAAATGCGCTAAAAAATGACGTTTAACTTCAATGTCTCCCATTAACCTGATTTTTGCATATACGAGGTGTGTTCAAAAAATATCGGGAATTTTCGTTTTTTTTGGATCAAAACTAAGATCATTTCTGGAAAAAACATTCGAGCACTTAGTGCCGGGTATGCGTTGACCCAAATTTTTTTTTGACTCTCTTTCAAAGTTTTTTCTGTCTGTTTCCAGTAATGTTCTTTTTATTAGTTTGAGAAAATGTTTTATTACCGTTTTTCCCCGGTGGAAAAACCGTATTAAACCCCTAGACAAAAGGGGGCGAACGGGCCTTGCCCGGCCAACCCAGAGAAGGGTCGTGGGCGCCAGTGATCCTTTTTTAAGGGTCCCGTTCTGGACTTCTCCCCGATCGAATCACAAATTCGGGGTAATGTTTCGAATACGCGTAAAACCAAAAAAATAACACAACGGAAGGCGAGCCGAAACACGTCACAAAATTACACCAAATAAAAGAAATTCAATGTCTAAGGAAACAATTCTAATTTACTAATGATCCATCTGACGAAGTAGTCGTCTCCAAAGAATAAATTACTTACTTGGTATTACTAGCTAATAATACAATTACTTTAACCTGGCTAAGATCTTTAAAATTAGGGCGCCTCTGGTGCGTAGTCTCTCGAAGGCTTCCGCCGAAGACGTTGTTTCGGTTGTTAATACTCAATTTTTCGCGGTTCTGGATGCTGCACTTCTCCCCGTCCAAATTCTGGAGCCTCGAAGTTGGTCCTGTTACCACTCTGGATTCTTCGACAAGATCGCACAATTCTAATCGTGCCGGAACCGACTTGTGACGCTCGAAGCACGTACTTCTGGTTTTTATTGTAACCGCAAAAATAATGTTCACTTTGAAAACGTTTCGTCCACTCTCTAGCTAACACTTGATCCAAGAGACCGTTTTCGGGTGCTGCACTTCTCGCGAAACCTTGGGTCAGCTTTTTAAATCGGTAAATCCCCGTTTTCCTGGGTCAACGACTGCTTTCTCCAGGTCATTCCCTCAAGTCTAATAACTTTCTCTTACTTCGTTAGCTTTCACTCTCGATTGATTCGGTGTCCACTTAATATTCTCCATCCGACTTTTTAGCATGGACCCAAACCTAGATGATCTGTTTTATCGACTTGCAATTCTCGCAGTGTAAGTCCGCCATAGTTGTAATGCAATGTCATTTGACATTTCCCCGTCCTCAATGAAGTGTATGTGACAATGTTTACGTTTGTGATGTTTTTGTTTACGTTTTGAGTGATGAGATTTCGTGTTCAGTGATGTTACGTGTTATGTATTAATCCAATTGTGGTTCAAATTTGCGTTAATGTTTTGTTCCAATTGTTCCTAATCCTACCCTAATATTACTAAATCCTAATCCTAGCAGTATTTCACGTTCCTTATCCTAAATAAAACTAATTCTAAATGCAACGTACTACTAACCATCTTCCAGCTCCTCTTCCGTGCTTTATTCCTTTTTTAATTAATTAATAACGATTTAACTAATTCCCTCATTTGTGCTGATATCTTTTTAGGTTGGTTCGGGTTCCTGCGCGAGGAGTAGTTGTTCAACAAGGATACGAGGAGTGATCTTCTTTGGTAAGTTTTATATTTTAATATTTTATCGCGATATAGAAAACTAACAATTCTCTTCTTTTCTTACAGGGTGACGACCAAAACTGACCCGTAACAGTTTATCCGATTGTCTTGTTTGTAATATAGGCTCTATATTTTTGAATAAATTAGCTAGTAATACTATGGTCTTGTATCTGTGACTATTTTCTTCTATATTCCTTGTAATCAAAGGTAATTTAATGTTTGGTCTACAATTCCTTCCAAGATTTGTGGTTGTAAAAAAAACTTTTACTATATTTATATGCGAAAGAAATCAGAGATAGTGAATATAATTGATATACATCTAGAACTTTTGTTTCGCTAAATATAAGATCGCTTGGATATCTTATAGGTTTTTTTTCTTATTAACTTGAGTATCAATTTCTGAATAATGTAAAGTGGCTTAATGTATGATCGAAACGTTCCCCCCCAAATGAGTATACCGAAATTTAGTAATGGCTGTACTAGTGCAAAATATACTGGCATTATAGCAGCGACAGGTAAAAAGGATATTTTCTAAAAATGTAAAGGCATTTTCTTAATTTGTTGTTCAAGGACGACATAAAACTGCCTATACTTAAAGTTTAATAAATATCCAGGCATTTCTCTATATATCTACAAAATTTAATCCAAATCGTTTGAGCGATTTTCACGCAAAAAAACATTCAGACACACAGGAAAACATCATCAATTTTATTTGTAAGATTCCTATAGAGAGAAGAAGTAGAAAAAGACAACACTTTGCAGCTACAAAAGAATTTTAAAATTGAATGGAATCCTTAGAGCAGGTGATTTACCGGGAACTACAAAAAGCGGAACGGGAAATCCACTTATGTTGCCTATTTAACACTTGGTAGGAAAATTTCACTTTCTAATGAATTTCGAAAGAATTGTATCTCATTTTCATGCAACTGAAAAATTATTAGATTACTTCTAGAAGGAATACAGCTAGTGTTTACGTTTTCAATTCTGTATTTATGTAGATTTATCTGAAACTGTTCTAAAAGGAGCTATCCCAGTGAAACATTCTGCCGAAAGAAAATTTAATGGTAGCAGTAAGGAACGGGGCCTGGATAGTTGGTTTTTGCTGGGAACAATTTATAGACTCTTTTCAGTAGAGGGACTCTAGGTGGAAGGGGTTGGCATTTCCCCTGGTTCAGCTAGTTTTTTATAACGCGAAATAAAGAGAGCACAACGAATTCAGCTGCATTTCAACTTTAACCATATTGCAGACTTTGCCCGGCATTATTGCAGGCTTTACTTTATTATAAATAATAAAGTATAGTGATTGACTTAAAAAAAAATGTCTACCTCGAACAATTTTTTTTTTTGTTTCATGACTAGTAAACACCAAAAAAGCAAATAAAAATGTCAGTCCGTCTGTCCGCCGTACGCCGTGCGCAAAATCGTTTGAAGGCTCGTAGCTCCCAATCCCATTGAGCTATTAAATGGATTTTTTTTAAGGAATAAACTGGGTAGGCCTTTTGAAGTGAGCACTTTTTGTGGAACAGTAGCGTGCAGGGGTGGGGGGTGAAAAAATTTAGTTTACGATATCTCACGAACCAATTGTGCTAAAAAAATTAAATTTGGTTTGGGTGTAAAGGCCGTTAAATGCAATTTGATGGAAGATAAATTTTTTTAAGGGAATGGGCATGGAAGTGGGGAAAAAGAATTTTTCTAAAAAATCATTGCTCATATCTCAAGAACAGTTTGAGATAAATGCTGAAGCAGAAAAAAAAATTGGGGATTGGGGTGAGGGTGGGGAGGGTGAAAAAGAAAAAGTTCCGATCTCGAGAACTTATAACGATGAATCGCTGAAACTTAGTATTTGGTTAGAGCTGTAGTAGTTGCGTGTTGGACAAAAATAATTTGGTGGTGGGTGTTTTTCTTATCTGTAGAACGGCTTATGCTAGAAAGTTAAAATTTGGTGAGTATATGTACATCTTCTAGAAAAGTAATTTAAATTAAAAAATATTTCAAATATCCATTGGCGTTCGGAAGGGGGGCAAAACAATTATCAGTGAAAATGGAATGCATGTTTTTCACGAATTTCATCATATCTCTTAGGTCTTCTAAAATTATGAATTCATTTTCGTTCTAAGCATACTTCACATAAATACCTAAAAAGTCTTTTCAGAATTTTTTGAAATTCGACTCCTAAGGGGGTGTAAAGGTGATGCATACATTTTCACGAATTCAGTCGTACCCCTCAACTCTGACTAGATATCGAATAACTTTTGACTTCTACGGGCTTCTTTTGTAATCGCCTTAAACTCGTTTTAAAGTTTTTTTTACCATTTTCAACCCCTTAAGAAGGTATAAAAGGGTTCAACACGTTTTCACGAATTTCGTCATATCTCTTAGGACTGTTAAGACATCGAATTAGTTTTCACTTCCTCGCCCTTCCTTTATATTTATCTAAAAACTCCGTTCAGGATTTTTGGATATTCAAACTCAAAGTGGGTGTAAAGGGTTTGCAAATGTTTTCACAAATTCCTACATATTTCTTAGATCTGACGAGATTTTCGAATTAATTTTTACTTCCTTAGAGGATTTGAGGTTGATGGGGCATGGCAAGCTGGTCAAGCTTGTCAGGCACCTTGGTTTTTCTTGGAGGTGTATCGTTATGGGCCCTATTTTTGTGCCTAGTATGAGCGGTGGCTCAGCACGGCATCCATTCCTAAAACTAGTTGTTAAAGCGGAGTATGCTAAATATAAATTTTTTGAAGGATATATTGACACTCAGAAGTGGACAAGCAATTCTTGTTGAAATAAACTCGATTTTTGTTTGAAGAATTATTTGAGATAGAATCTTGTAATTTATACAAAAGCTAGGCTTAAAGGACCCTATCAGGAAAAAAATTGGTTTTAAGAAATGAAATGGATGATAGTCGTGGACGGTGATAATCTCAATATTCTGATTCTTACGAGCTGAAGACAAGTATTACGCTATAGTAGAAACACGTTTGAAAAATATATTTTTTTTTATTAGGGTAGCACGATAATGGAACATCAGAAACGACTTATGCTAGAAAGTTGAAGCTAGAAAAGTAGTAGGTATAGGGCAAAAAATCGGATTTGCACACAACGGAGAAAATGGGTATTGTCACGAATTACGTCACATCTCTTAGGTCATCTGAGATACCGACTTCATTTTACTTCCACGAGCTCCTTTTGAAGTATTTTATGGACTTTTACTTTGAAGTTGGACCTGACTTTAGGCCAATTTGGGTGAACAGAAAAAACTATTGTTCATTATTGAATCACCTCAACTGAAGACATTCTCTTGCTATGTAGTTGATTCTCAAACTCATTTCCCAGTCGTATGTACTTGGCATTCAATTGAATAGTCAATTTGTGTTTTTAAGAGGAGTGCATGCGAATGTCTCCTAAGTAGCCTCACGTAGATCAAGACCAGTTTCGAATATACCACAGGACATACATGTAGAACCCTCGAAAAAGAAGTAATTGCGCAATACAACTGATCACCGCTACACAACAAACAATCTTCGGATATCAATTTGCAATTCCTCATATTACAGTAAAAAAGTTACAACTTTAAATATGTACAGAAACTTGTAATAAGACATTAGGGTCCCACTTTCTACAAACTTTCACATTCCATTTTAATAGTTTCGCAAAAAAAAGAGCAATTCTGTCAAAATCCACGTAATGAAATTTTGCAGATTCGTTAGAAACGCGCCAGTTCTATTACAGTCAGAATAGCTCAAGGCAATTACTGATATACGCAAAGAAGCAACTTTCTCATTAGAATTTCCAATTTGAGCGATTTCAGCGAAATGATGTCGTCGTCGTAGTCGTTTCCTTAGTAGCCGGAAAGACAATCTTTACAATAGGCTGCAGAAAGTTCGGTAATGTCCTTTTTTTCCTTCAAATTATTGAGCTATTAAGGCCAACAGAATTCTTTGCGATGGTAAAAAGGGTTCGCTTTTGAAAAGCCTCAATTGCTTCGATAACGTCTTGACCTTTCATTGCAATTGCTTCTTTTTTTCCCTTCTACGGATAAAATCGTCAGCATTATAGTGCTACGCTGACAAATCCTTATATAGGCTGTTATTTGTCGGGCAGTTATTGTGATGACTTAATTCTGCTTACATTTACTACGAGAAAAGTTTTTATTTAAAAAGTTTTGAATTAGGGAAACATTTTTATGCATAATTCACTTTTCTTCAAGTGCGGAACCTACATATTTATTACAGAAAATAGAAATATAATCGATGAGGTGCTAAAGAGTTCTTGCTGTCAGCATTTTCTTTCTTTCATTAAAATACTCTCAACCATCGATAACTCGAACCAATATTTGCTCCAAAAATAGTTAGAGTTATCAATATTTCGAGTTATCAAATTGTATGACAATCCTATTCCAACACAATATATTACATATAGTTCCAGTTATTAAAACTTCGAGTTATAGACGTTGAAGTTATTGGCTTTAAAAGAAATTTCATCAAATTTCTTTCAATTTTTAAGTTTTAGCAAAACTGAACACTAAAATTCTGTAATCTATCACATACGAGGGAGGGGTGAAAAGTTTCTGACCTGACCCAGAGATGGCACTAGCAGGTCTAATTTTTGACTTGTATTCTACAGTACTGTCCCTGTTCAGCTTCTATTAAAACTTTCAGGTCGATTGGTCTCATAGTATATGTTTGACAGCCTATTGAAGAAGACGCCTCGGTTGCTTACATAAAAATGGAAAAATTCGAGAAGCGTGTGGCCATCAAATACTTCTATTTGAAAGGCTTAACTCCACTTCAAATCAAAGAAGAAATGGATTCAACACTGAAGGACTCTTCCTCATCATATTCAATGGTCAAACGGTGGGTTTCTGAATTTAAGAAAGGTCGCACGGGCACTGATGACGAACCACATTCTGGACGCCCTGTCGAGGTGACAACTGGCGAAATGATCGAGAAAATTCATGAAATCGTGGTAGAGGACCGCAGATTGAAAGTGAGTGAAATAGCTGTGTCTACTGGGATGTCAGCTAAACGTGTACGTAATATTTTACATGAACATTTGTGAAATGGAGAAGCTCTGTGCAAGGTGGGTGCCGCATTTGCTAACTATCGATTGAAAATTGTGCCGGAGGCTTGACAAATCGTACTACATACATGCATTAGAGCACCGTTATGAAAAATGTATTAGACTTGATGGAGATTATGTTGAAAAGTAATAAAAAAAATGTAAAAAAATATTGTGTTTTATTTATCAGGCCGGAAAGTTTTGACCTCACCCTCGTATATTCCACTGGTTATAAGGTCAATCCCTGTCCAAGATATAGCCCTGCTCTTTTTCTTCTATCTAGTTTTTCTATGCTTTTAATAATATTTTCCTTCTTGATCGCTATTCTCGCCTATTACGAATATATCGAGTATACCCACAAGGAAGCCATTTAGGTCCAGTACTTTTTAATCTACAGTACAAAATGATGTGCAATGTGCAAAACTGTTTAAACCTACATAGTACAAGATTTGGGGGTAGTTTTCAATAACCATTTCACTAAGAATTTGTTAGTTGTTTTCGACGTCAGAGGAGTTTCCGGTGCACAACACCATAGAGATATATGTACTGGAGATGACGAGCAGCGACTGTTTTGAAGCCGGACGATTTCTCGCAAAGGACCGGCAATAAACACTACTACTACTATTAGCATCTTACTCAGATTTATATTATACTCCGGTCTTGAACACAAAAAACGCCAAACATTTGAATATAAGGCTACTATTTGCATTTCTGTAGTCTGGGTGGCTTAGTGGCTAGAGCACTTGCCTTCTGTGCACCTGGTACCAGGATCGAATCTGCTTGGCGACAAATAATTTTCGAGAATGGGATTGGGTGCCGGACTACCAGTTCACTCAGCTGTAAATGAGTACCTGAGTTAAAATCGGGGTAATAATCACGGACGAGCGTGTGGCTGACCACTTCACCTCCTAGTGTTCCGTTGGTCTAGTAATGAAGTAGCTCTAGCATTACTTCAAGGCCTAGGCCCAATTTGGGCTGTTGCGCCATTGATTATTATTTATTATTATTTGCATTTCACTGCCACCTGGCATCAAACATACAAAATCGTTCAATTTTGCTTCAAAATGTTTCAAAGTGCTTCATACAAAAACGGCTTCTTGACGTCTCTAGTATTTATATCTCTATGCTGTAACGACTTGTTTTTGTTGCCGGGGTATGTTCAGCGGTTGCCAGGTTTCGTTACAAATAATTTATTTTTGTTTGACTTCACTTTATTGTCCATTTCATTAACATATTTAAATTCAAAATTCGTCTCATACACTTGCAAGTTCCTATTTTCATCTGTATCACCCGTCTCGGCTCGTTGCCTCTCGTCTCTGCTCGTCGTATTTCTCGTCTCGCCTCGTCGCGTTTCTCTTTGACTCGTTGTCTCTCGTCTCTGCTCGCCTCGCGTTTCTTCTTGGTGTCTCAGCTCTGCCCAATCGTTCTGGGCTCCTGCTCGTCGTCTATCGTTGGGTCTGCTCCTGCTTACCGATTGTGCTGGCTACGCTTGGCTCAGTGCGTTTATTCACGATGACTGGCATTTTCTGTTGTAAGCGGACTTATAGAAGCCACAGCCTTAATAATAGAATGGCATGGTCTGTGACGGCCGTTTACCCAGTCTTTCAATCTCCTCGAGTCTAAGGTTTGGCGGAATTATAGAATCCACAGCCCAAAGGACATAGGTCGACTTGATTGAATACAGTTTCCAGTTCTTGCCTTGGCGGAATTATAAGATCCACAACCTCGACTACTGGCTGATCGCTGCCGACTGCCTGCCTTCTGCTTGCTCGTTGCAGACTATGTATCCGCAAGCACATTTATTATTTGCGAATTATTCCGCGATGGAAGAATTTCCTTTCTTCGGGTTTCATGTTTTTGTGTTTGTGTAATTCATGATCTGTGTATTGTTCTCTTAAATATTTTATGTCCCTCGTTGTTTATTTAATTCTAAGTTGCTTTATTTACTTATAATTCATTTACATTTTTTTAATTCAATGCGCTCTGGCCCTCTGGCACTCTGTTCTTTGGTATTTGGTGTGGGTGGAAATTGAGCTCAGAATTTCCATCCTTAAAATGCATAACACCAACAAGAAAGCCCGACTGAAATCAATATCTGTCGTGGCTACTATCATTGAGGATATGACATCGGACGTCGAAAAACAACCAAAAAATTCTTAAAATTAGCTTCTATGGTAGCTTCAGCTATCGTGTTTCTGATAGCAGGCATGAAAACCATCTGATGAATCAATGCCATTCGTTGGATTTACTCCACCTACTCAAGACAGTTCGGCTTCTGGAGTGACGGTTTTTCTATTGTGATGTCTCTTTAATGGCAGCAGCGAGGACAGCGATTGATCTCAGTCGGGCTTGTTTAGCGTTTCTCACCAGACACTCCTCTGACGCCGAAAAACAACGAAAAAGTTCCTAAAATTAGCTCCATGAAAAAATTCCATTCTGAAACATTTTAATTTTAATAATTATAATGTCTTAAGCAACTATTTCCCTTTGCCTCGTTAAGAGATTCTCTAAGGAATTAAACAGTCTCCATATGGCAAAAGGGTTAACAGTGTTCTCGTACGCCCGATTCTGGAATGCGGTAGCTCCGCTTGGGCCCTTAGGTCAGCGGCGATCTGTTACTTTACTCTTAGTGATTCTTCCTAGAACAATAATGTAACGCTGCCTCAAAACGTGGATTACCTTTAACTGCTATTGGTGCAGACGCTGAAGGATTGCTGACGGACTTTAAATATTCATCTGGTCGTGAATGATATGTACAGAAGAAATTGTATTTCACTGCATGCGTTCGTAATGAGTTCTTGAAATTTACCTATAATCTTGATATGTATTATACTATGAAGGCAACTGCAAATTCCATGCTTCCCGACTTTTAATCACTGGCAAAAATGGTGTGCGACCTTATATAATTTAGTTTGGAGCCGAAATACTTAGGTTAGGCTAGGTTAAGAAGGGTAGACTGAAGTATTGTGCCACAGCCCATCACAGGAGATCACTGTGGATCCATTGTGTTCCCCTCGTATAAACCGGGCTCTAGACTATTGATTCCAAATATTGCTCTTCTTTATAAAGAGAGTAGTTCTCCATAAAGGTATCATTGCAAGTTCTGATAGATTGGTCCAGACAAATTTCCCCAAGTGCCGATATCTGGTACGTGCCAGACTTTCACATTCACACACTGGATGCTCTAGTATCGGTCCAACATTCTAGTCACCACAGCGACACAGATCAGCCATGGGTATTCCCAGTCTTTGCCCATGTCTTCCAAAAGGACAGTGTCCCGTTAAGAATTCTATAAGTTGTCTACATATGTTCCTGCCCAAAGACAAAATGAAGCCAGAGTTCCCCTATCAAGTTTCGGCCAGCAGATTCTTGCTTGCCGGCAACCCGAGAGATTCACCCAGGCCCCCTCCATTTGTCTGAGCGCTTCTATATCAATCATTCCCTTTACACATTCAATGGGACACAGAACCGATTCATTGGCCAACTCAATGCTCATCTCCGGCCCCCTTCTGGCGAGCTCGTCTGCCTTTTCATTTCCAGGGAAGTCACTATGACCAGGAATCCAACTGATCTTGAAGTTGTTCTTCAGACCTTCTATCTGCAATAATCTTTTGCATTCGCCCACAAGTCTGGAGCTTGGCTTGGCTGTCAACATAAATAATTATTGTACCATTAACGCACTGTTTTCGCACAATTATTTCAGCTGCTTTTGTCAATGGAAATATGTCAGCTTGAAACACACTCGAGCTATCCGGTAGCCTAAACGATTCCATAATGTCAAGGTTGCAAGAATACACCCCTGCGCTCGTTCCGCTTTCCATCTTAGAGCCATCAGTGTAGATAGCAAACGTGTCTGGAGTGATGATCCCGGATTCCCATTCTAGTCTGGTGGGAATACTTACAAGCATAGGAATGTCCAAAACTGCAAGACGGTGTCCTGTAGTCGGTGCACTCCGGAATGATGGAATACAGAAAAATTGACAAGATCCTAGTGTGACCCACACTGCCTCCCATCCAATAGCCTGCCTCCCGCAGACACAAAACATTCTTTGCCGCTATTGATTTCACCGCTAATTCCAATGGGATTATATGGTGAATTACCTCCAGAGCCTGCACTGAGAGAAAAATCGCAATGCAATATTTACCATATCTACTGCAAATGTTACATCGTAATAAAAATTGTAATTTTAGTGAGAGTTTACTATTTTTACTACAAAATGATATCTAAGGATATAAAATTATCACGGAAAATAAACGCACAATTTTAATTTGTATGTAATCCATATCATTTTATAGATCTATTACATTTCATTACTCATTACAAATTTGTTGATATTAATTCTTCCAGTTTCGGTATCTTTTCATCAGTGTGCATTGTGCATAACTCACTGCATTGTTGTTTTTACATTGATTTTGTAAAGAAACATATTAATTCATATTGCACACATATATTTTCAACATCATTAAATTTGGTCAGAAGCATCAGTACAGTGTGCGGTATTTTCTTCGATGAGTTGCATACCTAACTTCTTCGGTCGCGTTATTCGCTCAATTTGTTTCCCCTTTTTAATAAGTTTAACCCTTTCTGTAGGTTTGTTTTAATATGTGAGTTTTTGGTTCAAGTTCAATATGAATAAAGTTTCAGAAAGCGGAAATTCCTGTGAAGGAAATTGCCTTGCGGTTCAACAATAACCTGAAAGTATTATACTTTCAAACGTTAACAAATTTCTAAACATTGATGTGGAATTGTATAACTTACTAGTAGAGTGGAACTTAACAACTCTATATTCAGTTTTGCAAGGTAAGTGTACTTAAAATGTATACGTTCTAAAAATTTATTTTGAATTCGGCATCCCTTTTGGTGGTTTAGAAAACGATATCACATTCGCAAGTTTAAAATACTTATCGTCGGACGATATAAGAGACGCTATTAAAAGCATCGGTTTAAGGGCTCAGTTCCGAGAAAAGCTGTTCATTTGGAGAAAAGAAAAGGTACAATATCAAGAAAAAATACAGAATAAAACTACACACGTATGAATTTTAAAATATAACAGTTCCATTTGCAGTTTGAAATTGAAGATGAAACTGTAAGTCTTCACTCGAAAGTTCTTCCATGGCTTCAATCGTTTTCTGACTCCATAGTTAATAATAGCTCTACAGCAACAGCATCTCCTGTAACCAGTTATGTTGACCAATCGTTTTTTTCAATGGTAAAATTCTTAAATGTTTGATAAATTTTTCGTTTTAAATTTGAAGTATTTCAGGACTTGACTTCTACTCTTAAACTTTCCAATAAGGGACGAGCGATTATTGCCTTCTATGAAAAGGAAAGTTATATATTGGAGAACCACAGGCAGGATCTAATATCTATTATATTAGAGGATATAAACTGCACTGGTAGCAATCTAACTGACAGTAGAAAAGATTTTGGAACTTTTTCCAAACGAGTGTAAGGTAAGTCCTTTTCACGTAACAACATTTTTATACTCTAGATGAAATCATATAGAGTATTATAAGTTTAATCCAGCCGAAAAGTTTGTAACGCATAGAACCAAGCCTCGGACGAAAAAAAGTTATATATTATTTTTTGTTTATTTGTGGCCAAAAACCTCAAATCCGCCTGACGTCCGTCCGTCCGTCCGTCCGTCCGTCCGTCCGTCCGTCCGTCTGTCCGTGAACACGATAACTCAAGAACGCCTTCACCTAGGATCTTGAAATTTTGAATCTGGATGTTTGGTTGAATTTGTAAGGCTAAGTTCGTTAACGGGCAAAATCGTCCTACTCCTTCGGGTAGCTGCCATACAAAATGTCCTTAAAACACGTGTTCAAGAATATTGGTCGATAACTTAAGAAGGGTTTAAGCTACGACTTTGAAATTTTGTATGTGTTATTTTTCCAATAGTTGGAGCTAAATGTATGATTATGAAGAAAATCCTATTAGTCCTTCGTGTAGCTGCCATACAAATATCCTGTCAAATAGCCTTCACTTAATTTACGGAACTCACTATAACTCAAGTATTATTTTAGCTATGAACTCGAAATTTTGTACAAATTAGTTTTGAGTGAAAAGAAAGTTCGAGCCTACTAATCAGCAAAACCCCTTACTCCTTCTGGTAGCTGCCATACAAAATGTCCTTAAGACACGTGTTCAACAATATTTTCCGATAACTTTTGAACGCTTCAAGCTACGAATGAAATTTTGTACTCGTTCATTTTTAAATGGTTCTAAGGAAAAGGATAAATATGTAAGAAATCGAGAGAGTCCTTCCTGCGCCTCCCATGTGAAAGTCCTTCAAAAAGGACATTTTTTTTCGATGAATTACCCAGTTAAAGATGTGAAATTAAACAATGAATATTGTCTTTTAGTTTTGAGTAGCAATCTAATGGCAGTCCTTAATAAAGGACATACAACATGCACACACGTAATTCTACTTTATCCCCAACTACAATATAAATCGGAGTTCAGTATTCATCTAGAGTATTATACGATTGGCTTGCAGCCGATCGTGACTGCAGTATGTTTTTGTATTACTTTCAATATCATTTCTTCACTAAAAATGTAAATTTTACATTGAGTTCATTTTTCAATGCAAATTTTGCAATAAACGCGAACAACAACATCCTCATTTTTAATGAAATTGCACTGTTTTTTCTCTCAGTGTGGGAGGCCGGGGTACGTAAAGCCCCAGTAATCCCAATGCGTGCCATTCTTTGAGCCGAAACACTTAATAACTCGGAGCGCCAGGATGTTCATGTTGTACCTAGAAACTGCATCTGAAATGTGAACTGGAGCGTTGTGTTTGCTAGCGTCTGGGCTAGCTACGGCTGTGGGGGGCCTGTTCAAAAGAAAATTTCACGCCGACTTACCCGAATGATAAAATTGGGATAAGCTTCCCAATCGGTCATGAGATACCGCGAAAACTGCCCCTTAACTCGACTGGCGCTGTTCTTACGCGCCGTCTAGCCCACCATACCTAAGCCATACTTGTCCTTAAAAAAAATATGGCATCTAACAAATTCGTATAATAATATACTCGTATGTTACTGAAAAATATTTCACTTAGATTCATGTCACCTGAAGATAAACAAGGGGGTTCCTCCCTGTGAAATGAAGGAAAGAAGTTACCTTACCGCATTATTTTAAATATATATAATCACATATGAATCACTTGTTCTGTTTTTATTAAAGCCACTTTTGAAAGATTAACTTAATCGCAACTTTTTGCGCATTTCATTTTCTGTTTTTCTGTTCGATTTAAGCCGGTTGTTTTCTGCATTTCAAATAGATCGTGATATGATCTCTTTCTATCTAGTGATAAAGAATGATAAGCAATATGATACCTGAGGCTCAAACCATAAAGAAAAAGTCGCGAAAGAGACTCGTTACGGTATGGGTGGGAGGACGGGGTATATGCCGGACCGACGGACTAGTTTTTGGCCTTTTACCTGTTTTGAAACGTGAGAAAACATGAAGGTAATTTTTACTTTATTATTTTAATAATACAGTATTGTTTTCGATTTTTTAAAAAAAAAAATTTGCTACCCTCAAAGTTTTTTTTTTCACGTTTCATGACGAGTACACACGAAAAAAGCAAAAAAAAATTTCAGTCCGTCTGTCCGCCGTACGCCGTACGTCGACCGCTGTACGCAAAATCGTTTGAAAGCGCGTAGCTCCCAAACCCTTTGAGCTATTAAATTGAAATTTTTTTGATGAATAGACTGGGTAGTCCCCTTAAAGTGGCCAAATTTGGAGGGGTGGGGGTGTGAGGGGGAAGGAGGGGGAAGTGTTTTAGACGGAAAATTTTGGTTTCTAGATCTCAGCAACCGCTTATGCTAGGAGGCTGAAATTTGGAATTTATATAAAGCTTCAGTAGTGGACCCATTTGCAAAAAAATTGAAGATATAGGTGAAGGGGTTTGGGAGTGGGGGGAAAAATAATGCGTCCGAAACGCAAAATAGGTGAGATCGACACTTTCTAAAATCCATATCTCCTAAACGGTTAATGTCACAAAATTGAAACTTAATGAGTATCTGTAGGTATACTAGGAGAATAGATCGGAAACAAAAATTTGAGTGGGGGCAGTGGCGTACGGGGGTGGGGGCTAAAAAACTTTAGATTACGATATCTCACGAACCAATTGCGCTAGACAAATAAAATTTGGTTTCCTTATAAAGGTTGACAAATAAAGTTTGCTGAAAGTAAAATTTTTTACGGGGGCGGTGGAGCATGAAAGTGGAGGGGATAAGAATTTTTCTAAAAAATCACGTCACATATCTCAAGAACGGTATAAGATAGATACTTAAAATTTTTACCAGAAGTAGGCCTAATAGACCATTAGCTGAAAACAAAATTTTGGAAGTGTGGGTGTAGAGGGTGAGGGTGGGGGAGGGTGAAAAGGAAAAAGTTCCGATTTTTCTATCTCGAAAACCTATAATGATATAAAGCTGAAACTTGGTATTTAGATAGAGCTATATTAGTAGCATCTTGGAAAAATATAATTTTTTATAAGGGTAGTATGGTACGGGGGTGGGGGGTGTTTTTCCTATCTATAGAACGGCTTATGATACAAAGTTGAAACTTGGTACGTTTATGTAAATTAACTAGAAAACTAATTTAAATAAAAAAAAATTTCAAATATCCATTGGCGTTCGGAGGGGGGGCAAAAAAAATTATCAGTGTAAATAGAATGCATATATTTTCACGGTTTTCGTCATATCTATTAGGTCTTCCCAAATATTGAATTCATTTTTATTCTACGGATTCTTCATATAAATACCTAGAAAGTGTTTTCAGGATTTTTTAAAATTCGACCCCTAAGGCGGTGCAAAGAGGGTTGTAAACTTTTTCACGAATTCTACTATATCCCCACGTCTTATCAGATATCGAATATCTTTTCACTTTCACGTGCTTGCGTAACAATCACCTAAAACTTGTTTTTAAATTTTTTTCAGCCCCTAATAGGGTATAAACGGGTTGAACACGTTTCCACGAGTTCCGTCATTTCTTTTAGAAGTGATAAGAAATTGAATTGGTTCCTACCTTCTCGTGCTGTTTTCATATTTATTTATTAACTTTTTTCAGGATTTGTGGATATTCAACCCCCAAGTGAGTGTAAGGAGGTTGCATATCTGATGATATATCGAATTCATTTTTACTTCCTATGGTTTCCTATATAAAAAAGCCAAAAAGTCATTTTCAGTATTTTAGATATTCAATCCTAATGGGTGTAAGGGGGTTGTATGCTTTTCAAAGTTTCGACATATTTCTTAGGTTCGATGAGATATTAGATCGCTTTTCATTTCCACAAACTTTTTATATAATCGCCTACAAACCCATTTCTTAATTTTTGGATAATCAACCCCCAAGGGTTTGTATATGTTTTCACAATTTTTGCCATTCCTTAGTTCTGATGGGATATAAAATTGAATATTACGGCCAACCAATTCACGATTTTTCGAATTTCCAGAACCAAGGAGGTGTGAAGGGTTTGCTTACGTTTTTTTCGAAATTCAAACCCCAAGTGGAAGTAATGGGTTTGTATACGTTTTAACAATTCGCCATATCTCTTAATTCTGATAAGGCAACAAATTCGTTTTTGCTTCTATGGGCTTTTAGTGTACATAATATACTGAAATTCGAATAGTCTACACGGACTTTTTCAATGTTTAATCGGTTAAAAATCTCTATTTTAAATATTTTTATATTAAGAACAAAAATAATTTTCCAAGAAATCTAATAATCTCGAAGCAACTCATGATACACTCCGACTTTAACCGCTCCCGAACTTTGACCCGAAAAATAATAAAGTTTCTCCCAGACCATTGGCAGATTTTTTTTTTTAATTTTTCGTTATATCACAATACATTATTTTGAAAAAAGAGGGAGTTAATTTAAATTTCGTTTTCTTTTATTCAGGCTGATTAATTTTTGTCGAATTTTATCTATTATCATTTATTTCGTAGAATTCATCGAACGGAAACTCTTATATCCGTAGATTAAAAATAAATTAAGAGAAACAACATGTGCACGAGCTGGAAACTTTGGCTCATATGAAACATTCTCAACGCTATCGAAAGTAAATTTTATCATATAAATCACATCCAACCATATATTTTCATGCTAACGTTTTTTTTTTTAAATTTCCTATGATATAATAAAATCTTATACAATCATAAGACCTTTTCAGAAAATTCTTCTCTTTTCAGCAATTCTTTTATCAAATTCTGATTTTACATATCCGATACCCGTAAATATTATCTGAATTCAAACGGAATTATGTAGCCTAGATCTTCGGGATGATACCGTATAAGAAGCTCCATTGTAAGGACTTCATACAACGTTCAAAGCGTTCGATAAAGTTTTCCACAAGAGATAGCAGAATTCTGAAGTGAAGACGAAGGCGAACTGAACCGACTCACTTTCGAATTTATTAATTCAAAGAAAGTGTAATACCAGAGAAAGCATGGCATTATATTTGTATAAAAGAACGATTCAGACTGGTAAACAGAAGTATAGCTAGATACTCGTATGTTGTAACAACACTTTCGCACTTGCCCTTGGGAAATATATCAAAGCACCGCAAAGTATGAACTTTCCTCGCGATTTCCAAAGTTACACCCATGATAACTTAGAATCATCTACGTTATTTTACACGTGGATTTTACCTAAGCCTTGCTCCATCGCCTTATAAAATACGAAGGAAATTGTTGAAAAACGTGAGTAAAATTTAACGTTTTCTGTTTCAGGAATTTTCGATTACTTTTTTGAGAAGAAGCTGTAATCGATCGGTAGCCGCATTAATTGTTACTTATCTGGAAACGTAGGTACTGAAATTTTCTCAAGGAATTGAACGTGAATTGCGTCACATTACGGTATAGCTATTTAATTAAGCTTTATAGATGTAGTAACTTTATTAATTTTAATAATAAAGTTCTTTGATATACCGAACATAAAAAAAGAAAAAAAATTTCCCAAAAGTCTGGGCGAAACTTTATTATTTTTAGAGTCAAAGTTCGAGAAGTGTTTGAAATGGGGTCACACACATAAATTGCGAAATTGGGTCATACTCTGGGACGTGGTCAGAGTTGGAAAATATTACGGTTCAAAACGCGGTAGTGGTCTTAATACCGCAGCTAGCGCGTTTTCTCGGTAGAAAACCGCAAATAAAACCCCTTTGCACCAAAAGGGGCGAACGGGTCCTTGCCGGCCAACCCAGAGAAGGGTCGTGGGCGCCAGTGGTCCCTGAATTTAAGGAACCCGCTCTTATACGATTTACCCCGACCGAATCACTAGTTCGGGGAAAGCACTCTTTACTATTCGCTTCAAACCAAACTATGCACATGGAGGAAAGGCTGAAATACGTCACAGACATTTACAAAGACTCAATGTTCTAATAAAATATAAGATAATATAATTCAAGTAATCCGTATAAATGATATAATGACTGTAAGAGATAATTCCACTAATGACTAATTTTTGATATGCTGAACTTACTCGATACTCCTTTCTGTTTCCTCGACTCTCCTATCCTACTCTACTCTACCTTTTTAAATCTAGGGCGCTGCTGCTGCGTTGTCCCACGAAGTCTGCTCTTTTTCACTCCTATGCACAGCTTCTTTCGGATACAACTCCAGTGTTAACTTCGTCCAGGTTTCTGACTCCCGACCTCGTTCCTAGCCGTATCACTTATTTTTCACTCCGCTTCTTTTCTTGGCAAAAACAACACTCGTTCAAACTTTCTTTTACTTTTCGTGTCCCGACACCTCTAACTTTCGACCTTTCCTCGAGCGGTTTCACTTTTCAAAAGCCCCGTTTGTCTCCGCTTCACTTCACGCGAAATCTCGCCGAGCTTTCGAAGATCGCTCCTCCTTAGTTTTCCTTTTTTTTTTAAAAAAGGTCAACGATCGTTTTCCTCATTACTTCCCCTTTCTCTCAGGTGCATTTTATTTTCTCCTGTCCACTTTAAATTACCCATACGACTTTTTAGCACGGGCCCAAACCTGCTGATCAGATGCAGGTAGAAGCTGGTTAAAACATCAAAACTAGCCTCTTTTAGGAACTACTGCGAGAGTCTGGAAGGAACCAGGGAAACAGCTAGGTTGCACAAAGTCTTTCAGAAAGACAACACGGCTAGGCTTGACTCCCTGCTGAAACCTGATATACCACTTCGAAAACGGAGTCACTAAGAACCCTCTTTGAAACCCATTTTCCAGGAAATCAGGTGATCGAAAGTGATCAATGCGTGGTTCAGACACTCTGTCCGACCAATGACAGAGCGCCCAGGCGTAGTTGGTATAAGGCGTCCGCTGTAGTGACTGCTGAGAGGGTGAAATTTGCAATTTCATCGTTTGACAGCTACAAGTCACCAGGAGTGGACGCTGTCTATCCGATAATGCTAAAGGAGGGGGCTGTTGTCTTAGTGCCGATCCTCAGAAAGATATTTTCTGCATGCTTGGCGCATGGATACGTCCCATCTTCTTGACAACCGGTCAGAGTAGCGTTCATCCCAAAGCCAGATAGAGACGACTATACTTTGCCCAAAAGTTTTAGGCCAATCAGCATAACATCGTTTGTTCTGAAAAGTCTGGAACGACTGGTAGAGAAGCACATTAAGAAAGTGGCTCTCAGAGCGCATCCTCTTTGTTCGGAACAACATGCGTATCAGAGCGGAAAGTCTTGTGATTCAGCGCTCCACTCTCTGGTATCCAGAATAGAAGAGGCGCTGGACCGGAAAAAGTACGCGCTGGGCCTTTTTGTGGACATTGAGGGTGCTTTTGATAGTGCGCCCTTCGAATCACTTTATGATGCTGCCAAAAGACAGGGGGTGGATGACATTTAAGTCAAGTTGATTCACTCCATGCTCACACAGAGAATGCTATTCACGAAGGTGCGGGATGGGCAATATGCTACAACGGGGGTCAGTAAGGGCTGTGCTCAAGGCGGGGTCCTTTCGCCATTGTTGTGGAGTATGCTCATTGACTCTCTGCTTCTCGAACTGCAGGATCTGAATATTCACGTACAAGCTTACGCGGATGACGTGGCTGCACTAGCTGTCGGACTATCGCTCACGGATGTCTGCGACAAAATGCAGAGAGTCCTATTGGTTACAGATGGCTGGTGTGAAAGACACGGACTTTCTGTGAGTCCTAGCCAAACCGCACTAGTTTTGTTTACTAGGAAAAGAAAAACAGAAGGTTTAGTGTTGCCTATGCTGAAGGGGGAAACTATTCAGCTCTCGGAGAAAGTTAAGTATCTTGGAATTATCCTGGATAGCAAGCTTCTCTGGAAGGAACATGTAGATACAAAGGCAACCGTGCGCTAGTAACATTCTGGCAGTGCCGGAGAGCTTTTGGAAGAACATGGGGTCTTAGGCCTTCAATGGTATATTGGCTATATACAGCCATTATAAGACCCATCCTAATCTATGCATCAGTGGTTTGGTGGACTAAGTCCGATACGCATACATTAGAGCTAGTCTTGCTAAACTACAGAGGACAGTCTGCATCGGTGTAACAGGTGCCTTTCGCACCACACCGGGTGCGGCACTCGATGCACTGCTCAATTTGCCACCGCTTGACATTGTAGTACAGGCGGAAGCAATGAGGGCTATACACAGACTAATGAGACTAGGCTTGTGGAGGAAAGAGCATTGCACGGGTCATGGAGAAATGGCTCGAAGGTTGTCTGCGAACCCCATCTTCCATATGCCTTCGGATGCTATGACTTCGATCTGTATGCTCAATAGAAAATATCAGGTGGAGATCCCGAGTAGGGAGGAGTGGGAAAACCAGTCCGCATTGCTTAGCGGATTCACTGATATATTCTACACGGACGGCTCAATGACTGAAGACGGGTCGGGAGCTGGAATGTATCTGCAGACTGAAGATCTCAGGTACTCTTTCGCACTAGGAAAACATTGTTCGGTATTTCAAGCTGAAGTTTATGCGATCCTTAAGGCAGTAGAATGGATTATAGAGGGAAGATGGAGAGGCAGGATGATTTGCATTTGCAGCGACAGTCAGGCCACTCTACAATCCCTAGATAATCCAATCGTCTTTTCGAAGATGGTACGTGAGTGTAAAGAACGGTTGAATTCTATTGGCAAATTCAATGACTTAAAGCCAGGCCACCAGGGTATAACTGGGAATGAAATAGCTGATGCATTAGCAAAGGCAGGATCGGAGTCAGCCATAGTCGGACCAGAACCAGTTTTCGGTGTGCCGGTAGCCTCTGTTAGGGCTGCCATTGTTGAGTGGGTGATTAAATCACACATTGAGAGATGGCGGCTTTTTCCGGGAATGCGGCAGACCAGAAACCTTGTTGATGGACCAAGTGGACGAACCGCTTCTTTTCTTCTCAAATTGAGCAGGAAGGAATGTAGTAGTATGGTTGGTATCCTCACAGGGCATAACTCGTGTGGCCTACAAATGGTCAGATTGAGAATCATTGACGACCCCATGTGCACTGCTTGCGACGAGAGCGACGACACAACGGAACATTTCCTTCTCGAGTGTCCAGCTTACTCTTTTGCGAGAATGCACGTATACGGCATCGATGTTATGAGGATGGAAGAACTCCGTTCTCGTTCCCTACCTGAGCTCTTGAAATTCGTGAGGAGGACGAAAAAGTTCGGGTAGAGACTGGGGGACTCAAGTGCAATGGGCAATAATTGTCTGAGTGCTCAAGATGCGCGATCTTCCCCCGCTTCAAACAACAACAACAACCCATACAACTTTTTAGCACGGGCCCAAACCCGCTGATCTGCTCTATAGACTCCACTTTTTCGTGGTTCGCGCAGTGCTCGTCCACATTATCTGTATACGTCGTCGGATGATTTTCTTGTTGTTGTGTTTACATTTGTGCAGTTTGTGTTGTGTTTTCTGTGTTACCCGTCTTTTCCGTGGTAACTGTTTTCTGCGTTTCCTGTGATTTTCGTGTTAATTGTTAGTTTGTATTGTGCTCTCAGGTAGTAGTTTGTTTCGAGTATCTAATACCGGTTAGTTCCTTATAACTGAAGTGATTCCTTCCTTCTTCGTTTTAGGGTTGTACTGGACGCAGGATGGAATCAGCGGCTATGCAGGACGGAGTAACCCTCGGTGAATGTAAGTATATTTATTATGCTACAAGGTTTTATTTTGGTGTTGTGTGCTTCGGGTTCGGTTACGAAGACTGTAACCTGTCTGTATGGTTGAAATGTTCATCTTGGTTCGGTAATGTCTACCTCAGTGAGTACCCTTTTCTTCCTATTTCGATGAGTTCCTTAACTAATCTTGAATACTAGAGCTAAACCTAAATCTAACTTACCCTAGTGTTACATTAATAATCCTAATTCCTTCATCTTTCCGCCTCTTCTCTGTGTTTAATTCAAAATCCACTCACAGTTCTTAATTGGTTTACTTTTAGTTGCATCTGGTAGTAAAGCCAATCACCCCAGGAAAAAGTGAGCGACATATACAAAAAAAACAAGCAAATCGGCGGTAAGTAAACTCCAGTATAATTCTCAATTCAACTAATAATTATTTGCTTATAAATCGATTTTTAGCAATGGTAAGTATGCCATGTTTGCTACTGGTTACTTAAAAATCTGTGAGTGGATAGAATATGTAGAATTACGTATGTCAGATAAGGAAATCATTGAAAATGGTGGATTTGAAATAAAGAGCATCTCAAAAAGTGAAATAGTCAATTTCGAAAATACCTTTACAGAAACAAAAGAAGCCTTTGATATATTCGAAGTAAAAAGAAAACGTCAAAAGAATTACCACTTGGTAAAAACCCGAATAATTCAAACAACGAAATGATAGCTATCGATGAAAGGAAATTGCAATTTTTAGAACAGAAATTTTCTAAGCAAAATAAACAAAGATCACACTTTTTCGACAGCCTATTGTCTCACATGAAACAATTGGAACCATCGCAAACATTGTTATGTTCATGGTTATGGTCTCTCTCAAACTGTCTAAATTGTATGTTAAACTTTCTGTCTCTCTTCATTTGGATTTTCTAGTTGAGTTGTAGCACTTCCTTGATCTCTCATGACCAGTGTTGCCAACTATTTTTCTTAGTTGAGAACTAAAATATGAAATTTTGAGCGTTAACTTCAACTTAAAGGCACTAAAATTTAATTTTTTCATATTAATCGCAGGCATATTCAAATAAAGTGCAAGCGGTAAAACTAATTTTTGACCGCTGAGACGATATTTTGAGCACCAAATTTAACGCTGAAAGCACTAAATTGGCATCACTGCTCATGAATGACTAGGAATTTTATTTCAATTTTTATACTCGAGTAAATAATCGTATGTTTTTTTGTAGAGGCCAAAGAGGTAAAATTACGAACTTGGACACGATATTTCGACCACAAAGCTTCGTGCGGGTTTTTGTCTATTTTGTAGAGCTCACAACGTATCCCCCCGAAAACCTGCAAACGTGTCGCTTTAATTTACATTTCAGCCACCAATTCGGACGTAAGCTGAATCTGCACACTGTTTCCCAACACCCAAACCATCCTTCGGTTATTTTGACTTTTTGGGGTCATTAATACTCAAACGCAGCAATTCGCATTATTATTGTGTAACGACTCGATTTTATCGCCGGGGTAAAACTTAGCGGGTGCCAGGGATCGTTACAAAATATTTCTTTATCTGACTTTACTGTTTTATTAATTCTTGATGTTACTTCCTGACTTCATTACTTCTATTTCTAATGTTTAATTTTGATTTAAATTGGTTTTCTCCGTTGCCGTGTCTTCGTTGTAGCTCGCCGTAATTCCGCTTTGCTAGCCTGACTCCGATTGCCTTTCTCGACTCTTCTTCGCTCGTCATCTCTCCCTGTCTTCGTCTCCACCTCTGCTCGTTGCGTTTTGGCGTAGTTCATCGTAGCTTATCGTAGCCCGTACTGGCTCGACATTCTGGCACGATTATGCTCGCCTTACTCTTCCTTATCTTCGTCCGCCTTGTCTTCGTCTCGGCGCGTTGCCTCTGCTCTGCTCGTCTTTGCTCTACCCTGTCTTCGTCTCGGCGCGTTTCCTCTGCTCTGCTCGTCCATGCTCTGCTCTGTCTTCGTCTGCCCTGTCTTCGTCTCGGCGCGTTGCCTCTGCTCTGCTCGTCCTTGCTCTGTCCTGTCTTCGTCTCTGCTCATCGCTTGGCTCTGATCGTCGTTGCTTTGCTTGTCGTGGCTTGCTCGTCGTGGCTTGCTCGTCGTGGCTTGCTCTGCTCGTTGCTCGCCGTGGTTTGCTTGCGTGGCTTGCTTGCGTGGCTCGCTCTGCTCGTCGTGGCATATTCTGCCCGTCGTGGCTTGCTCTGCTCGTTGCAGCTCACTCCGCTTGTAGTGGCTCATGTTTGCCGTGGCTCGCTCTTCTCGTCGTGGCCTGCTTCGGTCGTTATGGCTTGCTCAGCTCTGCTTGGCGCGTCTCTGCTTGGCTTGGCTAGTCGCTGTTTGGCTCGTCGCTGCTTGCCTTGCTCCGCTCTGTTTGGCTCGTGGCTGCTTGCCTTGCTCCGCTCTGCTTGGCTCGTCGCTGCTTGGCTTGCTCCGCTCTGCTTGGCTCGTCGCTGCTTGGCTCTGCGCCGCTGCTTGGCTTACTCCGCTCTACTTGGCTCGTCGCTGCTTGGCTTGCTCCGCTCTACTTAGTTCGTCGCTGCTTGGCTTGCTCCGCTCTGCTTGTCGTGGTGGCTACGCTTTGATTAGAACCGGTGTCCTACTGACATGCAGTTCCAATTTACGTGAAGCAGATTCATAAAACTGCATACCCTCAAGCAAAGTGAAGACTGGTCAGTGACGGCTAGTGACCCAGCTCTTCGACGTTCCAAGGAAAGTCGAGCTCAGCAATTCTTAAGGTTCTCAGGCGGATCAATAAAACCACAACCTTCGTCACAAAAGACTCGCTGCCCACTGGGTGTGGGAGGGCGTTTTCTGGTCGTTCGCTTGTTCTTCTATACTGGTGAGAACAACTAACAACCGCGAATCATAACATTAATGTTTGGCAATTTTTTTATGATTCGTAGTCGGTATCTGCACATGTCCGTATATACCCTCGGTGAACTTTGTATGGGATTTGCCGGTGGGTTTAACCGGCCACGTAACGCTGCCTGTGGGTCCTGCTGGCATACAGGCTTTTTGCTGTGCTCCTGCGCAATTATTCCTGCTTCCTTCTAGGTTGTTTTGTTAATCCATGTTCAATGTTCTATGTTCTCCGTTCTACGTTCTATGTTCTATGTTCTATGTTTCTATGTTATTCGTTTTTAATTCATCTTAGTCTTAATTCTATTTTTATTCCATGTTTTGTGTCTAGTTTTGTGAGCGGAAATTTGTATGCAAATTTACGTCCTCACAATTGATATTTTGGCAATAGCTAGAAATAAAGCTTAATGTAGCAGAACTATCTAACAAAAGCCTTGCATATACTGAGCATCTTCGCAAACAGAGCTAGCGTGTTCTGAACGCGATTAAATCAAAGACATAATTTCCGCCTCAGCTTGTTGCGTTCGTGAGCTTATCAAACACAGCTCGCAAACATTGTGCGTTATTTGAGACTGTACTCTCGAAAATGAAACTTAAGAAATGTCAGTGAAGTCTTAATGTAAGACAGCTTACAAATTCTCAATTATTGACGTAAATTATAACAGGGCTTCGTATTAACTCTTTCCATTCCAGGAAATTTTAAAGTTTCTTTCCAAGAAATTCCAGTTAAATTGAAACAAACTAAGCCTTTAAATGAATCTCCTTGTGAGATTCTAAAATATCTGAAATACCTCCGTTTAGTCTTAACTCCATATCCCCCTCTTTGGTGGGTTCAAAAAGGACAAGGTCATGACAACCATCTCATACAATACTTAAGCAATTTTCCAAGTGGCTGAGAAGTAGAGAGAAATGTCCTTTACTTACCGAGGATTTCCTTCGTATATCTCGAAGACATATCGGACACATTAACATCCCCCTTCTGAGATATGAAACCGGGTCAAGATTTTGGGATTATGAAAATTACTAACCCAAGGTGGTAGTGAATAAATTTCCAGTACTCAAGTAAATCCTTTCTGAGTTCACAAGAAATTAATGGCCCCGATTGAATGTCTACATAGCCAACACGAACCTTGTCGTGATGTACCTGGGTAGGCAATTATTCTGGGGGGAGTTTCCTTTCTAACATTTACCGAAAAAAAGCCGCAATAACAAGAAATTATTTCGGAGGGTTCAGTATGCATGGGGGCGAATTAATATCTTCCGACAGTTTCTGTCGGCCCCTGTTTCGAGGTATTAATTAAGATTATACTTGTGACGAAAGTTGCACCGTTTTCTCCACCCAGTCGAACACAGGAAAATTAATTAATGGCAATTTTTAGATATTCGTGGAGATTTATTAGCGGGGAAAGTAACAGATGATTTATAGCAGCAGTTAGCAGATTATCAAGCTATACTAATTTGAACTCCCAATTGACATCAGTAATTACAAACTTCTTTGAAGGTAAAATAATTTGCAGAAAATTGTATCAGTTGTAGATAGCTGCATCTTAACCGCTCTAAAAGGCTGACTTTGCTCAAAAGGGCAAATATCAGCACCACAGTCGGTGTCCTGAACGGACACTATCTTCTAGGACGGCATGCGAAAAGACTCGGCCTCTTCTCAAATGACTTCTGTAGAAGCTGCCTGGATGAGGAGGAGGAGGAGACAGTGCTTCATCTTCTCTGTACCTGTCTAGCTCTGTCCACTAAAAGAAAGGCTCATCTTGGAGCTTACTGCTTCAACAGTCTCAGTGACCTTGCCGAAACGAAGGTCGCGAGAATCCAACGATTCATTGCAAGCTCTTAATGGTTTGACGAGTAGGACCGATGATCCTGTGGTAACACAACGGACCTTCTTAGGTTTAAGTGCGTCCGTGTTCTCACGGCCGGCCACGCGTACCTACCTACCTACCTAGATACAAAAGATTTTATAATTCGAGCACAAACCAAGACGAAAAATTTTGGTTCCACTATCTGAGCAACCGCTTACACGGTAGATACGAGAGTGGAGTCAGTTGCGGCGGTATTGGTCCTCAAAAATGAATCAAGTCATTCTAAAATTTATTACTGAACGGCTCATAAAGAAAAGTTGAAAATTGGTTATATTAAAAACAAGTTTGTGTGTGCAAAATGATATCTCAGGTGGGAAGAAGCAAAATTTTGAATTCCAATATCTTCCGAAGCAATTTAGACAGAAAGTTTAAACTTGATTTAAGGGAGTGTACGTGGTTGTTATGTCAAATATGGAATTTAAAAGATTTGAGGTAATAGTGCACGAAGGGAGATAGAAATAATTTTAATGTCAATATGAATTACACTATTTAGACTTGGGACGACAGTCATAAATATTATAGTTCCTCGTAATTTAAAAAAAGTTGATCGCAGTAACGGTCGGGCACAGTCTATCGCATGAAACTCTTGGTGAAATGATAAACTTCGACTTATATTGTAGTTGGAGATAAGACAAGCTTGTTTCTATATAAACAAATCTGCCAACAGTCTGGGCGCAACTTTATTATTTTTAGGGTAGAAGTATGGAACGCGTTTAATGCTAAGATGCGGTGTTGGTTACTATGTGACTGAAAAACTAAAAAAAAGTTCGGGAAGCGGTTAGAATGGGGTCATAACATATGAATTACGTAAATGTGTCATACTCCGGGAGGCGTTCAAATTCGTATTATAATATCAGTTGTTACTGGATTTGGAGGTTTTTCGTAATTTGGTTTTGGGCCATTACATGAAATCGGAAATGCGTTATAGTATAAAACTTCTGTGGAAGTGAAAACCAATCTGATATCTCATCAAACTTAAAAAATATGTGGAAAGCTTTACGTACCTTTAGAGTTGAATATCTATGAATCCTGAAATCAACTTTTTGATGATTATGTAAGGCAACCTTAGGAAGTAAAAATAAATTCGCTATCCCATCAGAACTAAGAAATATGTAGAAATTTGTGAAAACATATGCAATTCCCTTGCACCCACTTTGGGGTTGAATATCCAAAAATCCTGAAAGGGGTTTTTAGATATATATAAAGAAAGCCCGAGGAAGTGAAACCAATCCGATATCTTATCACTCCTAAGAGATATGACGGAATTCGTGAACACGACTTCAACCCGTTTATACCCTCTAAGGTGATGAAAAAAGAAAAAACTTGAAAACCAATTTTAGCTGATTATAAAACAAGCCCGTGGAAGTGAAAAGTTATTCAATATCTATTCAGACCTGAGTGATACGACCAAATTCGTTAAAATATATACAACCGCTTTACACCCACTTAGGTGTCGAATTTCGAAAAACACTGAAAACGATTTCCAGGTATTGATGTGAGGAATCCGTACAATGAAAATCAATTCATAATATTAGAAGACCTAAGAGATATGACGAAATTTGTGAAAATAGAAGCATTTCGTTTTCACTGATCACTTTTTCAGCCCACCTTCCGTACATCAATGAATATAAAAAATTTATTTAAAACTTAATTACTTCTCTAATAAATTTACGTATAGTCACTAAGTTTCAACTTTTTAGCATATAGAATTCTATAGCTAGGTAAAAAACCCCTCCCGCGTACCATACTACCACTATAAAAAATTATATTTTTGCAACATGCTACTACTATAGCTCTATCTAAATACCATGTTTCAGCTTTATATCATTATAGGTTCTCGAGAGATAAAAATCTAAGCTTTTTCCTTTTCATCCGCCCCCCCCCCCTCTGACGCTCTACACCCTCACCACCCAAATTCTGCTAAGGGTCTATTAGGCCTACATCTGGGTAAAAATTCTAAGCATTCATCTAACACTGATCTTGAGATATGAGACGTGATTTTTTAGATAAACTCTTATCCCCTCCACTTCTATGATCGACCGCCCCCTTAATCAATTTTACTTTTAGCAAACTTTATTTGTCAATCTTTATACAGCAACCGAATTTTATTCTTCTAGTGCAATTGGTTCGTGAGAGGTCGTAATCTAAAGTTTTTCACCCACCACCGCCGTACCACACTGACCTCACTCAAAAATTTGTTTCTGACTTATTCTTCTAGTATAACCTACAGATGTTTATTAAGTTTTAATTTCGTGACATTAACCGTTTAGGAAATATAGATTTTAGAATGTCTCGATCTCGTCTTTCAAGCGTTTCGGACGCATTTCACTTTATTATTTCAATAATACAGTATTGTTATCGATTTAAAAAAAAAAAAATTGCTACCCTCAAATTTTTTTTTTATGTTTCGTGACTAGTAGACACGAAAAAAGCAAAAAAAAATTTCAGTCCGTCTGTCCGCCGTACGTCGACCGCTGTACGCAAAATCGTTTGAAGGCTCGTAGCTCCCAAACCCTTTGAGCTATTAAATTGAAATTTTTTTTATGAATAGACTGGGTAGGCCCCTTGAAGTGACCAAATTCGGAGGGGTGGGGTGTGAGGAGTGAGGAGCGGGAAGCGTTTTAATTGGAAAATTTTGGTTTCTAGATCTCAGCAACCGCTTAGGCTAGGAGGCTGAAATTTGGAATTTATACAGAGCTTCGATAGTGGACCCAAAATTGCCGATTTAGGTGAAGGGGTTCGGAAGTGGGGGGAAAATAATACTTCAGAAACGCAAAAAAACCGAGATCGCCACATTCTAAAATCAATATCTCCTAAACGGTTAATGTCGCAAAATTGAAACTTAATGAATATCTGTAAGTATACTAGGAGAATAGATTGAAAACAAATTTTTGAGAGGGGGCAGTGGCGTACGGCGGTGGGGGGTGAAAAATTTAGATTACGATATATCACGAATCGATTGCACTAGACAAATAAAATTTGGTTTGTGTATAAAGGTTGACAAATGAAGTCTGCTGAAAGTAAAATTTTTTAAGAGACGGTGGAGCATGACAGTGGAGGGGATAAGAATTTTTCTAAAAAATCACGTCTCATATCTCAAGAACAGTATAAGATAGATTCTTAAAATTTTTACCAGAAGTAGGCCCAATAGAGCCCTAGCAGAAAACAAAATGTTGGAAGTGTGGGTGTAGAGGGCGAGGGTGAAAAGGAAAAAGTGCCGATTTTTATATCTCAAGAACCGATAATGATATAAAACTGAAACCTGGTATTTGGATAGAACTATAGTAGTAGCATGTTGTAAAAATATAATTTTTTATAGGGATTGTATGGTACGGGGGTGGGGGGTATTTTTCCTATCTATAGAACGGTTTATGCTACAAAGTTGAAACTCGGTATGTTTATGTAAATCAACTAGAAAAGTAATTTAAATAAAGAAAATTTTCAAATATCAATTGGCGTTCGGAGAGGCGTGGGGTGATCAGTGAAAATGGAATGCATATATTTTCACGGTTTTCGTCACATCTATTTTAAATATTTTTATTTTAAGAACAAAATTAATTTTCCAAGAAATCTAATAATCTCGAAGCAACTCGTGATACACTCCACTTTGACCGCTTTCGAACTTTGACCCGAAAAATAATAAAGTTTCGCCCAGACCATTGGCAGATTTTTATTATTGTATTATTAAGATATTATAATATAATAATAAAAGAACATTATGTAGGGATATCTCATTAATTTTGCTCTTCACTAAACTTTTATTATTATAAATTCATACATTCATTTATTAAGGTATTCGCTATTAGTATATGCCTACGTATTTTGTTTGTATTCGTCATTACCATATCTTATTTCACTATTCTTTTAAAAAAGAAGTCTGAATTTACTTCAAAATTTTGACTTCCTGTATCCTGTTGTAGCGAATTCTGTATTAGTAATTCAGTAATTTCGTTCGATTTGCATAATATTCTGTTTTTTAAGTGCAAACATTGAAACATTAATGTGTGCATAATGTTAAGTTCCTAACTTGAAGAACCGTGAATACGTGTTTTAAGGTACCGGAAGGAGTGGAATGATATCGCCCCTTAACGAACTTAGCCTTATGCCTCAAATACATGTTGGGCCAACCAAAGCAAATGCGTCCAAGCACCAACATATGGACAGTCCACTTGTGTGCGTTGGCTACCGCTTGTCGGCGCTGGTGCTACTTCGCCGCTGTGTCGGTTTTTCGTCACAAATCAAAGGGATTTGTGAACGCTTGGCCAATGGCGTACACATGTTGGCTAGCCGCTCAGTCATCGTTTGGAACTCAAGAACGACAGACATCCGTATATGTTGATTTAATTGTTGCAGGAAGCCATTAAATTAACTGCTGCTGCAGCAATTATTTCCTCGTTTGCGTCCATCACACGAAATTCACGTCGAACACCACACGATTGACAGTTCATACTGAACACCTGACAGCTGAAGTCAAACAAATCATGGCCAACGTGTGGATGGCAGCACTTGTGCACGGTGGTGTTGGCCTGCACTTGTCCGACTTCGCGCTGGCCTACGTTGGCCCAACATGTAATTGGGGTATTACAAATCGTATTTGATCGTGAAAAAATGTTACCGTCACGCGCTCCTGCGCTATCCTGCCAGCGAACGAACGGGTTTGTGAGATACTCGCCTTCAAACACGTATGGCGGTAAATTTTGAGATCTAGTAGTTCGCAAACGAAAATATGAAATAACAGGGGAAGGGGAATCGTTCGCAGTGAAGAAAGCTTTCCAGTACGAAAACATTAACCTCCTTACACTTCCCCCAAAGTCGCTTTCATTGCCCGCAAGTAGCGGGTCGGACAATGTTAGAGAGTTGTCTCTCTATTAGTACTTACTCTATGTCGAAAGGAGTCGGCAGATTGATGCTGACAGCTTTTCCTTCTAAGAAAATTGCAGTTTAATGCGATTTATTGTAACGTTGACAAATATATTTTAATTTTTTACAGACGAGAAGAACAGTGCTAACAATAATCTAATGCGAACTGAAAATCAATATAAACATGGTGACGAATTTCATTTGAATTCCTGCAGAAATTTGGAGGTGCTACTTGACAATATGAATGGTAGGTTCGATAGTGCAGTTTGCGTCAGCAATGATGGGACCACTAACGAATGTACAATTCCAATTGTTGAGAAAGCAATCACTCCTGTCGTTCTCGGGGGTGACATGAATAATGCGAATAACGTGAACAAAGTCGCATTGAACGCTTGCAGTTGTATGGTAATGAAAGGTGTGCAAAGTGTTGCATCGTGTTCCAAATCAATTCCAGCTGTTGTGCTAAGAAATTCACCGCAATCTACAATCAATTGCAGTCACGTTTCAATCCGGTCAGTCAATTCGATTTGTTGCCGAATTTGCCAAAGTGCTGACGATATCAATGGGTAGGTATTTACTTTCATGTCAATCAAATGTGGTAATGGATTACAACGACCTATAACAACCGTATTGGTAATGCGTTCAGGAGTTATTGTGGGTTCTGTAAGATGCACACATTTCTGAAGGGCTTTTTTATGACCGATATACAAAGGACTTATTCAATTTGATCTTTATTCTGGTTTTAAGCTGCAAATGTAAATGTTAAGTTTTTCTATGCAAAATTTCAAGTTCCAAGCTTTAAACATCCGACCAATAGTCGTGAATACGTGTTTTAAGGACTCTTATATGGGAGGTACACGAAGGCGTTGAAGGATATCACCCATTAGTGAACTAAGCCTTGATTTTTCCATTTTGCAGGTGGTGATAAATTTCAACTTCCTAGGTCAACTCGTTCTTTAGTTATCCTGCAAATGGATGAACGAACAGGTTTTTGGCCAGAACTGAACAGAAAATAAAATACTGTTGCGAGCTAGGGGTTCGCCGGGATTTCAAGTAAAACACAATTCGGTTAAAATAAAAATAAGTGATAATTTATTTATCCGCACTTTAATTCACAGACTTATATTCGCACAATAATTCGCACTGTATGGCAATACCGCCCGCTTATACCATATATCGCTTAACTCGTTCGCTTTCGTTCTCTTTCCACACGGTCGCGTATACTCGCTGGCTATCGCAGTCGCGTAATCAAAATTACTGTCCCTTAGCTGAATGCTTCACCTGCTTATATACTACCCGGTTGCAGTCTAGGATGTGCTTGAACGTTCAGTTCTGGAATCTTCTCGAAAGCTTCAGAGCCTTCGATTTCGATCATCGTTCAGTGGTGTGTGCAGAAGATTCAAGTGAGCTTGAGATCTTTCGACTTTGGTGGTTCATGTACAGGGTTCTAGTACATTGGAGAGCATTCGGTAAAGAAGGGAGATAGAATCGTGTTGTCTCGCCTTATCTTCAGCAAGGTTTCTGATTGGGTTATTTTGCAACTAGGTATTCGGTTGTTGTTGTTTTTCATTATGTGAAACGATCGAGTTGCACGGTTGCGCGGTTGCCGGGTTTACATGTAACATTACTCCCTCCTTAGTTCCTGTTCGTCCCGAACAGAGTCGATCTCCTCGTCATGGGCGCCATGATACTTCGTTAGTCTATCGAGGTGTACCACTTTCATTTTAGTACGAGGTTTTTGGTGCAACTGAATACGGTACACAACATCATTTAACCGGCTGATGATTTGGTAAGGTCCCTCCCAATTGCGCTGTAGTTTCGGTGACCTGCCCTTCTGTCGTTTGGGGTTGTATAGCCAAACTAAATCGCCTTCTTGGAATCCTGATGAATTTGCCCGTTGATCATACCTCGTCTTCATGCGATCGGTCGCCAAATTTATTTTATCTCTGACCAGGTTGTAAATTGTGTGTTGTCGATGTCGAAGATCCGAGACGTAATCTTTTGGATGGGTTGGTGGATCTGGTGGTACTCCAAACATTAATTCCGCGGGGACTCGAATATTCTTTCCGAAGATGACTCGGGAGGGAGTTTCTCCTGTTGTTGCGTGTACCGATGTTCTGTATGCCATTAAAAATAGAGGAATGTGTTGATCCCAGTCCTGTTGCCTTTCACTGACGAGTTTCGATAGGTTCGAATTCAGTGTTCTATTGAAACGTTCCACCATTCCATCGGACTGTGGATGTAGTGGAGTTGTCCTCGTTTTGTTTATTCCCAGCATTTGACACACGTGTTTGAATGTTTGAGATTCAAAGTTGCGCCCTTGATCGGAGTGTAGTTCACGGGGAACTCCAAATCTGCTCACCCAGTTGGTAACAATTTGTTCTGCGACGGTAACTGCTTCTTGATTTGGAATTGCGTAAGCTTCGGGCCACTTGCTGAAATAATCGATGACCACAAGAATGTAGCGATTACCATTTTCTGATTCCGGAAATGGTCCAGCAATATCCACAGCAATTCTCTCGAATGGAGCTCCCACGTTGTATTGCTGCATTTCTCCCTTAGATCTGCGTTGCGGGCCTTTACTCGATGCACAGGTAGTACACTTACGGCACCAATTTTCGACGTCATCTCGGAGATGGATCCAATAGAACCTCTCTCGTATCTTTGCCAAGGTTCTATTTACACCTAAATGTCCACCGGAAGTACCTTCGTGATACTCCTTCAGAATTTCCTCGACTTTAGAATGCGGGACAATGGTTTGCATAAGATGCGATGTTCCGTCAGCGGTTTCCCATTTCCGTTGTAATAGCCCGCCGTCTAGGTGGAGGGAGTTCCATTGTGCCCAATAACTCTTTAAGGTTTCGCTGAATTGTGAGATGTCTTTCCACTCAGGCCGCTCCATTTTGTCCTTCCATGCCATGATCGGTGAAATATCTGGATCTTTTCGTTGAGCATCTTCCAGTTCTTGCTGATTCCATCCATCCTTTGGTTCGGCCGTTATTCGCTGAATGGTTTCTCCGACTTCTTTTTCTTCCACGCGGTGACAATGCTTGCAGTTTGGTGGACAAGGACGACGTGAGAGCGCGTCGGCATTACCGTGAATTCTGCCTCTTCGGTGAACAATTTCAAAATCGTAAGATTCAAGCCTTTCTATCCATCTTGCTACTTGGCCCTCGGGATTCTTGAACTGAAGTAGCCATTTAAGCGATGCGTGATCCGTTCGAAGAAGGAACTTTTGACCATAGAGATATTTGTGAAAATGTTTTGTTGCTTCTACAATGGCTAATAGCTCTCGGCGAGTTACGCAATAGTTCCTTTCTGATTTTGAGAGTACTCGGCTGTAGTATGATAGCACTCTTTCTTGTCCGTCAATCTCTTGTGATAGTACTGCTCCGATACCGACATTACTGGCATCGGTGTCTATGATGAAACCGTGACCTGATTTTGGATACGCCAGAACTGGAGAGTCGCAAAGTTGATCTTTTATTTTCTCGAATGCTTCCTGGCACTGTTGATTCCAAGTAAATGTCTTTCCCTTTTCTGTTAGCTGATGAAGACATTTTGCAGTGTTAGCAAAGTCTTTTACGAATCGACGGTAATATGTCGCTAATCCTAGGAAGCTGCGCAGCTGGTGTTTATCACTCGGAGTAGGCCAATTTTTCACCGCCAGTATTTTCTCCGGATCCGTCTTTACACCATCAGCTGAAACGATGTGACCCAAGTACTTTACTTCTGCACTAAACAAAGTGCACTTTTTCGGACTCAGCTTTAATTTTGCCGCTCGCAGTCGCTGGAAGACTTCCTGTAGATTTTTCAGATGTTCCTCGAAGGTCCTGCCGATAACGATCACATCATCCAGGTAAACGAGACAAGTTTTCCAACTAAGCCCACGCAAAACAAATTCCATTAGTCTTTCGAATGTAGCTGGAGCATTGCACAGGCCAAACGGCATCACGATGAATTGCCACAGTCCGCTGCCGACAGAGAATGCTGTTTTCTCTCTATCATTTTCGTCTATTTCCACTTGCCAGTAGCCACTTTTCAGGTCCAACGTTGAGAACCATTTAGCATCTGTCAGGGTGTCGATGATATCGTCGATTCTAGGTAGTGGATAGCTATCCTTTTTCGTAACATCATTTAGTTGTCTGTAGTCCACACAAAAACGGGTGCTGCCATCCTTTTTCTTAACCAGCACCACTGGCGATATCCACGGACTCTTTGATTCTTCGATGATTCCCTGATGCTCCATTGTTTTGACCATTGAATTGACTTCTCCTTGTTTCGCCAATGGTACTCTTCTTGGAGGTTGACGTATCGGTGTAGCACTTCCGGTGTCTATACGATGTTTCACTAGGTTTGTTCTGCCATAGTCCTCATCACCGGTGGAGAAGACGTCGCTGAATCTTTCGATCAAATCCACTGCTTGCTTGTGTTGTTTTCCTCTAAGGTTGCTTGACTGAAGAACTGCTGATGTTACACTATTCTTCCTTCTTGAATTATTTTTAGAGGCTACGTCATGATGTTCTTCCGTGTCTATACTCGTCACCGCCGATATTGGTTCACAGCTGCCAATTACATCTCCTTTCTTTACGCTGGTAATGCTGTCCGAAACGTTGAGTACTCTTATTGGTACAATCATCCTCTCATTTCTTTTTACTAGCGTTTTTCCCAATATTAGACTTCGTAATGCAGGTGTCGTTTCTGGTTCGATGAGGTAGAATCGGTGGTCCCCGGGATCACCATCGAGCTCTGCCCAAATAACGTTCTCTGATGACTTTGGTATATCCGCATCTTCGCACAATATAACTCGCAGCTTGGTTGTGTTGGAGGATGTTATTTCCATTGGGATTTCGATGTTCCGCCACTTCATTATTCGTTGTCCTAGGTCCAGCTGGATACCGTGTGGTTTCAGAAAATCCATTCCAAGAATACACTCGTCGGTAATATCAGCTACCACGAATACATGCGAGAATGTCAAATCTCCAAGCTGGATGTCACGTGATATTTCTCCATGGACTGTAGTAGTTTCTCCTGTTGCTGTGCGAAGTGCGTACTTTTTGGTGTTGTGAAGCCAAGTACGGTCTACGAGGTCAGATCTTAGCACTGATCGTGTTGCGCCTGTATCAATAGTTATTATGCAGTTTAATTTGTCGACTCGACCGCTCATACATAAGTCGTTTTCACCACGATGTAGTCGAGAAACTGCGATGATGGTTCCGGGGGCGTCGATTCCACCAGCCAACTTCTGCCCCATGAAGTTGGCTTTTACTCGTTTCCCGGACTATGATTAGGCGAAGCGTGCTCTCGTGACGGTTCGCCTCGTTCTCCCTTTTGTTTAGCAGCGCAGCCGGTACAATAGTTGGTAGCTTTTCTTGGTTTTCGGCAGTCGCGTCTTAAGTGTCCTGCCTGTCCGCAATTCCAACACCGGGGTGCACCAGATCCTTCGCTCCGTTTGGTGTATTCGGCCCTCTGACATACACACTCTTCCGTTATTTCTCGAACTCGGTAGTTATTTCGCGAGCTTTGCTTGGCAGCTTCAAACGTAAGCCCATATACTAAGGCTTCGCCAATCGTTTTCTTTCCTGCCAATTTTAACGCCTGCTGCAGCTCTCTGTCCTGTACAGCATTGTTAAATGCGAAAACAGCTGTATCGTTGCGTTGCTCTGTTTGCGCATTGGGAAGCGACAATAACGTAAGTCGTTCTATATCGCGTGCCAGCTCTTGAAGTGTTTCACCATTCTTTTGAGTTCGGTTGTAGAGTTGTGTTTTGTATATCTCTCGCATGTGGTCACTGCCGTAATGAAGATCCAATGTCTGTACCAACGTCGAAAAATCCTGCTGTTGCTCTTGAGGAATTGTTTGAAGAACTTCTGCTGGTGGACCTCTTAGCGCCAATATCAAAGCCGTTCCTCGTTCCAAATCATTCCAATGATTATTTCTCGCGGCAGCCTCAAATTGGGTCTTGTAGATAGCCCACGGTGTTTGTCCATCGAAGATTGGGGCTTTGAGATCTTTGTGTGTAACGTGTTCGGTTTTGATGACTCCAGTTGCTTTCACGTTATCAAAGTCCCTTTTTAGACGTTCAACTTCCTCCACAATCACAGATGTCTTTTCCGCCATTTGTTCTTCAAAGGATCGAAGTTTCTTCTCTACATTTTCTTCGATTGTCTTACCTATGGTGTCCATCGACTGGCTCAGATCTTTAATTTTATTATTTAGATCTTCTTTTAGCTCTTTCGTTTGTTCGCTTTGCTGTTCCAATTTTTGGTTGAGGTCTATTGATAGTTGATTGTGTTGTTGAGTTTGGTGGTCCAGTTTCTGATTGAGGTCTGTTGATGTCTGATCTAACTTGTTATTAAGGTCTGCTGATAGTTGACTTTGGTGGTCCATTTTCTGACTTTGTTGGTTCATCATTTGCATTAATTGCCTTAGAGAGTCTAATGTCTCAGAGCACTCATCACTATTTGCTGTACGAGCTTCTTCGATTGGGAACTCGAAATTGTTTGCGTCCTTACCCTCAGCCTCAAGTATCTCGATCATACGGCTGACAAGTTCAGACTTGTTCCCTGTTGTAGATAACTCGCGTCTACCGAGCTCTTCCTTTAGCTCCGTTAGTTTTAAGTCTTTCAAATAACGCGGCATTTTCACTATCGATTATTTGTCCGTTACAAATTTTCCCGAAACAAATTCACTCAAATTCTCTTTTTGTCCGTACGAGAATTTTCCACTTCACTAATTCAAGTTACCGCTCACTAGAGCACTCGAAAATATTCGATTTCACAAAATTCTCACTGTCCGTTCGAGAATTTTCACTTCACGGTTTGAAAACTTTATTTGCGCACAAAATTCTCACTTCGTCCGTTCGAGAATTTTAATTTCACTTTTTTCACTCGCGATTTTAACCCGAATTAATCCTTGAAATCCCACTTCTGACACCAATTGTTGCGAGCTAGGGGTTCGCCGGGATTTCAAGTAAAACACAATTCGGTTAAAATAAAAATAAGTGATAATTTATTTATCCGCACTTTAATTCACAGACTTATATTCGCACAATAATTCGCACTGTATGGCAATACCGCCCGCTTATACCATATATCGCTTAACTCGTTCGCTTTCGTTCTCTTTCCACACGGTCGCGTATACTCGCTGGCTATCGCAGTCGCGTAATCAAAATTACTGTCCCTTAGCTGAATGCTTCACCTGCTTATATACTACCCGGTTGCAGTCTAGGATGTGCTTGAACGTTCAGTTCTGGAATCTTCTCGAAAGCTTCAGAGCCTTCGATTTCGATCATCGTTCAGTGGTGTGTGCAGAAGATTCAAGTGAGCTTGAGATCTTTCGACTTTGGTGGTTCATGTACAGGGTTCTAGTACATTGGAGAGCATTCGGTAAAGAAGGGAGATAGAATCGTGTTGTCTCGCCTTATCTTCAGCAAGGTTTCTGATTGGGTTATTTTGCAACTAGGTATTCGGTTGTTGTTGTTTTTCATTATGTGAAACGATCGAGTTGCACGGTTGCGCGGTTGCCGGGTTTACATGTAACAATACATATTTTTTCATTCGGGGCTTCGGTTCTAAGGGTTTCAAACTTTTTCAGTTGGATTAAACTTATACGAGTATGTAATACTATATGTTTCCGTCTGGCGTACAGTGTTTACCAATAGAAGTGATAGAACTTCCAATAGCGACTGCGGCCATATTTGATTACGGGCATTCGACACACACCACCGATTATTCGAGAAAGCTCTCGACTCAATAGATGCAGTATATAAGCACTGCAGAAAAAAATAGTTTCTTCTACAGCTAAGCGAGATAGAACGGTCAGTTCTACTGAAAGGTGTTTATTAAGCGATTTTGATTGTTAGCAGTGATCGGGCATTGATCAAGTAGTTTATAAAACGGACATCATTGCTAGTTGCGCGATAATTAATGTAATAATTGAATGCGAATAAAGAAATTATTCTTAGTTTTTGATTATAGCCACCCTTTACACATAAATCCCATTTTTGAGTCAAAGTCAAGGACGTGGAAACAAATAGAATTTCACCCCGTTACACATTCTTGGGGGTTGAACATAAAGAAAAGATGAAATTAATTTTTGGCAATTACGAGTACATAAAAAGTCCATAAAAGTAAAACGCAATTTGCACCCCATGAGACCCAATCAATCCCCTTACTGCGTTTTCGGATTGAATTTAAAAAAAAATCAAGAAATAACGCTTTAGGCGATGAAGCATGAAAAAGAAAGTGAATTTGATATCTCTTCAGACCCTAGAGATATTCCAAAATTTATGAGAATATATAATATGAAACTCATTTCCGTCCCATTAGACGTTAAATTTAAGAAATAGAAAAATTGGATTTTAGGCGTAACTATAAGAAGCCCGTAGCAGTAAAAACCTTGTATATCTCATCAGAGATAGCAATTTGTGATATCAAAAGCAAACCCCTAAACTCGCTTACGGGTTGAACTAAAATTCTGAAATTATTTTTAGGCGATTATATAGAAAGCCCTAGAAAGTAAAAGCCGATTCGATATCTTACCAGACCTAAGAAATATGACGGAATTCGTGAAAACGTGTACCATCGATGTACACCCCCTTAGTGGTTGAAAAGCTAAGATACTGAAAACGGCTTTAAGGGAACCGTACAGGTCTATTTTATTGAAAAATTAAATTTTTTAAAACCATGATTTTCGTGTACTATACAATGTAGAATTAGTGTGCAAAGACTTTTAAATCGATTACCAAACGAGGATAAGTCTTAGAGTCGATTATAAGGTAGTGCTTATGAGTGCGAACAGAAGGCGTTTCGAGAACAAAAAACATTAAACTCGTTTTTCTTGAAACAATGTTTTCCGACCTGCTTGACACGGAAAAACTATTTAACCGATTGGGCTGAAATTTCCAGGAATTGTTCAGAACATACGTAGTTTCAGCCCCTAGTAGAATCATAAATTTTTAATTATTTTTAACCTTCTTTTTTAAACAATTTCAGTTGCAAAAAGGGTCAAAAAATTCAACCGGTTTCTGGCTATAGCCAATTACTTATATTTTAATATCCCGTTTTGATTTTTTTATTCAGACGTTTCTAACGAGAGATATCATGTCAACCGGCTTTTTACGGGCTACCCCTGCAGCCGCCATTTTGTCAATCCCGTACATAAGGGTAAAAATTTAAAAAAAATGTTTTTATATACTTCAATATATGCCAGATAATGTGTCGAAACTTCGAAATATTTCAATACATTTTACTATGAAAAAAAATTCTTGAAAATATGTGAAAAAGACTTGTACGGTTCCCTTAAGTGATTACATAAAAAGCAAAAAAAATTATTCGATATCAGCTCAGACCTAAGCGGTATTGCGTCAAAATGTCTAGGTAATAAAAGTTGTAAAAACAGTCCTGAAAACGGCTTCTAGGCATTTATCAGAAGAACCCGTAAAGTAATTTAATATCTCAGAAGATCTAAGAGATATGATGAAATTCGTGAAAATATATGTACCCATTTTCACTGACCACTTTTTCTCTGGATCTAGGTGTGCGCAAACGATATATGCAATTCTTTTTACTTAAAGTACTTTTTAATTGCAACTATATACTCACAAGGTTTCAAGCTTCTAGTATAAGCCGTTCCAGAGCGTGGACAAAACTAAACTCCCATACCATAGTGCCTCTACTTAAAATTATATTCTTAGATCGTGCCACTACTATAGTTCAACGTCAATTCCAAGTTTTAACAATCATTTGCGGTTCTCGTGATAAATCTGAATTTTTAACCCTTCATCAAACTAACCGCTTGCACCCTCACCTCTAATATGTTTTCACTGTGAGGGGGTCTATCGAGCCTACCTCGTAAATAAATTCTAAGTTCTATTATAAACAGTTCTTAAGATATGAAATGCGAATTTTTTTTAAAAAATTTAATTTCCTCCCACTTCCATGCTTCACCTCCCCTCTCAAAACTTCCATAGTCAGCTAACTTCTCTTATCCACCTACATACAGAAATATTAGATATCATAATCTAAATGTTATCACTCCACATCCCCGCACGTCTCTGACCACCATAAACATTTTATTTTCAGTATATTTTTTCCAGTATACCTGCAAACAATCACCGAATTTCAACGTTCTGACATGAACCGTTCAGGATTTTTGAATGTCTCGACTCTAGCTTTCGAGCATTTCAGAGGCATTAATTTGCACCGCATTCTCGTAAGTTGAAATGTTGTCTTGCAAATGACTCACTTATTACAGCTCTATATAAGTTCCAAGTTTCAACTTCCTATCGTAAGCGGCTCCTGAGGTATAGAACTTAAAATTTTAGGTCTAAAATACTGCCACCACCATCCTCTCACACCCTTCCCGTTAAAATATGGTCGACCTAGTCTAACCATTTAAAAACAATTTAACTTAATAGCTTAAAGCGTTTGGGAGCTACAAGCTTTCAAACGATTGTGCGTACGGCGGTCTGCGGACGGCGTACAAACGGACTGGATTTTTTTTTAATTGATATGCTTAATTATGTTAAAGTAATAAAGTAATATCAGTCGAGTCGTTTCCATATAAAAGTTTTTAAAGCACGCGTTCACAAGTTTCCCCGATAAGTTTAGAACGCTTCTTTTAGCGTACGTTTTTACCTTCGCATCAGTCAGTATTTCGACTACAACGTTTTTCAAACATCATTAAATTGAAACTTATATAATTCAAAAAATGAAGTTGATAGTTCGAAAAGCTACCAAACAAGATACTATGAAAAAATGGTCGATTTATCAGAATGCTCGGTAACACAATATTCCTATTAGATAGCTACGAGTAGTTAAGATATTTAACGAATTTGTTTACATAAAAAATTTATTTCAACTTCATTATACAATCAAAGCAGGTGTTTTTTATATCCTACTGAACTGGTTAATATTTATAAAACCTATTCTTAACACCGAGTCAAAGGTAATTGTCATAGCATAGAGGCCGGAGCATCTGGATCCACACTGTTACATTTGGACGACTCAATCAGTGCAGAAGAACTCACTAGCGTAGTTAATTCACGGTTCAATTCAGGAACAGTACGCACACTCATGTATAGGTGCTCAAGAGTAATGCTGGATTTACACCGAACACATTGCCGTGCGACTTTGCCCCCACCATAAAAATTAGAGATGGGCAAAGCAATTCCTTTCAGTGAAATACTTCACTCCGAGTCACTCACTTTAAGGAACGAGTTCAGTGAAGTACTTCCATTGAACTTTTCGTTCCATCGTTCCTTCATTCCATCGTTCAGTAGTCACTTCAATTGAAGTATTCACTCACTCTTCGTTCCTTCGTTCCGTACTTCAGTTGAAGTGTTCACTCACTCACCGTTTAGTAGCCACCGGCGGGCTGGTGTGCGTGTGCGTTTTCTTCTCTAAACACCGCTCACTTAATCACACACTAGTCAGGCAGAAGTTTGTACGGCTGGTGTTGTGTATTTTCTCCAGTCGGTCCTTAGTCAGGCAGGCAGTAGTTGTGCTTGTGGGATAAGAAATAGGACGAAGAGCGGTGTATACATGAATATTTACATTTACTGTTTATAATCAGTGATGCCAATTTAGTGCTTTCAGCGTTAAAATGAGTTTTACCACTTGCGCATTATTTGAATATTACTGCGATTGATATACATATATCGATTTAATTTTTTTGTCACGTATCGAATGGAACTATAGTTCACGAAAATGAGTGAGTTACTTCACTCACTCACTTCAATGAAGTGTTCTTTTAGAACAGTTCACTCGTGAACGACCCATCTCTAATAAAAATCAACCAATTAGCAGGCCACGAAAAAGTCCAGCAGTGCTCGACTTTCTCGGATAAAAAACTAGTTGGTGATGGGTTTGTGGGAGTAAAGTCGCGGCGTAACGTTTCCGTGTAAATTTAGCATCGGATCTACACAGAAATCTGTCCCTAGTCAATTTCAAAATTTCTTCCTGGTATTGGAATAAATTCGAAAAATGTTTGCCAATCTTTCGAGTAGGTACACAACATAAAAAAAATCTTTGAAAAGGTAGACCACAATTCAACCCAAATTATGCATTAATTTACATTGATATGTATGCAAACGTCATACCAATTCCTAAACCTGGCAAGAACCCTAGCTGCCCTAAAAACTTCCGACCCATTAGCCTATTACCCTCACTCAGCAAAGTCTTTGAGCGAATTATTTTAAATAGAATAAATACTTTTCTCGAGACCAAAAAAATTATACCCAACTTCCAGTTCGGATTCAGATTAGGACATTCGACTACTCATCAACTATATGGAGTCACGAAGGACATAACAAAATCGCTTAACGCCAAGGAATCCAAGGACCATTCCACTAGACATCGAAAAAGCTTTTGACTCTGTCTGGCACCAAGGTCTATTATGTAAATTATATAAGTTCTCATTTCCAATATATATTGTCAAAATCATACGTTCATTTCTACACTGAAAGAAAAACTATGTTTATTCCAAGGTTGCATTGACTATATTAAAGTTCTTCTAACTATTGTAAAACAGATATGTTTCCAATGATCATGGATATGGTGCTTCTAGCCATAGCATATAATTCGTAAAAACATATTATGTTTACATTAAACATATATCCGTACTGAAATTTAATATTGTTGTACCAATCAATTTCGTTACATGATGTAAAAGTATATTATAATCACGACAACAATATTCTATGATCAGTGGAATCATGAAATTTGATAAAATAATTCCCACAACCATATCAGATATGGTGTGTGCAATCATGTAAGGTAAGATATTAGATATGATTGTCACAACCATACTATAATTGACATAACTTTGAACGATCAGTGTAACTAAAGCGTTTGATTTGAGATGGTCAATACAATCATTTTATTATAGTTGACATATTATGATTACCGTAACCATACTGTGATTGTGATAAGCATGAATATGATCAGTGCGACATTAGAATTTGTTAAAATATGATGAGTACAATCATGTAAGTTCATATTTGGGTCATTCCATCAAGAATCGCCAAAGTTGTGACCTTACTATCTCCGATTCTTTAAGAACTTTAAGAACTAGTGAAAAAAATAATTGAAATTCAATTTTTTGTTTCTATCTAATTTTTTTTGTTAGTTATAGTATGTGAAAGTATGTTAAGGTTTGCTCAAAAATGGTGTCCGAGTCCACTTTGAAAATTCCTATCTCTGGTAATTTTTATACTTTCATTATATATATCTAGGAACCATGTCACATGATGTTTATGATTGGCGTAACCGTTCTAATAAATAAGAAGGTTGCGTGAATCACATACCTAGGTTTCCACAATCATAATTTTGATTGAGCCAAACATAACATGTTTCCTAAAAACATAACTATCTTTCTAGTAACTATGTTACCGAATTTATATATTTGGTGTAATCGTTCTAATAAAAAACATGGTTGCGTTAATCAAACAACTAGGTTTTAACAACCATAATTTTGTTTGAACCAAACATACCATGTTTTCTAAAAACTAAACTATGTTTCAAGTAACCATGTCACAGGATTTTTATGATTGGCGTAACCGTTCTATTAAAAAAGAAGGTTGCGTAAATCACACACCTAGGTTTCTACAACCATAATTATGTTTGAGACAAACATTGTATGTTTTCTAAAAACAAACACCATAGTTCTAGTAACTTAGTTGTAAAATTTTTGCTATAGACCTATAGTTATTACAAACATACATTCAGTTAGTACAACTGTGTTACATGTTGTAACATGGTTGTGGCAGCTATAACCTCAATCATAGTAAGGTTCTCCCAAAATATGGTGGCAATAATCATATTTTTTCTTTGAGTGTATACAATAGATCTTTCGCAGTCAAAATTAAATCAAGCAAATCCAACTATTTTTCAATACCCGCAGGTGTTCCACAGGGGTCATGCTTAAGTCCAACACTATTCAATATTTATACTGGAGACGTACCTTCCAGCGCAAATTTTGAACTAGCAATCTTTGCGGATGACACAAGCCTATATAGGTACTCTCAATCAAATATCCTGCCTCAATAATAACCGAAATAGAGCTATATCTGGACATGCTATACCAATACTACAATAGATGGAAGACCAAAATTAATCCCACGAAAACTCAAGCGATATACTTCACCAAAAAACGGAAAAGCCACAATCTTCCGAACAGGCCTATCAATTTCTTAGGACAACCCACCGAATGGGCTAACCATATCAACTACCTTGGGCTTACTCTAGACAAGAAGCTGATGCTAAAAGACCATATCGAGAAGTAATGCTCCAAGGTATCCAAATACATTCATGCCCTGTACCCATTAATAAACAGGAAATCTAAGCTCTCATCGGGCAACAAGCTCCTTATTTTTAAACAGGTGATCCAGCCCATAATTTCCTATGCCGCTCCTGTATGGAATCAGACTTCAACTATCCACAAAAAAACGCTACAAATAGTTCAAAATAAATGCTTAAAAATCATACTTGATCTACCGTTTTATTTTTCAACTAAGCGGTTACACAAAACAGCTAATGTGTTTGAAATCGCGGCGCTTGCTGAAATTAGACTTAGCTCCTTCTTGAGGAAATCAATTCATCTCGATAACTTTCTTGTAGCATCCTTCCTATAATCTGACGTACTCTCGAGTCAACGAATGTAGCCAACATGTTTACTTGCATTCCTTTATATTATTTTATTTGCTTCAAGCACTTCCGTGGATTTATTTGTTTTAGCAGTTAATTAGATTAGATAGTTTAAGTTTAAATAGTCAAGGTTTTTTGCAATTTTCCTTGTATAAAGTCACACTAATTTTTTTAAAATTACTATCTTACAGCCATGCGCTAAAAATATAACGTAGTTGTTCAGATATTTGTCTAATCTCTAAAATAAGTTATACATGTAATCCAAAAAAATTATTCCGGGCAATAAAGAAATTTGAATTTGAACATTGATATGAATCATAAAAAACTTTTTTTCCTATTCTTGTGTCCAAATTCCGTAGATTAATTTCGCAATAACTGACTTCGTAGATACCATACAAAAGTTTTAAAATTCCTAGTAACATTTATATTCAGAACGCATGAAAACATGAATTTTGCTTGTATTTTACTCTATTCTCAATTACAAGATTGGGGAAAATATTACTACTCCCTGTTTTATCACACAATTGTACCGATTCTGGGATACGTGACTGCGTATTTTTTTATCTTGATATTTTCTAAATATCTTCAAGTTTTCTTTATTGTTTTTATTGTAAAGTATTTCGAATTTTAGATTAATTTCGCCATGTTTATGCAGTGGTACAATGGCATTTGTGCACAGATCCTGCTTGGAGCATTAGCTGAATGCATCAGGAACGATTCATTGTGAGTTGTGCCAATATCGATTTCCAACCGAAATGACTTTAAGGTAAAATCTAAGAAAATAAATTTCTTAATAAATTTTTAATTATTATAACAGAAAAGAGGCCTTTCGAAATTTCTTATCTTAATAGAAGCTATGGTATATTCCACGAAATTTCTTTATATTTCGACCGTTTAGACTTAGGTTCATGTTGACTTTCTAGAAAAGTACTAAATACATTTTTTGTATGAATTAACTTTTTTAAGGGTCGGATTTGGCATAACGAAAAACATCGTACATTTTAAATACCTCTGGGCCCGGATAATTGCTTTTAGTGTTTGAGAGTGAAAAGTGAATGTTCTTTATTTTTTGTTTTCTTACCTCTTTACTAGGAATTATAAGAACGATTTTACCTTTTTAAATTCCTTCAACGCTTTACAGGATGTGCAAGAGTGAAGATTACTTAATTCTTAGTGAGTAAAGTCAAGGAAAATTAAATGTAGAGTGAACATTTTATTGAAGGGTATTTATTAATAATATATGTAAGTACTGTACACGCTCGATAATTCCGCATCACATCTGTCCCAATGTAGTTGGACAAATTGGTCATTCATTCCAATTACAATTGCGAAATGCTAATTCGGGGATAAATTGTTAATTCATTCAAACACTCGCAACGCTATCCAACGTCGAGTACGTGTAACTAGTGAAACAAGTGGAAAATCAGGTGTTCCACTGTCCAAATTTTATTTGGACATTAATTGCGATTAATCCTTTTAACGTTTCGTTCACAATTGCTAACAAATTAGCACTTTTCTGTCACTCTATTTCAACAGATAAAACGTAGCCTTGTGCCAATGCCGATTGTGATTGAGCATTCTCACCACAATAATATTTGAGAGGGGGGCGCAGGAGCAGTTTTATCGTCTCATCACCCCCCCCCCCCCCCCGGGTGATGAGACGATAAAACTGCTCCTCGACTCGACTGGCGCTATGCGCGGTCTAGCCCACCCTTGTCCCCGAAATTTGAAAAAAAGCACCTACAGATAGATACTCGCCTAAAACAGGTTTTCAAGTTTTTTTTCTTTTTCGACCCCTAAGAGGGTATAAAAGGGTTGAACACGTTTTCACGAATTCCGTCACATCTCTTAGTAGTGATAAGACATCGAATTGATTTTTACTTCCTTATATTTATTTAAAACTGCCTTTCAGGATTTTTGGATATTCAACCCCCAAATGGGTTGCATACTTTTTCACAATATTCGCCAAATCTCTTAGGTTTGATGAGATATTAATTTGGCTTTAGCTTCTGCAGAGTTTTTATATAATAGTATACAAAATGATTTTAGGATTTTCTGATATCCAACCCCAAGATGGGTGTAAAGGAGTTGCATGCATTTTTACAAATTCCTACATATTTTATAGATCTGATGATATATACAATAGATTCTTACTTCCTAGAGCTTTCTAAATAATCGTCAAAAAGTTAAGTTCACGATTTTTAGATATTCAATGCTAAGGGCGTAAGTTTTCGACAAATTTCTTAAGTTTGATGATGTATCAGACTGGTTTATACTGGCACAGACTTTTTATATAATGGCCTACAAATCCATTTGACGATTTTTGATATCAATCCGCTTTGGGGTAAAGGGGTGGCACATGTTTTCAAAATTTTTGCCACCCCTTAGTTCTGATGAGAAATACAATTGGTTATTACTTCTACGAGCATTTCATGTAATGGCCTAAAACTCATTTCAGGTTTTTTCCAAATTCAACCCCCACGTAGATGTAATAGGGGAAGCGGCTAAAAAATGTCATTAAAGAAAATTATGCCCGTACTTATGATTACAACAAAGCTGATGCTTAACACACCCAACATAACGCCAATCGATTCAACAAAAAAGTCCTTTCTCCAAAAAATAACATTCCCTGACTCTTTGCTGAAAAATTTCTTTTTGAACAAATTAGGCAATGCTTCATTAAATGAACGAGAAAAAAGGAGGATTTAGTGCTGTAGATGGGTATTTAGCAACGTTTCACATTTTGGGTAATGACATTAGAGTTAGGGGAATTTGAGTGTAGGTAACGTTCTAAACGCTCTTTAGATCTACAGCTTACACTTATCATTACCGTGATTTTTAAATGATGAATATTCGATTTTTACGTAGAGAGTTTACAAGGCTCTGCTCGAATGTGTGGTTGAATTTCGCCTATTTGAAATCACCCCGATTCTGAGAGAGTAAAGTGTTACTTACGAATCTTAAAGCTACAACAGGTCTCACCACATTTTTCAACGACTTCTATATGGTAACTAATACGTACAAGAATTAGATTGTCTCTCCTTCAAACTTCTTACAACCGTTAATTAGCGCACCACTGTACCAACACCAACTAAAACCATTCTTCTCTTTAGGTCAGACTAGGGTTCCCTTACATATTATAATTTCCAGTACAGAGTTATTTCCTAATAAAGTTCCAAGGCAGATAGTTCATTCTATTTTTTTTAAAGTAATCTTTTGGAAGTGTAGCATTTCGATTATAAACTAACACCGATTTATGTTAAATTTTTTCTTGTAATAAAATTTCAAAGTAAATATTTCAAAGAACTTGCAGATTTAACGTTATTTTAATCTGAAAAATAAACTTTCTCCGTAGAATATTATCAAACGCGCCACTTATCAAAATCAGAAAATGATCAAAGTAAAAAAAAAGTTATACGAATTCCAATTATGGAAAGTATTATGCTAGTGTTTTTTGTTCATTCCGCTGTGTACTTTCTTCCTAAATTTTAACAAATTGCATAAGTTTTAAAGTTTGTTAGGAACTTACTTCTTGGCTTCAGTAAACTCTTTATTGAGACTTTGAGTATAGTCGAAGGTATAGCTAACAATCTTAGGAAATTTAAACTTTAAATTTTAAAGAATGTCTTGAACAATTTAAAGCGTAGTAAATATCGATTGTATAGTGGTGGCTAAATTTTCTTACAAAAATGGAGATACCTATAAACCTAAATGTCGCTACTGTTCAACGAATTGAATTTCACTTAATTAATACTAATAATAAACATACTGCAGTCACGATCGGCTGTAAGCCAATCGTATAATACTCTAGATGAATACTGAACTCCGATTTATATTGAAGTTGGGGATAAACTAGAATTACGTGTGTGCATGTTGTATGTCCTTTATTAAGGACTCCCATTTGATTGCTACCCAAAACTAAAAGGCAATATTCTATGTTTAATTTCATATCTTGAACTGGTTAAGTCATCGAAAAAAAATGTCCTTTTTGAAGGACTTTCACATGGGAGGTGCAGGAAGGACTCACTCCATTTTTTATATATTTATCTCTTTCCTTGGAACCATTTAAAAATGAACGTGTACAAAATTTTAAATTCGTAGCTTGAAGCGTTCAAAAGTTATTGAAAAATATAGTTGAACACGTGTCTTAAGGACATTTTGTATGGCAGCTACCAGAAGGAATAAAAGGATTTCGCTGATTAGTAAACTCGAACTTCGTTTTTACTCAAAACTAATTTGTACAAAATTTCCAATTCATAGCTAGAAGATTACTTGAGTTACAGTAAGTTCCGTAAATTAAGTGAAGACGTTTTGACAGGATATTTGTATGGCAGCTGCATGAAGGACTAATAGGATTTTCTTCATAATCATACATTTAGCTACAACTATTGGAAAAATAACACATACAAAATTTCAATGTCGTAGCTTAAACCCTTCTGAAGTTATCGACCAATACTCTTGAACACATGTTTTAAGGACATTTTGTATGGCAGCTACCCGAAGGAGTAGGTCGATTTTGCCCGTTAACGAACTTAGCCTTACAAATTCAACCAAACATCCAGATTCAAAATTTCAAGATCCTAGGTGAAGGCGTTCTTGAGTTATCGTGCAAACGGACGGACGGACGGACGGACGGACGTCAAGCGGATTTGAGGTTTTTTGCCACAAATAAACAAAAAATATTATATTACTTTTTTTCGTCCGAGGCTTGGTTCTATGCGTTACAAACTTTTGGGCTGGATTAAACTTATAATACTCTATATGATTTCATCTAGAGTATAAAAATCTGCCAACAGTCTGGGCACAACTTTATTATAATATATTATATTGGAATGCGTTCAATTCTGAGACGCGGTGTAGGTTACTATGTGACTGAAAACCTAAAAAAAAGTTTGGAAAGCGGTTAGAATGTGGTCACGCTAGAATACGGACGCCGCTGCCACATATAACATATGAATTATATAATTGAGTCATACTCCGGGACGAGGTCTAAGTCGTAGTATAATATCAGTTGTTATGTGACTAGGAGATTTTTCGTGATTTGGTTTTGGGCCATTTCATGAAATCGGAAATGCATTTGTAGGCGATAATATAAAAAGTCTGTGGAAGTGAAAACCAATCTAATATCTTATGAATCGTAAGAAATATGTCGAAAGCCTTACGTTCTCTTGGAGTTGAACATCTAAAAATACTGAAATCAACTTTTGACGATTATATAGGAAGCCTTAGGAAGTTAAACTGAATTCGATATCACATCTGAACTAAGAAATATATAGGAATTTGTGAAAAGATATGCAACCCTCATGCACACTTTTTGTGGTTGGATATCCAAAAATCCTGAAATGAGTTTTTAGATATACATATATAAAAAAAGCCCGAGAAAGTGAAAACCAATCCGATGTCTTATCACTCCTAAGAGATATGACGGAGTTCGTGAAAACGTGTTCAACCCGTTTATACCCTCTTAGGGGTTGAAAAAGGAAAAAATTTGAAAACAAGTTTTAGGTGATTATTAAACAAGACCGTGGAAGTAAAAATATATTCGATATCTAATCAGACCGGAGGGATATGGCTGAATTCTTGAAAATATATACAACCCATTTACACCATCGTGGCGGTCGAATTTCAAAAACTTCTGAAAACGCTTTCTAGGTATTTATATGAAAAATCCGTGAAATAAAAATGAATTCAATATTAGAAAAGACCTAATAGATATGACGAAAATCGTGAAAATATATGCATTCCATTTTCACTGACAATTTTTTTTGCCCCCCTTCTGTACACCAATGAATATTTGAATTTTCTTTTAATTAAAATTACTTTTCTAGTTGACTTACATATACATACCGAGTTTCAACTTTCTAGCATAAGCCGTTCTATAGTTAGGAAAAACACCCCCCCCCCCCCCTGTACCATACTATCTAAATACCAAGTTTCAGCTTGAAATGATTATAGGTTCTCGAGATAAAAAAATCGGTACTTTTTCCTTTTCACCCTCCCCCAGCCTCACCCTCTACACCCTCACTCTCAAAATTTTTTTTCCTGCTAGGAGTCTATTTGGCCTACTTCTGGTAAAAATTCCAAACATCTTTTTCAGAAAATTCCTATCCCCTCCACTTCCATACTCAACCGTCCCCTTAAAAAATTTTACTTTCAGCAAATTTTATTTGTCAATCTTAATACAGAAACCGAATTTCGTTTTTCTAGTGCAATTGGTTCGTGAGATATCGTAATCTAAAGTTTTTTATCCCCCCCCCCCCCCAACGTACGACACTGCCCCACTCATTCTCATTCTCATTCTCCTAGTATACCCACAGATGTTCATTAAGTTTTAATTTCGTGACATTAACCGATTAGGAGATATGGATTTTAGGATCTCGGCTTTCGAGCGTTTCGGACGCATTATTATTCCCCTTCCCCCCCCCACTCGCACACCCCTTTAGCCATATCATAATTTTTTTGCAAATGGGTCCACTATCGATGCTCTATATAAGTTTCAAGTTTCAGCACGCTAACATAAGCGGTTGCTGAGATCTAGAAACCAAAATCTTCCGTCTAAAACGCTTCCCCTCACACCCCCACCTTTCAAAAAGTGGCAACTTCAAGGGGCCTAACCAGTTTATTCAGACAAAAAATAGTTCATAGGGTTTGGGAGTTATAAGCCCTCAAACGATTCTGCGTACGGCGGACGGCGCACAGACGGACTGAAATTTTTTTTTGCTTTTTTCGTGTTTACCCTGCAGGAAAAATAGGCATGATTCAGATCTGAATCAGCTATTGTTTTGCAATGCCATCATAGCTATGATTTATACCTGACCGTTCCATGATTTTATTCACGATATGCACACCCAACCAGTATTAAATATCAGACCTGACATTTTGGTCTGACTCTTACCATATTAGTAATATCTAAAAAAAAAATTGAGTTTTGTGTTTAATCCTACACTGAATTTTTTTTTATTACCTAGGAGGGAGGTAGAGGACTCTTCTAAGATACTATTTTTACTACTTCAAATATTATTTCTCACTTACTGACTTAATAAAACCTATGGCTATATTGTAGGAATCGAACCCGGTGTTGAATGTTTTTGGATTAGCGCGCGTAACTACTGCGCCACAGAAGACCTTTCGTTTTCATTTCCTTATGTGCAACTTAACTTATTGTGGATTAACTATAAGTTACCGCAACATACATTCGGTTGGCGGAACACACATTCGGTTATCACAACTGAAAGATGCCGTAAATCGTTTGTGAAGATCAACATTCTATTGGACGTTTCGGTCTCATCTATAGGCCAAAATTAGGTCTGATTTTGGTGTATTAAAATCAGACCTTTCAACTTTTCCATCAGAAAGGTATGAATCATATCATACGCGTACATTAAATGTCATAGCTTTCATTTCGGACCTAACGAATAGGCCAAACTCAGGTCTGATTAGTGTGACTAAAATCAGGCCTTAAGACTTTCCCTAGATCATGATGTGATTCACATCATACGTATATGGTGAATAATCAGACCATGCATTTCGGACTTATCGATAGGTCAAAATCAGATCTGATTTTGGAGTGATTGAAATCATACCGTTTAATTTTCCATCCAAAGTGGTATGATTCATATCATACATGTCCAGCGATCGTCATACCTTGCGTTTTGGGCCTATCGATAGGCCGAAATCAGGTCTGATTTTGGTATTACTTAAATCAGGCCTTATGACTTTTCCTACAGGGTACTTGTCATGAAACGTGAAAAAACAATTTTTCAGGGTAGCAAACTTTTTTTTTTTAAAAATCGATCACAATACTGTATTATTGAAATAATAATACTTGTTTTTCTGTAAAACCAGTTTTTTTGAAAAAATTAAATTTGTTGACATCTCAGTGATTCAATAACATATAACAATAACTTTTCCACAGTGCGTGTAAGACCATCTCCCAAGGCCACAGTACACTTCTCCCTTTTTACTATTTTTCGACTTACCAAGTTATTCCCTGTGACTACAGATATAATCCCAATGTGTGTGAATGCCTTATGCACTCGCGGATCAAATGTTGAGCGAATGCCTTATACATTCGTTGAATTCCTTCAGGAACGCTTGACGACAACGAACTCTAATATCGCGCCTTGTGCACGATATTCTGCTCCTTTGTATTCGAAAAATCGAAGTATTGTGCTTTGTGCACAATGTTCTGCCTTCACGATTGCGACTAAATGGAAGAAAACTCACTGTTGTGCTGACTACTATTCTCTAATTTTCAATTTTGTGATGTTTACAATTCAACGGCTAAACTGGTAGTGACTCAAAAAACTTAAAAGTGCAAAACTGCAATAGAGACTGAAGGTCACGTAAATTTAGTAGAAATTTAAAATACATACGGCCTGATTTAGCCGAGGCAGAAAAATTATAGAAATATATTGTTTAATCTTAAACAATAATAATAGTGAAATAAGTTAACATTATTATTTTTTGTGTAGAAGTGCGGAACGCGTTTAATGCGTAGGGCAACACAAAACATAAAACAATGCTTTCAAATGGTTTTATTTACGATCCCCGTAGCGTAGTTGACGACAACGCACCGTAACAGAAGGCGTAGCCAATGTCTAACTTTTTCGCAGCGTTGCTATAGGTATCTTCAGAATCGTATGATTTTCACAGGTGGTCGTCCATCTTGTATCGCCAATTCGTTAGTCTTGTAGTTTTTCGTCAACCACAGGCCGCTTCGAAAGTGTTTTTGAAAATTGCATTTATTTATATGATATTAATTGAGGTTGTGCGGTCTTGACCAGAAATACACAATAAAATACATTCCAGTTTTTAGAACCCATCCATAGTGCAGAACTATACGTTATCTTATCGTAAATAGATAATCACACTCTGCGCTGCGGCGCTATGTAACGTAGCGTAGCAGCGTATCACACTGCGTTTTGGTATGCTACTTTCATCGTAAAACATACTGCAGTCACGATCGGCTGCAAGCCAATCGTATAATACTCTAGATGAATACTGAACTCCGATTTATATTGTAGTTGGGGATAAAGTAGAATTACGTGTGTGCATGTTGTATGTCCTGTATTTAGGACTCCCACTTGATTGCTGCTCAAACCTAAAAGACAATATTCAGTGTTTAATTTCATATCTTAAACTGGGTAAGTCATCGAAAAAAAATGTCCTTTTTGAAGGACTTTCGCATGGGAGGTGCATAAAGGACTCACTCGATTTCTTACATACTTATCCTTTTCCTTGGAACCATTCAAAAATGAACGTGTACAAAATTTCAAATTCGTAGCTTGAAGCGTTCAAAAGTTATCGAAAAATATTGTTGAACACGTGTCTTAAGGACATTTTGTATGGCAGCTACCAGAAGGAGTAAAAGGATTTCGCTGATTAGTAAACCTGAACTTTGTTTTTACTCAAAACTAATTTGTACAAAATTTCCAATTTATAGCTAAAAGATTACTTGAGTTATAGTAAGTTCCGTAAATTAAGTGAAGACGTTTTGACAGGATATTTGTATGGCAGCTACACGAAGGACTAACAGGATTTTCTTCATAATCATACATTTAGCTCCAACTATTGAAAAAATAACACATACAAAATTTCAAAGACGTAGCTTAAACCCTTCTGAAGTTATCGACCAATATTCTTAAACGCGTGTTTTAAGGACATTTTGTATGGCAGCTACCCGAAGGAGTAGGACGATTTTGCCCTTTAACGAACTTAGCCTTACAAATTCAACCAAACATCCAGATTCAAAATTTCAAGATCCTAGGTGAAGGCGTTCTTGAGTTATCGTGTTCACGGACAGACGGACGGACGGACGGACGGACGGACGGACGGACGTCAGGCGGATTTGAGGTTTTTGGCCACAAATAAACAAAAAATAATATATAACTTTTTTTCGTCCGAGGCTTGGTTCTATGCGTTACAAACTTTTGGGCTGGATTAAACTTATTGTTACATGTAAACCTGGCAACCGCGCAACCGTGCAACTCGATCGTTTCACATAATGAAAACAACAACAACCGAATACCTAGTTGAAAAATAACCCAACCAGAAATAAGACGAAACAGCACGGTTGTATCTCTCTTCTTATCGAATGCTCTCCAATGTACTAGAATCCAATTAGAATCAAAGTCGAAAGATCTCAAGCTCACTTGAATCTTCTACACACACCACTGAACGAAAATCGAAATCGAAGGCTCTAAAGCTTTCGAGAAGGTTCTACACTGAACGAAGATCGAAATCGAAAGCTCTAAAGCTTTCGAGAAGATTCCACAAGCATCGAAGATCCAAGAACATCCTAGACTGCAACCGGCTAGTATATAAGCAGGTGAAGCCCTCAGCAAAGACAGTAATCTCGATTACGTCGACTGCGAGTATACGCGACCGTGTTGAGAGAGAACGAAAGTGAACGAGTTAAGCGATATATGGTATAAGCGGGCGGTACTGCCATACAGTGCGAATTATTGTGCGATTATAATTCTGTGAATTAAAGTGCGGATAAATAAATTATCACTTATTTTTATTTTAACCGAATTGTGTTTTACTTGAAATCCCGGCGAACCCCTAGCTCGCAACAATTGGTGTCAGAAGTGGGATTTCAAGGATTAATTCGGGTTAGAATCGCGAGTGGAAAAAGTGAATCTAAAATTCTCGAACGGACAAAGTGAGAATTTTGTGCGCGAATAAAGTTTTCAAATTGTGAAGTGATGTGAAAATTCTCGAACGGACGGTGAGAATTTTGTGAAACGGAATATTGTCGAGTGCTCTAGTGAGCGGTAACTATAATTAGTGAAGTGGAAAGTTCTCGTACGGACAAAAAGAGAACTTGAGTGAATTTGTATCGCGGAAAATTTTTAACGGACAAATAAAAGATAGTGAAAATGCCGCGTTATTTAAAAGACTTAAAACTAACGGAGCTGAAGGAAGAGCTCGGTAGACGCGAATTATCTACAACAGGGAACAAGACTGAACTTGTCAGCAGAATGATCGAAGTGCTTGAGGCTGAAGGCAAGGACGCAAACAATTTCGAGTTTCCAATCGAAGAAGCTCGCGCAGCAAGCAGTGATGAGTGTTCCGAGACATTAGACTCTCTAAGGCAATTGATGCAAATGATGAACCAACAAAGCCAGAAAATGGACCAACAATCAACGGACCTCAACCAGACGTCGAAGGACATTAATCAGAAAATAGACCAAAGTTCAACGGACATTAATCAGAAACTGGACCACCAAACTCAACAACACAATCAATTATCAATAGACCTCAACCAAAAATTGGAACAGCAAAGCGAACAGACGAAAGAACTAAAAGAAGATTTAAATAATAAAATTAAAGATCTGAGCCAGTCGATGGACACCATTGGTAAGACAATCGAAGAAAATGTAGAGAAGAAGCTTCGAACCTTCGAAGAACAAATTACGGTAAAGACATCTGAGATTGTAGAAGAAGTTGAACGCCTAAAAAGGGACTTTGAAAACGTGAAAGCGACTGGAGTCATCAAGACAGAACACGTTACGCACAAAGATCTCAAAGCTCCAATCTTCGATGGACAAACACCGTGGGCTATCTACAAGACCCAATTTGAGGCTGCCGCAAGGAATAATCATTGGAATGATTTGGAACGAGGAACGGCTCTTATATTGGCGCTAAGAGGTCCACCAGCAGAAGTTCTTCAAACAATTCCTCAAGAGCAGCAACAAGATTTTTCGACGCTGGTACAGACATTGGATCTTCATTACGGCAGTGACCACATGCGAGAGATATACAAAACACAACTCTACAACCGAACCCAAAAGAATGGTGAAACTCTGCAAGAGCTGGCGCGCGATATTGAACGACTTACACTATTATCGCTTCCCAATGCGCAAACAGAGCAACGCAACGATACAGCTGTTTTCGCATTTAACAATGCTGTACAGGACAGAGAGCTCCAGCAGGCGTTAAAATTGGCAGGAAAGAAAACGATTGGCGAAGCCTTAGTATTTGGGCTTACGTTTGAAGCTGCCAAGCAAAGCTCGCGAAATAACTACCAAGTACGAGAAATAATAGAAGAATGTGTATGTCAGAGAGCAGGGTACACCAAGCGGAGCGAAGGATCCGGTGCCCCCCGATGTTGGAATTGCGGACAGGCAGGACACTTAAGACGTGACTGCCGAAAGCCAAGAAAGGCTACAAACTATTGTTCCGGCTGCGCTGCTAAACAAAAGGGAGAACGAGGCGAACCGTCACGAGAGCACGCTTCGCATAATGAGAGTCCGGGAAACGAGTAAAAGCCAACTTCATGGGGCAGAAGTTGGCTGGTGGAATCGACGCCCCCGGAACCATCATCGCAGTTTCTCGACTACATCGTGGTGAAAACGATTTATGCATGAGTGGTCGAGTCGGAAAATTAAACTGCATAATGACAATTGACACTGGCGCAACACGATCAGTGCTAAGATCTGATCTCGTAGACCGTACTTGGCTTCACAACACCAAGAAGTACGCACTTCGCACAGCTACAGGAGAAACTACTACAGTCCATGGAGAAATATCACGTGACATCCAGCTTGGAGATTTGACATTCTCGCATGTATTCGTGGTAGCTGATATTACCGATGAGTGTATTCTCGGAATGGATTTTCTGAAACCACACGGTATCCAGCTGGACCTAGGACAACGAATAATGAAGTGGCGGAATATCGAAATCCCAATGGAAATAACATCCTCCAACACAACCAAGCTGCGAGTTATATTGTGCGAAGATGCGGATATACCAAAGTCATCAGAGAACGTTCTTTGGGCAGAGCTCGATGGTGATCCCGGGGACCACCGATTCTACCTCATCGAACCAGAAACGACACCTGCATTACGAAGTCTAATATTGGGAAAAACGCTAGTAAAAAGAAATGAGAGGATGATTGTACCAATAAGAGTGCTCAACGTTTCGGACAGCATTACCAGCGTAAAGAAAGGAGATGTAATTGGCAGCTGTGAACTAATCTCGGCGGTGACGAGCATCGACACTGAAGGACAACATGACTTAGCCTCTAAAAAGAATCCAAGAAGGAAGAATAATGTAACATCAGCAGTTCTTCAGTCAAGCAACCTTAAAGGAGCACAACACAAGCAAGCAGTGGAACTAATCGAAAGCTTCAGCGACGTCTTTTCCACCAGTGATGAGGACTATGGCAGAACAAATCTAGTGAAGCATCGTATAGATACCGGAAGTTCTACACCAATACGTCAACCTCCAAGAAGAGTACCAATAGCGAAACAAGAAGAAGTGAATTCAATGGTCAAAACCATGGAGCATCAGGGAATCATCGAAGAATCAAAGAGTCCGTGGATATCGCCAGTAGTGCTGGTTAAGAAAAAGGATGGTAGTACCCGTTTTTGTGTGGACTACAGAAAACTAAATGATGTTACGAAAAAGGATAGCTATCCACTACCCAGAATCGACGATATCATGGACACCCTGACAGATGCTAAATGGTTCTCAACGTTGGACCTGAAAAGTGGATACTGGCAAGTGGAAATAGACGAAAATGATAGAGAGAAAACAGCATTCTCTGTCGGCAGCGGACTGTGGCAATTCATCGTAATGCCGTTTGGCCTGTGCAATGCTCCAGCTACGTTCGAAAGACTAATGGAATTTGTTTTGCGTGGCCTGAGTTGGAAAACTTGTCTCGTTTACCTGGACGATGTGATCGTTATCGGCAAAACCTTCGAGGAGCATCTGAAAAATCTACAGGAAGTCTTTCAGCGACTGCGAGCGGCAAAATTAAAGCAGAGTCCAAAGAAGTGCACTTTGTTTAGTGCGGAAGTAAAGTACTTGGGTCACATCGTTTCAGCCGATGGTGTAAAGACGGATCCAGAGAAGATACTGGCAGTGATAAATTGGCCTACTCCGAGTGATAAACACCAGCTGCGTAGCTTCCTAGGATTAGCGACGTATTACCGTCGATTCGTAAAAGACTTTGCCAACACGGCAAAATGTCTTCATCAGCTAACAGAAAAGGGAAAGACATTTACTTGGAATCAACAGTGCCAGGAAGCATTCGAGAAAATAAAAGATCAACTTTGCGACTCTCCAGTTCTGGCGTATCCAAAACCAGGTCACGGTTTTATCATAGATACTGATGCCAGCAATGTCGGTATCGGCGCAGTACTATCACAGGAGATCGACGGGCAAGAGAGAGTGCTATCATATTACAGCCGAGTACTCTCAAAGTCAGAAAGGAACTATTGCGTAACTCGCCGAGAGCTATTAGCCATTGTAGAAGCTACAAAACATTTTCACAAATATCTCTATGGCCAAAAGTTCCTTCTTCGAACGGATCACGCATCTCTTAAATGGCTACTTCAGTTCAAGAATCCCGAGGGCCAAGTAGCAAGATGGATAGAAAGGCTTGAATCCTACGATTTTGAAATTGTTCACCGAAGAGGGAGAATTCACGGCAATGCCGACGCGCTCTCACGTCGTCCTTGTCCACCAAACTGCAAGCATTGTCACCGCGTGAAAGAAAAAGAAGTCGGAGAAACCATTCAGCGAATAACGACCGAACCAAAGGATGGATGGAATCAGCAAGAACTGGAAGATGCCCAACGAAAAGATCCAGATATTTCACCGATCATGGCATGGAAGGACAAAATGGAGCGGCCTGAGTGGAAAGACATCAGCGAATTCAGCGAAACCTTAAAGAGTTATTGGGCACAATGGAAGTCCCTGCACCTAGACGGTGGGCTATTAAAACGGAAATGGGAAACCGCTGACGGAACATCGCATCTCATGCAAACCATTGTCCCGCATTCTAAAGTCGAGGAAATTCTGAAGGAGTATCACGAAGGTACTTCCGGTGGACATTTAGGTGTGAATAGAACCTTGGCAAAGATACGAGAGAGGTTCTATTGGATCCATCTCCGAGATGACGTCGAAAATTGGTGCCGTAAGTGTACTACCTGTGCATCGAGTAAAGGCCCGCAACGCAGATCAAAGGGAGAAATGCAGCAATACAACGTGGGAGCTCCATTCGAGAGAATTGCTGTGGATATTGCTGGACCATTTCCGGAATCAGAAAATGGTAATCGCTACATTCTTGTGGTCATCGATTATTTCAGCAAGTGGCCCGAAGCTTACGCAATTCCAAATCAAGAAGCAGTTACCGTCGCAGAACAAATTGTTACCAACTGGGTGAGCAGATTTGGAGTTCCACGTGAACTACACTCCGATCAAGGGCGCAACTTTGAATCTCAAACATTCAAACACGTGTGTCAAATGCTGGGAATAAACAAAACGCGGACAACTTCACTACATCCACAGTCCGATGGAATGGTGGAACGTTTCAATAGAACACTGAATTCGAACCTATCCAAACTCGTCAGCGAAAGGCAACAGGACTGGGATCAACACATTCCTCTATTTTTAATGGCCTACAGAACATCGGTACACGCAACAACAGGAGAAACTCCCTCCCGAGTCATCTTCGGGAAGAACATTCGAGTCCCCGCGGAATTAATGTTTGGAGTGCCACCAGACCAACCGACCCATCCAAAAGATTACGTATCGGATCTTCGACATCGACAACACACAATTTACAACCTGGTCAGAGATAAAATTAATTTGGCGACCGATCGGATGAAGACGAGGTATGATCAACGGGCGAATTCATCAGGATTCCAAGAGGGTGATTTAGTTTGGCTATACAATCCCAAACGACAGAAGGGCAGGTCGCCGAAACTGCAGCGCAATTGGGAGGGACCTTACCAAATCATCAACCGGTTAAATGATGTTGTGTACCGTATTCAGTTGCATCAAAAACCTCATACTAAAATGAAAGTGGTACACCTCGATAGACTAACGAAGTACCATGGCGCCCCTGACGAGGGGATCGACTCTGTTCGGGACGAACAGGAACTAAGGAGGGAGTAATGTTACATGTAAACCTGGCAACCGCGCAACCGTGCAACTCGATCGTTTCACATAATGAAAACAACAACAACCGAATACCTAGTTGAAAAATAACCCAACCAGAAATAAGACGAAACAGCACGGTTGTATCTCTCTTCTTATCGAATGCTCTCCAATGTACTAGAATCCAATTAGAATCAAAGTCGAAAGATCTCAAGCTCACTTGAATCTTCTACACACACCACTGAACGAAAATCGAAATCGAAGGCTCTAAAGCTTTCGAGAAGGTTCTACACTGAACGAAGATCGAAATCGAAAGTTCTAAAGCTTTCGAGAAGATTCCACAAGCATCGAAGATCCAAGAACATCCTAGACTGCAACCGGCTAGTATATAAGCAGGTGAAGCCCTCAGCAAAGACAGTAATCTCGATTACGTCGACTGCGAGTATACGCGACCGTGTTGAGAGAGAACGAAAGTGAACGAGTTAAGCGATATATGGTATAAGCGGGCGGTACTGCCATACAGTGCGAATTATTGTGCGATTATAATTCTGTGAATTAAAGTGCGGATAAATAAATTATCACTTATTTTTATTTTAACCGAATTGTGTTTTACTTGAAATCCCGGCGAACCCCTAGCTCGCAACATTATAATACTCTATATGATTTCATGTAGATTATAATGAGGAATAATGCGAGCCGGTAAAATTTATATTGGCGAAGAGTGGATTTGGATTAGCGAAGAGTGGATTTGATTTGTTTGTTGTATGTGTATTATTGTTTTAATGATCCTTATTCATAAAATCATTAAGTACGGGTTAAATGGAAAACAGTCAGAATCAACTGCTTGTTTTGACTGCCAAGTCTAATTCCAAACACCCTGTATTATGCGTTTTAAACACGGTTAACTAGGCGAAATGAATGTGTTAAAAAGTAGTGTTCCGAATAGGCAACTCGTTTAATTTTGATACCTGACCGCTTGACGTGATTTGTTTTGACAAATTGATAATCAGCTGTTCTAAGTTATTTGAATCAAAAGTGTTTGTATGGCATTAATGGATAGTGAATTAATTAGCTAATGCCCTTGGTGCACCATTAAATCCACCATTAAAATGTGCGCTTCGGCTCAGCATGGCGCCCCTTCCTAAAAGGGTCATTCCATCAAGAATCGCCAAAGTTGTGACCTTACCATCGCCGATTCTTTTGAAAATTTTTGAACTTGAAGAACTAGTGAAAAAAACAAGCTAATCGTATAATACTCTAGATGAATACTGAACTCCGATTTATATTGTAGTTGGGGATAAAGTAGAATTACGTGTATGCATGTTGTATGTCCTTTATTAAGGACTGCCATTAGATTGCTACTCAAAACTAAAAGACAATATTCAGTGTTTAATTTCATATTTTGAACTGGGTAAGTCATAAAAAAAATGTCCTTTTTGAAGGACTTTCACATGGGAGGTGCAGGAAGGACTCACTCGATTACTTACATATTAATCCTTTTCTTTGGAACCATTTAAAAATGAACGTGTACAAAATTTGAAATTCGTGGCTTGAAGCGTTCAAAAGTTATCGAAAAATATTGTTGAACACGTGTTTTAAGGACATTTGGTATGGCAGCTACCAGAAGGAGTAAAAGGATTTCGCTGATTAGAAAACTCGAACTTCGTTTTTACTCAAAACTAATTTGTACAAAATTTCCAATTCATAGCTAAAAGATTACTTGAGTTATAGTAAGTTCCGTAAATTAAGTGTAGACGTTTGGACAGGATATTTGTATGGCAGCTACACGAAGGACTAATAGGATTTTCTTCATATTCATACATTTAGCTGCAACTATTGGAAAACTAACACATACAAAATTTCAAAGTCGTAGCTTAAACCCTTCTGAAGTTATCGGCCAATATTCATGAACACGTGTTTTAAGGATATTTTGTATGGCAGCTACCAGAAGGAGTAAAAGGATTTCGCTGAATAGTAAACTCGAACTTTCTTTTCACTCAAAAATAACTTGTATAAAATTCCGAATTGATAGCTAAAAGATTACTTGAGTTATAGTGAGTTTCGTAAATTAAGTGAATACATTTTGACAGGATATTTGTATGGCAGCTACATGAAGGACTAACAGGATTTTCTTCATATTCATATATTTAGCTCCAACTATTAGAAAAATAATAGATACAAAATTTCAAAGTCGTAGCTTAAACCCTTCTGAAGTTATCGACCAATATTCTTGAACACGTGTTTTAAGGACATTTTGTATGGCAGCTACCCGAAGGAGTAGGACGATTTGGCCCGTTAACGAACTTAGCCTTACAAATTCAACCAAACATCCAGATTCAAAATTTCAAGATCCTAGGTGAAGGCGTTCTTGAGTTATCGTGTTCACGGACAGACGGACGGACGGACGGACAGACGGACGGACGTCAGGCGGATTTGAGGTTTTTGGCCACAAATAAACAAAAAATAATATATAACTTTTTTTCGTCCGAAGCTTGGTTCTATGCGTTACAAACTTTTGGGCTGGATTAAACTTATAATACTCTATATGATTTCATCTAGAGTATAAAAATATGATTTCATTTTTTTTGTTTCTATCTCATTTTATTTGCTAGCTTATAGTATGTTAAAATTTTCGCAGAAATGGTGTCCGAGTCCACTTTGAATATTAATATCTCTGATAATTTTTATCCTAGAATAATAAAATAGGGCTTATTTTAAAGGGGAAGGTTGTGGCAATATAAAAATTATCCTTCAAATTTTTTTTCATGGATAACGATTTTGTTCCTTATCCGTGAATATCTCAAAATCGTTTTTTTTTATTTTTTTATATTTTGTTATACTGTTTTACAAAACATACCAAAGAATTAACTTGGGATCTGAATGGGATCGGAGTAAAAAAATCGAAGAACATCAGTGCTTCTCAATTATGTTATAATTGTAATTTTTCTATAACATAATTGAAAAGAGCTGATGTTCTTAGATTTTTTTGGCCCCGATCCTATTGAGATTCCATGCTAATTTTTTAGTATGTTTTGTAAAACAGTATAACCTACAAAATATAAATTAATATAAATTATAAAATGAAAAATAAAAAAAAAATTATTTTAAGATATTCAAGGATAAAGGACAAAATCATTATTCTTGAAAAAAAATTTCAAGGACTATTTGTATTATTATTTTTTTTTTTAAATTGAAATTATATTTTTTTTTCACCAATTCTTCGAGCACATAAATTTTCAAAAGAATCGGCGATGGTAAGGTCACAAATTTCGTAATTTTTGGCGATTCTTGATGGAATGACCCAAAACTAAAACTTGTGCACCATTAAATAGTTTCTTCCAAAGCTTACTTAAATTTTCGCGAGGATCGCAGTACATATTTTCTGTTGAGCGCGTTGTAGCAAGGCGTTTTCGTAAACGCGTTCGGCAAGTGATTTCAAAGCGTTTAACTCGATTTGAAGGCGTTAATCTCATAGTCTGAACATATTCTGTGGTAAAAAACGATAACAGCTTATGTCGAGATAAAAAAAAATCATTTTTCAAGTTTTCAATTGCATTTTTAAAAAAAATTGCCATTCTTTGATATATTTTTATTTCATATAATATATTATTATTGGGTTGTATTATTAAATTAAATAAAATAAGATCTTCTAATATATTTTTTATTAGTGTATTTATTAATTTTGATACACGTAATCGCCTAATTTTTTTCTCGACTTAAGCTGTTATCGCTTTTTACCACAGAATATATTAGTATAAGTCCAGAGAAGTCGGCAGAGCAGTTAATTTCGTAAAATAAAGCATATAAATTTTTTGATTAAATATAAAATTCGCTTCTTTGGAAATATACTAAAAACTAAATTTGCTCTCAAATCTGCGCCGATAAAAATAAATAATTTGAAAAAAACGGTTTGATTTTTAAAACCGCTTCGCGAATAGACAACATTTGAAGACAAAAACTTTTTTCGTTTTTGCTGAAAGCTAGGAAGAATTTAAGAATGGTACTGAACACTTTTGTCTAGCTTTCTACATCTACCTAAATATTACACCGAAATGGTAGAAGTGACCAATTTTGAAGAACGAGTTTAACACTTTACTGTAGCTTTTAAATTTAATTTTGGTACACTCTAGTATATTTTGATACACCTCGGTTTAAATGGTATTAGTTAGTCTGTACTGTAAGCGAGTGGCCATTTTACCCGAAGTTCCTTATTCCTAAGCTCTTCAGTCTGGACGTTACAATTAGTCAATTATAAACAAGTCCATTAAAAGTTAGTTCACCTGTAAGTTCTACTCCGAAAGAGGACAACTTAAATAAAAAGAAAATTTTGTTTGTTGTTTCTCCTGAGTTCATTTTTTCAAGTTCCTGTATGCCCCCCCCCCCTTTCGAAGCATTGGGAAGTAGTAACAGCGGTACTGTTACTGTCTTTTTATAGTTAGGCCAAGGGTAATAAGTCCATGGCTAGGTAGAATTCGAAACCACGACATCTGGTTTTGTAGACTAGCGCGCTTAGCCACTGTGGCGCCATTGATCCTAATTTTATTTTATTTCAGTGTAGCATTTTTTTCCATTTAAAGCTTATCACAGATTATTAAAATTTAGAATCATCTGTTTCCAACTAATACTACTTTGAAAAGTGCCGCTAGCAACATAGTCGTAATTTTCTAATATGTATGTACATATTCCCTTATTCTGGAAACCGCCAGCGGGAAAGTGAGCTCCGTTTTACCCAATTATTGAAAACGCGTGAACGATTCACTTTATCAAAAATTTAAATAAGACAATTGAAATCCGCAATGAAATAGTCGCGTTTTTAAAGTTTCTTTAGAAAGCAATTGGCAATAAATGAAGAGAATTTGAGATGGTCCATCTCTCACATTTACGGTATTGCAATTTTTGAAATTTTTCTGTCTTAAAATATGGTTTTAAACACCCGAAAAAAGACGTCTTTAAAGTATATCGATAAAGCAGTTTCCGAACGTTTTCAATGATCGCATGTGGTATGCGTATGAATGGAAATCGAATGTGAAGCACATAGTGGAAACGCGTGAACGATTCACTTTATCAAAAATTTAAATAAGACAATTGAAATCCGCAATGAAATAGTCGCGTTTTTAAAGTTTCTTTAGAAAGCAATTGGCAATAAATGAAGAGAATTTGAGATGGTCCATCTCTCACATTTACGGTATTGCAATTTTTGAAATTTTTCTGTCTTAAAATATGGTTTTAAACACCCGAAAAAAGACGTCTTTAAAGTATATCGATAAAGCAGTTTCCGAACGTTTTCAATGATCGCATGTGGTATGCGTATGAATGGAAATCGAATGTGAAGCACATAGTCGGCGGGAATACAAAATTCAGAATAAGCGTGATTATCTTTTGCCTTTCTACTTTGTATATTTTTTTAGTTTGATACAATTTTCTTCTCTGATTTTAATAAATATTATTGTTTATAATATTTTTATAATATAATAGAAATTGTCCAAAAATTCTATAAATGAAGACCTTGCAACAACAAGGGGTCAACTCATTTTACTTTATTATTTCAATAATACAGTATTGTTATCGATTTTTAAAAAAAAAAAATTTGTTACCCTCAACATTTTTTTTTCCACGTTTCATGACGAGCAGACACGAATAAAGCAAAAAAAAATTTCAGTCCGTCTGTCCGCCGTACGCCGTACGTCGACCGCTGTACGCAAAATCGTTTGAAGGCTCGTAGCTCCCAAACCCTTTAAGCTATTAAATTGAAATTTTTTTTATGAATAGACTGGGTAGGCCCCTTGAAGTGGCCGAATTTGGTGGGGTGGGGGTGTGAGGGGGGAGGAGGGGGAAGTGTTTTAGACGTAAAATTTTGGTTTCTAGATCTCAGCAACCGCTTATGCTAGGAGGCTGAAATTGAATTTATATAGAGCTTCGGTAGTGGACCCATTTGCAAAAAAATTGCCGATATAGGTGAAGGGGTTTGGGAGTGGGGGGAAAAATAATGCGTCCGAAACGCAAAAAAGGTGAGATCGACACATTCTAAAATCCATATCTCCTAAACGGTCAATGTCACAAAATTGAAACTTAATCAATATCTGTAGGTATACTAGGTGAATAGATCGGAAACAGAAATTTAAGTGGGGGCAGTGGCGTACGGGGGTGGGGGTGAAAAACTTTAGACTACGATATCTCACGAACCAATTGCACTAGACAAATAAAATCTGGTTTGTGTGTAAAGGTTGACAAATTCAGTTTGATGAAAGTAAAATTTTTTAAGGGGGCGGTGGAGTATGAAAGTGGAGGGGATAAGATTTTTTTTTATAAATCACGTCTCATATCTCAAGAACGGTGTAAGATAGATGCTTAAATTTTTTACCAGAAGTAGGCCTAATAGACCCCTAGCAGAAAACAAAATTTTGGAAGTGTGGGTGTAGAGGGTGAGGGAGGGGGAAGGGGGAAAAGGAAAAAGTTCCGATTTTAATATCTCGACAACCTATAATGATATGAAGCTGAAACTTGGTATTTAGATAGAGCTATATTAGTAGCATTTTGGAAAAATATAATTTTTTATAGGGGTAGTATGGTACGGGGGTGGGGGGTGTTTTTCCTATCTATAGAACGGCTTATGCTACAAAGTTGAAACTCGGTACGTTCATGTAAATCAACTAGAAAACTAATTTAGATAAAAAAAAATTTCAAATATCCATTGGCGTTTGGAGGGGTGGCAAAAAAAATTATCAGTGAAAATGGAATTCATATATTTTCACGGTTTTCGTCATATCTATTAGGTCTTCCCAAATATTGAATTCATTTTTATTCTACGGCTTCTTCATTTAAATACCTAGAAAGTGTTTTCAGTATTTTTTAAAATTCGACCACTAAGGGGGTTCAAAGGGCGTTGTAAACTTTTTCACAAATTCTACCATATCCTCACGGGTTATCAGATATCGAATATCTTTTCATTTTCAAGTGCTTGCGTAATAATCGCCTAAAACTTGTTTTTAAGTTTTTTCCTTTTTCAGCCCCTAAGAGGGTATAAACGGGTTGAACACGTTTTCACGAGTTCCGTCATTTATTTTAGAAGTGATAAGAAATTGAATTGGTTCCTACTTTCTCGTGCTGTCTTCATATTTATTTATTAACTCCTTTCAGGATTTTTGGATATTCAACCCTCAAGTGGGTGTAAGGAGGTTGCATATCTGGTGATATATCGAATTCATTTTTACTTTCTAAGGTTTCCTATATAAAAAAGCCAAAAAGTCAATTTCAGTATTTTAGATATTCAATCCTAATAGGTGTAAGGGGGTTGTATGCTTTTCAAAGTTTCGACATATTTCTTAGGTTCGATGAGATATTAGATCGCTTTTCATTTCCACAGACTTTTTATATAATCGCCTACAAACCCATTTCTTAATTTTTGTATAATCAACCCCCAAGGGTTTGTATATGCTTTCACAATTTTTGCCATTCCTTAGTTCTGATGGGATATAAAATTGATTATTACGGCCAACCAATTCACGATTTTTCGAATTTCCAGAACCAAGGAGGTGTGAAGGGTTTGCTTAAGTTTTCACAAATTTTTCAAAATCCGTCTTGTCTCATGAGATATCAAGTTGCTTCTTATGAAATCGTCTAAAAACCTGTTTCACAATTTTTTTGAAATTCTAACCCCAAGTGGAAGTAATGGGTTTGTATACGTTTTAACAATTCGTCATATCTCTTAATTCTGATAAGGCAACAAATTCGTTTTTCCTTCTATGGGCTTTTAGTGTACATAATATACTGAAATTCCAATAGTCTACACGGACTTTTTCAATGTATAAAATCTTGTTCTAAAAATCTCTATTTTAAATATTTTTATATTAAGAACAAAAATAATTTTCCAAGAAATCTAATAATCTCGAAGCAACTCATGATACACTCCGACTTTGACCGCTCCCGAACTTTGACCCGAAAAATAATAAAGTTTCGCCCAGACCATTGGCAGATTTTTTTCAATAACAGAGAAAACTTGACTTTTCTGCCCTTTCATTGCATTAAAATTATTTTATTGATTTTACTTTATTATTTTAATAATACAGTATTGTTTTCGATTTTTAAAAAAAAAAAATTTGCTACCCTCAAAATTTTTTTTTTCACGTTTCATGACGAGTAGACACGAAAAAAGCAATAAAAAATTTCAGTCCGTCTGTCCGCCGTACGCCGTACGCCGTACGCCGTACGTCGACCGCTGTACGCAAAATCGTTTGAAGGCTCGTAGCTCCCAAACCCTTTGAGCTATTAAATTGAAATTTTTTTTATGAATAGACTGGGTAGGCCCCTTGAAGTGGCCAAATTTGGAGGGGTGGGGGTGTGAGGGGGGAGGAGGGGGAAGTGTTTTAGACGGAAAATTTTGGTTTCTAGATCTCAGCAACCGCTTATGCTAGGAGGCTGAAATTTGGAATTTATATAGAGCTTTAGTAGTGGACCCATTTGCAAAAAAATTGCCGATATAGGTGAAGGGGTTTGGGAGTGGGGGGAAAAATAATGCGTCCGAAACGCAAAAAAGGTGAGATCGACACTTTCTAAAATCCATATCTCCTAAACGGTTAATATCACAAAATTGAAACTTTATGAATATCTGTAGGTATACTAGGAGAATAGATCGGAAATAAAAATTTGAGTGGGGGCAGTGGCGTACGGGGGTGGGGGGTGAAAAACTTTAGATTGCGATATCTTACTAACCAATTGCACTAGATAAATAAAATTTGGTTTGTGTATAAAGGTTGACAAATGAAGTTTGCTGAAAGCAAAATTTTTGAAGGGGGCGGTGGAGCATGAAAGTGGAGGAGATAAGAATTTTTCTAAAAAATCACGTCTCATATCTCAAGAACGGTGTAAGATAGATGCTTCAAATTTTTACCAGAAGTAGGGCTAATAGACCTCAAGTAGAAAACAAAATTTTGGAAGTGTGGGTGTAAAGGGTGAGGGTGGGGGAGGGTGAAAAGGAAAAAGTTCCGATTTTAATATCTCGACAACCTATAATGATATAAAGCTGAAACTTGGTATTTAGATAGAGCTATATTAGTAGCATCTTGGAAAAATATAATTTTTTATAGGGGTAGTATGGTACGGGGGTGGGGGGTGTTTTTCCTATCTATAGAACGGCTTATGCTACAAAGCTGAAACTCGGTACGTTTATGTAAATCAACTAGAAAACTAATTTAGATAAAAAAAAATTTCAAATATACATTGCCGTTCGGAGAGGGGGCAAAAAAAATTATCAGTGAAAATGGAATGCATATATTTTCACGGTTTTCGTCATATCTATTAGGTCTTTCCAAATATTGAATTCATTTTTATTCTATGGATTCTTCATATAAATACCTAGATAGTGTTTTCAGGATTTTTTAAAATTCGACCCCTAAGGGGGTGCAAAGGGGGTTGTAAACTTTTTCACGAATTCTACTATATCCACGTCTTATCAGATATTGAATATCTTTTCATATTCATGGGCTTGTGTAATAATCGCCTAAAACTTGTTTTTAAGTTTTTTCCTTTTTCCACCTAGGAGGGTATAAACGGGTTGAACACGTTTTCACGAGTTCCGTCATTTCTTTTAGAAGTGATAAGAAATTGAATTGGTTCCTACTTTCTCGTGCTGTTTTCATATTTATTTATTAACTCCTTTCCGGATTTTTGAACATTCAACCCCCAAGTGGGTGTAAGGAGGTTGCATATCTGGTGATATATCGAATTCATTTTTACTTCCTAAGGTTGCCTATGTAAAAAAGCCAAAAAGTCAATTTCAGTATTTTAGATATTCAATCCAAAAAGCTGTAAGGAGGTTGTATGCTTTTCAAAGTTTCGACATATTTCTTAGGTTCGATGAGATATTAGATCGCTTTTTATTTCCACAGACTTTTTATATAATCGCCTACAAACCCATTTCTCAATTTTTCGATATTCAACCCCCAAGGGTTTGTATATGTTTTCACAATTTTTGCCATTCCTTAGTTCTGATGAGATGTAAAATTGATTATTACGGCCAACCAATTCACGATTTTTCGAATTTCCAGAACCAAGGAGATGTGAAGGGTTTGCTTACGTTTTCAGAATTTTTTCAAAATCCGTCTTGTCTCATGAGATTTCAGGTTGCTTCTTATGAAATCGTCTAAAAACCTGTTTCACAATTTTTTCGAAATTCAAACCCCAAGTGGAAGTAATGGGTTTGTATACGTTTTAACAATTCGTCATATCTCTTAATTCTGATAAGGCAACAAATACGTTTTTGCTTCTATGGGCTTTTAGTGTACATAATATACTGAAATTCGAATAGTCTACACGGACTTTTTCAATGTTTAATCGTCTAAAAATCTCTATTTTAAATATTTTTATATTAAGAACAAAATTAATTTTCCATAAGAAATCTAAAAATCTCGAAGCAACTCATGATACACTCCGACTTTTACCGCTCCCGAACTTTGACCCTAAAAATAATAAAGTTTCGCCCAGACTATTGGCAGATTTTTTTAAGATTTCATTAAAATCATTAAGGATATTATTAAATCATAAGGAGTTAACTGCATCAGCAGATTTTCATCCGAATACAATAAGAAGTCAGAACGAAGAAGTACTCTCATGCTTTAAAAAAAAAGAGGTGACCCCTTATTACACCCATGGCTCCAAATATTTATAAAGCACCAGACGCAGCTTGTAAAACAAAATTAAATGCGGTAACCCGTCAATGTACACAAAAATTTTTCAAACTTTGTTTTGTGGCGTTACATTTTGGAGCCACGCATGCTTTTTGAATTTAACAGCACCCAGTCTAATTCTATGAAAACTTCACAACAATACCTGATGAATAGTACTCGTAGTGCAAACATTATTTGTATGTTGAATGGATTCTGCATTGTTTAAGACATTTCCATGGATATGTACATTTATGAAAACTAACAAAAGTTTTGCCATATATTCAAGCTAAAAAGCTGCTGGCCATTTAGGATTAATTAAAGGAATTATTGAACCTTTCTTTGGATTGTTCGCACTATAAAGCTTACTGAGATTTATATATTTTTGATTGGTATTACATACTACTATTAGCTCTTACAGGCGCGAACGCAGGGGTTTTTTTTTGGGGGGTTCAACCCCCCCCCCCCCTCCCCGAAATGATGTAATTAAAAACTCAAAACTAAATGTAACTAATACGCGACGCGTAAATTTGTCTGTAAACGGAAAATCAGGTGTTCCATCGTCCAAATTTTTCTATTTATTTCATGTGTGCATTAATTACGATCAATCTTTTTAACGTTTCGTTTACAATTGCTGACATATTAGCACTTTTCTATCACTTTATTTCAACATATAAAACGTAGCCGCATTCTAATGCAAAAATGGCAACTTTTATTGAGCATTCCAACAACTATAATATTTTGACAGATTGAATGTAATTCCGATAGACGTGTGTCAATGTTGATCATTGAATGGGAATGATCATTCCCCGAATGATCATTCGAATGTGTCGTCTGCCTAGGGTATTACACTCACAGGTATCCATATCTTTAGCCGCATATGCCGCACTTGATCATCAGTTCAATAAATGAATGCGAAAAACAGTCTATATCGGAAAATGCATTGTTTTCCAAAAGAAGATATCTTAAAAATCTCGAATTGGGAAAACCATTTCTAGACGCTGTTGTAACGAGCCTCTGGAAGTAAAATTAGTTCGATACCCTAGACAGATCTAAAAGATTTGACGAAATTCGTGAAAATGTAGAAAAAGCACTTTTCGCTGGCAATTTTTTTTGCACTACCCCAATACGTCAATTAAAATCTGAATTGTTTTACTTAAATTACTCTTTTAGTACATATACTCGTAGTTTCAACTTTCTGGCATATGCCGTTCCTGAAACACAAAAAACCACTCCAACCGCCATAAATTGCTTACCGCCTAAATTCCAACATCCAATTGATCTCTTTTTCACAAACGAGTCCATTTTCATAGGACTACATAAATTTCAAGTTTCATCCTCCTACCATAAGCGGCTTCCGAGATCAAGAAACCAAAATTGTTCACTTAAAACTGCACTCATCTCCGTTTTACACCCCATCTCCTCAAGTGTTACCACTTGAAGGGATGCACCCCTGCTGAGATGCGGTGCAGGATACTATGCGGCTGACAACCTAAAAAATAACGTTCCAAATAGCCTCCTGGTTATTTCTTAGGTTGTCTGTCGCCTAGTAACCTACACCGCATCTCATCATTAAACACGTTTCGGACTTCTCCCCATAAAATAATAAAGTTGCGCCCAGACTGTTGGTCGATTTTTTTTTTACTCACATATTTTTTTTATCAATAGAATAATTCATAGTAGTAAAAGCGAATTCGATCACATTGAACCTAAGAGATTTTCGGAATCAGTAAATTCTTGAACAATACCCCCAGGGGGCTTAATAGAGAAAAATACTTAAATCGGTTTTTTCCCCGACTACGCTTAAAGCTTATAGAAGTAAAAGTGAATTCCAAATCTCAATATACCTTAGAAATATATCAGAATTCGTGAATATGTACACAACCACTTTCCACCCTCTTAGGGGTTGGATTTCGAAAAATTTTGAAGAACGTTACTAGGGGTTTATATAAATAGCCCGCAGAAGTAAAATTGCTTTGATAGCTCGACATGTGTAAAAGTTTTAACGAAATTCGTGAAAATGTTTATTCACGAACATTTTTTTACTCAATCTCTAAACGCCAATAAAAATCTGAACTTTTTGTTTGCTTTAATTTTTCTAATAGCATATCTACATATACGTACTAAGTTTCAATTTTCTAGCATAAGCCGTTTCTGAGATATAAAAAACCACACCTCACCCGCGTACCTTGCTACACCAATCAAAAATGTTATTTTTCTAGGATGTCTCTATTCTATAGTGGGTCTATATAATCTTAAATTTCTTTCTTTTCATGATGGTTTTCGAGAAATAAAAATCAGAATGTTTTCCTTTCTACCCCCTTTCAGCATCACCACCAACACCCACACCCCCAAATTTACTAGCGGTACCCCGACCCCAACTCCTGTAAAATTTTCGAGATCATATCTGATACGGTTTCTGAGATATAAAAATTACATTTTTTGAGAAATTGCTGCCCCCCTTCCTCTTTCGTGCTCCACCTTCCCTCACAAAAAATTTCCTTTCAGTAGACTCCTCTTGTGATCTCATATACAGAAACTAAATTTTATCTTCCTGGTGTAATTGGTTCGGAAGATATTTTAAACCAAAGTTCTTCACCCCTCTTAGAAATTTTAGCCCTTGTCTTATCTTGAAGTATCCCTAAAGACAAGAACAAAGTTTCAATCTTCTGTCATTAATGGTTCAGGAGATATCTATTTTAGAATGTTTCAATCCCGGGTTTCAAGCGTTTCGGACTCATTATTTTCCCACCCAATTCCACACCCCTTAACCCCAATCGAAAATTTTTTTGCAAATGAGTGTCCTGTTTCTAACTTCTACCCATAAAATAATAAAGTTGCGCCCAGACTGTTGGCATATTTTCTTTATTTATTTACGTATTTGTTTTTTCAATAGATTATTCAATAGAAGTGAAAGTGCATTCGATCTCATTAAGCCTAAAAAAATCGAAATTCGTCAAAACTCGAACAATGCCTTACTCCCCAGGGGGTTTGATATCAAAAAATGCTTAAATCGGTTTATTCCCCGACTATATTCAAAGAATTTAGAAGTGAAAGTGAATTGTATATCTTAGTAGACCTACGAAATATATCGAAATTCGTGAAAAGTACATAACCGCCTTACACCCCCTTAGGGGTCAGGTAACGAAAAATTTGGAAAAGCGTTTCTAGGCGCTTATATTAAGAGCCCGCAGAAGTGAAATTAATTTGACAGCTCGAGATGTCTAAAAGATTTATCGAAATTCATGAAAATGTGGAAAAGCCCTTTTCACGGATATTTTTCTTACTCCATCTTTGTACACAAATGAAAATTACATTTTTTTTTTGTTTTAATTTCTCTAGTAGCACATCTACATATATGTACTAAGTTTCAACTTTCTAGCATAAGCCGTACATTGCTATCACTATCAAAAATTTTCTGAGATGTCTCTATAGCACCTCTATACAGTTATAAATTTTCAGCTTTCTATTCTTTGCGGCTTTCGAGAAATTAAAATAAGAATTTTTCATTTCCACCCCCTCCCACCATCACTCCCTACACCCACACCCTCAACATTTCTTTCTCCGCTAATGGTCTACTGGACTTAACTCCTGTAAAAATTTCAAGATCGTATCTGATACGGTTCATGAGATATAAAAATGAAATTTTTTGAAAAATGGCTGACCCCCACCTTCAGCGCTTCACCTCCCACCAGTAGACTCCACTGGTAATTATATATACAGAAACCAAATTTTATCTTCCTAGCACAATTGAGTCGGAAGATATTGTAATTCAAAGTTTTTCACCCCCCACCCCCATACTTCACTATTTGCCTTAAAAATTGTAACCACTTTCTAATCTCCTAGTATCCCTTAATACAACTACAAAATTTCAGCCATCTGAGATTAACGGTTCAGGAGATATGAATTTTAGAATGTATCAATCCCAGATTTCTAGCGTTTTGGACGCATTGTTTCCTCCCCCCCCCCCCCCCCCCCCACTCGCACACCTCTCAACCCCTATCGACTATTTTTTTGCAAATGGGTAAACTATCATAGTTCTTCATAGGTTCTAACTTTCAGCCTCCTAGCATAAGCGGTTCCTGAGATCGAGAAACCAAAATTGTTCATCTAAAACGCTCTCCCATCCTCACCCCTTACACCCCCACCCCTCCAAAAGGTACCACTCGTAGATGTTCCCCAATCTACCTACCATAAATTTTTTTTTTCAACCTAATATCTCAAGAGGTTTTTGATCTACGCACCTTCAAACGGTATTGCGTACGACGGACGGCGTACGGCGTATACGGCGGACAGACGGACATTTTTTTTTTTGCTTTTTTGGTGCTTTCTAGTCCTAAAACGTGTAAATACAAAATTTCAGGGTAGCAAACTTTTTTGAAATTTCAGGTCGATCACAATACTTTATTATTAAAAAATAATAAAGTAAAATTGAAATTATGTTTTTTTTTTCAATAATTCTTCGAGTACATAAATTTTCAAAAGAATCGGCGATGGTAAGGTCACGTCATTTTTGGCGATTCTTGATGGAATGGCCCTAAAATAGCGACCATATAAAAGTATTTATTTTATTTCATGTCATTATAAGATAATTTTAAATTTTCAACTGTTGGGGTGGTCCGAATGAAGCTCTCGCTGGCAGGTGGTTAGTTGATTGTTGATACCGCATTACAATTCAATGTTAATGAGCTAGTTTACACCGAGCAACCTGATCGCGACCTGAACTTTATCGTGACCTAAATTAGAGCCAATCGCCAACTGTTTACAGCGATGAAGACCTAAAATTCAGTTACTCCATCAAAATATTTCATTAATAAATTCAAAGATTATTACTAAATATCTGCACTAGTATCTTAAGTCAGAACGCACAAATTGACAAGTTGTTGTATCTTTTGCATATCACTGATGTATTGAAATGCAAAAAAAACAAGCCAATCGTATAATACTCTAGATGAATACTGAACTCCGATTTATATTGTAGTTGGGGATAAAGTAGAATTACGTGTGTGCATGTTGTATGTCCTTTATTAAGGACTGCCATTAGATTGCTACTCAAAACTAAAAGACATTATTCAGTGTTTAATTTCATATCTTGAACTGCGTAAGTCATCGAAAAAATGTCCTTTTTGAAGGACTTTCACATGGGAGGTGCAGGAAGGACTCACTCGATTTCTTACATATTTATCCTTTTCCTTGGAATTAGTTAAAAATGAACGTGTACAAAATTTCAAATTCGTAGCATGAAGAGTTCAAAAGTTATCGAAAAATATTGTTGAACACGTGTCTTAAGGACATTTTGTATGGCAGCTACCAGAAGGAGTGAAAGGATTTCGCTGATTAGTAAACCCAAACTTTGTTTGTACTCAAAACTAATTTGTACAAAACTCAGAATTCGTAGCAAAAAGATTACTTGAGTTATAGTGAGTTTCGTAAATTAAGTGAATACATTTTGACAGGATATTTGTATGGCAGCTACATGAAGGACTAACAGGATTTTCTTCATAATGATACATTTAGCTCCAACTATTGGAAAAATTACACATACAAAATTTCAAAGTCGTAGCTTAAACCCTTCTGAAGTCATCGACCAATATTCTTGAACACGTATTTTAAGGACATTTTGTATGGCAGCTACCCGAAGGAGTAAGACGATTTTGCCCGTTAACGAACTTAGCCTTACAAATTCAACCAAACATCCAGATTCAAAATTTCAAGATCCTAGATGAAGGCGTTCTTGAGTTATCGTGTTCACGGACAGACGGACGGACGGACGTCAAGCGGATTTGAGGTTTTTAGCCACAAATAAACAAAAAATAATATATAACTTTTTTTCGTCCGAGACTTGGTTCTATGCGTTACAAACTTTTGGGCTGAATTAAACTTATAATACCTACTCTATATGATTTCATCTAGAGTATAAACATTTTCGAATTACGCGTTTACACCCAAAAATCGAACGACCTTTTTTAGGCAAGGTAACAAATGTACGAGCCCCGACTTGATGCTAGGCCAGATCGCGTATGAAGTGTTTACAGAGGGCGTCCTAAGTAAATTTGGTCGAATATGAGGTATAGGCTGTGGTGTAAACCGAGTCACTATTGAATCAAACAATTTCCTTCAACAGGAAAACTATAGTTATCAATTCGAATTCCGAAAAATAGATTAAATTTTTGTGAGCACATCGGTTTGCAACTTTAATGAAATTAGTTCCTAAATAAAATCTTTTGTATCCGTTTCAACAGAAAAGATAAATTCAATTTTGTCATAAAAATTTCGAAATCAAAAACCACATTTAAATCTACATACAGAGAAAGATACCTAAGAATTGCTGATATGAACTCCCACATTTATTCAAACGGGAAAAGGGTTTGTTTGCAAATATCCCGATCTCCATAAATATGTACATTCGTGAACTGACCCCCTGTTCAGAATCAGTCGAATATGAAAAGAATATTTCAACATTTCAGCTATATCAAAATAAATAAAATTTTATTCTTACGAAATTTAAAAGGCAAGAACAATTCCCATGTTTACATTTCCGGGTTGAATCTATTTTCGATTTTTATGATAACATAGATCTTTCCTTCAAGACTACTTCGCCAATAATAATATTCAAAACCAATCAATTTTCAGGTATACCTTATGCCAGTCAATTCGGTTATGGTATCGGCATCCAAACAACAGAGGATTGTTGAAGGTAAATTGAGTCTAGAGGATCAAAATCTACAGGTAGGCTTTGACTATGTGAACGATAGAGGAATATATGCAAAAGATTCCCATGTGGGGGAATAGATAAAGGTAAAAACATAACCTGGATATCTTAATGGAAAACAAAGCTAATATAAACATCGAGCCAAGCTAACAAGTACAACAAAATGTTGTTGCTTTCACTTAATATTTTCCATGGAAAGCAAATATCCTAACATGTTTGAAGGTTTGTGCTCCTAAAATCATCAGCAACAAAATTTTGATATTAATTTTAAAGGTCCATTAAACGAGGCATAGTAATTAAAATTGTCTGCAGCGCTCATATCCGTATATCACACACCTCTCATACGTTTATTGATTTTTTGATGGTTTTAAGCACCGCAAAATACGCACGCAAAATATGCATGCAATTATCAATCGTTCATAGCTGGGCACCTACCATAAATTTGGTTCATTTTAGGAATTTCGCAGAGTATTCCCAACATAAATCCTTCATTAGTTCTATTTATTTCTGGGCGGATTTCGTAGTGTGGTCGCTCCTTTCGTTGGTTACTTTGGGAATCGTTGCTATAGCTATGATGGGGCTACATACTCGTATGTTGCAGTAAAATCGATTTGGAACAACTCGAATGTGGACCGAGGGCTCGATGATTCTATTTCTTGCGATAGTTGTGAGCATAACTTATTAAGTGTTACTCGTAGATAGATTAGTGGCCGATAATTTAATTTTTCATTTTCGCAGGTAATTGCTAACCTTGTCTATTTGTTTCTGATTTTGAAAGCACCATTGATGCCATGGTACAGGTAAGCTATGAAACTTCAAATCTTTCCAGATATGACTTCAGTGATCCTTGGTAAGCTCGCAGCTATGTAAATGTGCGTTATAAGCGGATTACGGAAAGTTTGAATTGGGTTTTAGTAGATCTTGGTTGGTTCCTTCTACAGGTAAAATCAAAGTTTCGTTCAAAATTGTTGTTTGCAATTGAAATTCCATTTCGAAAGCAAATGATTTGCCGAAACTTCTGTTCTCACTAGATTTCAAGTGATTAAGCGGAAAATACACGGTTACCAATTATTGACCCGATTTGTCGTTACATGCGACGATTGTATCGTGTATGCGCTTATGAACTACAGTTGGACCGATATCGCACGGTTGTACGCTTTCTACCGAAAACTTGCGGTCGCCTACATATTGGAAGAGTAAAAAAATCTGCCAACAGTCTGGGCGCAACTCTATTATTTTATGGGCAGAAGTCCGAAACGTGTTTAATGATGAGATGCGGTGTAGGTTACTATGCGACTGACAACCTAAAAAATAACGTTCCAAATAGGCTCCTGGAACCTAAGGGTTGTCAGTCGCATAGTAACCTACACCGCATCTCATCATTAAACACGTTTCGGACTTCTACCCATAAAATAATAAAGTTGCGCCTAGACTGTTGGCAGATTTTTTTTATTTATTTACGTATATTTTTTTATCAATAGAATAATTCATAGTAGTAAAAGCGAATTCGATCACATTAAACCTAAGAGATTTTCGGAATCAGTGAAAACTTGAACAATACCCCCAGGGGGTTTAATTGAGAAAAATACTTTAATCGGGTTTTCCCCGACTACGTTTAAACCTTATAGAAGTAAAAGTGAATTCCAAATCTCAATATACCTTAGAAATATATCAGAATTCGTGAATATGTACACAACCACTTTACACCCCCTTAGGGGTTGGATATCGAAAAATTTTGAAGATCGTTACTAGGCGCTTATATAGATAGCCCGCAGAAGTAAAATTGCTTTGATAGCTCGACACGTCTAAAAGTTTTAACGAAGTTTATGAAAATGTGGATTCACGGATATTTTTTTTACTCAACCTCTGAACGCCAATAAAAATCTGAACTTTTTTTTTGCTTTAATTACTCTAATAGTACATCTACATATACGTACTAAGTTTAAACTTTCTAGCATAAGCCTTTTCTGAGATATAAAAAACAACCCTCTCCCCCGTACCTTGATACCTCTATCAAAAATTTTATTTTTCTCCTCTTCCTCTTAAGGAATATCCCCACCGTACAGATTACGGTCAAAATGAACCCATTAACAGATGCTGTAGAACATTTAACAATTTCAGCGAACATTTCACACCTCCAATAACTAAGCCAACATACAAACTGAAACTGCGTTCGATCTTATCAGCTCCTTCACATCCCTATCAGAAGTTTACCGACCCCAACTCCTGTAAAATTTTCAAGATCATATCTGATACAGTTTCTGAGATATAAAAATTACATTTTTTGAAAAATTGCTGTCCCCCCACTTTTTTGCTCCACCTCCCCCTTCAAAAAATTTAGTTTCGGTAGACTCCTCTTGTGATCCCATATACAGAAACAAAATCTTATCTTCCTGGTGTAATTGGTTCGGAAGATATTGTAATCCAAAGTTTTTCACCTCCCACCCCCACACTCCACCACCCCACTTAAAAATTTTAGCCCTTGTCTAATCTTGAAGTATCCCTAAGGACAACAACAGGGATAGGACAACAACAAAGTTTTAATCTTCTGACATCAATTGTTCAGGAGATATCGATTTTAGAATGTTTCAATCCCGTCTTTCATGCGTTAAAGATTCATTGTTTTCCCCCCCATTTCCACACCCCTTAACCAATATCGACCATTTTTTTGCAATTGAGTCCATTATTATAGTACTACATAAGTTCCAGTTTCAGCCTCCTAGCATAAGTGGTTCCTGAGATCTAGAAACCAAAATTTTTCGTCTAAGACGCTCCCCTCTCCTCTCCCCTTGTACCCCCACCACTCGAAAATATACCAGTCGTAGGGGTTCACCCAATCTACCCACCATAAAAATTTCAATTTAATATCTCAACGGGCTTGGGAGCTACGCGCCTTCAAACGATTTTGCGTACGGCGTACGGCGGACAGACGGACATTTTTTTTTTTTGCTTTTTTGGGATTTACTAGTCATAAAACGTGAAAATACAAAATTTCAGGGTAGCAAATTTTTTTGAAATTTCAGGTCGATCACAATACTTTATTATTAAAAAAAAATCTGCCAACAGTCTGGGCGCAACTTTATTATTTTTTTGGTAGAAGTTCGGAACGAGTTCAATTCTGAGATGCGGTGTAGGTTTCTATGTGACTGAAAACCTAAAAAAAAGTTCGGGAAGCGGTTAAAATGGGGTCGCGCTAGAATACTTACGCCGCTGCCTCATATAACATATGAATTACATAATTGGGTCATACACCGGGACGAGATCTAGTTCTAGTATAATATCAGTTGTTCCCGCATTAGAAGGTTTTTCGTGATTTGGTTTCGGGCCATTACATGAAATCGGAAATGCGTTTGAAGACGATTATATAAAATTATATAAATAAATTATATAAAAAGTGCAAACCAATCTAATATCTCATCAATCCTGAGATATATGTCGAAACCCATACGTCCTATTGGAGTTGAATAACAAACATCTTGAAATCAACGTTTGGACGATTATGTAAAAAATGAATTCGATATCTTATTAGAACTAAGAAATATGTAAGAATTTGTGAAAATATATGCAACACCCTTGCACCCACTTTGGGGTTGAATATCCAAAAATCCTGAAATGAGTTTTTAGATATATATAAAGAAAGCCAGAGGAAGTAAAAACCAATCCGATGTCTTATCACTCCTAAGAGATATGACGGAATTCGTGTAAACGTGTTCAACCCATTTTTACACTCTTAGGGGTTGAAAAAGGAAAAATCTTGAAATCAAGTTTTAGATGATTATTAAATAAGCCCGTGGAAGTGAAAACTTATTCGATATCTAATCAGACCTGAGGGATACGGCTGAATTGGTGAAAATGTATACATCCCCTTTACATCACCTTGGGGGTCCAATTTTAAAAAATTCTGAAAACTCTTTCTAGGTATTTATATGAAGAACCCGTAGAAAAAAAAATTAATTGAATATTTCGAAAGACCTAATAGATATGACGAAAATCGTGAAAATATATGCATTCCATTTTCACTGATCATTTTTTTTGCCCCACTTCCGAACGCCAATAAATATTTGAATTTTTTTTTATCAAAATTACTTTTCTAGTTGTTTTCCATATACGTACCGAATTTCAACTTTCTAGCATAAGCCGTTCTATAGTTAGTAAAAATACCCCCCAACCCCGTACCATACTACCCCTCTAAAAAATTATATTTTTCCAACATGCTACTACTACAGTTCTATCTAAATACCACGTTTCAACTTTTCATTGTTATAGGTTCTCGAGATATAAAAATCGGAACTTTTTACTTTTCACCCTCCCCCACCCTTACCCTCTACACCCTCATCCATGAAATTTTTTTTTTCTGCTGGAGGTCTATTAGGCCTACTTCTGGTAAAAATTGTATGCATCTATCTTACTCCGTTCTTGAGATATGAGACGTGATTTTTTAAAAAAATTCTTACCCCCTCCACTTCCATACTCCACCGCCCCCTTAAAAAATTTTACTTTCAGCAAACCTTATTTGTCAACATTTATACAGAAACCAAATTTAATTTCTCTAGTACAATGCGTTCGTGAGATATCGTAATCTAAAGTTTTTCAACCCCCACCCCCGTACGTTACTGCCCCCTCCCAAAAATTTATTCTCCTAGTATACCCACAGATGTTCATTAAATTCTAATTTCGTGATATTAACCGATTAGGAGATATGGATTTTAGAATGTCTCGATCTCGGCTTTCGAACATTTCAGACGCATTATTATTCCCCCCCACTCCCACACCCCTTTACCTATATTATAATTTGCAAATGGGTCCACTATCGATGCTCTATATAAATTCCAAGTTTCAGCCTCCTAGCCTATACGGTTACTGAGATCTAGAAACCAAAATTTTCGTCTAAAACGCTTCCCCCACCTCCCCCCTCACATCCCCACCCCTCAAAAGGTGGCCACTTGAAGGGGTTTGCTCAGTCTACCAACAAAAAAAAATTCAACTTAATAGCTCAAAGAGTTTGAGAGCTATAAGCTTTCAAACGTTTTGCGTACGGCGGACGGCGTACGGCGCACAGACGGACTGAAACTTTTTATTGCTTTTTTGGTGTCTATTAGTCATGAAACGTAGAAAAAAAAATTTTCGGGGTAGCAAATTTTTTTTTTTTAAAAATCGATAACAATACTTTATTATTAAAATAATAAAGTAATAATAAAGTAAAATTTAATCGTGTGTACCGTGCATACAACCAAGGCCGTAGCCAGAAAAAAATTTCGGGGGGGTTCATGAAAAAAAGCATACTGCAGTCACGATCGGTTGCAAGCCAATCGTATGATACTCTAAATGAAATACTGAACTCCGATTTATATTGTAGTTGAGGATAAAGTAGAATTACGTGTGCGCATGTTGTATGTCCTTTATTAAAGACTCCCATTTGGTTGCTACCCGAAACTAAAAGACCATTTCTTCAGTGTTTAATTTCATACCATATCCTAGGTCAAGGCGTTCTTGAGTTATCGTGCTAACGGACAGACAGACGGACGTCATGCGGAAATAAACAAATAGTAATATATACCTTTTTTTGTCCGAGGCTCGGTTCTATGCGTTACACACTTTTTGGCTGGATTAAACTTATAATGCTCTCAGATTCCATCTAGAGTATAAATATTATCTTCCTTAGATCTTTTAAATGAAAAATGGAGATATCTAGGAAACGCTATAAGCGATACAAACCAGTGGCGTGGCGTGATAATTCAACAAGAGGAAGTAATTGGTTAATATCCAAAATTTATTATTATTATTCTACCTACAAATTTACTGCGTACTAATTGAACCTCCTCCATTAGCTACTTTTAACTTACTAATATAAAAGCACCCAGCAATCACGAACGGGAACCGGGAAGCTGTTTGGAACGTATTGGCAGATTTTTTTATTTATTAACGAATTTTTTTGAATAGAAGAGTCAATAGAAGTAAAACCGAATTCGATCTCATTAACCATAAAAGTTTTTCGGAATTCGTGAAAACCCCCAGGGGTTTAATATCGAAAAATGCTTGCATCATATTTTTCTTCGATTAAAGAAATAAAAGTGAATTGAATATCTCATCAAATCCAATATATGGAAATTCGTGAAAATGTACACAACCACTTTACACCCCCTAAGGGGTTGGATATCGAAAAATTGGAAAAAAAACCTTTCTAGGTGTTTACATAAAGAACCCATAGAAATAAAATCTATTTCGGCATGTCCAATATACGAGTGGAAAAATCCTTTTTCACGGACATTTGTTTTACTCAACCTCTATGCCAATAAAAATCTAAATTTTCCTTTAATTTCTTGAGTAGCATACGTACATATACGTACAAAGTTCCAACTTTCTTCTTCATAAGCCGTTTCTGAGATTTAAAAAATCACCACCCACCCCCTGCCTTGCTACGCATATTAAAAAATTGTTTCTAAGATACCTCTTTATTGGCTCTATGTAGTAAATTTTTATCTTTTTATGGTTTGTGGTTTTTGAAAAATAAAAATTGATATTATTTTCTTTCCATCCCCTCCCACCAGTACCTCCAACATTTTTGCCTTTTAGAAGTCTACTGGGCTTAACTCCTATAAAATTTCTAAGATCATATATGGTACGGTTCTTGAGATATACAAATTAAATTTTATTAAAAATAATTCCTAACTTCGATCAGAATTCAATTCCTATCCTACTCTGGTAGCAATTATTTCTTATCAGATCTCTGCTTGCTGAAAGCTTCACCGATGCAGCCAGGAATGTGTGGAAGCAAATAGCGTGCTGCTTCCACCGTGCCGTGTACGAACATTTTTTTTCATGACGTCACAGTGGGCTTACTACGGAATGAAATGAACGCTCATGGATGCAACTTTCAAATTGCTTCCATGTGTCTTCTTCTTGTATTCTTTTCGCTTGCCTTTATCATGGTGTTGCCAAATCGGCTGTGTGCGATATTCGCGTGTAGTTTCTTGTAAAATTTTATTTAGACTGTGTCAAGGAAAATGTTTAAAACATGAATTTTTTTCGCGATTTTTCTGCGCGATTTAGAAAACGCATTATAGATATAATATTTTTCAGCAAAATGTAAGGGAAGCAATGCTTCCCTTACTTCCATGGACGCCACGCCACTGATACAAACCCTTACGTGAGTGAGACAAGCTTAGCAGCAATCACCAAAATAAAAGTTATGGGTATATAATATATGCCAATGATCTGGGCGAAACTTTATTATTTTTCGTATCAAAGTTCGGGAGCGGTCAAAGTCGGAGTATATCATCAGTTGTTTCGAGATTATGAGGTTTCTTGGATAGTTTCTATTCGTTTCTATTAGACTATTCGAAGCCCATAGAAGAAGTAAAAACGAATTGTCTGCCTTATCAGACTTAAGAGATGTGACGAATTGTTAAAACGTATACAAACCCATTACATTCACTTGCAATTTGTTATCTCATGAGACACTAGGGATTTTAAAAATTTGTGGTTTTTGAAATTCAAAAAATCGTGAAATTTTATATCTCATCAGAACTAATGGATGGCAAAAATTGTGAAACATATGCAAATTCTTGGGGGTTGAATATCCACAAATTGAGAAATGGGTTTTTATGCGATTATATAAAAAGTCTGTGGAAGTGAGAAGCTATCTAATATCTAATCAAACCTAAGAAATATGTCGAAGCTGTGAAAAGTATACAACCCCTTACACCCCCTTAGGATTGAATATCTAAAAATACTGAAATTGACTTTTTGGCTCTTATATAGGAAACCTTATTAAATAAAAATTAATTCGATATCTCACCAGATCTAAGGAAGATGTAGGAAATTGTGAAAACATAAACAACCTCCTTACACCCACTTGGAGGTTGATTATCCAAAAATCCTGAAAGGAGTTAATAGATAAATATGAAGACAGCGCGAGAAAGTAAAAACCAATTCAATTTCATATCACTTCTAAAAGACATGACAGAGTTCGTGAAAACGTGTTCAACTCAACTGTTTTAGTTTAGCAGTTTAAATCAATTTGTCTTTTTTGAAAATTCCACCAATTTCAACCGCTAAACCGATTTCAATTGCAATCGTAGAAAATGTTAATGTAGATAGGTAATAAATGATACATAATATAGATTTCTTATTATTATATCTAAGTGCGTTTCTCAATACAATTGACAAAAAAAAGTAGCTTGATTTTCAGTACTTTGAATACTTTGTGAATTCAATGTGGGGGGAGAGAGGAGGGAGGGGGGGTCTGAACCCTGTCGATCTCCCCCTGGCTACGGCCTTGCATAAAACCGATGGACAAATATCGCAACAGCATACATCGGTACAACTGTTGTATCGTTTATTTGCCGCTTTTGTGGATTGATATATTCTGAATTGCAGATATTAGTTTCATTAGTGAGCCCCGACGGGGCTCCTCCACATCACGTTCCATAATATCTACAGAGTACGCTAGGATTCGTGCAATTTTTTTCTCTACTACGTAAACAAAGCCAAAATCGTTCCATAAACTTCTTGATTAATTTTAACTACAATTTCTGCTTTAAGATTCATTGTTCCTTTATCCGATCTGCGATTCTTTTCTATCGATTCCACGTAGTACTGCTGATTTTCTTTCCAAGGCTAGTTTCTGCCATTTTACTCAAACGTATTTGTACAGAACTGCAAAAGGAATAACAAACCATGAGGAAAATCGAATGAGAACAGAATTCGATTAAATTAATAAAATCAGAAATCGCGTTATTATGATCACATTCAATCAATTCTGGCACGGTTACATACTACACATTCAGAATTTCATACGATTCACGGTATGGTTGAGTTCTCGCTTGGCGCGCTGATCAATTTGATGCTTATATCCAGGATTGTCAACACAAAGCTGGGCGAGTTCTTCTCTGGAAGATTTGTCAGCAGAGGTACACCACAAGGTGGCGTGTTCTCCCCTCTTTTTTGGAATTTAGAGGTCAACAAACAACTATTGAGACTGGAAGGGGCGGGCAGATGATGTTGCAATTGCTGTCTCAGGAAAGCAACTCAACACGCGCAGTACGATATTGCAGAATGCTCTCTCTATTCTCTCTAAATGGGAAGTGAATGCGGGTTGGGCGTGAACCTACGCAAAGCAGAATTAGTCCTCTTCACTAGGAAATATGAAATTCCTCACTCTGGATGGCACTACTCTAGTTTTCACCGATAGTGCAAATTTGTTGAGTCTTATTTTGGACAGGAAACTTTACTGGAAACCTAACATCCAGGAACGGATAAGGAAAGCAACCGTTGCGCTTTACTCGTGCAAAAAGGCCATTGACTAAAAATGAGGTATGCAACCCCAAATAGTTCATTGGCTCTATGTGTCCATCATCAAACCGATACTTATGACCGGTGTTATTGTCTGGTAGACGGCCTTTGACAAAGCAGTTACCCGTATCACCCTAGGCAAGGTGCATAGATCTGCATGCATATGCATCAGTGCAGCTCTGAGAACAACTCCCTCTGCAGCACTAGACATGCTATTTAATCTTCCACCCCTCCCTAGACATTTTTGGCAAGCAAATAGCAGCCAGTGCAGCCATTCGACTGACATATATGCAGGTCACTCAGTAATCTTGAATCACTTCAATAACATTCTTGAAAGCACCGACTACACCCCCACCAGTTATGATTTTGACAAAAATTTCCTAACAACCATACTAACCCGTCTAGAATGGGAAAGGGATTCGGTACGGATGGAAGAGTCCGTCCACATATATACGGATGGCTACAAAACTGAAGGTGGGGTGCGTAGAGGTGTTTTTTCTGGCATGCTTAACATTAGCAGATCCTTCCGTCTTACAGACCACTGTAGGGTCTATCAGGCTGAGCTTAATGCGATCAAAGAGGCCTTGTCCTGGCTGAGGTGTAATGTAATATCTACTAGGGATATTTCCATTTTCACAGAGAGCCAAGCGGCAGTAAAATCCTTGGGATCGACCTCGACAACAGCGTCGTTCTCGCGAAGGCACTAAAGGCTATATCCACCTTTCGAGTATCATTTTCGTGGTGAAGATCGATCGATGCATATCAGTTGTGGCGCGACGACAGTCATGCTCGAAAGTGACTACCAGCAGGCAAATCGTTTGCGATCTTGTAATTTAGGCATTCCATTACACATCCCAACCCGTCTAGAATGGGAAAGGGATTCGGTACTGATGGAAGAGTTCGTCCAAATATATACGGACGGCTCCAAAACTGAAGGCTAGGTAAGTGGAGATGTTTTCTCTGATATGCTTAACATTAGCAGCTCCTTCCTTTTCCCGGACTACTGTAGCGTCTATCAGGCGAAGCTCATGGCGATTAAAGAGTCCTTGTCCTGGCTGAGGTGTAATGTAATATCAACTAGGGATGTTAACATTTTCACAGACAACCAAGCAGCAATAAAATCCTTGGAATCGGCCTCGACAACATCAAAGGTCGCCACAAAATGTCGATCATCTCTTAAGGAGATGGCAAAACAGTTCAATATTCTTCTGTATTGGGTACAAGGACACAGGGATATTCCAAGGAACTGTATGACTGGCGAACCCGCTCGGCGCGGTACTACCCTTCAGATATGCCGGAACATTGGAACCTGGGTGCGCCTCTCTCTACATGTAAACTGCTACTGGGATTGGACTCAGTTGAGAAAACCAACTCAAGATGGGCAGACGGTATTACAGACAGATCTGGCCGAAGCTGGATCCAAAACGGTCTAAAATTCTGACTTTGCTCACCAGGGCGAATATCAGCACCACAGTCGGTGTCCTGACCGGACACTTTCTTATAGGTCGGCATGCTAAAAGACTCGGCCTCTTTTCAAACGACTTCTGTAGAAACTACCTGGATGAAGAGGAGGAGGAGACTGTCCTTCATCTTCTCCGTACCTGTCCAGCTCTATCCGCTAGAAGGAAAGCTCATCTTGGAGTTTACTTCTTCAACAGTCTTAGTGACCTTGCCGCAACGGAGGTCGCGAGATTCCAACGCTTCATTGCAAGCTCTAAATGAATTGACGAGTAGGACCGGATTCGATGATCCTGTGATAACACAACGGACCTTTTAGGTCTAAGGCCCGGACTACATGGTCCGTTTTTTTTCCACTCCGGAAAAAATCCGATTCCGGACAGCTTCGACTACACGGCGTCCGGAATAAAAAGCTTTCAGTCTAATGCGAGCAAGCGTGGTGTGATGAATGCGTTCTGCTATGGAGAATTTAAGCTACGAAGAACTGATATGTTTGGCGATCGTTGTAAAGAACAATAAAAAGCTGCCTGGGGGCAACTTTATGATTTTATAGGTACAAGTCCGAAACGCGTTTAATGTTGAGATGCGGTTTAGGTTACTATGCGACTGAATAAATAACGTTTCAAATAGCCTCCTGGGTATTCCTTAGGTTGCCAATCGCATAGTAACCTACACCGCATGTCAGCATTAAACGCGTTTCGAACTTCTTTTTCTTTCTAGCATAAGCCGTTTCTGAGATATGAAAAACTACCCTCCACCCCCATACCTTGCTACCACTTTCAACAATTTTATTTTTCTGTGGCTCTATATAGTTGTCAATTTTTAGCTTAATTAAAATCAGAATTTTTTCTTTTCCACCCCTCCCACCATCACTCCCTACACCCGCACCAACAACTTTTTTTTCTCCGCTAAAGGTCTACTGGTCCTAACTCGTGAAAAATTGAGATATAAAAATTTAGTTTTTTGAAAAATGGCTGTCTCCTATTTCCACGCTTCAAAAATTTTACTAGACTCCACTTGTAATTCTATATACAGAAACCAAATTTTATCTTTCTGATGCAATTGGTTCGGAAAATATTGTAATTCAAAGTTTTTTACCCTCCACCCCTACACTCCATCACCTCTTTTAACAACTTTAACCTTTTTCTAATCTCCTAGCATCTCTTAATACAACCACAAAGTTTCGACCTTCTATATGGATTTTAGAATGTTTCTATCTCAGCTTTCAAGCGTTATGGACTGTTTTTCACCCCACTCCCACACCCCTCAACCACTATCGATCATTTTCTTACAAGTGGGTCCATTATCATAGCTCTCCATAAGTTCCTACTTTCAGCACCCTAGCATAAGTGGTTTCTGAGATCTAGATCCAAAACGTTCCTCTGAATTGACCATGTCGATTGAGCACAGCTACTCGAGTGATAAAATCACACCGAAAAAGTTCCGGACACGCACTTGTAGTCGAGCTCTAAGTGTGTCCGTGTTCTCACGAGCATCCCCGCGTACCTACCTAGCTAACTAGTATACTATGCATCTTACTGGTAGCAGTGCCATTCCCTCAGTATGTGTCAAGTACCGGAACTAAATGTCATTACTTGCTTATATCAGATACTGTCAAATCATACCATATGTTCTGTGAATCCTATGCCGCTAGTTTCAATACTACGATTTCAATACTATGGTTTGCATATTAGTTGGGTGTTTTGGTTCATTTCTTCACTTTGACGAATGATGTCACTACATTCACCAAGTTTCAACTTTCTAGCATAATCCATTCTATAGAAAGGAAAAACTACCCCATCCCCGAACCATACTAGCCGCTTCTATAGCTCTATCAAAATACCAAGTTTCAGCTATCCATCATTAAGAATCGGAACTTTTTCTTTTTTACCCACCGGCACCCCTACCTCCTACACTCACACCTCCACCTCCTACACTCACACCCCCAACATTTATTTCTCTGCTAGGGGTCTATTAAGCGTAGAATCGACAACAATACTTTATTATTAAAATAATGAAGTAAAATGCATTACACAGCAGTTTCTTTTTCGAAAAATTGAAGAAAAGGTGATCGGGGAAGTTACTATTAGTGATGCAAGATTCTATTCTAATTTGAACAAACCCAGATCGGCGGGGGAACAGCTTTGCTACAAGCTTCTTTTGCTGTTTTCTCGATCACACGAATTTCATCTAGTATTTCTATTGTCTTGAAATTTATCCAGTCAAAATATCTTAAGTATAGGATTTCCAATCAATCGTACTGAAAAAGATTCGTATAAATTCTAAGTCCAATTCGAACGTTGGGACATTGCTGCGAACACTAATGCGTCTTTGTAATCAACGTCGAATCAATCAAGCGTAAGAATGCCGACTTTTCTTTTCAATTAATTAACTCATCCGTAATTAATGGCTTAATCGCTTCTGATTGTTTCTGCCAGATAGAAAATCGCAGTAAAATCCCTCACAAAAACACTTACTTATCTTGCTCCCCCGTCTTTAGTGCTCGCATAAAATTATTCATTTCGATTTGTAGTTGGTTTTTTTTCCTGTCAGCCCTTTGTTATCCTGTCTTCAGCCCACTTATCCTTAACGAAATGTTTTTATTTTATTGCAGTGAGAAAAACAACTTTTACTTAGCCAATAATACGTTGTTCATTTTCTTCAAGATGGTGGCAATCAGCACGTCAACTTAAACTTATTTTTGGCGATAGATGCCGACAATTTCAGCGAAAGAGACGTCCTGGAATTCAGCGGCTGTTTCGATGGGGCTCCAATAAAACTAAGATGGCGTCAGTGACAGAGGATGTCGAACGTGAAATTCGAATGACCGATATATCGACAGGACGAATTACCGCGTCCAAAACAATAGCGTCGTCTCGAACAACAACACAGACCAACTCCTAAATTAAATTGTTTCGAATCGCTACCCCAACTACATGATGCGGACTGGATGGTATTCGAATGGACAAAGTGGTGCCCATTTTTCTGAGGCAATATTCGAAGCTTACGTCGTATGACAGTTCATCAATTTGAGGTTAAGTTGAGAGATTATCGCTAAGTTCATACGATTTCGGTATTTTTTGTGTAATTCATGAGAATAACATGAGCAATTTAATTTTCTGTTTGGTCTTCTCCTTTTTATTTATTTCATCTAAGATATTTTCTAGCGAAAGAATTTCGCGGAAAAATAAATTTTCCAGAAAGGACTGGATAAAGAAACGGAAACCTTCGTCAAGGTTTCCTATATTTTCTCATTTCTACAAAGTGAATTAAAACATGAGACATGTGTACATGATATATCCGGCAGGAGGAGCTCTATGACAGTCGTTGTTGTCATTTATTCCGCCGGTTGTCGCAGTGGAGCACCGAAGGACGCTGATGCTATACGCTATACCTTTAAATTGTTGTAACAAGTAACACTGATTCGGTAGTACGCAATTGGCATCCAATTTCGATTCCAGTTAGGGTTGGTACTTTTTTCACGTATGGCCTAGTACTTGACCGTGAGTTCTGGAAATAAGGCAAGCTATTAGTGTCTAGTTGGATATTGAAAGGGTAAACTGAAAGGTTTAAGATATTTGTAGTGCCTACAGTAATTTCTATGTTGTTGGTACATTGGCATGGGCATGGGCCTTGTGATAGGAAGGGTATGAGTTTGATACACGATTTCCGGAATATAGAGATTTCCTTCCAATTTTCCGTAAGAATGATAGCCCCAGGCAGATTATGTTTTCCAGAAATCTCTTAGGAGATATGAAATAGTGACCTTCGGGCACGTATACGCAATTTATTCGAAATATTAATAAGATCAAATAAATCTTTCGGTCTTTAATGTCGTAAAATATAAGAGAAAATGTAAACTAGCATTTTTTCGTGCTTTGATGTACAGCGATATGAGTAACATAGGAAGAATGTGTTTCCTTTGAATCGCTTGATATTAGAAAAACATTTTCTGGACTCCAGGCAGCAACCCCTAAGATAAATATGTAGTGAAGTTCAACCAGTAGACCGTCGGATTGAAGGTAAAATTCTATAGAGATATTTGTATTCTCCGTTTGGATTAATTTCTCAGAAAAGGACTTCAACTAAGGTTGATGCCGAGTTTAGTTATAAGTATGTTATACAAGTTATATATGTTGTTGTTTACGTCCTACAAAATACTGACAAAAATAATTGAACGCCGTCTGAAGCCCTATACTAACGAAACAATTGGCGAATACCAAGGTCTATTCAGAACCGGACGATCTACGACAGACCAGATATTCTCGGTGAAACAGGTGCTTGAGAAATGCTGGGATTATAGTATAGATGTGCACCAAATCTTCGTAGATTTTAAACAGTATCGACAGGAGGGTACTGTACCAAATCATGCTTGATTTTAGAATTCCACAAAAATTAGTCCGACTAACAAGACTCACTGAATCACAAGTAAGAATACAAACCGATTTCATAACCTACTTTCGAACGGAATGTGGTTTAGAGCAGGTGGTCTAGCTGCCATGCTTTTCAACTTGGCGCTAGAGTATGTCATCCGAAAAACCCCAGTCGACACCAATGGGACACTACTATTCAAGTTCAGTCAACTAGTAGAAGAAGGAGAACGACAACGCCAATCAGACAGAATATAACAATTGCGGAATATAATTTGGAGATTTGGACAACTTCATATATCTTAGAGATAATCTAGCGAAAGACGGAAGAAATCAATCGACTGATCATGCTAGCAAATAAGACGTATTATTCGGTACTTCCAATAATGAAATGCAAGAAAGTGCACAGGAACAATAGCTGCGAATATATAAAACTAATACATGACCTGTGCTCTGTTATGAGAGCGTGACGTGGTCATTAACGCGAACTTCCGAAAAAGCAGTTAACGCATTCGAAAGAAAGGTCCTCCGAAGAATTTTGGGATCAGTGAAGGAAGGACCGGATGGGTGAATAAGATACAAACATGAGTTTTATCAACTCTACGAAGAGCCAGAAGCTTCAACGTTCATCAAGCTACGTAAACTGTAGTGAGCTGGCCATGTAGAGCGCCCAAATAGTCGGAGAGCTCGCGACAAAAAATCGCAAGAGTTTTAGGAAAGCTAATATTACTTTATTATTTTAATAATAAAGTATTGTTATCGATTTTTAAAAAAAAAAAATTTGCTACCCTGAAAATTTTTTTTTATACGTTTCATGACTAATGAGCACCAAAAAAGCAAAAAAAATGTTCAGTCCGCCTGTGCGCCGGCCGCCGTACGCAAAACGTTTGAGGAATTATAGCTCCCAAACCCTATGAGCTATTGAATTGAAATTTTTTTTTAATAGACTGGGTAGGCCCCTTGAAGTGACCACTTTTTGGGGGGTGCGAGTGTGAGGTGGGGGAAGCGTTTTAGACGAAAAAATGTAGTTTCTAGATCTCAGCAAACGCTTATGTTAGGAAGCTGAAACTTGTAATTTATATAGAGCTTCAATAGTGGACACATTTGCAAAAATATTGATGATATGGGTGAGGGGGTGTGGGAGTGGGGGAAAAAATAAACAGTCCGAAACGTTCCAAAGGCGAGATTGAGACATTCTAAAATTCATATCTCCTAAACGGTTAATGTCACGAAATTAAAACTTAATAATCATCCGTAGTTATACTAGGAAAATAGATTGGAAACAAATTTTTGAGAGGGGGTACTGACGTACGGAGGTGGGGGTTGAAAAACTTTATATTACGATATTTCATGAACTAATTGCACTGGAGAAATAAAATTTGGTTTGTGTATAAAGGTTGACAAATAAAGTTTGCAGAAAGTAAAATTTTTTAAAGGAGCGGTAGAGCATGGAAGTGCAGCTGGTAAGAATTTTTTTTAAAAAATCACGTCTCATATCTCAAGAACAGTGTAAGACAGATGCTTAAAATTTTTACCAGAAGTAGGCCTAACACACTCCCAGCAGAAAATTTTTTTTCAGGGATGAGGGTGTAGAGGGTGAGGGTGGAGGAGGGTTAATAGTAAATGGTATTTAGATAGAGCTATAGTTGTAGCATGTTGGTAACATAACGGTAGTATGGTACGAGGGGGGGGGGGGTGTTGCTCCTAACTATAGAAAGGATTACGCTAGAAAGTTGAAATTGTAATTCTCATTAAAAAAAATTCAAATATCCATTGGCGTTCGGAAGTGAGGCGAAAAAAATGATCAGTGAAAATGAAATGCACATATTTTCACGATTTTCGTCATATTTATTAGGTCTTTCCAAATATTGAATAAAGTTTTTTTTTACGGGTTCTTCATAGAAATACCTAGAAAGTGTTTTCAGGATTTTTTAAATTCGCCCCTAAGGTGGTGGTAAGGGGATGTATACATTTTCACGAATTCAGCCGTATCCCTCAGGTCTGATTAGATATCGAATAACTTCTCACTGCCAAGGGCTTATTTAATAATCACCTAAAACCCGTTTTCAACTTTTTTCCTTTTCAACCCCTAAGAGTGTATAAACGGGTTGAACACGTTTTCACGAATTCCGTCATATCTCTTAGGGGTGATAAGACATCGGATTGGTTTTTACTTCCTATGGCTTTCTTAATATATAGTATATCTAAAAACCCATTTCAGGATTTTTGGATAGTCAACCCCAAAGTGGGTGCAAGGGGGTTGCATACGTTTTCACAAATTCTTACATATTTCCTAGTTTTAATGAGATATCGAATTCAATTTTACTTCCTAAGGCTTCCTACATAATCGGCAAAAAGTTGATTTCAGGATGTTTATTATTCAACTCCAATAGGACGTAATGCTTTCGACATATTTCTTAGGATTGATGAAATATTAGATTGGTAAAAATTGGTTCTAGCGCGACCCCATTCTAACCGCTGCCCGAACTTTTTTTTTAGGTTTCCAGTCACTGCATCTCAGAATTAAACTCGTTCCAAATTTCTACCCAAAAAATAATAAAGTTGCGCCCAGACTGTTGGCAGATTTTTTTTATTGGGTTCATTTAGGGTGTATGTAAATATACTACAGTCAGCAGGTTTGACGTGGGGACACCTGGCTCTGGTGAGCTGTCAAAGTTGTCAAAAAAATCAAAAAATGAAAGAGTTTTAGGAAAGCTGAAAATTTACCAGGACGTACTTCTTACAATGAAAAACTGAAAAACCATGGTCAGACACCCCAACAGTTCTAACCAAATGAAGTCTGACTGTTATTTTCATAAATTATATATAATAGATATTTACTCTACCAAATTTCAGCTTTCCTAAAACTCTTGCAAGGACCCGATTTTTTTGACATCTTTGCGGGGTGGCTGACTATGTGGGTCCCATTGTTGGGGTGTCTAACCATGGTTTTTCAGTTTTTCATTGTAAGAACTACGCTCTGGTAAATTTTCAGCTTTCCTAAAACTCTTTCATTTTCTGATTTTTTTGACATCTTTGACAGCTCACCAGAGCCAGGAAATGCATTTGTAGGCGATTATATAAAAAGTCTGTGGAAGAGAAAACCAATCTGATATCTCATCAATCCTAAGAAATATGTCGAAAGCCGTACGTCCTATAGGAGTTGAATAACAAACATCCTGAAATCAAATTTTGACGATTTTGTAGGCAGCCTTAGGAAGTAAAAATGAATTTGATATCTCATTAGAACTAAGAAATATGAAGGAATTTGTGAAAACATATGCAACCCGCTTGCACCCACCTTGGGGTTGAATATCAAAAAGTCCTGAAATTGCTTTTTAGATATATGTAAAGAAAGCCCGAGGAAGTGAAAACCAATCCCATGTTTTATTACTCCTAAGAGATATGACGAAATTCGTGAAAAAGTGTTCAACCCGTTTATACGGGTTGAAAAAGGAAAAAAGTTAAAAAAAAGTTTTAGTTGATTATTAAACAAGCCCGTGGAAGTAAAAAGTTATTCGATATCTAATCAGACTGAATTCGTGAAAATGTATACAACCCCTTTACACAACCGTGGGGGTCGAATTTCAAAAAATCCTGAAAACGCTTTTTAGGTATTTATATTAAGAATTCGTACAATAAAAATTAATTCAATATTTGGAAAGACCTAATAGATATGACGAAAATCGTGAAAATATATGCCTTCCATTTTACTGATAATTTTTTATGCCCCCCTTCCGTACGGCAATGGATATTTGAAATTTTTTTAATCTAAATTACTTTTCTAGATGACTTACATATACATACCGAGTTTAAACTTTCTAGCATAAGCCGTTTTATAATTAGGAAAAACACCCCCCACCCCCCACCACCGTACCATACTACCCCTATAGAAAATCATATTTTTTCAACATGCTACTGCTATAGTTCTATCCAAATAATAAGTTTTAGCTTAATATCATTATATGTTCTTGAGATATAAAAATCGGAACTTTTTCTTCTACACCCTTCCCCACCCTCAGCCTCTACACCACAACTCACAAAAAATTTTTCTGCTAGAAGTCTATTGGGCCTACTTCTGGTAAAAATTCTAAGCATCTATCATACATTGTTTTTGAGATATGAGACTTGATGTTTTTGAAAAATGCTTATCCCCTCCACTTCCATACTCCTCCGCCCCCTTAAATATGTTTACTTTCAGCAAACTTTATTTGTCAACTTTAATACAGAAACCGAATTTTATTTGTCTAGTGCAATTGGTTCGTGAGATATAGTTATTTAAAATTTGTCGACCCCACCTCCGTATGCCCCTGCCCCCTCTCAAAAATTTGTTTCTGATCTATTCTCCTAGTATACCCACAGATGGTCAACAAGTTTTAATTTCGTGGCATTAACCGTTTAGGAGATATGGATTTTAGAATGTCTCGATATCGGCTTTCGAGCGTTTCGGACAAATTATTATTCCTTCCACTCCCACACCCCTTCACTTATATCAGCAATATTTTTGAAAATGGGTCCACTATCAAAGCTCTATATAAATTCAAAGTTTCAGCCTCCTAGCCTAAGCGGTTACTGAGATCTAGAAACCAAAATTTTTCGTCTAAAACGCTTCCCCCACCTCCCCCGTCACACCCCTACCACTCGAAAGGTGGGCACTTGAAGGAGCCTGCTCAGTCTACCAACAAAAAAAAATTCAACTTAATAGCTCAAAGAGTTAGCTTAGAGTAAGCTTTCAAACGTTTTGCGTACGGCGGACGACGGACGGTGTACGGCGGAAGGCGGACGGCGCACAGACGGACTGAAATTTTTTTTTGCTTTTTTGGTGTCTATTAGTCATGAAACGTAGGAAAAAAAATTGTTCAGGGTAGCAAATTTTTTTTTTTTAAAAATCGATAACAATACTTTATTATTAAAATAATAAAGTAAAATTAGCAGCTGGAGGACGCGGTCTTTGGATCAAGACGATTGGAAGCGACAACTTCAGGAGGCTAGGACGCGATTTGGGCTGTTGCGCCATTGATATTGATGATGACCGAAAACTTAAATTCAACAAAATATTATTTGCAGTGCATCTAGATTATCTGGTTTCATTTTGAGATCCGCTTATATGGTTTCCAATATTTAACCGTGCGTCCATCTCTATCTGACACTTGCTTGCAGTGGATTGGAATGCTGTTCTTCTGTTTGGTCCTCTCATTATAGTTGTAACATAGAATCTCTCAAGTCCGTTCAGCGTCGATTTACCCGGTCACTCCTCTTGAAATAAAACCTACCCTATTGCTCCTACTGTGAACGTCTATCCTTACTCAATATTCTCTCATTAAATCAGCGCAGATTGTCGAGTGTACTCTCTTTAAAGTTTTTAACGAAGCATTAACTTCGCTGTAAAGACGACTGACTGATCTCCATATTTTTAAGAAAGCATAAGCTTGTTATATTACACCTTAGTGTAATAATTCTTTATTGTGTTGCCCTTAGGCAACACAATAAAGAATTTGAAATAAAAAAAAATTAAATTTTGAAAGTTTTTAACGGCATTATGAACTCTGCCTTACATCTCGACCTTGAGCTTAGCTCTAACTCGCGACCGAGTAGGTCTGTCTCTATATTTACCCCAGTTGCGGCTTCAACTAATGTTTACTTTTATTCGCCACTAGTTCGACTGCAAAGGTATCACGATTACATTCTAGTCACCAATTCTTCGAGTATCTACAAACATTTGCAAGAGAATCCACCAAGGTAAGGTCACATCTGCGGCTGATTCTTGATGGAATGGCCCTTTGTGACAATAAGTCTGAATTGTTTTTATTAACGCTGACTGTATTTCAATGAACTTAACAATTGTACTTGACACTTCACATAGAGCGGATTCGTGTTCAAACAAAATTTAATTTAACAACGCCATCTAGATGTCGAAATTTTTAATAAAGAGCCAGACTAACAGATTAATTTCCTTTAGCGTATTAACCTTACGATAGTACAGCAGGCAAAAAAAAGTACAAATATGATGTGTGGCATTTATTTTTATATTTTATAGAATGGATAATGTCAACAAAAGCAAAGTGCACTTACATCTTTATCGCCGAGTCGTTCCACGCGGCAGTGAAGAAATCCTGTTTGGCCAACGGTGACTGTTAAATTACGTGGAACATCAAAGTCGAAGTAAGTGGGCAGATTTGCCGGCGATGTTGTTGTCGAGTACGAACTGAGAGAATCTGTAATGAAAGAGTCTGGGATGAGAACGGAGAAAGGACGAAAATTTCATAAATGAAAAGCTCTTCTCAATATTCATAAAAACATTCGTGTTATACGTATACCTACACGGTAGCTAGCTATACGCCTGCCGCTCCGGACAAGCACGCTTCAAAAGGATAATGATTTCAAATTTTATTTGAAGATATGATTTTTGAATAATAAACCCATTGAAAGTAAGAAAATTGGATTTGATAAGGATTATTGTACTTATGACTGTAAATGGACAGGTGGGGGTTTTTAAAGGTTAGTTTCAGCTTGAAATGGTTTGACTTTACTTTACGAATTTTAGATATGCCTTCATTAACAGTGCTTACTCATGTGTATTTTAAGGGACATTTCTTAAAGAACTTTAAGATATTGTGGCAGTCATCAAATGATATCTATTCACCATATACAGTTCGAACTGTGCATACCCTGGAAACCAATCGATAAATCGATTATGAATGTCGGTCGAACGCGAACGTTTATAGAAAAACCTGGAATTCAACGATTTAAATAAAGGGAATTACAATAACTAGTTCCGAAGTTTATTATGAACCAGGCTTAAACGTTAAAAAATATTTGGTATCTGTTTTAACATTTTGGTAGCTCAATCTTTGGCAAATTGTTGATAGGTTAGGTTAGGTTAGGTTAGGTGGGTAGCTATTGGCAGAGATAGCTAGCACATAGACCGCTAGATGGGTCCGTTGTGATCCCACTACACCATGACACGGCGCCTACGGCTGATGGCTGTTTTTTGGCTAATTTTTCAAGAACAAACTGAGCCAAATTGGCCGCGGTATTGTTTTATCAAATATTTTTCCGTGTATCTTGGTGCGAAGGAGAGGAGAGTTGGAAGGAATTGTAGAAGAAGAAAGGGGATACCGAACTTAATCAGTTTTTAGGAATGGGAAGGAAGATCAAGAATCGGGCTGGGTATGGCAGTGTACTAGCAGGTGTTAATGATCATAATTTTGCAGTACTATTGGCTGTGATACGATCTACCAGAACAGCAAAGTTTCCTATAGCAAATTAACTACTATCTGGCAGCTCTGATGGTATTTGTGAATCTGATAAGAATGTAAACAGAACCCATTTGCTAAGATTTAAATACTTTACAAGTGACCCTATTAAACATTCCGCACTGTTCACGATTTATATAAATATTCTGAAACCAATAGAAACTGAAAAACTCATATAAATAAATTATGCATTGAGTGGGAATTGAACCCCGGTAGCAATGTTTTCAAGATCTAGTACACTACCACTGGACTACACCCGGCTTAAAAATTATTGATAAGGTGCATCATGAATAGATTATCAATCGCAGAACGTGTAAAAATTGTTGAGGCCTATTACGAAAATGGTCGTTCAAACAAAAATGTATTCCGTGATTTTCGTGATTTTTTCAGTCAGCATAATCGTTCTACCGAGAGAGCAATTGGGCAAATTGTGAAAAAATTTCAAGAAACTAGATCAGAAAGTGAAAACACCATTGCGTGCTTGTGCCGGTCAATCATGGGAAAATATTTCTGCAGTTCGTAAGACCAAACACCTCCATTCACCGATGCGCACAGGAATTGCACCTGTCCTCGGCCACCTTGCATAGGATTTTGTAGAAATATTTGTCCCTGCACGCCTACAAAATCCAACTGATGCAAGAACTGAAGCGCACTAACCATTTAAAGTGCCTTACGTTCGCCAATTGGATGCATGAGCAAAACTAAATTGACAATGGATTTGCGACCAAAAACATCTTTTCTGATGAGGTTTATTTCCATCTCTGTGGCTACGCCAACAAGAATTGCAGAATATGGGCTGATAAAAATCCAAGGGCACTCTTCGAAAAGCCAATGCATCCACAAAAAGTCACTGTGTGGTGTGCATTTTGCGATGGTGGAGTGATTGGCCCGTTTTTCTTCGAAAATGCAGCTCTGTCACAGTGAACGGTACCGTGCCATGATCACTGACTTCTAGTGGCCAATATTGGATGATTATGACATTGACGACATGTGGTTCTAGCAAGATGGTGCGACATGCCACACAGCTAACGCAACAATGGAATTATTGCAGCAGAAGTTTTCCGGGCGAATAATCTCCAGAAACAGCGAAATCAATTGGCCACCGAGATCGTGCGATTTGACTCCGTTGGACTTCTTTCTTTGGGGTTATCTCAAAAGCAAGGTTTACGCCAATAGGTTAGGTTAGGTTATAGTGGCAGCCATCCAAACTATGGATCGACTCACTTAGACCATTCGGTTGGTCCGTTGTGATACCATACCCGTGACACCTTAATGAAGTCCCATATAGGGAGTTATCGTAGCATTGCTACAGGGGAAAGCTAGTCGAACCAGCCACAGATGCGAATGAACTTGGCTAGTTCATCGATCCGTGCCCCATGTTCCCGAGTCTGGAGAAGAAGTAGCTGTCCATGGCTTTGAACCTATAGCTGGCTAGCTGCGGACACTCACAAAGTAGATGCCTAACGCTCTCTTCTTCTTCTTCACTTCTGCAGTAGTCTTTATATTGAACGCTTAAGCGTTGTGCATGTCTGCCAAAGAGACAGTGCCCCGTTATGACAGCCGTAATGTTACGGGTCTCTATACGACTTCTTTTCAGAAGATCGGCAGTCTTTCTAGGATGTATTACTGGCCATAGCTGCCTGGAGGTTTCACACGTAGTTGGGTTGAACCATCTGCCATTGGTCAGCTCCAGTGCCTTCCTGTCAAGATTACTCTTGACGTAATTGAGCGGTATTTATACCATTCAACAACTGAAGAGCGAGATAACAAACCATATTGGTCTATTTGAGGAGCAACTATGCCGTGATGTTATCAAAAATTTGGACAAACGGGTCGAGGTGTGCTGTAGGAGCCGTGGCAAGTATTTGAGTGATATTCTTTTCCATACTTAATTGCCATGGATTTTAGTGTATAGATTTACAAATCTATTAAGTCAAGCATTTGCATCGTCCTGCAGAGATTTCCTTGATATTTAAGAACTGAGCAGCTGACAGTTAGCTAAATTGTTAATTTATTTTGTAAGATTTTAAGTTTTTGGCAACGGAAAATTTTACAGCATTAACAGGAACCAAGAAATATAATTATTGGATTCCAAAGCTTGCATTCCGAGTTAGCAATTTAGAAACTGTTCAAAATGTATGACAGTGGACATTGTAGTGAAACAAAAATTTCAGGGCTGTTCCTGCCGGTTTCATAAGATTTCGCGCTGAATTAATAGTTCATTTATAGCTGAATTATTATTACATCGCCAGATTTCGACAGCTAGATTTTAAAATCTAAAGTATAGCGCGACTACTACGGCAGACTCAGCACGGCACCACTTAACTCATCACGGTAACACTGAACCCATCACGAAATACGCCCATGTTCACCACACAGCATACGTCCATATTCACCACACAGCATACGCCCATATTCACCACGCAACAGACACACGTGTTTCCCCAGGTCTGCACCTGTTCACCACAGCGTGGGAACCAGTTCCAAGAAGGGCACTATAAATAGCGAAGCCGGTTCTTCTTGGAACTCAGATGATACCAAGCACTTTAGGGTCTTGTATCATCGAACGTCTAGCACTTTATGGTCTAAACGTTATAACACATTATTATATCTTATAGATAATAAATAAGAGAATTACACTTGTTATAAAAGTCGTTTACGTCGCCCTGAACGGATTTGTTTGACATTTAATAAATTTAGCAACTGACTGTTATGTCTAAATTTGTAATTTATTTTTTAAGATTTAGCAATTTTTAGAAAATGGAAATTTGTTTTGCATGAGCTGAAATCAAAAAAATAAAATTATTTAATTCCAAGCCGCGCATTTCGAGCAAGTAATTTGGAAAATTAATTTAAAATATTTGACAATGAACATTGTGGTGAAATGTCAACGTAGTGAAACATAATTCAACAACATCCGACTGACAACTTATAAAATAACGATCCAAATATCCTCCTGGTAATTCTTAATAAGGTAATTCGATATCTCATTAGACCTCAGAAATATATCGAAATTCGTAAAAATTAACACAACTACTTTACACCCCGTTAGGGGTTGGCAATCGAAAAATTTGGTTAAAAGTTTCTAGGAGGCTATACAGGGTGTTTGGCACTCCGCCCGTGTGGTTATTCCTTGATATATTTGGAGAAAAAAATTGTTCTACAGGGTGGGTTCATTTTCAGTATCAGTGGAGATACAGGGTGGTTAAGAAAAGTGTTTTTGACCGGTACCCTCACTCACTTAAAACGTTATATCTTGAAAAGGAATAATCACAAGGCGTCTTTCATTTGATGTACCAGCCTAAATTGTAACTGCACCCAATCTTGAGATTTTTACTCGAAAGCACAAATTTTTGCTACGTCAACCCTAAAAATTCAGTGATCAATGTAGCTTTTCTCAGAAAACCCCATTATAAAAATGCCATTTTTATTTTATTTTTTTATGAACCATATTATTACCTACAAAAGCTGCATAGATATGTATGAGTTACGATTAACATTTTGGAAGTAATAGCTAAAAATACAAAAGTCAGTGCCATAAAGTGGACCTCGTCTAAGAACCTGTCTAATTTGTCGGTAGTACTGAAGTATTTTTATGGCACATTTATTACTATTTAAAGTATGTAGGAAAATGTAAGTGAGTTTCAACATAATTGATGCTTTTACCTGGATGTGGTAGGTAATACTGGGTGCGGTACTATGCCTTACAAAATAAAAAGCCTATAAAAGCAAAACTACTTTCATATTTTTATCAGTTTTAGTTACGTTGCTAAAAGAAAAAGGTGTCAGTAGAATTAAAAAAAATTATTTCAAAATGCCTGAGTACTCCAATGAAGAATATGCTGGCATTGTGTTAATTTATGGAGAGTGTCACAGAAATGGATCAGAGACATCACCTGACAGGGGAGTATTTCAAGACGTTTACAGGAGAGTTAGGGAAACTGGCAGCGTTAGAACAAGCAGAGTAAATGCAAACCCTGCACCTATAATCGCAGTTCAGATTGATGAAAGAATACTGCAAGCAGTTCAAAATGATCCATCGATCAGTATCCGACGCTTGGCATTGCAGTTTAACATCTCTAAGTGGAAAGTTTGGAGTATTTTAAAAGTAGAACGCTTCCATGCCTACCATTATACACCAGTACAGGAGCTGCTATCCATTGATTTACCCAAACGGATGGAGTTTTGCAATTGGCTCCTTGAACGACAAATAGATGACGATAATTTTTTCAACAATATTCTGTGGACGGATGAGTCCTAATTTACCAGAGACGGTATCACAAACTTCCACAACCTACATACGTGAGCTGAGAGCAATCCACACACAAGAAGAGCGGCATCATTTCAGCACAGATTCAGCATCAATTTATGGGCAGGTGTGATTGGTGACGATTTCCTTGGACCTATTAGGCTTCCGCCTACTCTATATAGCTCCAATTACTTACATTTTTTATCAAATGATATACAGGACTTGTTGGATGATATTCCACTGGTACGATAGGCTTCCATGTTTTACCAACACGATGGTGCTCCTGCTCATTACGCCGACAGAACACAGATTGGTTATATTAAAATTATAGCAACCACTGGATCGGTAGAAATGGACCGATACACTGGCCTGCAAGATCTATTGATCTTACTATTATAGATTTCTTTGTATGGGGACGGATGAAGGACCTTGTCTACGCAACGGCAGTAGTAACATTGGAAGATCTAAATACCAGGATCGATTCGGCAGTAATAGAAGTAAGGCAGCAAGGAATATGAATACCAAGAGAACACTCGCCAAACGAGCTTTGGCGTACATTCAAAATGAAAGAAAAACTGAGAAAAACTACATTGATCACTGAATTTTTAGGGTTGACGTAGCAAAAATCTGTGTTTTCGAGTAAATATCTCAAAATTGGGTACAGTTATAATTTAGACTGTTACATCAAATGAAAGGTAATTCGATTCCGTAAAAACGAGTTATAACACTTTGCCTTGTGATTATTCGTTTTCAAGATTTAACGTTTTAAGTGAGTGAGGGTACCGGTCAAAAACACTTTTCTTAACCACCCTGTATCTCCACTATTATTGAAAATTGACCCACCTGTAGAAAATTTTTTTTTTCCAAATATATCAAGGAATAACCCCTTACAAGGTGGCACACGGAGTGCCAAACACCCTGTATAATACATTTTTTTTTTTGTGAAATTGTGAATAAAGAGGTAGTTGGAATCCGAACCTATCAGAAGATAGACGTGTTTAATTTTATTCCCAGTCTTAATCCTATTATTCCACCATCTTTCTATATAATAATCTAAAATTAATTTTCAGAATTTGCGATATACAACCCCTATAGTCTGCGCGCAACTTAATTATGTTATGGGCAAAAGTCCGAAACGCCTTTTGCTGAGATGCGGTGTAGGTTACTATGCGATTGACAACCTATGGAATAACCAAGAGGCTACCGAATGGAACGTTATAATATTTTCTCAAAATAGAATTGACACGACATAAAACTTCTTTAGAGCTGAACTTTTCTAGATATTATTTTGGTAAAATCATGAGGAAGGCAGGAAGCAATTTAATTGCGGATATTCCGCTCCATTACCGATGCCATAATTCAGTTCGGATATTTTCGAACTGAATTTATGGCAAACAAATAACAAGTTTTTGGCGAATTTCCTTTTCAAAATTTTACGACAGGCGAACTGTTTGTGCCATTTTTCATTTTTATAGCTTTGCAAGATGACAGAAGCGAGTGTTCGGTTAAAAATCAACGGCTAACAAACAACAAACTTTACTACCCCTAGCGTGCTTTTCATTTCAGATATCATTTTGGAACATAACAAAGTCGTTTGGGAAATTTGTTGCCATTTTTATTTAAAAAAAAAAAATCTCCACTGCTAAACACGAATCTTTGTGCTTCGGTTCGAGTGTCAAGTCATTAGATTTGTGAAAAGAATCGCCAAACAAAAAGCATGCAGTGAGAAAATATTTTCGATAAAACCAGGAAAACGGATCTAGAATAGTGGCCGTCTTAAGAGAATCCTTGAAAACAAAAAAGGGCGGTACGAACACTATAACCCTGCAACCCCCATGAGACCCAATCAAAATATTCTTCTGAATGTTGTAGAGGTGGAATTGTGTACTATTACCTAGAAAGTTTCGAGGAAAACGAGACACCAGGGAATTTTTTTCCGTCCTCCATAATTCCGGAAAAGCAGGAAAAGCGAAAGTGAGTGTATCGTAGAAATCCCGGATATAATCCAATTGGGTAATTTAGGCAGCGCATTAAGAGAGATTTGCATGCATTACGGTATCAGATGAGCAAAGATAAAGTATAGTTCGGGCCACGTCATAAATTCAGGCGTTTTATACGCGTGGCAAACGAAGACGGTGACGATGACAGACCCGAAGTAGAACGAAATTTTGGATCGGGATAATTGGAAATCCGAGATCTATGAACTGGAAGAAGAAAAATTGCGAAACTTGCTTACGTTCTCTACGTCTTATCCTGGAGAATTTAATGTACTCGTAGCAATTTAACAGTTGGCGTTTCGCACACTTCCGCTTTTGGCGACTTTTTTCTAATTGAAAATTTTCCACACACCTTAAGGCTATGACAGTGTAATAGCTGCAATTTTGTTGCGGAGAAGCAAGATGAAATCTTGAGCAGACATCTGTATTAAAAAATTAATGGAATAAGGAATGATATTGGGTGACTCGTATTTGCGTAATTTCGAGACTTCTCACTTTAAGATTATGTAGATAATAGTGTTAGATTTATAGTATTGTTGCAAGCTAGGGGTTCGCCGGGATTTCAAGTAAAACCAAATTCGGTTAAAATAAAAATAAGTGATTATTTATTCTTCGCACTTTAATTATATTCGCACTATATGGCAATACCGCCCGCTTTTATATCGCTTGATTCGATCACACGCAATCGATCGCTTTCCACCGATACGGTCGCGTATACACGTTGGCTGTCACAGTCGACGTAATAAAAATTACTATGTCCATCGCTGAAAGCTTCACCTGCTTTTATACAACTTGTCTGTAGTCGAGACTGTCTTGAATCTTCGATCGGTGGTGTGTGTGGACGGTACTGGAAAGCTTGTGAGCATTCCATTTGATCTTCTAGGCTTCTACTAGATTCGAGCGCATTCGATTAGAGGGGAGATATAGTCGTGTTGTTTCGCTCTCTTATTTACTTCAACTAGGCTTTTGATTGGGTAACTTTGCAACTAGGTATTCGGTTGTTGCTGTTTCCCTTATTCGTAATCGATCGAGTTGCGCGGTGGCCAGGCTTACACGTAACAGTATTAACCCTTATAGTTGAGCAGTTCCGAAATATTACTGCCAAGTTTTTGAACAAAATTACTAATTAAAGCAGTAATGTTACAAACGCTAGTCGCATGTTACACCGAGATTGTTGGTATTCATAACTTTCTTACAGAGTTATTAATTTACTTGAGTACTCTATCTTTTATGAACGCGACACGCGCGCGTTAAGCGATGCGGCGCGATGACAGCTGATTCGAATGTATTGTTGAGAGCTAGGGGTTCGCCGGGATTTCAAGTAAAACACAATTTGTTTAAAATCAAAATAATTGATAATTTATTAATCGCACTTTAATTCTATTTGCACAATAACTAGCACTGTATGGCAATACCGCCCGCTTATATATCGCTTGACTCGATCACTTTCGCTTTATGCCAACACAGTGGCGTATACACGCTGGCTGTCACAGTCGACGTAATAAAAATTACTATGTCCCTCGTTGAAAGCTTCGTCTGCTTTTATACTACTTGGCTGTAGTCGAGGCTGTACCTGAATGTTCGCTCGATGATGTGTATGGCCGGTTCTCGAAAGCTTTAGAGCATTCGATTTTGATCTTCTACGCTGTTCTGTTACTTGCAAGAACATTCGATTAAAAGGGAGGTATAATAGAGTTGCTCCGCCTCCTTATATACTTCAGCTAGGTTTCTGATTGGGTTACTTTGCAGCTAGGTATTCGGTTGTTACAAAACCAATCGAATTGCGCGGTTGCCAGGCTTACATGTAACAGTATGTTAGGTTGTGTAGCCAGTTACAGTGATATCGTATCGTCGCGAGTGTATCGCGATTTTTACACTTCCGTTTGTACAATAGCATTTTGAATTTTTCACAACAACAGGCGGGAAACGAGTAATAAATACTTTAAATGAAAGCCTATCCAATTACAAAAAAAGACAATAAATTTGACGGCCGCGAATAAAATATTTAAATATTTGGTAATCACGCTTGTTGTGGAAAACGCCGGATTTTCTATTCGCACTATGCGGTTCACATTTGATTTCCATTCACATGCGATCATTGAAAACGTTCGGAAAGTGCTTTATCGAAATACTTTAAAGACTTCTTTCCAAGGTACTTGAGAAACCATATTTTTGGGCAGAAATATGTCAAAAATTGTAACACTGTAAATGTGAGAGATGGACCATCTCAAATTTCTCTTTATTTAATGCCAATTAATTTTACTTTATTATTTCAATAATACAGTATTTGAAAAGGCTTTAAAAACGTGACTATTTGATTACTGATTAACAGTCAAATTTTTGAGAAAGTGAATCGTTATGCGTTGTCAATAATTTAAATTTGGAAAAATTTAAGTTCACTTTCCCGCCGGCGGTTTCCAAAATAAGAGTTAACGTTATTTGGCAACTGTGCGAAATAATTCAATGCGCTCATTATGACTGATGTCGCGATACTGGTATTGCGTGCGCGATCCGATTTAATCAACGCGCGTGTCGCTTGCATCGCTTTCTCTGCAATTCCAACTTAATAATGAATGTTGTGTAAACTATTCCATAATCGTTCAATAACTGACGAATAAAGGAATAACTCTAGTTTAGTGTACAATGGAACCGAGTTTTGTGCAGTCACCGTGAATATAGGGTAAACTACCCGGTTTCAGGCTCCCCAGCCTATTTCGGGCCACCCTGTTGCTTTTCTCTTTATACTAAGCTTCATCTAAATAAAAAACAATTCAATTGATAATTTGAGGTGCTTAAGATGTTCTGAACAGTGATACCAAATCGTGGGGAATTCCCCTTTTCGTGTTGAATTTCAGTCTAAATTTTATTGAAAGGGGAAAAGGGGAATCAGCACTATTCGAGATCAATTATGGTGAAAACCAAAACTCTCTGAAATTCCTTATCACAAGCACAACACCGACTTCAACGTCGACTTGTGGCGACTAGAAAAACAAAACAGACATTCTTATTTCGTTGCGTCTAATACTTATTGCGTCTCATTGTTTACAAGGGATCGTATGTAGGTTTAGGAGTCACATATAAGTCCAACTGGCCACCACGTGACTCATTATCCAGTCACAGTCATCTGACGAATCAATAACAGCCCTGGCTACTGCCATTGAGGATATGACAGTTGAAAAACCTTCAGAGGCGAAGCCAGTTTAAGACAGTGTTGAACTAGGTCCGAAGGAGCTTTTTCGTCATCGGATGGTACTCGCTCATCAGAGAGTGTATCATGCTGGTATTGCTGAGGATTTTTCTATATATGCAATATAGAAACAAACACGTTTCCACGAATTATATACTAGTGAAATTTGCCATAGCCTAATTGTGGTGGATTTTGATTCACAGACTAAGTGCGCGACATCAAATCCCGCCAATAGCAAATTTTATTTTTCCTAATATTAATGAGAATGGGACTATCATGTCCTCAATGGCAGTATCCAAGACTGCGATTGGTCCCAGTCGGGCTTTCGTGTTGGTGTTTCTCACTAGAAACTATTATGACGTCAAAAACAACCAAAAAATTCTTAAAATCAGCTTCTATGGTAGCATTAACCATGAAAAAATTCCATTGTCATAAAGTGGTTTATCTTTATTTAATCAAATAACTGCTTAACTCCATCTTTTTTATTTTATCTATACAATAGTTTTTTTTCGTAATACAATAAATAGGTTTTCTGCTTTATGATTAATAAAACCTTTTACTCCTGTAGAATTATTCTTTATGGGGAAACTGTGGGGAATTTCATTACAAATAATGGGAAAAAAGAGGAATTTTGGGCCCAATCGTGGGGAATTTTACACAAAATGGTTGGCAGCACTGGTTCTGAATGAATTCTTTGTCGTTTTGTATACTCTAAGTAACCCGTGCAATCATTCTGGAATATTTGAAGATGACACTTCAAGTTTTCGCATTTCATTAGGTATTTTGCTAAGCGCGAGTTAGTTTTAACGCATAGTTTTGTAGTTTTGTTAACGGTTTTAAAAAATTAATTAATTAAATACTATCCTTAATTGTTTCTTTAATAAAAACATACTGCAGTCACGATCGGCTGCAAGCCAATCGTATAATACTCTAGATGAATACTGAACTTCGATTTATATTGTAGTTGGGGATAAAGTAGAATTACGTGTGTGCATGTTGTATGTCCTTTATTAAGGACTGCCATTATATTGCTACTCAAAACTAAAAGACAATATTCAGTGTTTATTTATTATTTATTTATTTAAACTGGTAGAGCCTAAAGAAGCCTCACTACTTCTCGAACTACGACCTAAGAGGTCTTTTGTTCCTGGCTCTTAACCACTCCCTAGGCCATATCGATTCCTTTGAGAAAGGAGATGATTTTACTCAGGGGAGTCTTCGACAGGTCTTCATAGGTGAGAGTAAATCCACCGAGAATCTGCCTTCTTGATCTGGCCACTGCATCACAATCACACAGAATGTGTGCCGTGGTTTCAGATGTGATATCACAGAATCGACATGTATCTAATGATACTTTACCGATGATCTTAAGGTGATAATTAAGGAAATAATGTCCGAAAAAATATCCCATTATGACCCGTGCGTTATACCTGCTTAAGGGGTTATGCCACTCTTGAGGCTGAAAAAATAGGTCTTTTTCGGGATTTTTTTTCAGAAAAACTACAAAATAAATCGAGATTACGAAAATGGATATTTATAATACATGTTATTGACTATGTACAGGAATTTTTTTTAAGCAATTAAATTCAAAATGGCGGTTGTGCAGCGTTTTTGCGGTGACGTCTCCGTTTTTTCAGGGTCCATGGCCGGACACCTAGTGCCTATAATTTTTGAATTATGATAAGCTAATAAATTTATTTCGATTAAATATAACAACAGCCAGAGAAGTACGTAGGATTTTTTCAATATTTTGATTTTTAGCCAAATGGCGCACTTCTAAAGTGAAAAGTGTGAAATTTGCCTAAAAAATCGTCAGAAAATTGTTAATAACAAATGAACTATGCAATATAAAAAAAAAATTCTACGTACTTCCATGGACAATATAGTTTTAAAGATACATTCAAAATTTCAAGTGAATCGGTTGAAAATTGTCCGAGTTATGTTTCCGGCCAGCTTGAAAAATGTAGTTTTGAGATAAACGCGTTTGAAGTTTGGAGTAGTAGAAAATCATGAATAATTTTGCAGGCGGACTTGTACTAAAATTCGAAAACCGAGTCCTTAGACACTTTTTTCGGTCAGAAACTTTTGGGACAGCATTTTTGAGGTCCTAACGAACAATTTAAAAAAAAAAAAAAATCTATTTTTCGAAAACTCTAGAGTGGCATAACCCCTTAAGGAAAGAAATTCCGACGCTCTCCTACTTGAGAAGGTCAGGAACTTCTTTGACTGTCTAAGTCCTGAAAGTGAGTTCCAATAATCTTCCACCTGAAGATTTACCCACTTAGAAATACCATCCTTAGTGAAGCCCTTACCTACTCCACAGAATGGTTCCGGGCCAATCATTGGTGAGTTGGCTCCCCGCTTAGCTAGCTGGTCAGCCGATTCATTACCCGGAATACCCTCATGTCCTGGCACCCACATCAGGGTTAGACTATTATGATGTGCCAGCTCTTTAAGAAGAGTATGACAGTCCCACACAAGCCTAGAACGGAAACAATAAGATTTCAGCGCTAGCAGTGCCGCTTGGCTGTCAGATAGGATAATAACTGTAGCGCCTTTTGGTTTATTCAGTAGAAGTTTACCTGCGCACAGCTCTATGGCATGTACCTCAGCCTGAAACACGGTGGCGGTTTGTCCCATTGCCGTCCATATTTTACAATTGGGTCCAAATACGCCCGCTCCAGTTCCACTATAGGTCTTAGAGCCGTCCGTGTACCAGACTGAAGCACCTTCCCCAAAATCTGGTAGACCAGATTTTAATTTCATATCTTAAACTGGGTAAGTCACCAAAAAAAATTGTCCTTTTTGAAGGACTTTCACATGAGAGGTGCAGGAAGGACTCACTCGATTTCTTACATATTTGTCCTTTTTCTTGCAACCATTTAAAAATGAGCTTGCACAAAATTTGAAATTCGTAGGTTGAAGCGTTCAAAAGTTATCGAAAAATATTGTTGAACACGTGTCTTAAGGACATTTTGTATGGCAGCTACCAGAAGGAGTAAAAGGATTTCGCTGATTAGTAAACTCGAACTTGGTTTTTACTCAAAACAAATTTGTACAAAATTTCCAATTTATAGCTAAAAGATTACTTGAGTTATAGTAAGTTCCGTAAATTAAAAGAAGACGTTTTGACAGGATATTTGTATGGCAGCTACACGAAGGACTAATAGGATTTTGTTCATAATCATATATTTAGCTCCAACTATTGGAAAAATACTACGTACAAAATTTCAAAGACGTAGCTTAAACCCTTCTGAAGTTATCGGCCAATATTCTTGAACACGTATTTTAATGACATTTTGTATGGCAGCTACCCGAAGGAGTAAATGGATTTCGCTGACTAGTAAACTCGAACTTCGTTTTCACTCAAAACTAATTTGTAAAAAATTCCGAATTCGTAGCTAAAAGATTACTTGAGTTATAGTGAGTTTCGTAAATTAAGTGAATACATTTTGACAGGATATTTGTATGGCAGCTACACCAAGGACTAACAGGATTTTCTTCATAATCATATATTTAACTCCAACTATTGGAAAAATAACACATACAAAATTTCAATGTCGTACCTTAAACCCTTCTAAAGTTATCGACCAATATTCTTGAACATGTGTTTTAAGGACATTTTGTATGGCAGCTACCCGAAGGAGTAAGACGATTTTGCCCGTTAACGAACTTAGCCCTACAAATTCAACCAAACATCCAGATTCAAAATTTGAAGATCCTAGGTGAAGGCGTTCTTGAGTTATCGTGTTCACGGACAGACGGACGGACGGACGTCAGGCGGATTTGAGGTTTTTGGCCACAAATAAACAAAAAATAATATATAACTTTTTTTCGTCCGAGGCTTGGTTCTATGCGTTACAAACTTTTCGGATTTTCATCTAGAGTATAAAAATGAATACATTTATAATAAAAACAAACAGAAAACACGTTTCCTGGCTACAAACAATATGTTTTAATATTTGATAATATTATTTGAAAGTTGCAGGAAGCAATTCAGCGAACTCACTGTAAACAGTGTCGCGATATGGCTCGTGCTATGCGATTGGGTTATCGACGCTTCGCGCGCATCGCTCTGTGACATTGCCGACGCAGCGCCACAAACCCGACACGCGATTGCACCGAATACTGCTGTCGCGTCACGACCTTACCAAAGTTGGACTTTCGGCATAACCGGGAAAACTCCAACGCATAAGGTCGTGACCAATGTCCTTAACAGGTAAATTGGGTGAACCCCTACGAGTGGTATTTTTTGTGGGGGGACAAAAACAAAAAATTTTAGTTTTATTTTTTTATTTTAGTGTCTTACTAGAACTATGATAGTGGACCAATTTGCAACAGTCTGGGCGCTACTTTGCTATTTTATGGGTAGAAGTCCGGAACGCGTTTGGTGCTGAGATTTGTTGTAGGTTACTATGCGAGTGACAACCTAAGGAATAACCAGAAGTCTAATTGGAACGGTTTTTTTAAGTTGTCAGTCGCATAGTAACCTACACCGCATCTCAGCATTAAACGCGTTCCAGGCTTGTACCCATAAAATGATAAAGTTGCGCCCCGACTGCTAATTTTTACGTTGGACTATTTTTTTGAAATTGCTCCATTGAAAGTTACAGTTTCGTCTATTTTGGTGTTAAAAGATGGATTTGCGTTTTCAATTCGAGCTCAGACTGTTGCAAAAACTAATTTTCTTTTTTGGTGATGAATCTATGGTTGGGTGTGATTCGATTTGAGCTCAGGCCATATAAAATTTGCACTGTTTCGGCAGCAACTTATAGTTCAATGCTTCTTCTTCGTTCTTTCAGAGGAATGATGACAAAGTCATTGAACATGTTGTATTGAATTGTACGAAAAATTTGCAAAAAATCTGGGCGCAAATAAGTTGTCTTTTCACTAGAAGCCTAGGATCCGTTTCAAGTTTGGATGTGGTAAAAAACTACCTCCCAAATAGCCGCTTGTTTATTAGCGAATAATACGGCGAATGTTTAAAAACTTGCACACTAGTTTTCAGAAAAATATGCGAATTTAATTTTATCATCTGAACTGCTACTATGTGAATCTAAACCTAATGGCCAAAAGTTCAATCTGTGACCAATGCGATTTGAATGCATTTGTCCATTAGTCCCATGTGACTAATTTCGAGATCTTTTGGTAACATCTGGTCCAGGGATTAGTGTGTCCAGGATAATGGTACTATATTCGGCTGCAGTTGCAACTTTCCGATGCGAAGAGATAACTGCGTTACTAAAATCCATTTCGATGAAATGCGCATCAACAGCCAACTCTCAGCGGACACTATCCTCGTATAACGAGCGCTAAGGATTGCTTGTGCTTAATGCAACTTTCATTGATTTTACCATCAATACCCGACTTGGGGATTCAATTTTGATTGCAAATGACTGCTATCCCCTTTTTTTATATTTTGAGTTTCAATTAAATTTTAAAAATTGACTTTTTGGTTTTATACAATTTCGACGGACTTTTCGTTCAACAGAGTTAACTGGAAACGGATAAATGGAAAGGAGATATTTTCGGATGACACGTGAAAAAGTTCTGAAACGGTGGAAATAATTGATAAATTTTAATAAAATCCTCTGTGAGTGGAGAATTTGTTCGGGAAGATTGATGGCATAGAAGGCTGTCCGGGATGTGATTGAATTACGATAAAAATTTTGATACAATTGAATCAACTGTATTTCATCAACTAGGCTTTTTTAGAGCACTGACAGGTGATATACAGATATTTATTTGTTAGGTAGGCAGTAGTCAGACCAGTCAATAAATAGGCAAATTATTGCAGGCACAATGCATATTTAATGCTGCAGCCGAGTTATACAATTTTTTTAAAATATCGTTGTCTATAGAACTAGACAAAGATAAATTAAATTGATTATTAATCGGTGCATTGTGATTTATTATTTATCTCTTCTAATAAACTGCATTTAACTTTATTATTTTTTAATAATAAAGTATTGTGATCGACCTGAAATATCAAAAAAATTTGCTGCCCTGAAATTTTGTATTTACACTTTTTAGGACTAGTAAACCCCAAAAAAGCAAAAAAAAATGTCCGTCTGTCTGCCGTAGACGCCGTCCGCCGTACGCCATACGCCGTCCGCCGTACGTAAAATCGTTTGAAGGCGCGTAGCTCCCAAGCCCGTTGAGATATTAAGTTAACATTTTTATGGTGAGTATATTGGTTGAACCCCTACGGATGGTATCTTTTAAGGGGGTGGAGGTGTGAGGGGGTATGAGGGGGGAGCGTGAAAAGGGTGAAAAACTTTGGATTACAATATCTTCCGAACCAATTACACCAGGAAGATAAAATTTAGTTTCTGTGTATGGGATCACAAGTTGAGTCTACTGAACGTAAATTTTTTGAGGGGGGAGGTGGAGCACGAAAGTGGGAGGGTAGCAATTTTTCAAAAAATTAAATTTTTATATCTTAAGAACCGTACCAGATATGAACTTGAAAATTTTACAGGAGTTGGAGTCAGTAGACTTCTAGTAGGGAAAAAAATTTTGAGGATGTGTGTGTCGGGGGTGATGGTGATAGGGGGTTGAAAGGAAAACATTTTGATTTTTATTTCTCGAAAACTGTAATGAATAGAACACTAAAAATGTACGACTATATAGAACTACTGTAGAGACACTGTAGGAAAATAAAATTTTTGACAAGGGTAGCACGGTACATGGGTGAGGGTGGTTTTTTATATCTCACAAACGGCTTATGCTAGAAAGTTGAAACTTAATACGTATATGTAGATGTGCTAGTAGAGTAATTAAAACTAAAAAAAATTTGATTTTCATTTGTGTACAAAGATGGAGTAAAAAAAATGTCCATAAAAAGGGTTTTTTCTCACATTTTCACGAATTTCGGTAAATCTTTTAGACTTCTCGAGCTATCAAATCAATTTTACTACTGCGACCTCTTAATATAAGCGCCTAGAAACATTTTTCCAAATTAACCGATATCTAACCCCTAAGGGGGTGTAAGGCGGTTATGTATCATTCTTTTTCACGAATTCCGATATATTTCTTAGGTTTAATGACATATAGAATTCACTTTCACTTCTAAATGCTCTGAATATAGTCGGGTAAATAAACAGATATAAGTATTTTTTGATATTAAATTCCCTGGGGAATAAGACATTGTTCAAGTTTTGACGAATTCCGAATTTTTTTAGGTTTATGAGATCAAATTCACTTTTACTTATATCGAATATTCTATTGATAAAAAAAATACGTTAATAAATAAAAAAAATCTGCCAACCGTCTGGGCGCAACTTTATTATTTTATGGGTAGAAGTCCGAAACGTGTTTAATGCTTAGATGCGGTGTAGGTTACCATGCGACTGACAACCTAAGGAATAACCAGGAGGCTATTTGGAACGTTATTAAACACTGACGATATTGTCTTTTAGTTTCAAGTAGCAACCGAATAGGAGTCCCTAATAAAGGACATATAACATGCACACACGTAATTCTACTTTATCCCCAACTACAATATAAATCGGAGTTCAGTATTTCATCTAGAGTATCATACGATTGGCTTACAACCGATCGTGACTGCGTTATGTTTTGTAGTGAGATTTTACCTATATATGAACGTTGCAGAGGCCGATGAAAATTTGATTTTAGGCCAAACTGGATCAAAATATAAGTAGAGATATTCGTTCCAATTCGATCAAATGTTTTTTCTTCTTCGATATTTCTTTTTGTTGTTCCAGTAGACTCACTAAAAGCAAAACGTCTTGCACATAAAAATTACTTTGTTGTGTCATAGATCAGAATATATTTTAATATTATATTTTTTGACAAAATTCATCTAAAAACACTTAATTTACTCTTTCTAGAAACATCTAGTGATCAAATGTTCAATGAATTAAGCTTGTATTACACTGTATGCCACTATGTAAAATATTTGACTTTTCTAGCTGGTAAATGCAGTCGAAAATTGTAATCGTAAAATTGTTGTTTGCCATATTATACATTAAATCTGAGAGTATTACTTATAGTTTAATCAAGCCCAAAAGTTTGTAACGCATAGAACAGGAGCCTCGAACGAAAAAAAGTTGTATATTATTTTGTATTTATTTGTGGCAAAAACTTGAAATCCGCTTGACGTCCGTCTGGCCGTCCGTTCGTCTGCCTTTCCGGAAGCACGATAATTCAAGAACACCTAAGATCTTGAAATTTTGAATATGGATTTTTGGTCGACTTTGTAAGGCTAAGTTCGTTAACGGGGAAAATCTACCTACTTTTTCGGGTAGCTGGCATACAAAAAGTCCTTAAAACACGTGTTCAAGAATATTGGCCGATAGCTTCAGAAGGGCTTTGAAATGTTCAGCAATATTTTCCGATAACTTTTGAACGCTTCAAGCTAGGAATTTGAAATTTTGTACACATTAATTTTTAAATGGTTCCAAGGAAAAGGATAAATATGTAATAAATTGAGTGAGTCCTTCCTGCACCTCCCTGAAAGTCATTGAAAAAGGTGTCTTACCTAGTTCCAGGTGAAATTAAAAACTAATGATACTGTCTTTTAGTTTCGAGTAGCAACCAAATAAGAGTCTTTAAAAAGGGACAAACTACATGCACACACCTTATTATACTTAATCCCCAACTACAATATATTATATCATCTAGAGTATTATTCGCTTGCAGCCGATCGTGCTCTGAGCTATTTAGTTGAATTTTTTTTCGTGGGTAGACAGGGAATACCCCTTTAAGTAGACACCTTTTGAGGGGTGGGGTGTGAAGGGGGAGGTGGGGGAAGCGTTTTAGACGGAAAATTTTGGTATCTAAATCTCAGCAACCGACGGTGAAAAGGAAAAAGTTTCGATTCTTATATCTCGAGAACCTATAATGGTAGAAATCTGAAATTTGGTATTTGGATAGAGCTATAGTAGAGGCATATTGGAAAAATATAATTTGTGATAGGGGTAGTATGGTACGAGGGTGGGGGGTGTTTTTCCTATCTATAGAACGGTTTATGCTATAAAGTTGAAACTTGGTACGTATATTTAAATTAACTAGAGAAGTAATTTAGATAAATAAATTCTCAAATATCCATTGGCATTTGGAAGGGGGCGAAAAAAATGATCAGTGAAAATGGAATGCATATATCTTCACGATTTTCGTCATATCTATTAGGTCTTCGCAAATATTGAATTAATTTTTATTCTACGGCTTCTTCATATAAATACCTAGAAAGGGGGTGTAAAGTGGTTGTATACTTTTTCACGAATTCTGTCATATCCCCCAGGTCACACGTACATCATTTCTTTTGATAATAAATTAAATTGGTTTTTACTTTCTCGTTCTGATCTTCATTTTTATCTATTAACTTCTTTCAGGATTTTTGGGTATTCAATCCCGACTCTAAGTGTGTGTAAGGAGGTTGCATATGTTTTCACAGATTCCTACATATTGCTTAGATCTGATATATTCATTTTTACTTTCAAAGGTTTCCTATATAAGAGCCAAAAAGTCAATTTCAGTATTTTTAGAAATTCAATCCTAAGGGGTGTAAGGAATTGCATTCTTTTCAAAGCTTCGACATATTTCTTAGGTTTGATGAGATATTAGATCGCTCTTCACTTCCACAGACTTCTTATATAATTGCCTACAAATACATTTCCCAATTTTTCGATATTCAACCCCCAAGGGTTTACATATGTTTTCACAATTTTTGCCATCCCTTAGTTCTGATGAGATATAAAATTGGTTACTACGGCATTTCATGTAATGACCTAAAAACCAATTTCATGATTTTTTGAATTTCAAGAACCAAGGAGGTGTAATGGGTTTGCTTACGTTTTCACAAATTTTTCAAAATTCCTCGTGTCTCATGAGATATCAAGTTGCTTCTTATGAAATAGTCTAAAAACCTGTTTCACAATTTTTTCGAAATTCAAACCCTAAGAGGAAGTAATGGTTTCGTATATGTTTTAACAATTCGTCATATTTCTTAAGTCTGATAAGGCAACAAATTCGTTTTTACTTCTACGGGCTTTTAGTGTACATAACATACCGAAACTCTAATAGTCTACACGGGCTTTTTCAATGTTTGATCGGCTAAAAATCTCTATTTTAAATATTTTTATTTTAAGAACAAAATTAACTTTCCAAGAAACCTCATAATTTCGAAACAACTGATGATAGACTCCGACTTTGACCGCTTCCGAACTTTGACCCGAAAAATAATAAAGTTTCGCCCAGGCCATTGGCAGATTTTTTACTGACTGTTTCTGTCAACGACAAATATCAAAACTTTAGTGGGGCAGGTTCAAAACACAAATGAAGCCATTTTCGAAATGGGGTATGTTCAAATTTTGACACATTCGAAGTTAGCAAAAAAATTAGCAAGGAAAATTTGCGAAATGTCGTCAGAATCGAGGCCCTGATCTTCCTTGCCATCCCTAAAACTGATTCGGTATCCCGTCTCTTTTCCACAATTCCTTCCTACTCTCCTCTCCATTGCACCAAAAACACGGAAAAAAATATTTGACACAACCATTCCGTGAGCAATTAGGTTCAGTTTGTTTTGGAAAATTAGCCATACAGGCGCCGTGGGCAAAATAGGCTCAGATTGCTATAGTGCAGTGGGATTACAACGGACCTATATAGCGATGTGCTAGCTATCTCTATGGTTAGGTGGGTAGCTACCCAACTGGGCCATGTAGACCTCTAGCAGAGAAAAAAACTTTAGCATAGAAAAGTAAAATTTTGATATAAGCAGGAAAATATGGTACGGTGGTGGAATGTTGTTTTTTGTATTTAGAAAGCTAAAACTTACTACTTATACATAAATCTACTACAGAACAAATAACAAAACAAAAAAATTCAGATTTGCATTGGCGTACGATTAGGGGATAAAAAATTGTCTGTGTAAAGGTTTTTTTCTTCATTTTCACGACTTTCGTTAAATCTTTTGGATCTGCCTAGGTTCTGTCTTAATTTCTTCTGCGAGCTTTCTGTATAAGCGACTAGAAACCATTTTCAAAGATATTCAACACCTAAGATGGTGTACAGGTTTTTATGAATTCCGACATATTTCTTAGGTTTAATGATATATCGAATTGGCTTTGATTTCTAAGGGATTTAAATGTAGTCGTCAAAAATGAAAAGCAATTTAAAAATACTTCGATATTCATGATTGTGCATTTATGAAGATGACTGTTCGACATCCACTGCAGTCTAACTACAGCAGTGAAAAAGATGATTTAATTTGTTAAATACCGGAAGAACTTATTTCTCTATTAAGCGCGAAACTTGAAAGCAAACCACTTTCATTAGCAGCAATTACCGAAACTAATACTCCCTTAAATTATCCTGGGAACATTATAAACATGTCCGGCACTACTTTCGCTCATTGGAATCATTCGTTCTTTTAATGATTCCAATCAACGGAAGAAATACGGGAAAATATTGCCTGCATAAGGCTTCAGATTCATAATTAATTGGCAATGAGTGGAAAAAACCGAAGCCTAAATTAACTAATACCGAACTTACAGTACACTCAGGAAGCAAGACTGAACAGAATGTATGGCAAAAAGAAAGCCGAACAAGCTTGATACCAAATAAAGTTAAGAACGGTGGCTACTCGTACATTGCTCAAACTCAAAGGACATAGGTCATTTCCGCTTCGAACATACTTATACGTTGGACTGTATGAAGGAGTACGTTACGTAATTAATTAGCTTAGAGACGTTGAGAACACTCTACGGAACCGAATCGATCGTTTCTCGTTAACCATTAATTTCGTATATGTTTTTCGTAAACATACTCCTGGTATTTTCCGTATGTCATTATCAGAAACTGGATATCTTTTTTATCGATTCTTTGTAGCAGATCCGATTTATGTAATTTTTATTAGTTCAATAAGATTTCGAATGGAATGTACTCTTTCTCGCAGAACAATAAAACTCCAACTAAACCGAAAGCAAGGAAGATTCAGAAAGCTGAAGATAAAGAAAAACAAATGAAATATAAATATGTAATTCACAACTTAGTATTATATTGTTGCGAGCTAGGAGTCCGCAGGGATTTTAAGTTCAAATTCAATTCGTTTAAAATCAATAGAAATAATAATTTATTGTTCGCACTAATAAACGCACTCCGGCAACGCTGTACGATTTTATATACAACTTAATCACTGCACAAAAGAAGCTACACAACCAAAATTACAAAGGACTTCGCCTTGAGTTCACTGATCGTCTCGTCGCTCGCTGCGTAGTATCAAAAGTGTCGGTGTGTGCCTTCTAGTGATGGGTCGGTCGCGAACGATTCGGTCGAAATGACCGGATCAGTACTATAACCGAATTAACTCGAGTCATGTGAAATGAAACAAGTCGTTCAATCGGTCATTTCGACCGAATCATGGAAGTGACCGAAATGACCGAATCTTTTTAATCGGTCACTTCAACGAAATGACTCGGTCATACTGGGTTAATGAAATGACCCATTTATCCCATCACTAGTCTCAGAGCTTGCATGCGGGACAGTTGCACACGGTATAGTGAAGGCAGTGCCTTCACTATATAGCGTACAAATGACCCGAATGCAAGCTCTGAGACACTTATACGAGTATATGTACTCCATTTTATTGAGTCGAGAGAGTTCCCGAATCCCGAGTATTCGGAGCGGTGTGTGGAACTTGCCAGAAGTTCTTCTGCATGCCAGAAGAGTCGAGCAGAAGAAGAGTATTCGGGAAATATCAAGATATTGGGAAGCGTGGATATTGGATATTTGAAGGAGTGGATATATTGGATATTGGCTTTCTTACTGGAAAATGATCGAGTTGCGCAGTTGCTAGGTTTGCATGTAACAATATTAACTGATGGCGCTGTTTCATTGCATCGATGGTTGCGAACAACTTTTTAATTTCATGTATGGCTAATGGTAGATAGTTGAAATTTGGTAATCTTATCTATGAACATATAAAGCAAGGTAATTTTTTAAGAATAAATTCATATAGGTCGCAAGGAGAGTACGAAACTGAGAAGCTTAATGGTGAATCCCAAGAGCTCGATTGTTGGATGCAACGTATTATGTTTTGTACTTCAGACGAGATCTGTAGATGATTATAATAATACTAAGACCCTAAATTTTTGATGTTGAAATTTTCCATTCATATCACTTTGTGTCCGAAAATAAAACAGGTAGAGGGCGCATTTAGCAAGTAAGTTGACATTTAGAATCCGGATGTTTCGTACAATAGTTGGGAATAGTTTTCTCGTTTGGTTGCTCCTCGAAAGTGAAACACAATAGATTTAATTTTCAATTTTATATATGAAACTTTAGGTAAATCAACCAAATGGAATTTTTTTTTCATTTTCAAGGATTTCCACAAGCGGGCTGCAGAAAGGACTCACTCAATTTCAAGCATATTTATCACTTTCACTGGAACCATTTAAAAATTAATGTCTACAAAATATCAAATATCCAGTATGAAGCGTTTAGCTCTAAAATTTACATACCCGTGGACACGTGTTTTAAGGACTCTTGTATGGGAGCTAGTGAAAAGGTTTTACCAAATATCAAAACGGATCCTACTTCCACCTCAAAACTAATTTCTATAGAATTTAGACCTCCAGGCTGAACGATTTCTCGAGGTTTCGAAATTTGAATGCACATATTTTCCAAGAATCATATCATAGCAGCTACCTTAAGGTATCAATTGCTCTATATACCACTGATGTATCAAATTAGAAGATATCGGGCAATTTTTTAGAACACGTATTTTGTATTTTAGCTACCCGAACGAGTAAAGAGATTTCGCTGATTGATAAATTAGAAGCTTATTTTCACTCAAAACTAATTTGCATAAAATTTCGACATCCCGGCTAAACGAAAGAAGATTTCTCAAGTTATAAAGTTCCGTCAATTGAGTTGGGACATTTTTACGGGATTTTGTATAGGAACTACGCAAAGGACTCGTGGCATTTTTTTCATATTCATACCTTTACCATAATTGCGAATATTATAAAATCAACGCATACAAAATTTCAAAATCTTAGCTTAAAGCGTTTTGAAGCTATCTACCAATATTGTTTAACATGTGTTTCAATGACTTTTGTATGACAGCTACACGAACGAGTTGACCGATGTTACCTATTAATTAATTAATAATTTTGAGTTATGACTAATTTCTGGAAAATTTTAGTTCCTTATTTAACGCGTTCTTGAGTTATAGTGGCTTTTGGAACTTGAATAAATTTTTGAAGGACTTTTGTAGACTGCTACACGAAGGACTCATTCGATTTGCATTATATATGGAATTTTGGTTTCAAACATAGGAAAGTTAATGTGTGCAAAAATTTCAAGATTGCTATTTAGCCAATAATCATGAGTTCGTGAAAGCCTATTCAGCTCGATTACTATCCCTCAGGCGTTGAATATCAAAAAATCCTGAAAGCAATTTCTATGCAGTTATGTATATATTATAAATTTAATTCGACATGTCAAATGCAAAATGTAAACCATTTTCGTTCACAATTTTTGGTACTCATTTCTGTATGCTAATACAAATCTATTATTGTTTTTTTGCTTTATACTTAAAGCAAAAAAACAATAATAGATTTGTATTAGCATACAGAAATGAGTACCAAAAATTGTGAACGAAAATGGTTTACATATGAAGAAAGGAAACTACTGTTTCCTTTCTTCATATATCCACCAAGTTCTCAATTTCTAGTATAAGCCGTTCCTGAGATTCCATAACACCATCTACTTTCGTACTTCTGTCAAAAATTTCATCTTTTGCTAAATTATTGAGCTGAAAATACATTTTGTATAGTGATAGGAATAAAACAGAAAATTAAAAGTTCGAACTGCTTTCAGTAAAAAAAATTTTGTTTGTGAGGGTGGAGAGGGTGAGAGTGGGGGAGGGTGAACAGAAAAAGGTTCTAATTTTTTAAATCTCAAGAACCTATATTGACATAAAGCTTAAACTTGGTATTTAGATAGAGCTATAGTAGTAGCATGTTGGCAAAATATAATTTCTTATAGTGGTAGTATGGTACGAGGGTGGATGGTGTTTTTCCTATCTATAGAACGGCTTATGCTAGAAAGTTGAAACTCGGTATATATATGTTAATTAACTAGAAAAGTAATTTAGATAAAAAAACTTTGAAATTTCCATCGACGTTTGGAAGTGGGGCGAAAAAAATGATCATTGAAAATGGGGTGCATATATTTTCACGAGTTTCGTCATAAGTAGGTCTTCCCAAATATTGAACTCATTTTTATTCTGCGGCTTCTTCATATAAATACCTAGAAAACGTTTTCAGGATTTTTTGAAATTCGAGCCTCAAGAGGGTGGAAAGAGGGTTGTATACTTTTTCACGAATTCTGCCATATCCCCTAGGTTTGAACGATATCGAATATCTTTTCACTTTCATGGGTTTGCGTAATAATCGCTTAAAACTTGTTTTTAAAGTTTTTCATTTTTTAGCCCTTAAGAGGGTATAATTTCGTCATATGTTTTTGGAAGTGATAAAAAATTGAATTGGTTTTTACTTTTTCGTGCTGTCTTCATATTTATTTATTAACTCCTTTCAGAATTTTTGGATATTTAACCCCCAAGTGGGTGTAAGGAGGTGGCATATGTTTTCACAAATTCTTACATATTGCTTAGATCTGATGATACATAGAATTCATTTTTATTTCTTACGTTTCCTACGAGTATATAAGCACCAAAAAGTTAATTTCGATATTTTTAGATATTCAATCCTAAGAGGTGTAAGGGGGTTGAATGCTTTTCAAACCTTCGACATATTTCTTAGGTTTGATGAGATATTAGATCGCTCTTCACTTCCACAGACTTTTTATATAATCGCCTACAGACCCATTTCCCAATTTTTCGATATTCAACCCTGAAGGGTATACATATTTTTTCACAATTTTTGCCATCCCTTAGTTCTGATGTGATATAAAATTGGTTATTATGGCTTATGGTTATTATGGCACCTAAAAACCAATTTCACGATTTTTTGAATTTCAAGAACCAAGAGGGTGTGAAGGGTTTGGTTACGTTTTCACAAATTTTTCAAAATCCCTCGTGTCTCATGAGATATCAAGTTGCTCGTCTCAAAACCTGTTTCACAATTTTTTCGAAATTCGAACCCCAAGTGAAAGTAATGAATTTGTATACGTTTTAACAATTCATCATATCTCCTAACTCTGATAAGGAAATAAATTTCTTTTTACTTATATGGGCTTTAGTGCTCAACGTCCAGGAACTTGCTGCAACCACGTTAACAAGACTTCTAACGATGTCTCAAACGGTAGACAATCCTCTAGTCTCTTTCTTGGCAAGTTACTCCTACAACTAGCGTTGTGTACCTTATTATTTTAATCTAATTTTAGTTTCTGTTTAGGTTTAAGTAGTGTTTAAGTTAGTCATTAAGGTTCTTTCAAGCAAAGTTTTTTGTTAACAAAATTTTTCCTTGAACATTTTACTGTGTCAGATTGACGTAAGTTTTTGCAAATAGAATGCAAAATTTTCAATTGTAGCTGTAAATCACTGAACTATATTTACTTGTTATTATACAACCCAATGAATTTAAATAACTCATCTATATACCCAACAAACAAAAAGTATCGCAATTAATTCATAAAAGAGTCATAATTCACCTTTCACTCTTTTACGAGTCCGCAAATGAATTAAAAACGACTCATTTGGCATACCAAAATGACCATCAGAGAAAATTCATTTTTTACAACTCATTGATGGGTTGGAAAAAATTTGGTTTCAGCAAGTACATACTAACTATATACCTACTCGTTAAAAATGAGTCTCTTATGAATTATAAATGATCCTTTTTATGAATTATAAATGATCCTTTTTATGAATTAAAAACAAGAGTTTTTATAATTTAAAAATAGGTTAGAATTCTAATGCTGGTTACTTTTCACTTTTCACCAAACCAAATTCTTAAAGGAAATAAACTTCACTTATAAAGCAAAGATCTGTGATTGACTACTGCGAGTCTCGATGCAAGCTGCAAGAGTGGAAACTACATCAAAAAAAAGACAAATAAACGAGATTTAAGCAAATTTTGGTATTTACGATACCGCACAGGCCTGGCATGGGCCATTGTGCGCGCTTATCGTTGTATGCTTATTGTTTTATGGGCAGCTCATGTCCTACATGTGCGGTATTCATATCGAGAAACGATCGTTTTTAGTAAACGCTCGTGAAATTGTTTGCTGGGTATCTATCTATCCATCTAGTGTACATAATACCTATACCGAAATTCGAATAGTCTACACGAGCTTTTTAATGTTTAATCGGGTAAAAATCTCTATTTTAAATATTTTTATTTTAAGAACAAAATATTTTCCAAGAAATCTAATAATCTCGAAACAGCTCATGATATACTCCGACTTTGACCCGAAAAATAACAAAGCTTCGCCCAGACTATTGGCAGTTTTACTTTATTATTTTAATAATACAGTATTGTTTTCGATTTTTAAAAAAAAAAAATTTGCTACCCTCAAAATTTTTTTTTTTCACGTTTCATGACGAGTAGACACGAAAAAAGCAAAAAAAAATTTCAGTCCGTCTGTCCGCCGTACGCCGTACGCCGTACGTCGACCGCTGTACGCAAAATCGTTTGAAGGCTCGTAGCTCCCAAACCCTTTGAGCTATTAAATTAAAATTTTTTTTATGAATAGACTGGGTAGGCCCCTTGAAGTGGCCAAATTTGGAGGGGTGGGGGTGTGAGGAGGGAGGAGGGGGAAGTGTTTTAGACGGAAAATTTTGGTTTCTAGATCTCAGCAACCGCTTATGCTAGGAGGTTGAAATTTGGAATTTATATAGAGCTTCAGTAGTGGACCCATTTGCAAAAAAATTGCCGATATAGGTGAAAGGGTTTGGGAGTGGGGGGAAAAATAATGCGTCCGAAACGCAAAAAAGGTGAGATCGACACTTTCTAAAATCCATATCTCCTAAACGGTTAATGTCACAAAATTGAAACTTTATGAATATCTGTAGGTATACTAGGAGAATAGATCGGAAACAAAAATTTGAGTGGGGGCAGTGGTGTACGGGGGTGGGGGGTGAAAAACTTTAGATTGCGATATCTTACTAACCAATTGCACTAGATAAATAAAATTTGGTTTCTGTATAAAGGTTTACAAATGAAGTTTGCTGGAAGCAAAATTTTTGAAGGGGGCGGTGGAGCATGAAAGTGGAGGGGATAAGAATTTTTCTAAAAAATCACATCTCATATCTCAAGAACGGTGTAAGATAGATGCTTCAAATTTTTACCAGAAGTAGGCCTAATAGACACCTAGTAGAAAACAAAATTTTGGAAGTGTGGGTGTAAAGGGTGAGGGTGGGGGAGGGTGAAAAGGAAAAAGTTCCGATTTTAATATCTCGACAACCTATAATGATATAAAGCTGAAACTTCGTATTTAGATAGAGCTATATTAGTAGCATCTTGGAAAAATATAATTTTTTATAGGGGTAGTATGGTACGGGGGTGGGGGGTGTTTTTCCTATCTATAGAACGGCTTATGCTACAAAGCTGAAACTCGGTACGTTTATGTAAATCAACTAGAAAACTAATTTAGATAAAAAAAAATTTCAAATATACATTGGCGTTCGGAGGGGGGGGGCAAAAAACATTATCAGTGAAAATGGAATGCATATATTTTCACGGTTTTCGTCATATCTATTAGGTCTTCCCAAATATTGAATTCATTTTTATTCTATGGATTCTTCATATAAATACCTAGATAGTGTTTTGAGGATTTTTTAAAATTCGACCCCTAAGGGGGTGCAAAGGGGGTTGTAAACTTTTTCACGAATTCTACTATATCTACGTCTTATCAGATATTGAATATCTTTTCATATTCATGGGCTTGTGTAATAATCGCCTAAAACTTGTTTTTAAGTTTTTTCCTTTTTCCACCTAGGAGGGTATAAACGGGTTGAACACGTTTTCACGAGTTCCGTCATTTCTTTTAGAAGTGATAAGAAATTGAATTGGTTCCTACTTTCTCGTGCTGTCTTCATATTTATTTATTAACTCCTTTCAGGATTTTTGAACATTCAACCCCCAAGTGGGTGTAAGGAGGTTGCATATCTGGTGATATATCGAATTCATTTTTACTTCCTAAGGTTTCCTATGTAAAAAAGCCAAAAAGTCAATTTCAGTATTTTAGATATTCAATCCAAAAAGGTGTAAGAAGGTTGAATGCTTTTCAAAGTTTCGACATATTTCTTAGGTTCGATGAGATATTAGATCGCTTTTTATTTCCACAGACTTTTTATATAATCGCCTACAAACCCATTTCTCAATTTTTCGATATTCAACCCCCAAGGGTTTGTATATGTTTTCACAATTTTTGCCATTCCTTAGTTCTGATGAGATGTAAAATTGATTATTACGGCCAACCAATTCACGATTTTTCGAATTTCCAGAACCAAGGAGATGTGAAGGGTTTGCTTACGTTTTCAGAATTTTTTCAAAATCCGTCTTGTCTCATGAGATTTCAGGTTGCTTCTTATGAAATCGTCTAAAAACCTGTTTCACAATTTTTTCGAAATTCAAACCCCAAGTGGAAGTAATGGGTTTGTATACGTTTTAACAATTCGTCATATCTCTTAATTCTGATAAGGCAACAAATACGTTTTTGCTTCTATGGGCTTTTAGTGTACATAATATACTGAAATTCGAATAGTCTACACGGACTTTTTCAATGTTTAATCGTCTAAAAATCTCTATTTTAAATATTTTTATATTAAGAACAAAATTAATTTTCCATAAGAAATCTAAAAATCTCGAAGCAACTCATGATACACTCCGACTTTTACCGCTCCCGAACTTTGACCCTAAAAATAATAAAGTTTCGCCCAGACTATTGGCAGATTTTTTTTCTTGCTTAAAGTAATTTTCTAATACATCTTCATATACCCACCAAGTTCTCAATTTCTAGTATAAGCCGTTCCTGAGATACAAAAACACTACCCACTTTCGTACTTCTGTCAAAAATTTTATCTTTTACTGAATTATTGAGCTGAAAATAAATTTTATATAGTGATAGGAATAAGACGGATAATTAAAAGTGCGAACTGTTTTCAGTAAAATAATCGAAATATAAAAAACAAGGTACCAGAAATTAGCCAATTAGCCTCCATTTTTGGTTTGTAATGATTTCGCACGTTTCTGTATGTAAAATATTTTTAAAATTGTTGTTGATTATTTTATTACAATTTTATCAACCGTAGTTATTTAGAAGGTAGACCCTTCAAGGAAACTTTCGTTTTTAATTACTAACTTCGAACTATGATATAATATCTACTGCTACGGGTACGTATGTAGGTACGTGCAAATATGACAATTAGTGCTCACAACAATAGTTTAAGACAATATGCGGCGTTGATAATACACTTCACTCCTTAGAAAATATAATTGAATTATATATATTTTACAGGTGTGGGTGTTTCTTATTAAATTAGATGAACACTAGTGAGCTGAGGTAAAGTAATGAAAGGCTAGGAGCCAATACGTAGGAGCGTAGGCATGGAATGACAAATTCCGAAAGTAATCTTGCTCTATACATCAATTTTAATGTTAATGAGAACCTCCACATGTGTACATAATTCACCGCTTGATGGAAATAATTTTGAAAGACTTGGCTAATTTTCATCCATCATCAGATGAAAGTGAAAATTACGTGGAGATTGATGGAGAGTCCCGAAGCAGATAGATGAGCACGGAGAAAATTATAGAAATAATTATTTTTCAATTTTTCTGTAGAGTATGATAAAGTCTGATGGAACTTACAACAATAAGTCTTGATTAGCTTGAAAATCATAAAAGTTTATTTTTGTTATAAACATTAGTAACTTGTACTTCTGTTCGATAATATTATTGTGAGCTTGGAGTACGCCGAGATTTCAAGTAAAAACAAACTTTCATTAAATTAATGAAATCACGCTTTATTGTTGTCTACAGCGCGACAGCCCAAATTGGGCCTAGGCTTCCATTCGATATTATTTGTCCGATCGGATTTAGGACAGTACGGTCGTTTTCAATATAAGATACTTTATTATTAAAAAATAATGAAGTAAAAAATCTGTCAATAATCTGGACGAAACTCTATAATTTTTCAGGACAAAGTTCGAGAAGTGGTTAAAGTAAGGATGCTCTAGAATACGTTCGCCACTATCACACTTAACACATGAATTACGTAATCGGGTCATATTCCGAAACGTGGTCAAAGTTGAAATGTAACTATTTTGAAATAAGGTGGTTTATTAGAAAATTAATTTTTTCAGTAGAAATATATCGAAAATATTGATTTTTGTACAAATAAAATACGCTTGTAGATGTAGAACCCACGTACCCACTTTACAGTCCCTTCAAGGTTGAATATCAAAAAATCCTGAATTTAATTTTTAGGTGATTCCAATAAAAGCCTATAGAAGTAAGAGCCAATTTGCTACCTCATCAGACCTAAGAGATGTGAGGATATTCGTTAAAACGTTCCTTGGGCGTTGATTATCAGAAAATCCTAAAACTGGTTTGTAGGCGATTATAAAAAAACTCTGTATAAGTAAATAACAATTAATATCACATCAAACCTAAGAGATAGGGGGAAAATTGTGAAAATGTATGGAACCTCATTACACCCACTTGGAAGTTGAATATCCAAAAATTCTGAACGTGTTTTTTAAATTATTGGAAAAATGCCAGAGGAAGTCAAAATCAATTCGATGTCATATCAGTCTTAAGAGATATGACGAAACTCTCTCTTTTATCGTCTTACGGGTTGATAAGGAAAAAATCATAAAACCGGGTTTTATACGAATATATGAAAAGCTCGTGAAAGTTAAAAGTTTTTGAATATCTAACCAGAGTTGAGGTATATGACTGAATTCGTGAAAATTTATACCTTCTTATGAGTAGAATTTCAAAAAATCCTGAAAACTTTTTCTAAGCATTTATTTAAAGAACCTGCAGAACAATAATAAATAAATAAAAAATAATTGAATATTTCAGAAGACGTGAGAGATATGACGAAATTCGTAAAAATACATGCACTCCTTTTTCACTGATAATCTTGTTTGCCCCTTTCCGAACATCGGATAAAAAAATCTGCTAACGGTCTGAGCGCAACTTTATTATTTTTAGAGTAGAAGTCCGAAACGCGTTTAATGTGGGGTAGGTTACTATGCGACTGACAACCTAAAGAATAACCAGGAGGCTATTTGAAACGCCAGCCGCATATTTACCTATACCGCATCTCAGCATTAGACGCGTTTCGGACTTCTAATGAAAAAATAATAAAGTTGCGCCCAGACTGTTGGCAATTTTTTCTTCCTTCCTACTCCCTCCCACCATCATCCCCTACCCTATATTGGGAATAAATTTTTTCTCTGCTAGAGATCTACTGGGCCTACCTCCTGTAAAATTTGTAACATCATATTTCGTTCGGATCTGTAGATATAAAACTTAATTTTTTTTAAAAATGGTTATTCCCCCCTCCTGCACTCTACCCCTCCTGAAAAATTTTACTTTCAATAGACTCCACTTGTAATCCTATATTCAAAAACCAAATTTTATGTTCCTTGTACAATTGGATCGGAATATATTGTAATCCAAAGTTCTTTACTTTTAGGAGAGGACGTCGGACCGGATCGGTTAAACCTTACAGAAGATATGAATTTTAGAATGGTTCGATCCTAGGTTTCGGCCGTTTGGAATCCAATGTTTTCCCATCCACCCCCACACCCCTCAACCCCTATCGGCCATTTTGAAAATGGGTCCAGTATCATAGTTCTACATAAGTTCCAAGTTTCAGGGTTCCTGATATCGGGAAACCAACATTATACGTTTAAAACGCTGTTCGACATCAACCCAAAAGGTACCATTTGTAGCGGTTCACCCAATCTACTTACCAAACAAATATTAACTTAATATCTCGACAAGCTTGTAAGCTACGCGCCTTCAAACGATTTTGCGTACGGCGTCTATGGCGGACAGACAGACATTTTTTCCTTTTTTGGGGTTTACAAGTCCTAAAACGTGAAAATTTACTATACAATTTCAGGATAGCAACCTTTTTCGAAATTTCAGGTCGATCACAATACTTTATTATTAAAAAATAATAAAGTAATGCTTATAGCAGTTTAGCTCTACTACATTGTTCAACAGATCTGCCACTCTAGTTAGAGGAACGGAATAGATGTTTCTATTTCACTCTAAGTTTAAAATAAGTAGGTAGGTAGGTAGGTAGGTACGCGTGGCTGCCCGTGAGAACACGGACACGCTTAGACCTAAAAAGGTCCGTTGTGTTACCACAAGATCATCAAATCCGGTCCTACTCGTCAAACCATTTAGCGTTGGATTCTCACTAAAACTGTTTAAGAAGTAAGCTCCAAGATTAGCTTTCCTTTTAGCGGATAGAGCTGGACAGGTACAGAGAAGATGAAAGACTATCTCCTCCTCATCCAGGCAGCTTCTACAGAAGTCGTTTGAGAAGAGGCCGAGTCTTTTAGTATGCCGACCTATAAGACAGTGTCCAGTCAGGACTGTGGTGCTGATATTCGCCCTTTTGAACAAAGTCAACCTCTTAGAGCGTTTTGGATCCAGGTTCGGCCAGATCTGTTTCGTAGTGTGGCATGTAATACCGTGTGCACATATTGAGTTGGTTTTCTCAACTGAGTCCAATTCCAGTAGCAGTTTACATGTAGGGAGGCGCACACCCAGATTCCGATGTTGCGGCATAATCTGAAGGGTAGTACCGCGTCGAGTGAGTTTGTTAGCCATACAGTTCCCTGGAATATCCCTGTGCGCTGGCACCCAGTACAGAACGGATGGACTCCTCCATCCGTACCGAATCCCTTTGCCTTTTTGGACGGGTTGGGATTAGGCTTGCGCATTTTAGTTCACAGAAAGGAGCGATCATTTATAGTTCCCGAAACCTCTCGAACTAGTTCGTTCTTTTAGTTCACTAGTTCGCGGGAGTTGAGCCGCGAACTAGAAAGAACTAAAGAAGGAAGTCGTTCGCAAAGTTATTGAACTAAAAGAACGAACTTGAAGTACAATGTGATGGCCTAAAAAAAAAATGTCCTGAGGTACGATTTGATGACCTAAAAAAAATGTACCCAGCTACGATGTGATGACCTAAAAAGAAAGGTCCTGAGGTAGAATGTGATGACCTAAAAAAAAAGGTCATCCGCGTACAAGTATATTCTACCACTGACTTTCAAACGGCAATGAATGAATACAAACGAACTAGGAGCGGGACTGACTGCGAACTAGTTCGTTCATTTCTCTTCTGAACTAGTTCGTTTGCGAACTACACAAGCCTAGTTGGGATGGTTGTTACGAAATTTTGTTAAAGCTAGAGAACATCTCTAGCCGCAGTTTACATGTCTAGAGTTTTCCTAGATCGCTCTAGCTAGACATAATATGCTCTAACTTGAACAAAGAGTCTACATTTGTAAATTCACTTTTATACTGTACGTTTAGCAAGGAAGTGCACCATATTTCTTTTTTTTAAGGTTTCAAGGATGCGTACGATATTATTGACAAAAAAGTGTTACTAAAGCGTGATTTTGACATTGCAGCAGAACCTGTTGAAAAGAAGAGAGTATCGATAAATGATACAAAATTCTAAGTGAGAGCACTCAAAGTTTCTTGAAATAGGTATATCTACTTTTCTATAAAGGGAGGTTGATAGGGAGTTTAATTACTCTTCAAATTAACAGCGGTTTTTAAAATGGACAAAACTCGTTATTGTTGCAGTGCAGGACTAATACATTGCGGCCTTTTTCAAATCGTTATAGACGTAGCGGGTATATCCATTAGATCTCTACTTAAACGGGATACAAATTGTTCTTATCGATATAAAATCAAATTTTAAGCTTAATCAGACCCAAGTATAGCTAAAGCGCCATAAGAATGTCTACAATATTCCTTTTCTTCACAGAAGCGATATCTTTGTATCTCAATCGAACGTTATGATATCGATGTCATCGTCGTCAATATCGTAGTGTCGAAAATCTTTCCTAAATCGCGTATATGAGAATGTGAGTCTTATTATCACTTCCAATCTCCTGATGGTGACAAAATCGGCACTCCTTCCGTCCTAAGGGCGTCACTATTCAATAGGTTAACTTGACGTCACGTAGTAGCCATTATCCCAGCCCCATTTCGAATCTTCGCACTTATGCTTAAGCGCGGGGAGCGTATCGAAAGAATTTTATTACACATGTCGTATGGATGCGTGTATATTATCCGGTTTAGTCGGGTAGGAATCTATTCGACCCCATGTTTTTTTATATGCATGAGAAGGCTGCCATATGTTAACGCGGGAGTGTATATTGTATGGATGATGTTAATCGAGATGTGGAGCTACTTTCCAAAGGCTTCTAACACTTTCTGACCTTAAACCAGCAATTTTATTTGTTTTTTAATTTCACCCTTGGGTTAATACCCGGTTTTTTCTTGCTCTCCGGTGGGGGCGAGAAACAAGTTGAAATAGGTGTGTATCCTTTTTTGAGTTAAGCTTGTGTTAGTGATGACCAGAGAAGATAATTCCATCAGTGTATGAACTAGTAGCCAGTCCTGGTCCTGGTCTATTGATAAGTTATCTGATCGACCCGTCACTGCTGTTGTTGGATTTCGTTTGGGGTTGAAATGATTTAGGGCACGTGTATAGCAAGAGTGATAAATGTAAAGGATGAGAAAGGACTAACTTGTTTTATTTGTGGGAAGGACCGTTTGGCATAGCACACATGAGGACAGAAAAATAATATCGCATTTTTTTCCTATATTGGGGTCGTAGATGATAATTCAAAAGTTGAAATGACTTTATTTTAGAAAAATTCGAAAATTTAGTTCAATCGGATCGGATTCAAAAATATTTCCATTAATTTTGCTCGAAGTTGATATTAGTTTAGGTTACTCTAAACAAAGTTTCTTTTACACGTAAAGGGATTTATTTAAATTTGGCCAAAGGAGGGGGATTTCCTTTATATAAAGGCATGCGAGTCGAGGAATAGTGTATACACGCGTGCTCAGTTCTATCATTTATTTTTACAACTCATTAAAGACAGATTTTTCAGGATGAGCGCCCAATTCCACATGCCCTCCCGAAAACGTTTCCGTTTTATGCGAATTAAAAATAATTTTGTTCGCCTTCCGTTCAGCAATTTTTATTTGCGGCAAAATGAGAGAGAGGTATGATTTAAAATATTCATTGCTAGGTTTGTGGAAGGGGTAAGGCAGTGCACGCGGTCGCCTAAAGTACAAAACAGAACACGAACCTCGACTGCGACGGCGACTACGATTTGCCTATCTTTCGGCGTGAGCTTCAATTGCGCAGTTGGTATTGAACAGAACACCGACTACGACTTCGATTCTATGTAGGCAAGAAAAAGAACGAGTGTCAAGTGTCACTTCTGTTTTGTTTAATATTTTTGAAAATGGACGTGTTTCTGGTAGTGCTTATAATTTATATAGTGTTCTTAATCACTTTGGAGTGTTTGCTTTTATTTATAACGAGGAAGTGAATAGGAATCGGGCCAAATTTGAAGAATAGAAACCCAGGAGGCAGAGTGTACTCCCGCAAAATGTCATCAAAATTCTACATGTCTATATGTATTATTATTTATTTAAAACTGGTAGAGCCTAAAGAAGCCTCACTACTTCTCGAACTACGACCTAAGAGGTCTTTTGTTCCTGGCTCTTAACCACTCCCTAGGCCATATCGATTCCTTTGAGAAAGGAGATGATTTTACTCAGGGGAGTCTTCGACAGGTCTTCACAGGTGAGAGTAAATCCACCGAGAATCTGCCTTCTTGATCTGGCCACTGCATCACAATCACACAGAATGTGTGCCGTGGTTTCAGATGTGATATCACAGAATCGACATGTATCTAGTGATACTTTACCGATGATCACCTTAATAATTAAGGAAATAATGTCCGGAAAAATATCCCATTATGACCCGTGCGTTATACCTGCTTAAGGAAAGGAATTCCGACGCTCTCCTACTTGAGAAGGTCAGGAATTTCTCTTCCACCTGAAGATTTATCCACTTAAAAATACCATCCTTAATGAAGCCTTTGCCTACTCCACAGAATGGTTCCGGGCCAATCATTGGTGAGTTGGCTCCCCGCTTAGCTAGCTGGTCAGCCGATTCATTACCCGGAATACCCTCCTGTCCTGGCACCCACATCAGGGTTAGACTATTATGATGTGCCAGCTCTTTAAGAAGAGTATGACAGTCCCACACAAGCCTAGAACGGAAACAATAAGATTTCAGCGCTAGCAGTGCCGCTTGGTTTATTCAGTAGAAGTTTACCTGCGCACAACTCTATGGCATGTACCTCAGCCTGAAACACAGTGGCGGTTTGTCCCATTGCCGTCCATATTTTACAATTGAGTCCAATACGCCCGCTCCAGTTCCACTATAGGTTTTAGAGCCGTCCGTGTACCAGACTGAAGCACCTTCCCCAAAATCTGGTAGACCAGATTGCCATGATACACGATCTCCCAGAGTCACCATATATGGTTTCTCAAAATCATATACCTTTGGCATGTTATCGTTTACTCAGGCGGTTAGGTCCTTCTGATTAAATTCCTGTAGAATTTTAAGGTGACCGACAAGGTCTCCTGCCTTGAATTTATTGTACTACTGTAGCCTTATGGCCTCTCTCAGAGCCTCCTTCTTTATCTCTAAGTGTAATGGGGCCAAGTCTATCATGGCTTCCATTGCAGCAGTGGGACAGTCCAGTATACCATATTTAGTCTGAGACCCCAAGTGGTACCACAGAGCCTTCGACACGCCATAAAAGACTATGTTACTCGTGGGGAGATGTTTTTAAGATGTAAATTCCAAGTCAGACACTTGTCCAAGGTAATTCCCAAGTATTTGACATCGGAAGTGAATTCAATTGTAGTTCCTCTCACAATCGGGGGCCTTAAGTTTACCTTCCGTCTTCTAGTCAATGGCACTATAATTGTTTTACTTGGATTTATACTTAATCCCTGTTGGATGCACCAGTGATCTACTATCTCTAGGGCCTCTTGCATGCGGTCCGAAATGACACAGTCATGTTTACCTCTTACAGTGATCACCAGGTCATCAGCGTATGCTTGAGTCTCAAAACCCTTGATGCTCAGATCCTTAAGGAGATCATCTACAACAATGCACCACAGTAGTGGGGAGAGTACACCTCCCTGAATGCATCCCTTCACCGCTCGTACAGTGAGACCTTTACCTCCGATCTGAGCCGAGATTCCACGAGAGTCAAGCATCGCTACTATCCATCTCGTTACCGTTTCTTCTACTCCTATCTTACGAGTAAGTAATTCAATGGATTTGTAGGAGGTGTTGTCAAAAGCACCTTCAACGTCAAGAAAAGAGCATAACGCTATTTCCTTGGCTGTCAACGTCTTCTCAATTTTTTGCACTAAATTGTGAAGAGCGCTAACAGTCGATTTGCCAGCTTGATAAGCGAATTGATATTTGTTGAGCCGGCTGAAAGCAGCGGAGCTCCTTATGTATCTGTCTAATACCTTTTCCATAGATTTAAGTAAGAAAGAGGTGAGACTGATTGGGCGATATGACTTTGCGTGAGTCCAACATCTATTCCCCACTTTTGGAATAAAAGTCACATTTACGTCTCGCCATGCCAGTGGCACGTAAGCGTATTCAAAACTGGCTCTAAATAATTTGACCAGTATGGGAAGAAGCACATCGAGTCCTTGTTGCAGTAATGCAGGAAAGATGCCATCAGCTCCTGGGGATTTATATGGGAGGAATGACATTACCGCCCATTCTATTGTATTAGGAGTAAAGATTCTGCCAGATAAAGCCCTAGTTCTGTTATTTGGCATAATCTATATGTAAGATAAAGACAGTATGTACTAAGCTATCGCGGTCTCCTCTTAAATTTAAACAGAATTCAATTCATTTTGAAGAGGTCATGTAAATATTCTAAATATAGTGCTCGTACAAACTATTGTATAATAGTAAATATATACAAGGCAGGATCGGAGTCAGCCATGGTCGGACCAGAACCAGTTTTCGGTGTGCCGGTTGCCTCTGTTAGGGATGCCATTGCTGAGTGGGTGAGTAAATCACACATTGAGAGATGGCGGCTTTTCCGGGAATGCGGCAGACCAGAAACCTTGTTGACAGACCAAGTGGACGAACCGATTTTTTTCTTCTCAAATTGAGCAGGAAAGAATGTAGTAATATGGTTGTTGTCCTCACAGGGCATAACTCGTGTGGCCTACACATGGTCAGATTGAGAATCATTGACGACCCCATGTACACTGCTTGCGACGAGAGCGACGACACAACGGAACATTTCCTTCTCTAGTGTCCAGCTTACTATTTTGCGAGAGTGCACGTATACGGCGTCGATGTTATGAAGATGGAAGAACTCCGTTCTCGTTCCCTACCTGAGCTCTTGAAATTCGTGAGGAGGACGAAAAAGTTCGGGGAGAGACTGGGGGACTCGAGTGCAATGGGCAATAATTGTCTGAGTGCTCAAGATGCGCGGCCTTGCTGCGTATCTTTCTCCGCTTCAAACATCGACATCGTCCCCAAAAAGTCTAATCAGTTATACGACTTCCATACGGTTTCGTTTCAACTATGCGACTTACAACCTAAAAAATAACGTTCCAAATAGCCTCCTGGTTTTTTTTTAGGTTGTAAGTCGCATAGTTAACTACACCGCATCTCATCATTAAACACGTTTCGGACTTCTACCCATAAAATAATAAAGTTGCGCCCAAACTGTTGGCAGATTTTTTTTATTTACTTACGTATTTTTTTATCAATAGAATAATTCATAGTAGTAAAAGCGTATTCGATCACATTAAACCTAAGAGATTTTCGGAATCAGTGAAAACTTGCACAATACCCCCAGGGGGTTTAATTGAGAAAAATACTTAAATCGGGTTTTTCCCCGACTACGTTTAAAGCTTATAGAAGTAAAAGTGAATTCCAAATCTCAAAATACCTTAGAAATATATCAGAATTCGTAAATATGTAGAGAACCACATTACACCCCCTTAGGGGTTGGATATCGAAAAATTTTGAAGATCGTTACTAGGCGCTTATATAAATAGCCCGCAGAAGTAAAATTGCTTTGATAGCTCATCATGTCTAAAAGTTTTAACGAAGTTTGTGAAAATGTGGATTCACGGATATTTTTTTTACTCAACTTCTGAACGCCAAAAAAAATCTGAACTTTTTTTTTGCTTTAATTACTCTAATAGTACATCTACATATACGTACTAAGTTTCAACTTTCTAGCATAAGCCGTTTCTGAGATATAAAAAACCGCCCCTCTCCCCCGTACCTTGATACCCCTATAAAAAATTTTATTTTTCTAGGATGTCTCCATAGTGGCTCTATACAGTCCTAAATTGTTAGCTTTCTATTCATTATGGTTTTCGAGAAATAAAATTCAGAATGTTTTCCTTTCTACCCCTTTCACCATCACCCCCAAAACTCACAACACCAAAATTATTTTCCCTACTAGAAGTTTACCGACCCCAACTCCTCTAAAATTTTCAAAATCATATCTGATACGGTTTCTGAGATATAAAAATTAAATTTTTTGAAAAATTGCTGTCCCCCTACTTTCGTGCTCCACCTCTCCTCTCAAAAAATTTAGTTTCGGTAGACTCCTCTTGTGATCCCATATACAGAAACTAAATTTTATCTTCCTGGTGTAATTGGTTCGGAAGATATTGTAATCCAAAGTTTTTCACCAAACACCCCCACACCCCACCTTCCCTCTTCTGACATTAATGGTTCAGGAGATGTCGATTTTAGAATGTTTCAATCCCGGCTTACATGCGTTAAAGACTCATTGTTTACCCCCCCCCACTTCCACACCCCTTAACCAATATCGAAAATTTTTTTGCAATTGAGTCCGTACTTCTAGTACTACATAAGTTCCAAGTTTCAGCCTCCTAGCATAAGTGGTTGCTGAGATCTAGAAACCAACATTTTTCGTCTAAAACGCTCCCCTCTCCTCTCCCCTTGTACCCCCACCCCTCAAAAATATACCAGTCGTAGGGGTTCACCCAATCTACCCACCATAAAAATTTCAATTTAATATCTCAACGGGTTTGGGAGCAACGCGCCTTCAAACGATTTTTCGTACGGCGTACGGCGTACGGCGTACGGCGTCTACGGCGGACAGACGGACATTTTTTTTTTTTGATTTTTTGGTGTTTACTAGTCCTAAAACATGTAAATACAAAATTTCAGGGTAGCAAACTTTTTTTAAAATTTCAGGTCGATCACAATACTTTATTATTAAAAAATAATAAAGTAAAATTAAACTTAAGAGCTCAAAGAGTATAAGAGCTATAAGCTTTCAAAGGGTTTGCGTATGGCGTACGGCGCACAGACCGGCTGAACATTTTTTTTGCTTTTTTGGTGTCTATTAGTCATGAAACGTGAAAAAAAAAATGTTCAGGGTAGCAAATTTTTTTTTTTTAAAATCGAGATCAATACTTTATTATTAAAATAATAAAGTAAAAATTGGATTCATTTGTGGACTAGACCATTATGCCAAACCGAGTCGAAAGTTTTTCGACGTCCAGTGTAATAAATCCTACCAATTCTTTATTTCTAAAGGAATTTCAGAATTTAGTTACTCTTAAAAGCTGCTAGTTAGTTAAATGTTGCTATTGGAACTCGAACTGGTAGTGTGGAGTTAAGGAGTTTTCATCTGCGTGTGACTGTAAACGACTGTGTATAATTCTTTCGGCGACTTCACCAATTGACAACAATAGGCTTCTAGATCTATAGTTACTGGGGTTTAAAAGAGGTCTTAAATAATACATTCATTTTAGTATTGCCTAAATAGAATTTCAAACAATTATCCAAAATTAATACCATCCCTGCATAATGTCCTTATGTAATAAACTTTCAATAAAACATCCTGCTCCAGCAAATAACACTTTCCTCTTTCCGGTCAAAGCTTCGTATTTTATTACAACTTTATATCCGTCCATAACTTTATTATCCAAAATTCAATAAAAAATTTATCACACCTCCATAAAAATCGCACTAAATATTACAGATTTAATGGAAACTAATAAAATGTGAACAATCTCGTTGAATTTTCCAAGTGCTAAGTATATCTGAAAAAAAAACTTCAGATATGTTGTCTTACCAGAGGTGGTCCTAAGAACTATTAACAGTGAGTGCCCATTAGAGCCATTTTCTATGGCATTTATTGGAAAGTCAATAAAATCGAAAACAAACGATAAGACTTAATCGTACAATCACATGAGATCGAGTTCTCCTGTCTGCCGTCGGGCAGTAATCCTGTCCTCACTGTAGGTCAAAGTTCATTAATGCAAACACTTCATTCACCAATTTTTTTCGATAAGGGAATAATTGCTTATTGATTTTTCTTTCATAAATGTTTGTCCTGCGATTTTTAATGGAGACTGTATGCTTCGGGTACGGCAGTGTTTTTTTTTGGAACTGAGCAGGCCATTTAGTTTCCGCAAGCCGTACGCCCCCTTGCGCGTAATTTTCATCTCAAACACCAAGCGGAAAGTTCGTCCTTTGGACTGCTCATCCGAAAGGATGAGCAGTCCAAAGGACGAAAACTGAACAACTTCTTTTTGACGAGAATATAAAAATGATGTTAGCATCGAGCATAACAAGTCAACATTAAGACGGAGACCAAAAGTCTGGATAAATTTCTTGACATTTTCTATCCTTCGATTGTATACGTGCTGAAGGACATAACAACATTGACAAGGGTTCTTTCTACTGTGTAGATGCCGCTTGTTGTCTATATCCAAGGAGACAGTAACAAAGGTTCTTTGGTCGTCCTGTGGGATACAGAGACCAGAGTTGGTGTCGATTTTCCATAAACAAAACGGAAGGAAGCCGGGGAGTTGCGGCCACTGTACAGCTGCTATTCCGGAAAAGGACTACACGAGGAAACTAGAAAGGGCATAAGACGACCTCGACGAAGAACAGTCTCGAAATCAATGAAATCAACGGACCGTGAGCACTAACAAGCGAAGAGGTGGCATAAAATTTATTGCGAAAATTTCGCAAGGATGAAGTGAAATTTTATGCTGTGACAAAACTTTTTCTCAAATATTGCTAATAAAATTCATCCAGGGTTGTGTAGGAAAAACAATTTTTGAAAATTTGTTTCGCTTCTGCACGAAAAGAGGAAGAATCCGTGAAATTATGGAAAATGAACTCGAATGTTAAGTATCCTGTTTTCATTCGAATGAAGCGAAAGCCCATTCCCAAAATCAATTCAAAATTTCCGCAGTATTCTGGAAATGAATCTTGGATTGAGGACGTTAGGGGCGTAGGATGGAAGAATGTGGCTATACATAGCGTGTGAATTATGCACACATTCAATGAGTGAATTTTATGTCTCTATAGTTGTGGCTAGTAAAACTTTGAATGGCATAAAATATGATTGCGAGCGAAACCAAGCCGGAAACTTTACTCCTGATGCGAGGAACGGCTAAGGACCATTAAGTGCTGTGAAATGTGATCTTTGGGCGGAAAATATTGACCAAGTTGGACCACGAAAAATCAATTTATGCCATGGTTTGGGCAGAAGTTTTATTTGAATCGGGAGTTCTCCATTTTATCGGCCAGTTATTAAGTGGAAATAACTTTTACAACTCGGTGAAAGCTTAGTCAATAAATAATAAGCATTGAATTTCGTTATTATTATTAGAGTCCTTGAATTGGGTTGGTAAACGATTTTGGACAAGGAAAGTAGCACAGCGACCGCTTATAGCGTCGTTGTTATTCCAGAAGAAATAGGAGAAGTGAAAGTAAAATAAAGTCCCAAGATGACATAATTCCTAACAAATTTGAAATGTAATGCACAATCGAAAGTTTCTTTCTGGAAAAGAATAAATAAATGCAAAAGATTGTCCGTCTGACCTGGAACCATTCATCAATTTATTTTTCCCGGAACGCGTTTTATGCTGTGATACGGTTCCAGAGCGACTAATAACCTAAAAAATATCGTGTCTTAGGTTGTAACCTACACTAGTGATGGGTCGGTCGCGAACGATTCGGTCGAAATGACCGGGTCAGTACTATGACTGAATTAACTCGAGTCATGTGAAATGAAACAAATCGTTCAATCGGTGACTACAAAAATATTTTCGTCTCGTATCGTGCCCGATGTTAATAGCCATACTCGTACAGCGCCAAAAGTTTCTTTTCGTGTCGGTCTGTCTGTAATCGTGGCTGGAAGGTAGCGAATGATTGCATTAAAGACATTAAATCGAAATCGAAACTAAACAATTTTTCTGTGATGAATTTACGAATTCAAACAACATTAAAATTCATTCATTAACCGTACACTCTCTATAAATTCCAAAAATTAAATCATTAGAATTGGTTTTTTTCCCTCGAATTCATAAAACCGACCTTCGAGTTCGATTTACTCTTGGCGCGTTATCCCCCTAAAGTGTCTAATCATCAATCAATCAATCTAAAGTCTAATCATACGCTGCCTTCAAAGTTCGAATACCGACTGACCAACCACCAGCGACCACCGAAGACCGACTGACTCGAAAAGTCGAGTTAATTGAAGCTTTTTCCAGTGACCGCTGACCGATCGCCGACTTGTTATTTTTCGTATGTTGTGAGTCATTTCGACCGAATCATGGAAGTGACCGAAATGACTCAAATGACTCATTTTCAGTCATTTCGGTCACTTCGGTGTTCGGTCACTTCCATGATCGGCCGGTCGGTCATTTCGGTCAGCGTCACTAGAAAAGTGGTTGTGTACATATCCACGAATTCTGATATATTTCTAAGGTATATTGAGATTTGGAATTCACATTTACTTCTATAAGCTTTAAACTTAGTCGGGGAAAACCGATTTAAGTATTTTTCTCTAATAAAACCCCAGGGGGTATTGTTCAAGTTTTCACTGATTCCGAAAATCTCTTAGGTTTTATGTGATCGAATTCGCTTTTACTACTATGAATTATTCTATTGATGAAAAAAATACGTAAGTAAATAAAAAACATACTGCAGTCACGATCGGCTGCAAGCCAATCGTATAATACTCTAGATGAATACTGAACTCCGATTTATATTGTAGTTGGGGATAAAGTAGAATTACGTGTGTGCATGTTGTATGTCCTTTATTAAGGACTGCCATTATATTGCTACTCAAAACTAAAAGACAATATTCAGTGTTTAATTTCATATCTTCAACTGGGTAAGTCATCGAAAAAAATTTCCTTTTGAAGGACTTTCACATGGAAGGTGCAGGAAGGACTCACTCGATTTCTTACATATTTATCCTTTTCCTTGGAACCATATAAAAATGAACGTGTAATAAATTTCAAATTCGTAGCTTGAAGCGTTCAAAAGTTATCGAAAAATATTGTTGAACACGTGTCTTAAGGACATTTTGTATGGCACCTACCAGAAGGAGCAGAATGATTTTGCTGATTAGAAAACTCAAACTTCGTTTTTACTAAAAACTAATTTGTACAAAATTTCCAATTCAAAGCTAAAAGATTACTTGAGTTATAGTAAGTTCCGTAAATTAAGTGAAGACGTTTTGACAGGATATTTGAATGGCAGCTACACGAAGGACTAATAGGATTTTCTTCATAATCATACATTTAGCTCCAGCTATTGGAAAAATAACACCTACAAAATTTCAAAGTCGTAGCTTAAACCCTTCTGAAGTTATCGGCCAATATTCTTAAACACGTATTTTAAGGACATTTTGTATGGCAGCTACCAGAAGGAGTAAAAGGATTTCGCTGACTAGAAAACTCAAACTTTCTTTTCACTCAAAACTAATTTGTACAAAATTCCGAATTCATAGCTAAAAGATTACTTGAGTTATAGTGAGTTTCGTAAATTAAGTGAATACATTTTAACAGGATATTTGTATGGCAGCTACACGAAGGACTTATTAGCCCTTTTATCCTATTGGATTTTCTTCATAATCATTATCCTATTGGATTTTCTTCATAATCATATATTTAACTCCAACTTTTGGAAAAATAACGCAAACAAAATTTCAAAGACGTAGCTTAAACCCTTCTGAAGTTATCGACCAATATTCTTGAACACGTGTTTTAAGGACATTTCGTATGGCAGCTACCCGAAGGAGTAGGACGATTTTGCCCGTTAACGAACTCAGCCTTACAAATTTAACCAAACACCCAGATTCAAAATTTCAATATCCTAGGTGAAGGCGTCCTTGAGTTATCGTGTTCACGGACAGACGGACGGATGGACGGACGTCAAGCGGATTTGATGTTTTTGGCCACAAATAAACAAAAAATAATATATAACTTTTTTTCGTCCGAGGCTTGGTTCTATGCGTTACAAACTTTTGGGCTGGATTAAACTTATAATACTCTATATGATTTCATCTAAAGTATAAAAATGGCTTTATTGTTTTTGAAAATATTCTCCATGAACACTCTCGTATGCGTTTGAACCAAAATGCGAAACAGTTTTTCCACTCCGATTGAGGTACCTCCAAAACACGTGATTTGAACGCATCAACCGCTTCTTCAGTCGTCGAAAAACAATGACCTTGCAATTTATTTTTGATCGGCGGGAATAAAAAGAATTCATTTGGTGCCAAATCAGGGCTGTACGGCGGATGACCCATCAATTCGATGTTTTGAATGCAAACGTTTTTGTTTGAGCTGATGTGTGACAGCTTGCATTGTCGTGGTGGAGAATGATTCGTCTTTGGCGATTGGTTTCCCTGATTTTTCCGAAAACTTCTGGCAAACTAATGCTGGTGTACTATTCAGAATTCACCGTTCTACGTTGATCTAATGGAATTGAATGCAACATGTCCAGTTACTCCGAAAAAACAGGCGACCATTTGCTTCGAAGTGCTTCGTGCGCGAACAACTTTTGTTGGATTTGGCTCGTCTTGAAAGACCCATACAGTCGATTGTTGTTTAGTTTCGGGTTCATATGCATAGATCCATGATTCGTCGCCTGTCACGATCCTATAGACGTCTTTTGAAGCACCGCGATTGAATTTTTTCAACATTTCTTTACACCAATCGACACGAGCTTTTTTTTGAGCGATTGTCAAATGCGAGCAAATCTTTTTGACAGCCAAATGTTCATGCAATATTGAATGTATGCGAGTGGAACTAATACCCAGGAATGCCTCAATCTCACGGTATGTTCCATGACGATCTTGCAATATCAGTTCACGCACAGCATCGATGTTTTCTGGCACAACGGCCGATTTTGGACGACCTTCACGAAATTCGTCCTGTAGCGAAGTGCAACCACGATTGAATTCAGAAAACCAGCGAAAAACGGTGGCTCGAGATGGTGCTTCATCACCAAAAGTCGAAGCGAGTTGAGCGGCACACTGCTGTTGGTTTAATCCACGTCGAAAGTCATAGAAAATCATCGCACGAAAATGTTCACGATTTAATTCCCCTTTTCGACCAAGATGAATATTTCAAGTATCTGTAAACAATACAAATAGCACTCGTATGACAACACGTTCTAAGTACATTCACCACTAAAAATGTCAAACTTTACGACGACAATGTCAGATTTGACATATTCACATCAGTGTTGCCATATCTCAAAACTTAAGTAGCAACCTACGTATATCTCTATGGTTCGTACTATCCATAATAGTTTCAGTGGTGTGGAAGGTGAAGAGCAACTAAGTTTTTCAAGGCTTGATGAGGAACATTAAATGTCGAGCTCCAAGCAGGAATGAAGAATCAATTTCACGCCGCAGTATCTTGACCACGAAGAAGTTTCTCATTACAATATGTTTGTTCACAAGAGATTTCAGAAAGAAGATGTAACCGATCGTAGTATGAAGGTTAGGTTAGGTTAGGCAAGGTAGGTGCCGCTGAAGTGGCCAAACACGTAAACACCAATGGGTCCGTTTTGATCCCACGTGTAAGAGAAAGAGAAATACCCGTGTGCCCAAGACCATCTCAGATAAACCACCCTGTCAGCCTGTCAAACTGCGGCTTGTCTAGCATTATGTTTGTGAATTCACTCAAGTCTATGGCGAAGCGCGTACCCAATGTACGTTCCCGGCTTAAAGCCAAACCAGGGCATGCGCAAATTATGTTGATGATACTGCATTGTCCGAAACAGCTAGTCTTCTGTCGTTCCGGTTGATCAATCAATGGCCCGTCAGTACACCAATGAGGATACGTAGAGAATTCCTATCCCCGTATAGGACAAACATTGTCGCCCCGCCCTCCGTATGCGGGAAATCACGTCTTCAATATGAACGGGTATACTGTTGCGGCTATTTCTGTAAGTCCAATTGATATTACTGAAATAATTTGAGCTGGCTAATTCTTCGACGTCGAGAATATTACGCGTAGCTTTAATGTTTTTGGTGCCTTACCCATCGTAGACATTAAAGAAAGACGTTTTCCTATTTTTTTCGATGATATCATCAAGGGAGGTTGACTTTTTGTCTGATCAGATGATAATGGTCATCAAGTTTTTGACCTCCCAAATACAAAAGTTTTATTAATTTGGCGACTAGATTATTTCAAAGAAACTGCTGTACTGTTTCCTGTCATTTGTACTGAAAAGTTCTAGCACTAAGTATTAAATGTCTGAAGATAAATGCCACAACATTAATCTCATTTATCTTTTCATGGCCGAAAAATAAGTCATTTTCATTCATATCTGCCAACAGGATCCATAAAACCACAAAATACTGCCCACAAAATACAATCTTGGCACTTAGGGAGTATGTGCGTGTGTGCGTCTGTGGCAAATCTAAATTACCCGTTGATTTTATTACCCAACCGTCACATAACAATTTCAGAAAATACAATCGGTGGTGGCAAGATACGAAGGATACCATCATAACTACACTACACCTGCCGTATACCAAATGATTGTTTGAATGCGCGACGTGAATCCTAAGCAACGCTAGTCCTCGACGGCATACATAAATAGGAAGATTGCCATTAGATCCAGTTGACACGTATTTCATTTGAGTAATGATTCAACCCCCGATGTCGAAAAGGTTGTCCACACATTTATTTGTCGGTACTCGGGCTGTTAAACTAAAGAATGTCGTCTGGGGTCTAGATTTGCGAGACGCTCCTCTAATTTAGTTAGTTTTTGATATTTTCATTTTAGAGCAAATGCCAAGCTGAAAGACAAATCTGTTCCCGGCATGTCGACCGATTTAACTTATGAAAATTACCATAATCCGCATGACATGCTGCTAAGTTTGCTGACCGGAACTAATGGAGCCAATTTACAAATGACTTTTCGCTGGTACATCTACCCGATCCTCTTTCTGACCAATGTGTTGCATTTTACCACTGAAAACTTACCACAGCTTTTCACAAATGCTATTTCAGTAAGTGCTAGTAGCTGGGCTCATCATCGCTCTTCTATTCTCCTCCCATTAATATTAATGGCACGCAACATTTGTGTATAGGTATGTTTGCAGAACTGGCTCAAGGATACGCTTGGCCAACCTGTTCGGCCATAGCACTTCAAAAAGTCTTTCGAGTTTTTCACAAATATGATTCTTTTATGTTTGCTTAAGGTTCAGGACGAGTAAATTGTAAAACGAACACCACCTATATACGAATAAAAAAAAATACATTATTCTATCCTATGGTATTACCTCACCCTTAGATTGCGCTGAGTGATGATGTTGGCTCCATCTATGCGTGAATGCTGAGACCAGCCGAGCGCAAAAGTAAGCTCATAAATGTTGCAATTTTTCATGTCTCTCGTTCTTGAAAGTTTTGCGCTCGTTTCATTCATCTGATACTTTTGACTTTAAATCGGATACAATATGATGGTGCTGCATCTGCTGTCGTTGCTTTGGTAAAACACTTGGTAATTGGCCTTTGGCGCAAAAAAATTCTAAATCACTGCTTGTATACGGAATAAAAGTTCCAAACATTATAATGAGTGTATGGTGCATGCACCGATGAATTTATGATTGCCTCTTTAGTTCGCTTAAATTCTTTAAAGAGTTTTAAAGTTGCTAACTTTAAACTGAAAATTATAAAGCTGTTGGATCTTTGTATACGATTCTATGGAATTGGGTTAACGACTTAAGGGAAGTAGCAGATGAGAAACGGACACCGTAAGATTTCTTTTTCTTAATAAAATTGTTGAAAAGAGGTTTCTAGAAAACTAATCAGATCGTTACCGTTTCTACCTTCATGGAGCCAAGATACGCCAACTCACATAAGGTAAACGGCCCAGTAATGAATAAATGTCCCAACAATCAATAATATATCAGTTTATTTTGAATTTTAAGCAAATGGTTGAATTCTTATTAGAACCAATAATAAAAAAATCTGCCAACAGTCTGGGCGCAACTTTATTATTTTTCGGGTAGAAGTTCGGAACGCGTTTAAGATTTATGCAGTGTAGGTTACTATGTGACTGAAAGCCTAAAAAACAGTTCGGGAAGCGGTTAGAATGGGGTCGCGCTAGAATACTTACGCCGCTGTCACATATAATATATGAATTACATAATTGGGTCATACATCGGGACGAGATCTAGTCCTAGTATAATATCAGTTGTTACGCCATTAGAAGGTTTTTCGTGATTTGGTTTCGGGCCATTACATGAAATCGGAAATGCGTTTGAAAACGATTGTAGTGTAAAAAGTCTGTGGAAGTGCAAACCAATCTAATATCTCATCAATCCTGAGAAATATGTCGAAAGCCTTACGTCCTATAGAAGTTGAATAACAAACATCGTGACATCAACGTTTTGACGATTATGTAGGAAGCCTTAGGAAGTAAAAATGAATTCGATATCTCATTAGAACTAGAAATATGTAAGAATTTGTGAAAACATATGCAACCCTCTTGCACCCACTTTGGGGTTGAATATCCAAAAATCCTGAAATGGTTTTTTAGATATACCATATATGGTATAAAGAAAGGATGAGGAAGTGAAAACCAATCCGATGTCTTACCACTCCTAAGAGATATGATGGAATTCGTGAAAACGTGTTCAACCCGTTTTTACACTCTTAGGGGTTGAAAAAGGAAAAACCTTGAAAACAAGTTTTAGGAGATTATTAAATACGCTCGTGGAAGTGAAAAGTTATTCGATATCTAATCAGACCTGAGGGATACGGCTGAATTGGTGAAAATGTATACACCACCACCACCTTGGGGGTCCAATTTTAAAAAATCCTGAAAACACTTTCTAGGTATTTATATGAAGAACCCGTAGAAAAAAAATAAATTCAATATTTCGAAATACCTACTAGATATGACGAAAATCGTGAAAATATATGCATTCCATTATCACTGATCATTTTTTTTGCCCCACTTCCGAACGCCAATAGATATTTGACATTTTTTTTAATCAGAATTACTTCACTAGTTGATTTACATATACGTACCAAATTTCAACTTTCTAGCTTAGGCCGTTCTATAGCTAGGAAAAACAACCCCCACCCCCGTACCATTCCACCCTTATAAAAAATTATATTTTTCCAACATGCTACTACTATAGCTCTATCTAAATACCAAGTTTCAGTTTTATATTGTTATAGGTTCACGAGATATAAAAATCGGAACTTTTTACTTTTCACCCTCCCCAACCCTTACCCTCACACCCTCCTCTCTGCTGGGGGTCTATTAGGCCTATTTCTGGTAAAAATTTTAAGCATTTATCTTACACCGTTCTTGAGATATGAGACGTGATTTTTTAAAAAAATTCTTACCCCCTCCACTTCCATGCTCCACCGCCCCCTAAAAAAATTTTACTTTCAGCAAACCTTATTTGTCAACATTTATACAAAAACTAAATTTTATTTCTCTAGTACAATGCGTTCGTGAGATATCGTAATCTAAAGTTTTTCAACCCCCACCCCTGTACGTCACTGCCCCCTCTCAAAAATTTGTTTGCGATCTATTCTCCTAGTATACCCACAGATGTTCTTTCAGTTCTAATTTCGTGACATTAACCGATTAGGAGATATGGATTTTAGAATGTCTCGATCTCGGCTTTCGAGCATTTCGGACGCATTATTATTCCCCCCACTCTCACACCCCTTTACCCATATTATTATTTTTTTTTGCAAATGGGTCCACTATCAAAGCTCTATATAAATTCCAAGTTTCAGCCTCCTAGCCTATGCGGTTACTGAGATCTAGAAACCAAAATTTTTCGTCTAAAACGCTTCTCCCACCTCCCCCCTCACACTCCCACCACTCGAAAGGTGGCCACTTGAAGGGGTCTGCTCAGTCTACCAACAAAAAAAAAATTCAACTTAATAGCTCAAACATTTTGAGAGCTACAAGCTTTCAAACGTTTTGCGTACGGCGGACGGCGTACGGCGGACGGCGGACGGCGTACGGCGCACAGACGGACTGAAAATTTTTATTGCTTTTTTGGTGTCTATTAGTCATGAAACGTAAAAAAAAACTTTTCAGGGTAGCAAATTTTTTTTTTTTAAAAATCGATAACAATACTTTATTATTAAAATAATAAAGTAATTGAATTTCAATTATTTTTTTCACTAGTTCTTAGAGTACAAAAATGTTCAAAAGAATTGGAGATGGTAAGGTCACAACTTTGGCGATTCTTGATGGAATGACCCAAATATGAACTTACATGATTGTACTCACCATATCTTAACAAATTTTCATGTCGCACTGACCATATTCATGCTTATCACAATCACAGTATGGTTACGGCAATCATAATATGTCAACTAACATGATTGTACTGACCATCTCTAATCAAATGTTTAGTTGCACTGATCATTCAAAGTTATGTCAATAGTATGGTTGTGACAATCATATCTAATATCTTACCTTACATGATTGCACACACCATATCTGGTATAGTTGTGGGAATTATTTTATCAAATTTCATGGTTCCACTGATCATAGAATATTGTTGTCGTGATTATAATATACTTTTACATCATGCAACAAGAATGATTGGTACAACAATATTAAATTTCAGTACGGATATATGTTTAATGTAAACATAATATGTTTTTACGAATTATATGCTATGGCTAGAAGCACCATATCCATGATCATTGGAAACATATCTATCAATGCAACCTTGGAATAAACATAGTTTTTCTTTCAGTGCAGCAAACAAGAAGCCACGAAATATCGGATGGTCGGAAAATTTCGAAAGATTTGTCTTACCGAAATCGTTTAGATGACGGTGGGAAAGTTATGACAGAAATTTCGGAAAGAATTATTAGAAATATGAATTATTATGGTTTCAGGTTGCAATGCATGAGAAGCAAGTGACTCGCGTTTTGTCTTTTGTGTTAATCGTTCGAGTCGAATCGCGAAACTTGCAGGCACGTTAATTTCATATTAACATTTCATTTGCTCATCAAATTTTTCCACTTATTGTCACAAGAAAAAGTGGCAATAGGTCATTTAGAAAAAGTTTCAGATACGGAATTGAAAGCGAGAGATATTGTCCTCTTTCGAATAGCAACCAATCCGTATTTCTCAAAAAAGACTTAAGTACTTGTGGAATCCTTATTCTCCTTTATTCCCAACTACAATATAAATCGGAATTCACTATTTCATTAAGAGTGTCATACGATTGGCTTTCTGGCTGTAGTAACTGGGGAATTTTTTTTTCCAGATATTTTTTTTTTCCGATATTGGTACGAAATCTGTTTTGAAATTCAAACGGAATCACTACGAATATTAGTTATAATTTCATATAGATTTTTCCCTCATAATTCGATACGAAAAATATTTTTGAAATCGTTATGATTTTCCTATCGTAATTCGATACACTCCATACATTTTTCGACACGACATCGTTACGAAGTCGTGTCTGATATCGACGTGTTTTACCGACAAATCGTAGCGAATTCGTAACAATTTCGGACTTTTTTGCTTGCTGGGCTGTTACTGTAACGTCGATGTGTTAAAAATGTGACACAGAGAGAGAAGTGTAATGAAATCTAACAAAAAATGTAAATATTTCCATTACAAATGCAATGAAATTCCAACCCATTACCCCCGTAATGAAAACTATGGCATATAATGCAATTCTGTAGTAAAGAGTTGCTGTTACATTTATTACAGATTAGTAAAATTCATTACAAATATTTTAAATCGCACGGTATGATTCATTAACAAGTGTAGCAAAATTTAGTAAACTGTATTACCAGTGTAGTAAAAATAATTACAAAGTATAGTAAATTTCATTGCCAACTATAGTGAAAAATACTCTATCAATTATAATGCCGGTTTTATTCATAGCACGAATACAAAGAAATTCGCAATTAAATTATTTTTAAAACGAAATGCTTTTCTGTCATCACTTAATGTGTGTGGTAAACTTGGAAAAGTGTTAAGTTCAAGTATATTATTAAAACTGAAAAGTTTTGTATTATTTTTAATGATAAAAGCATTTAAATTTACGTCATAATAAAAATCAACTTTTTCAGAGATTATTAATACCCTGCCTTCATTTACAATTATATCGCAGATTTTGTAAACAAATATATCATATTCTTTGTATAAGTAGAATCTTATTTTATAAGATGTACCCTTAAAATTTAATAATAGAAAACCAATAAAATAAAAATGAAATAAAAATAAATCCAAAATTTAACAAAAATCTGCCAATGGTCTGGGCGAAACTTTATTATTTTTCGGGTCAAAGTTCGGGAGCGATCAAAGTCGGAGAATATCATCAGTTGTTTCGAGATTATGAAGTTTCTTGGAAAATTAATTTTGTTCTTAAAATTAAAATATTTAAAATAGAGATTTTTAGCCAATTAAACACTGAAAAAGTCCGTGTAGACTTGCACTAAAAGCACATAGAAGTAAGAACGACCGGACTTAAAAGATATGACGATTTGTTAAAACGTATACAAACCCATTAACCAATTTTATATCTCATCAGAACTAAGGGATGGCAAAATTTGTGAAAACATATGCAAACCCTTGGGGGTTAATATCCAAAAATTGAGAATTGGGTTTGTAGGCGATTTATAAAAAGTCTGTGGAAGTGAAAAGCGATCTAATATCTCATCAAACCTAAGAAATATGTCGAACCTTTGAAAAGCATACAGCCCCCTTACACCCCTTAGGATTGAAAATCTGAAAATACTGAAATTGACTTTTTGGTTCTTATATGGGAAACCTTAGAAAGCAAAAATGAATTCCATATATTATCAGATCTAACCAATATGTAGGAATCTGTGAAAACACATGCAATCTCCTTACACCCATTTGGGGGTTGAATGTCCAAAAATCCTGAAAGAAGTTAATAGATAAATATGAAAACAGCACGAGAAAGTAAGAACTTATCACTTCTAAAGGATATGACGGAATTTGTGAAAACTTCTTCAACCCTTTTATATCCTTTTAGGGGCTGAAAAAGGAAAAAACTTAAAAACATGTTTTAGGCGGCTATTACTCAAGCACATGAAAGTGAAAAGATATTCGATATTTGATTAGACCTGGGGGATATGGCATAATTCGTGAATAATTATACAACCCCTTTACACCCCCTTAGGGATCGGATTTGAAAAAATTCTGAAAAAAATTTCTAGGTATTTATATGAAGAAACCGTAAAATAAAAATGAATTCAATATTTTGAAAGACCTAATAGATATGACGAAAATTGTAAAAATAAATGCATTCCATTTTCACTGATAAATTTTTTCGCCCCCGCTTCCGAACGCCAATGGATATTTGAAAATTTTTTTTGTGTCTAAATTGCTTTTCTGGTTGATTTACATATACATACCAAGTTTCAACTTTGTAGCATAAGCCGTTCTATAGATAAGAAAAACAACCCCCACCCCCGTACCATACTACCCTTATAAAAAATTATATTTTTCCAAGATGCTACTACTATAGCTCTATCTAAATACCATGTTTCAGCTCTATATCGTTATAGGTTTTCGAGATATAAAAATCGGAAATTTTTCCTAGGAGTAGACCTACTTCTGGTAAAAATTTTAAGCATCTACCTCTTACTGTTCTTGAGATATGAGACGTGATTTTTTTGAAAAATTTGCATCCTTTCCACTTTCATGATCCACCAACCGCTTAAAAAATTTTGCTTTCAGCAAACTTCATTTGTCAACCTTTATACATAAACCGAATTTTATTTGCCTACTGCAATTGGTTCGTGAGATATCATAATCTAAATTTTTTCACCTCCCACCCTCGTACGCCACTGCCCTCACTCAAAAATTTGTTTTGTTTTTCTCCTGGTATTCATCTAAATTAGATATTCGTCTAAAACGCTTCCCCCTCCTCCTCCCTTACACCCCTACCCCTCAGAATTTGGTCACTTCAAGGGGCCTACTCAGTCTATTCATAAAAAAAAATTAAATTTAATATCTCAAACCGTTTGGGAGCTACGAACCTTCAAATGATTTTGAGAACGGCGGACGCCGTACGGCGTACGGCGGACAGACGAACTGAAATTTTTTTTTGCTTTTTTCGTGTCTACGAGTCGTGAAACGCGAAAAAAAAATGTTCAGGGCAGCAAATTTTTTTTTTTTGAAATCGATCACAATACTGTATCATTAGAAAATAATAAAGTAAAATGATCACACTACTTTCTTAGTAAAATTTATTGCTATCTTTATGAAATGTACTACATTCGACATTCACTACAACTTTAGTCAAATTTACTACATACTGTAATTCGAATATTTTCTTTCAGTTTAGTTACAATTGTATAGTCAATTTTATTACCTTAACAAGGTTACTACATTTTTAGTAAATTTTACTACATGATATAACAAATGTTCGTTAGTTTTACTACAATAGTACTATACTTGTTCAAATTTGACCACATTTGTAATAAATTTTATGGCAACGATATTTTTTTGAATTCATTCCACTGTTTTGTAGAATTTATTACAGATATTTTTCTCAACTGGGCACAAAATTCTTGTTAGGCTGAGTGTGAGCAGGACAAAGCTTGATCTACTCGGATATACGAATACTCTCCTTATTGGTGTACGGACAGGCAATCGCCGGATCGGCTGGCATGCCAGACAGAAGACTAGCTGCTGCGGACATTGCAGATCTGTGCCACAGTTGTAGTGAACTCGATGCCAAGGAAAAAAAATTTCACATGCCTTGCGAATGCCACGGTCTGGAGAGTACGTACGAACGGCACGCGCTTCGCCATGTACTCGGATGAATTCGTAAACATAAAGTTAGACAAGGTGCTGCAGTTTGTCAGGTTGGCACCTGAAATGGTTTTGAGCACACGGAGAAAATAATTTTTTTGTTAGACTTAAAGGTATTATCAGAGTTCGAAACGATTTTATATATAATGTGATATGCTATATAAGAATATATTTCTTTCTTTTTTAAATAAAATGAAAATTTATCCTTCGATCAATCGAGCTTTTTTATTCATAACTGGTACATCAATATATTCATAACTAGCCCAATGGATATTTTAACTATTCATTACTGGGACATTTCAAAGACATTGTACAAATGGTGAAATATGATTCTTTTTTTACAAAACGTGTAATTTAGTTTGAATTTATATTAACAACAATTGATTCTGTCATATAATTGAAATAAAATCAATTCCAGTGATTTCGAACGTTATGTAACTCAAACATTTGATAAAGGACCCAGTCGAGTCCGAAACGTCACGCAAAATAAATAAGAACAGTATTGAACCCGGAAAACTTGTATTTTTATTTCAACATGTACTGTGAAAACATTCACCAAAAAAAAGTTATGTAACTCATGTATATGAAAAGCTTACATTATTCATAACTAGGACATTTGCCTTACATGTACTCGTACTAAAAAATGAAATTTTCTCAGGTCCTCCAAATTGTCAAAGAAAAGACTACCCAGCCACCTCAGTCGCCTCCTTGCAACCGCCTGACACTCACACAAAATGTGGGTGATGTCCTCCTCAGCATACAGGTCCAGGCAATACCTGCACACGTCAGAGTCAGCAATCCCCATACGCATAGCGTGCTTCCCTAGCAAGCAGTGCCCTGTCAGTATTCCGACAAGTAGCCGCAGACTTCCCCTACTCCATGTCAATATCTCACTAGTCTCTCGCCTGTCCAACCTTGGCCAGAGTGCCCTAGAGGTCCTATAGTTCGTTAGCGCCTTCCATCTAGAGTTCGCTGCGTCCACTGCGCAATCCCTGATACGTGCTTTAATTCCGTTTAAAGGCGGATTAACCACCTCCTCTACCATCCCGTCCGACGCCGATCGTAGTCTCGCCAGCTCATCGGCCTGTTCGTTGCCTGGTACGTCGCTATGCCCTGGTACCCAGCATAGTCGTACTCTATTCTGACTACAAAGTACCTTGAGCACTTCTCGACAGCGGTTTACTAGCTGGGATTTAATTGTCCCTGATTCCAATGCATTCAAAGCCGCCTGGCTGTCTATGTAGAGTGAGATATCCCGACCGAATAACCCCTCCATCAACATGATTTTACCTGCCTGGAGCACTGCCAGAATCTCCGCTTGGAATACACAACAGCCATCCGGCAGCTTAAAGGACTCCCTTGCACTCAACTGCTCAGAGAAGACTCCAGCGCCAGTGCCGCATTCCATTTTGGAACCGTCCGTATACACGGAGAGTTCTCCCTCATTTACTACCCTGTTGCTTTCCCACTCCTCTCTGCTTGGGTATACAACCCTAAAGGATAATTTAAAATCATTCACCGGGATCATATAATCCGTGCAAAAGTTGACCGGACCCACAAGAAATTCCCTAAGAATGGAGCTGTGTCCTATGGGTCTCTCCCTAAAGAGACAACACCTCAATAGTTTTACCGCCATGTTTGACGCAACCTGCTTAATGAAAATATCAAGCGGTAAAAGGTGCATGCAAACTTCCAGTGCTGCTGTTGGCGTTGTGCGCAGGGCCCCTGTGATCATTACACAAGCACTCCGCTGCACTCCACTCAATTCCCTTTGGATATATGTACTTTTTGACGGTGGCTTTCCACCATACCAGTGCCCCGTACGTCAGAATGGGTCTTGCAACCGCCGTATACAGCCAATGTACCATATTTGGTTTCAGACCCCAGCTCTTTCCCACGGCCTGTCTACACGCAAAAAGTGCGTTGTTAGCCTTTTTAACACGCTCTCCAACATTTTCCTTCCAATTTAGCTTCCTGTCCAAGATCAGGCCCAGATATTTCTCTTTTTCCGAAAGTTGCAGCTCGACCCCTTCAAGCATTGGCAGCCTGAATTCCGGGATCTTGTGCTTCCTAGTAAATAAAACCAACTCAGTTTTTGAGGCGTTATCCCCCAAGCCACATCTTTTGGCCCACCTGCTCAGTGTACAGAGTGCCGACTCCAAGATGTCAGTAATAGTATCCCAGAATTTTCCCGGAACTAGTAACTATGTCATCCGCGTAGCCCACAACCTTGATTCCTTTCCTTTCGATTTCCATCAGAACCTCGTTCACTACAAGGAGCCACAGAAGGGGCGATATCACCCCACCCTGTGGAGTGCCCCTCGAGGCTTGCCTTGTTATCTTTCCTTGCCCCCTCTCCGAACTCACAATCCTGGTTTCCAACAGGGTCGTCAACCAGCCCAGCCCGTCAGTCCCTCCTCTAAGCCTATGCCATTTAAAGCCTCCCTAATTGCTTCCACTGTTACGTTGTTGAAAGCCCCCTCAACGTCAAGAAATGCCGCCAACGTGAATTCCTTACTTTCCAAACTAAACTCTATAGACCCCGCTACTTCATGTAGGGCTGTGTCTACGGATTTCCCTCTGATATAGGCATGCTGGGCGTCCCACTTTAATCATTTGATTTTGAACTCGTCTTGGCCTCTTTCTTTGGTTACACCATACTTAAGAGTCGCAGTACATAAGAAAACTGGTTTCAAAAGAAACGTTAAAAGACAAAATATTTTTTTTTTACATATTTACATTCAATTATATCTCGAGCCTCCTCAGCCTAACACCGATGTCCGTAAGACTGCCAATCTAGAAATCACCATCTTGGAAACTTAAACAGGACAAGATTCTGTCAATCTATTCTCAGTCAGAGGCCGTAAAACAAGTACTGAAAAACGTCACCAAATCAAATAACAATACGAAACAACTTAAGCATCGTGACATGTGATGTCTTTAATATTCCGACAGTTTTCATTCGATTTAAGCATGAGTTTATTTTCTGAGGAAATTTTTTAAATCTTTCTTGGAAATTATTAGACAGTTGTAAATAATTTATTTACTTTTCGAAGAAGCTAGGCTGGTGCTCAGTCTTTTGAATAATAAAACATAGTTGTTCTTCTAAAATATCGCAGTATTAAGCGCAAGTCGAGTGTATAAGGATAAAGTGATAAATGACTGCACGCCCTAAGAGCCTTTTCGCATGTCGCACGGAGTATTTTCGATATCTGTTCACATACTCGTATACGTTTCGGGAAATTCTGAATCATTTATTTCTGTCAGAACAAAATTTATTCCACCGTTTTAGATTTGTGAGCAATAAGGGAAGGATACCACACAGTACAGATCAAAAATAAAATATCTGACATCAATTTTATATTGTCAGTGTTAACGATAATTGACGAGGATATCGAATATATTCGGACGCAAACGAAAGAGATAGTAGATAGACCTTTCGAGAACATCAAAGCAAAAATTAGCAATTACTTGGAATTAGCAGGAACAATTTTCGGGGATTTTATACAGACACATCAACAGGAATTTGTAATTAACCATTTTACTAATTAAACGTAATTAAAAGGTTGTTTTAGTCAGTCGGATACTATTTCAGCTAATGGCTCCTAGAGTAAATTATTAATTTTAAACGTAAGCCTTTCAGAACTTTCGGTTCAATGTATTTTTATATCATCTTCACTTTCTTAATTAACCGAGTCCTGACTCCTGCGAAAGCAGCTTTTCTGCCAGTCGATTCGAAATATCCTGCACTTTCCATCGAATAAAAATCTCCTGTTAAAGTTTTGCAACTTATTTTTGGCTGTTCAGTTTGCATCGTAAAAAATCTACATGATAAATATTATTTTTTTCATGTTACTCCGTGCTGCTCTTCTGTATCTCTAACTAGTGTCTAACTAGTTGAAATGACCGTGGCATCTTCTGAATGATATAATTGTCGGGAAATCTTTACGATGCGCAGTCTCACTGCGATCATAAGTTCAAGTAAGTGTACTCAGCGCAAAATAGACTTTGTTATATCCGTACAGTACCTCAACTATTAAGTTTTTCTTGTACTTTGAAATGACGCTCTACCAGGGAGTACCAAGGAGGAGTGGGGGTCACAAATGTCATAACCCCCCCGCCCTCTCCAACTGTTAACCAAGAGAAGAGGACATTTTACAACTTTTTAATAGCGTTTGACTGGGTTAGCTTTAATGCATGTATATCAAGACATTGAATTGGATGTTGACGAAATTATTACGTAGTTTGCAAAAACGTCCGGCAGGCGTCTTGAATTTGTTATTTAAAAAAAAAAATTGGTACCTAAGATAAAGCGCAGCGTTTTACTTCTGAACTAAATACATTGGCAAGAGCTTAATTCGTTTAGCAATTGACTCCACTCTTTTACTAGTTCATTTATCTTATGACCACCCTCCCCCAAACATAACTCTGCGTACGTCCCTGACACTAGGTATGTAGGTCCTTAGGGACACGCCGCTGCGACTCCATAACACGTCGAATTGGATGAGTTCTTAGCTACGGTTGACTTGAGTAAGTTTGTTAGTCTACCCTCTCATGCGGTTCAGGACATGCTACCATGCTTTTCGTTTTACCTAATTTTTTCAGATTTCAATATTATCCATTTTTAAAAATATCAATCCAAGTTATTCCTCCTTTATTTCCTTTCCACGATGTGCTAACAACCTGTCCCCGAAAAAACCATCACTTCTACCCAGCTTTTAGAGAAAAACTCAGATTGAACAAATATTGGATTGAAAATATCATTCTAAGAGGCCAATTAATGATCTGAGCTTTACTCCATAAAAGACGGACTTGGAATAAAATTTTGAAAATATATCTAAAACTTGTAGCTAAAATTTAAATCGATGAATAGTTTGCTTCGTCTACGTCTGTGTTTAGTTATAATGGTAAATGACGCAGGCTTAAGTGATTCCCGCCACAATTAAATTTTGGTTCGTGTCTCTGCTTAGCGTAATTTATTTTAAAACTGATAACGAAGTCAAGGAGGGAGTAGACTTAACCTTTTTTTATTGAAAAAAAAGGATAAAATTGTAACAATTTGTTGTACACTTGACAAAATAATTTATTTTAGAAGATTCCCATTCAATTTCGAATGAAATTTTCCAAAATCGAACTAAGATTTGTATTATTATTGCATTTCCACTGACGGGACTTTGACGTGTAAATCAGCAACTGAATGGCGCCCCTCCATTCCGTGACCTTGAATTATACTATGAACGAGTAAGAGGGTTACACACGTTTTCACGAATTATGTCATATCTCTTAGGACTGATAAGAAATCGAATTGGAATTTACTTCCCCGGACTTTTTGCATAATCGAATATAAACTAATTTTACGCCAAAAAAGTGTGTTGAATAAGTTTTTATGAATTCCAACATACCTATAAGTTCTGATTAGGTTGTGGAGTGCTTGTCACAGATGTTGTTCACATGTAGTCAAAGTGGTTGTACACGTTTTTACAAATTTTGCCATATCTCTTTGGTTGGATGAGCTAGTAAATAGGTTTTTTTCTTCTATGTATTGTTTATGGAATCGTCTAAAAACTGATTTCAGGATTTCTTGATATCCAACCCCTAAGGAAGGATAGATTGGCTACATAGATTTTCATGAAGGCATGAAAATATTCGAGATGCATGGGTTTTTAATATGTAGATTAGGCTAGGTAAGGTGGGTGACCGCTAATGCGACCAAACAAATAGACCGCCAATGGGTCCGTTGTGATACCACATGTACGGGAAGAAGTACCCGTGAGCCCAAGACCACATCTTAGGTAAACCACCCCGCCAGCCTGACAAACTGCAGCAGCTTGTCTAGCTTAATCTTTGCGAATTCCCCTAAGCCCATGGCGAAGTCCGCCTCAAAGCCAGACGAGGGCATTCGCAAAGTATGTAGAAAATACTTTCCTTGCGGCACAGATCTCCAACGTCCGCAACACCTAGTCTTCTGGCGTGTCGGCCGATAAGGGTATTCCTATCTCCGAGTAGGACCAACTTTCTTCTGCTCGCACTCAGGGTCGGCCAGAGCTGCCTGACCACGAGACGTGATTTGAGGCCCGACCACCTCATGTTAGAGACATGTAATAGTCAATTTACGATTAAATATGTAGAAAATAATCGATTAATTTTGCCTTTATAGCTAACAAGTACAAGCAAAGAAAAAATATGATTATGGCCACCATATTTTGGGAGAACCATACTATGATTGAGGTTATAGTTGCCACAACTATGTTACAACATGTAACACAGTTATACTAACTGAATGTATGTTTCTAATAACTATAGGTCTATAGCAAAAATTTTACAACTTCGTTATTAGAACTATGGCTATGTTTTTAGGAAACATACAATGTTTGGCTCAAACAAAATTATGGTTGTTGAAACCTAGGTGTGTGATTCACGCAATCTTATTTTTTAATAGAACGGTTACGCCAATCATAAAAATCATATGACATGGTTCCTGGAAGTATATAATGAAAGTAAAAGTATTTTCCTCAGGAATACTATTTTTTTTCTCTATCTTATTTCTTATGACTTATTATAAATTACATTATATTTTCCATGCCTTCCTTTCCAAATTTACACTTTCAATTGGTACTGATATATATTTATTTCTCTCAGGAATACTTAAACTGGAAAAAAGCGTACTTACGCCGCGAACGACACTTTTCGTAATGGGAGAAATGATAATTCGATTGTTTCTGAATAATCGCTTCGACATAGTTATAAGAATAGAGTTGTAACAATTATAGTATGGTTGCGATAATCATAATATGTTTAATTTCATGATTGTACTTACCATATCTCAGAAACATCTATAGTTGCACTGATTACGAGTATATTACAGTTATTACAATTATAGTATGGTTGTAGCAATCATAACATATGAACTTACATGATTGTGCTCACCATATATTAACAAATTCCAATGTTGCACTGATCATATCGCCGTGTCGGAAGAACAGTGACGCAACTGCAAAAAATTTTAATTTTTTTCGGAGAAACAATATCATTTTTGACAATTGCCCACAAGCCATACGAGCTTAGTAATAGTTACTATAGACAGCTTAGATCAAGAGCACGTTCGTTTAAAACAACGGGGAACGATTTTATGCAAGAATAGCAAAACCACAAAATATTGAAATGTGAAAACAAAAAATTTTCGAAATTGCAGTTGAGTCACTGTTCTTCCGACACGGCGATATTCATGCTTATCACAATCACAGTATGGTTACGGCAATCATAATATGTCAACTAACATGATTGTACTGACCATCTCTATTCAAATGTTTAGTTGCACTGATCATTCAAAGTTATGTCAATAGTATGGTTGCGACAATCATATCTCATATCTTACTTTACATGATTGCACACACCATATCTAGTATGGTTGTGGAAATTATTTTATCAAATTTCATGGTTCCACTGATCATAGAATATTGTTGTCGTGATTATAATTTACTTTTACATCATGTAACGAGAATGATTGGTACAACTAAATTAAATTTCAGTACGGATATATGTTTAATGCAACCATACTATGTTTTTACGAATTATATTGTTACATGTAAGCCTGGCAACCGCGCAACTCGATCGATTACGAATGAGGGAAACAGTAGCAATCGAATACCTAGTTGCAAAATAACACAATCAGAAAACCCTAGTTGAAGTAAATAAGGAGAGCGGAGCAACACGATTATCCCCCCTTCTTATCGAATGTGCTCGAATGTAGTACTAGAACAGCGTAGAGATGGAAAGATCTCAAGCTCACTAGAACTCCCTACACATACCACTGAACGAAAATTCAAGAACAGTCTCGACTACATGCAACTAGTATAAAAGCAGATAAAGCTTTCAGCGAGAGACATAGTAATTTTTATTACGTCGACTGTGACAGCCAGCGTGTATACGTGACCGTGTTGGTAGAGAGCGAAAGCGATCGAGTCAAGCGATATAAATAAGCGGGCAGTGCTGCCATACAGTGCGAATTATTGTGCGAATATAATTAATAGTGCGATTAAATAAATGATCACTTATTTTTATTTTAACCGAATTGTGTTTCACTTGAAATCCCGGCGAACCCCTAGCTCGCAACAATATCATATCCATGATCATTGGCAACATTTCAGTTTTACAATAGTTAGAAGAACTTTAATATAGTCAATGCAACCTTGGAATAAACATAGTTTTACTTTATTATTTTTTAATAATAAAGTATTGTGATCGACCTGAAATTTCAAAAAAGTTTGCTACCCTGAAATTTTGTATTTACAAGTTTTACGACTAGTAGACCCCAAAAAAGCAAAAAAATGTCCGTCTGTACGCCGTACGCCGTCCGCCGTCCGCCGTCCGCCGTCCGCCGTACGCCATACGCAAAATCGTTTGAAGGCGCGTAGCTCCCAAACCCGTTGAGATATTAAATTGAAATTTTTATGGTGGGTAGATTGGGTGAACCCCTACCACTGGTATATTTTTGAGGGGTGGGGTTACAAGGGGAGAGGAGAGGGGAGCGTTTTAGACGAACAATTTTGGTTTCTAGATCTCAGGAACCACTTATGCTAGGAGGCTGAAACTTGGAACTTATGTAGTACTATGATAATGGACTCAATTGCAAAAAATTGGTCGATATTGATTAAGGGGTGTGGAAGTGGGGGGAAAACAATGAGTCTTTAACGCATGAAAGCCGGGATTGAAACATTCTAAAATCGATATCTCCTGAACCATTGATGTCAGAAGATTGAAACTTTGTTGTTGTCCTTAGGAATACTTCAAGATTAGACAAGGGCTAAAATTTTTAAGTGGGGTGGTGGGGTGTGGGGGTGGGGGGTGAAAAACTTCGGATTACAATATCTTCCGAACCAATTACACCAGGAAAATAAAATTTAGTTTCTGTATATGGGATCACAAGAGGAGTCTACCAAAACTAAATTTTTTGAGGGGGGAGGTCGAGCACGAAAGTGGGGGGATAGCAATTTCTCAAAAAATGTCATTTTTATATCTCAGAAACCGTATCAGATATGATCTTGAAAATTTTACAGGAGTTGGGGACGGTACACTTCTGGTAGGAAAAAAAAATTTGGTGATGTGGGTGTTGGGGGTGATGGTGAAAGGGGGTAGAAAGGAAAACATTCTGATTTTTATTTCTCGAAAACCATAATGAATAGAAAGCTAAAAATTTAGGATTATATAGATAGTGGCAGACATCCTAGAAAAATAAAATTTTTCATAGGGGTATCAAGATACGGGGGAGAGGGGTGGTTTTTTATATCTCAGAAACGGCTTATGCTAGAAAGTTGAAACTTAGTACGTATATGTAGATGTACTATTAGAGTAATTAAAGCAAAAAAAAAGTTCAGATTTTTATTGGCGTTCAGAGGTTGAGTAAAAAAAATGACCGTGAATCCACATTTTCACAAATTTCGTTAAAACTTTTAGACATGTCGAGCTATCAAAGCAATTTTACTTCTGCGGGCTATTTATAAAAGTATTTAGGAACGATCTTCATAATTTTTCGATATCCAACCCCTAAGGGGGTGTAAAGTGGTTGTGTACATATTCACGAATTATGATATATTCCTAAGGTATATTGAGATTTGGAGTTCACGTTTACTTCTATAAGGGAAAAACCCGATTTAAGTATTTTTACGTATTAAACCCCCTGGGGGTATTGTTCAAGATTTCACTGATTCCGAAAATCTCTTAGGTTTAATGTGATCGAATTCGCTTTTACTACTTTGAATTATTCTATTGATAAAAAAATACGTAAATAAATAAAAAAATCGGCCAACAGTCTGGGCGCAACTTTATTATTTTATGGGTTCCGAAGTCCGAAACGTGTTTGATGATGAGATACGGTGTTGGGTACTATGCGACTGGCAACCTAAAAAATAACCAGGAAGCTATTTGGAACGTTATTTTTTAGGTTGCCAGTCGCATAGTACCCAACACCGTATCCCATCATCAAACACGTTTCGGACTTCTACCCATAAAATAATAAAGTTACGCCCAGACTGTTGGCCGATTTTTTCTTTCAGTGCAGTATTCTATTTCATTCCAAAGGTACCATGTAATGTAGGAAAAAAATCGAAGAAAAATAAAGATAATTATAAATGGGATTGATTATTAAGAACGAACACTTTTGTTTTTGGCTTCGGTCTACGCGTGAGTAAATTGGAGTCACCATTACTATTGCCAATGAGGTGTAGAAAGTCGCTATTACCCAGCAGGCAGATCATATTATTATTCTACCCATTTTATCTTCAGGACACGAGCCAATAATGCGACAAAGGTTTCGAGTTAGAATCGTATTTTTGATGTAACTTTAGGAAAATTATTCATTCACATTTTTTTTACTTCTGTCTTACATTTAGTATAGAAGGATTCGAAATTTGGCAGCTGGTTCAGCTTCAGGACTTTATAAGTCAAATTTCGAATTCTTCATTTCTCTATGTAAAAGGCGGAAATGAAAAAAATGTGCGAGTAAATACGTTGCACACTCGTAGAATTGAAGTGAATTTTGTACGTACAAAGAACGTACGTATGTTATATATAAGCACGTAGAATATTATACGTAGAACCGCAGTAAATATTCTACGTATAGTGCTCTTTCAAACTATACGTATAGACATACACGGCGACGCGGACATCGTACCCTAGAATTCTACGGTGTTTAACCGGCTTTTATACGGTCTTTATTTTTGTATAGTATATGTTACTTTACCTGCTAGGTACTGTTGCAGATGAGGCATAGAGATTCGCTATCACTGTTGCCGATGAGGTGTAGAGAATCGGTATTTCTGTTGCCTATGAGGGTGTAGAGAGTCACAAATTATTTATTATAACGCACTTTAGAGTTCGGACGTGTGAACTTTTAAACTTTAACTTAACAGCTGGCCACAATCACAATAAAATAATCGATAAATTATATGATTAATCGAAACCAAGAGTATCAAATGATCAATCGAACAATCGAATGATAATAATCGATTATTTTAATCATTTGATTAATCGTTGCCATCTCTAATTGCTGATTCTTTAAAAACTCTGCAAAACAAAAATGAAATTAATATTTGCTGTTATATTGTCACATGTTGCCTTGCAACCCACACAACTCATTATTGAATGATATTGAAGTCGCCCAAAGAAAACTACAACCTTCCATATACAATAGCAGAGAAAACTCCACACACTTCTCGAGACTCTGCCCATTATTGCATTTTCTTCACACTTCTCGAACATACGCTGGAAGTCTTTTGTCTCAACACATGCAGTATATAAGCGCCACAGAGCTTACACGCGGGATCAGTTTTTCCACCGTGAGAACAAGACGGTCAATTCTACGCGAAAGTATTCGTAAAGTGATTTTCATTGATAACAGCGATCAAGTAGTTTGTGTGTTTGGAGACTTTTTTGAAAATACATGCCTTTGTTAATTTTGATCATACACTCATAAAGTAGAGCTTATTTCAAAGGCGATGGTCGGCGCAACATAAAACAAATTTCCAAAAAATCTCGTAATTTTTGACAGTGCAGTGTTAAATTTTGACCACGTCCGCGACTCAAAAACTAAACTGATGGTTTACGGTTGGCTGAGGCGTAAGAAGGCTTGTCGCACCTCAACTTAACCGCTTCTACTTCCCTAGTGTATCCTTACATACAAGGTTTTACCAAAGACTATCTACAACAAGACAGGACACTACGCAGTATTATTCCTATAAAAATTTGACCTAGGTTTCTTTATTAAATGAGATGAGGGAAGTAGATAGCAATAGCATGATGCATGATTAGAAAAGGGACAAAAACTGATAACGAGTCGCGTTCACCAATATAATGACATCCTCACAGAACGCTTATAAAAAAAATTACATCAAATCATGTGCAGACACAGCTCAGCTGTGATTGTGTGATTTCATTTCTCATATTGTTCCTATAAATTTGTATGCTGAAACACTTGAGAATAGAACAGCCGCAAAAAATGCATTCTCTGACGTGCTTTGAGAAAAACGATGCACACAGATGCGAATGTCTAATCATTCATTTTTGCATATTAGCGTACTCTTTTCTTCGCATGTGAATTTCCATAAGAATATGGAATTGGAATTGTTCAATCGGATTTCTTTGTTCCGCTTATGCAATGGTTTTTTGTTTTTTTTACACAAAAAATTCATGTGTATTAAGTGTCCAGTCTTCCCAGCAAAAAATCGCGTCAGGTATATCAGGCTAAGTTATAAGTAAGGGATACCGCGTTATAAGAAAAGTCGACAAATTTATTGAATAACCGTACTAATGCTTAGATAAGTTTTATTTTAAGGTATACTTAAGGTTTTAAATACCAAGAATATAACAAAAGTTGACTATTTATTGAATAACCATACTAATGCTTAGATAAGTCTTATTTTAAGTTATACGTAAGGTTTTGAATACCAAGAATTTAACAAAATTCGAAAATTTTATTGAATATCCATACTAATGCTTAAATAAGTCTTATTCTTAGGTATACCGTTTAAATATCTAGAATAACGAGAACATGCGCTATTTTGTTTTGTCATTCCAGTGCGAACTGTTGAGTGATTGTACAGTGAAGTGGAATAAAGTGTGTAGTTAAAAAATTAAATAAAGTAAGTATAATGACTTCTTCTACGTCGGGCTACTCTAAATGCCATTATAAAAGACTAATAAAACAAGAGAAGGAGAAAATGCTGTCAGAAGGCAGCAACAGCGGAGATAATAGTAAATTTTAGCTGGCTACAAACAATTTTTTAACAAACAATCTCAAAATCTTTTTCATCAGAAAATATTGATTACAACAAAGATGAAAGGTAAAATTTCACAAAATTTAAGCCTTTTGATAGCTGACGCTCTGTTAAGTGAAATTAACTGGAACCGCCGGAAAAAAATGAAGGCCATAAATAAATATAAATTTTTTAATTCCACATTATACGGTAAGGGTAAGTTTAAAATATTCTTAGCATAATTATAAAATTTCACTCATCGTTAAACGTATTTTCCAAATTAGGCTGCCTACATCAAATTTATTATTTTTTTGAAGAGTATGAAAAGGATGTGAAAGAAGCCATGAAAAAAGGAAAAAACCGTATGGATCAGCGGCGGCATTAACTACGTCTGCAGTCCGAAAAAGAAACGTAGTTCTATAAGCAACGATTTTTTTTACTTTCATATCTCTATATATAGGTATATGTATATTATTTTTAAGAATGAAAATATTACTTTTTACTTTATTATTTTAATAATACAGTATTGTTTTCGATTTTTTAAAAAAAAAAATTTTCTACCCTCAAAATTTTTTTTTCCACGTTTCATGACGAGTACACACGAAAAAAGCAAAAAAAAATTTCAGTCCGTCTGTCCGCCGTACGCCGTACGTCGACCGCTGTACGCAAAATCGTTTGAAAGCTCGTAGCTCCCAAACCCTTTGAGCTATTAAATTGAAATTTTTTTGATGAATAAACTGGGTAGTCCCCTTGAAGTGGCCAAATTTGGAGGGGTGGGGGTGTGAGGGGGAAGGAGGGGGAAGTGTTTTAGACGAAAAATTTTGGTTTCTAGATCTCAGCAACCGCTTATGCTAGCAGGCTGAAATTTGGAATTTATATAAAGCTTCAGTAGTGGACCCATTTGCAAAAAAATTGCCGATATAAGTGAAGGGGTTTGGGAGTGGGGGGAAAAATAATGCGTCCGAAACGCAAAAAAGGTGAGATCGACACTTTCTAAAATCCATATCTCCTAAACGGTTAATGTCACAAAATTGAAACTTAATGAGTATCTGTAGGTATACTAGGAGAATAGATCGGAAACAAAAATTTGAGTGGGGGCAGTGGCGTACGGAGGTGGGGGCTAAAAAACTTTAGATTACGATATCTCACGAACCAATTGCACTAGACAAATAAAATTTGGTTTCCTTATAAAGGTTGACAAATAAAGTTTGCTGAAAGTAAAATTTTTTACGGGGGCGGTGGAGCATGAAAGTGGAGGGGATAAGAATTTTTCTAAAAAATCACGTCTCATATCTCAAGAACGGTGTAAGATAGATACTTAAAATTTTTACCAGAAGTAGGCCTAATAGACGACTAGCTGAAAAATTTTGGAAGTGTGGGTGTAGAGGGTGAGGGTGGGGGAGGGTGAAAAGGAAAAAGTTCCGATTTTTTTATCTCGAGAACCTATAATGATATAAAGCTGAAACTTGGTATTTAGATAGAGCTATATTAGTAGCATCTTGGAAAAATATAATTTTTTATAGGGGTAGTATGGTACGGGGGGGGGGTGTTTTTCCTATCTATAGAACGGCTTATGATACAAAGTTGAAACTCGGTACATTTATGTAAATCAACTAGAAAACTAATTTAGTTAAAAAAAAAATTTCAAATATCCATTGGCGTTCGGAGGGGTGCAAAAAAAATTATCAGTGTAAATAGAATGCATATATTTTCACGGTTTTCGTCATATCTATTAGGTCTTCCCAAATATTGAATTCATTTTTATTCTACGGATTCTTCATATAAATACCTACAAAGCTTTTTCAGGATTTTTTAAAATTCGACCCCTAAGGCGGTGCAAAGAGGGTTGTAAACTTTTTCACGAATTCTACTATATCCCCACGTCTTATCAGATATCGAATATCTTTTCACTTTCACGTGCTTGCGTAACAATCACCTAAAACTTGTTTTTAAATTTTTTTCAGCCCCTAAGAGGGTATAAACGGGTTGAACACGTTTTCACGAGTTCCGTCATTTCTTTTAGAAGTGATAAGAAATTGAATTGGTTCCTACCTTCTCGTGCTGTCTTCATATTTATTTATTAACTTTTTTCAGGACTTGTGGATATTCAACCCCCAAGTGGGTGTAAGGAGGTTGCATATCTGATGATATATCGAATTCATTTTTACTTCCTATGGTTTCCTATATAAAAAAGCCAAAAAGTCATTTTCAGTATTTTAGATATTCAATCCTAATGGGTGTAAGGGGGTTGTATGCTTTTCAAAGTTTCGACATATTTCTTAGGTTCGATGAGATATTAGATCGCTTTTCATTTCCACAGACTTTTTATATAATCGCCTACAAACCCATTTCTTAATTTTTGAATAATCAACCCCCAAGGGTTTGTATATGTTTTCACAATTTTTGCCATTCCTTAGTTCTGATGAGATATAAAATTGATTATTACGGCCAACCAATTCACGATTTTTCGAATTTCCAGAACCAAGGGGGTGTGAAGGGTTTGCTTACGTTTTCACAAATTTTTCAAAATCCCTCGTGTCTCATGAGATATCAAGTTGCTTCTTATGAAATCGTCTAAAAACGTGTTTCACAATTTTTTCGAAATCAAACCCCAAGTGGAAGTAATGGGTTTGTATACGTTTTAACAATTCGTCATATCTCTTAATTCTGATAAGGCAACAAATTCGTTTTTGCTTCTATGGGCTTTTAGTGTACATAATATACTGAAATTCGAATAGTCCACACGGACTTTTCAATGTTTAATCGGCTAAAAATCTCTATTTTGAATATTTTTATATTAAGAACAAAAATAATTTTCCAAGAAAACTAATAATCTCGAAGCAGCTCATGATACACTCCGACTTTGACCACTCCCGAACTTTGACCCGAAAAATAATAAAGTTTCGCCCAGACCATTGGCAGATTTTTTTTTATTATTACTCCCCTTACAGCAACACAATATAAGTGTTTTTAATAACGTGCTTACATAATTCATTGTACGATAACTTCGAGAAAAATCTTCAAGCAGCAGGAAAAAAAATCATTTAGATCAAAGTTCTCATAAGCTTAAGGTGGTTACTACAAAGCGCTTCTTACAAAATCTTTAACCTAATAGTATTACTAAGCCTGAGCATTGACAAAAGTAAAGGTTATTATAACTGGGGTATAAGGCTTAACCTAATCCTTGTATTAAGCCTGATCAGTAACAAAAGTAAAGCTTAGTATAAGCTTTAACCTAATCTTTACATAAGCATTATCATTAACAAAAGTCAAGTTTAGTATAAGGCTTAACCTAATTCTTACATAAGCATGATCATAAGGTATATGTTATAGTATCCGCTTTATACCTGATTGCCAATGACATGACCCATGTTAGATTCAGGGATAAAATAAGGTAATTCGTTTTACTTTACTTTACTTTACTTTTTACTTTAAACACTTCCTGCGCTCTGAACAAATTTACCACACCACTGTTTTATTATATCACAATTCAGAATTTAAAAGGTTACCTAGAGTAGAATTATCATGTTTCTTTTCATCAACTACCTTTTTTCTACGCTGATTTTAAAATACTAAAAAATTCAATTTAATTTGAAATTCGTGTCTCCCTTTGGACACAAGAAGTCATTGTTACGAAAAAACAGTCCGATCTACAGGTAAGAACTTAGTCTTTGAATAATTTTAATACCCTTGAAGCACACTGCCTCTGTTTAAGAATGCTTAATTAAAATTAAATTCTTAGAAACGCTGCACTGTGCAAGAAGAACGTGTTGGTATTTTATTACGTACCTATTCTGTATATTTCAATTGAAACCGTGCAATTTAGCCTGGCACAAAAATTAATTTTAAATGTACCTTTGTATTTTACACACAATAGAAAAATCTAATTATACCAGCGTAGCAATATCTTTGAAATTCCTGTCATTAAAAATAAAAGCTAAGGAGTCCTTCAATTTGGAGTGGAAAAATAGAAACATTTTTCCAAAAAAAAATTAATTAATTACTTGAATTTGGTCGAAACTACACTGTTTTAAAAAAATTTAATTTTCAATCCAATTCTTACTTTAAATTTTCAGTACATTTTATTTTTTCAAGTAATAGTACATGAAATTACTGGTATTAGTAAATTCTTCATGTACTTTTCAACTGAACCGTACATTTACATGAAAATGGTTACAAAATTACGCAGCATTTCGTGTAAAATTAACTATATTGATGTATGAATTGAAAATTACGATCTTTTTCGTGTAATTCTACTTATCTATTTGAATTTCACGACAAAAAACATGTAATATATGAAACCACAAAGTTAGACGCTTCATTCGATTTTGTTTTCTACTGAAATGAAAATGAAATGCCTTCGGTGGCTCAGTGGCTACGCGCGCCAAACCTACGCAGCAAAAGAATTGAAGAATTGATCGCGTGTTCGATTCCTACTTACAGCTAAAGGTTTTATTAAGAGTAAGTAAGTAAGAAATAATGTTAGAAGTAGAAATAAGTGTATCTTAAAGAGTGCTAATTAAACACTTTTTTTAGAGTGTAAATTCAAGAGAATATCCAGTGAATTTGCTGTTTTTAAAGTTGAAATTTGCTGATTACAAATTAAAATTTACTGATCAAAAATTGAAAATTACATTCAAATTGACTATTACATCCCAATGTAAATTTACTTGAAAAGGTTGCTTGCCTACTTTCCAAAAGATGTAATATTCAATAGATTTTTATACTCTAGATGAAATCATATATGTAGAGTATTATAAGTTTAATCCAGCCCAAAAGTTTGTAACGCATAGAACCAAGCCACGGCCGAAAAAAAGTTATACATTATTTTTTGTTTATTTGTGGCCAAAAACCTAAAATCCGCTTAACGTCCGTCCGTCCGTCTGTCCGTTAGCACGATAACTCAAGAACGCCTTCACCTAGGATCTTGAAATTTTGAATCTGGATGTTTGGTTGAATTTGTAAGGCTGAGCTTGTTAACGGGCAAAATCGTCCTACTCCTTCGGGTAGCTGCCATACAAAATGTCCTTAAAACACGTGTTCAAGAATATTGGTCGATAACTCCAGAAGGGTTTAAGCTACGACATTGAAATTTTGTATGTGTTATTTTTCCAATAGTTAAGCTAAATATATGATTATGAAAAAAATCCTGTTAGTCCTTCGTGCAGCTGCCATACAAATATCCTGTCAAAATGTATTCACTTAATTTACGAAACTCACTATAACTCAAGTAATCTTTTAGCTACGAATTCAAAATTTTGTACAAATTAGTTTTGAGTAAAAACGAAGTACGAGTTTACTAATCAACGAAATCCTTTTACTCCTTCGATAACTTTTGAACGCTTCAAGCTACGAATTTCAAATTTTGTACACATTCATTTTTAAATGGTTCCAAGGAAAAGGATAAATATGTAAGAAATCGAGTGAGTCCTTCCTGCACCTCCCATGTGAAAGTCCTTCAAAAAGGACATTTTTTCGATGACTTACGCAGTTCAAGATATGAAATTAAACACTGAATAATGTCTTTTAGTTTTGAGTAGCAATCTAATGGCAGTCCTTAATAAAGGACATACAACATGCACACACGTAATTCTACTTTATCCCCAACTACAATATAAATCGGAGTTCAGTATTCATCTAGAGTATTATACGATTGGCTTGCAGCCGATCGTGACTGCAGTAGGTTTTTTTTACTGTGTAGTTCCTGAAAATTTCAACTGCATAGCTGAAGGGTATCTTAAGTTTTACTTTCCGAAGGCTTTATACCTTGTACATTTGAGAAAAAATTATGCTTCATTCATGTAATATAGTTCTCTGCTACGACATACACGATTAGCCATAAGTCTCGAATTTTGATTCGAAATTAATTTTAAAAGTTATTACATCTCCGATTTAATATTTTTGCGAGCGAAAGCAATTTTAAATCGTTATAAACTGGAAGAAAAACCGCGCCACCGAAAAAGGACCCTCGAAAAGACATTAAAAATCAATTTGACCTTATAGCGCGGCTCCACAAGTTTTCCCTACGGTTCTATACATCTTGCAAAAATCACCTGCTTAGGCGAATGAATGCTCCACCCCGTTACACAATTCTTCCACCCTAAATAAATCAGAGAAAAATTTTCCATTTTTGGTGCCAAAAACATGCCCTCGTGAATCAAAAAGAAAACCCTTAGCGTACCAGGGTTCAGGTACAAAAGTACCACTACATATAGTATACTAGTCGCTCTCGTCGTGATATACCTACAACCAATCCATTCAGAAAATAAGCTACCTTGAGAGCAAATGAAAAAAAAAAAAACGTTCCAATAAACTGGAAAATCGCAATAAATCTTTTTTCGCCAGGGCTTTTTGTTCAGATCGGAAAATCATTTCAGAATCGACTCTATTTTTTTTTTCCCGGATTTAGTTCATAGCATCACGGCCGTATTGTTGTTAGTTGAGTAATCCGGTTCGACGTATACTGAGTGCACTAGCTTTTCGATGCATTTAATTTGCAATACGACTGCAAGTTGCAATCATTCAAAACTTTCAGGTCAGAGTAAAGTTAATAATTTTTGACAGTGACTGCAATACCGGGATAAGCGCTTAAGCTAAACTTTACACACAACATTTTCGGATTCGACACACCAATTTGCGTTGACTTCAGCGCAATTTTATGTTGTGCAAGTACAAAATTATAGTTTTAAAAGAAAACTGAACACATAAGATTTATGTTAAATATGCCTATGGTCCTTTGTTGTTTTTACGTTAATTAAATACTTGAACGTAGTATTTAAAAAAATTGGGTTGTTTGCAACTTGAAAGTGCAATTTTCTTTACATTGAGTACAGCGATTTAACAAAATGTACTAAATGGACCCGTTTAAATCTGAAATGGACCTTGCTAAATCGTGTGGCAGAAAATACAGGCATAGGCAGAAAATCCAATACTCAGGCACAAAATTTTTATGGAGATGGATGTTAGCCGAAAACCCGAAAAATTCATGGGTTCTTCTGTACGAACTTCTACTACCCAGCTAGAAATTTAGCAGTTAGCTCCCTGGTAGCTCCACCGCAGCATTAATCGTAAGTCTTCTAATTAAAACGTATACGCCTCGGTGTTACAATAACTCGTTTTGAAGTTTATTGTGAGCCACGCTTAAACGTCAAATAATTTTTGACATTTGTTTTGACATTTTTGTAGTCTTTGGCAAATTGTCGGTACTGACCATTTGAATTACGTTCGCCAATTGGATGCATGAGCAAAACCAAGCTGACAATGGATTTGCTACCAAAATCTTCTTTTTTAATGAGGCTCATTTCCATCTCAGTGGCTACATCAACAAGCAGAATTGCAGAATACCCGACTAGCAAACTAACTTCCATAAGGCCTTATCGAAGCTATTTTCCTACCTCGATAAAGCTTCGATAAGGTCTTACCGAACTAATTTGGCGCACATTCCCCATGTTTCAACAGAAACAGCCAAGCGCCAACAGTTGGTATAAGGCCTTATCGAAGCTGTTCTTGCTTCCGTACGGAAGTTAACATTGCTTCCAAACGAAGGTTATGACTTTCACGGAAAGCAATACTTTGAATGGAAACTTGAAACAAAAAATCTGCCAATGGTCTGGGCGAAACTTTATTATTTTTCGGGTCAAAGTTCGGGAGCAGTCATCAGTTGTTTCGAGTTTATGAAGTTTCTTGGAAAGTTAATTTTGTTCTTAAAATAAAAATATTTAAAATAGAGATTTTTAGCTGATTAAACATTGAAAAAGCCCCTGTAGACTATCTGAATTTTGGTATATTATGTACACTTAAAACTCATAGAAGTAAAATCGAATTTGTTGCGTTATCAGTCTTAAGAGATATGAGGAATTGTTAAAATGTATACAAACCCATTACTTCCACTTGGGGTTTGAATTTCGAAAAAAATTGTGAAACAGGTTTTTAGACGATTTCATACGAAGCAACTTGATATCTCATGAGACTCGAGGGATTTTGAGAAATTTGTGAAAACATAAGCAAACTCTTCACACCCCTTTGGTTCTTAAAATTCGAAAAATCGTGAAATTGGTTTTTAGGTCATTACATCAAATACCGTAATAACCAATTTTATATCTCATCAGAACTAAGGGATGGCAAAACTTGTGAAAACATATGCAAACCCTTGGGGGTTGAATATCCAAAAATTGAGAAATGGGTTTGTAGGCGATTTATAAAAAGTCTGTGGTAGTGAAAAGCGATCTAATATCTCATTAAACCTAAGAAATATGTCGAAGCTTTGAAAAAAAAATACTGAAATTGACTTTTTGGCTCTCATATGGGAAACATAAGGAAGTAAAAATGAATTCGATATATCATCAGATCTAAGCAATATGTAGGAATCTGTGAAAACATATGCAACCTCCTTACACCCACTTGGGGGTTGAATATTCAAAAATCGTGAAAGGAGTTAATAAATAAATATGAAGACAGCACGATAAAGTAAAAACCAATTCAGTTACTGATCACTTCTAAAGGATATGACGGAATTCGTGAAAACGAGTTCAACCCTTTTATACCCTCTTATGGGTTGAAAAAGGAAAAAACTTAAAAACAAGTTTTAGGCGATTATTACGCACTCCCGTGAAAGTGAAAAGATATTCGATATCTGATCAGACCTGGGGGATACTGAAGAATTCGTGAAAAAGTATACAACTCCTTTCCACCCCCGTAGGGGTCGAATTTCAAAAAATCCTGATAATACTTTCTAGAAACTTATATGAAGAAGCCGTAGAATAAAAATGAATGAAATATTTGGGAAGACCTAATAGATATGACGAAAATCGTGAAAATATATGCATTCTATTTTCATTGATAAATTTGTTCGCCCCCCCTTCCGAACGCCAATAAACATTTGAAATATATTTTTATCTAAATTAATTTTGTAGTTGATTTATATATACATACCAAGTTTCAACTTTGTAGCATAAGCCGTTCTATAGATAGGAAAAACACCCCCCACCCCGTACTATACTACCACTAAAAAAATTATATTTTTCCAAGAGGCTACTACTATATTTCTATCTAAATAGCATGTTTCAGCTTTATATCTTTATAGGTTCTCGAGATATAAAAATCGGAACTTTTTCCTTTTCACCCTCCCCCACTCTCACCCTCTACACCCACACCCCTGCTAGGGGTCTATTAGGCCTACTTCTGGTAAAATTTTTAAGCGTCTACCTTACACTGTTCTTGAGATATGAGACGTGATTTTTTAGAAAAATTCGTATCCCCTCCACTTTCATAATCCACCGCCTTCTTAAAAAAATTTACTTTCATCAAATTGCATTTATCAACCTTTATACACAAATCGAATTTTATTTGTCTAGTGCAATTGGTTCGTGAGATATCGTAATCTAAAGTTTTTTACCCCGCACCCCCGATCCGATCTATTCTCCTAGTATACCTACGGATACTCATTAAGTTTAAATTTTTTGATGTTAACCGTTTAGGCGATAGGGATTTAAAAAGGTGTCGATCTCGGCTTTTTTGCGTTTCGGACGCATAATTTTTCCCCCCACTCCAACACCCCTTCACACATATTGACAATTTTTATGCAAATGGGCCCACTATCAAAGCTCTCTATAAATTCCAAGTTTCAGCCTCCTAGCATAAGCGGTTGGTGAGATCTAAAAACCCAAATTTTCCATCTAAAACGCACCCCCTTTCTCCCCCTCAAACCCCCCACCAATCATAATTTGGTCATTTCGAGGGACCTACCCAGTCTATTCATAAAAAAAAATCAATTTAATATCTCAAACCGTTTGATAGCTACGAACCTTCAAACGATTTTGCGTACGGCGTACGGCGGACAGACGGACTGAAAGTTTTGTTTGCTTTTTTCGTGTCTACTAGTCATGAAACGTGAAAAAAAAAATGTTCAGGGTAAAAATAATATTCACAATTTTTTTTACTTTTATTGTTACTTTTTTTTCTGCGATGTCTCTTTAGTAGCTCTATACAGTTTTCAATTTTTAGCTTTCTATCCTTTGTGGCTTTCGAGAAATTAAAATCAGAATTTTTTCATTTCCACCGCGTCAAACTATCACTCCCTACACCCACACCATCAACATTTTTTTCTCCGCTAGAGGTCTACCGGTCCTAAGTCCTGTAAAATTGTCAAGATCATATCTGATACTGTTCTTGAGATATAAAAATTTAATTTTTTGAAAAATGACTGTCCTCCCACTTTCGCGCTTCATCTCCCCTCACAAAAATTTTGCATTCATTAGACTCCACTGGTAGTTCTATATACAGAAGCCAAATTTTATCTTTCTGGCACAATTGAGTCGGAAGATATTGTAATTCAAAATTTTTCACCTCCCACCACCCATACCTCACCACCACCCTTAAAATGTTTAATCCTTTTCTAATCTTCTAGTATCTTTTAAGACAAACAAAGTTTCAGCCATCTGACATCAATCATTCAGGAGATATGGATTCTAGAATGTTTCAATCTCTGCTTTCAAGCGTGTTGGATGCATTGTTTTTCACCCCACTCCCACACCTCTCAATCACTATCGACAATTTTTTTTTGCAAATAGGTCCACTATCATAGTACTACATAATTTCCAACTTTCAGCCGCCTAGCATAAGCGGTTCCTGAGATCTAGAAACCAAAATTGTTCATTTAAAACTATCACCCCTCCTCCCCCCTCACAGCTCCACCCTCCAAAAGACACCACTCGTAGGGGTTCACCCATTGTACCTGCCATAAAAATTTCAACTTAATATCTCAAGGGGCTTGGGAGCTACGCACCTTCAAACGGTTTTGCGCACGGCGGACGGCGGACGGTGTACGGCGGACACACGGACATTTTTTTTTGTTTTTTTGGTGTTTACTAGTCCTAAAATGTGAAAATGCAAAATTTCAGGGAATCAAATTTTTTTGAAATTTCAGGTCGATGTCAATACTTTCTTATGAAAAAATAATAAAGTTAAAACCTCTGATGAAAGTTGAAAGTTGTGCTTTACATGGAGCAAATCTATTGCAAAATTAACTTTACAAACAACTTCGCTCCTTCACTCGATTGTGACTATGACATGTGTACACCCCCACTTTAATTGCCTCCTGGACTCAGAAAAATAAACAAAGTTTCGCTCAGACTATTATCAGATTTTTTTAATTAATATAGACTTAATAACAACCTTGATTAAAGAACTCTTAGTTTGTCGCGTATGACTGATACATCTTATTAAATTTTCCTGACAATAAGAACTTATAAACTTTTACCTATCTCGTCGACAGAACCTTTTGTCCCAGATTTCAAAACCACTACATATCCTTTTCCAAGAAATATACTTATCCTTGTCAATTTGTTGTATCTAAGAAGACGCCACATATCGCTCTAAACTAAACGCACATACAACCAACTATACAGCGATAGGAATCTTCAAACAATTTCGCCTATGTCAAGTGATTCGAAGAGAAAATCCTTACGGAAAATCTTGAAGTAATTTTACTTGAACTCGGGAGTTTCTTGCGCTGCTTCGGGCATCTTTTCTTACACTCTTCAAAGATTTTAGTGTCGTAAAGTTCAGGCTGGAGAAATGAATGGAAGCCCGTAAAACTGTTGTGGAATTTTGCAGGAACACAAATCTAATTCGAATGTGTCGCAAACAACATTCTCCGTTTAATAGGGATGAGGCCAGTTAAGAAGGACACACAGCAGAAGGTCGTACTTTGCCTGATCTCCTAAATAGCTTAGATAGTACTGGGAAGTTGGTAAGCTTTTTACTTCATCACATTTCTTCGCAGCTAGTTGTTTTCTGTCGAATTCTCAAGCTGAACGTTGACATAGAAGTAATTCTCCTCGCTTGCGGCACTTAGTTAATTTCAGCAACGTTTCGAGTTTGGGGGTATTCTACTTTGAAATTTCAATAAAATAAGGCTTCATGGTAAGATATTCTTCAAATTTTAGTGACTGTGATTTAACTATTTCTTAGAATGGAATTTTTTAACTGAAAATACTAGTTTCCCGGGTAAAATACTGCAAACGGGACGGACTATTAGAACAAGGATTCGTAAACATTAGCGCTGCAATCAGGAAAACCAGGTTCATTCATCGGCAATTATGGAACATAGAATGGTGGAGGACCACTCTAACCAATTTTGACTACGTTAAAATATTGGCCAAGACATTAAAGGATTGTTAGGGAAGCGATTGAGATAGACTAATGCCCGCAAAATTTTAAACGAGACGCTGGCTACAACCACTCTGCACTTTGGTTACCTGCTCTACGATTTGGGAAAAACATCTTTTACCAAAACTCGAGATATATTTGTAATTTAAAGGGAAAAGTTCAAAATCTTAATCTTAACGGCTTAACGGCTTAAGTTAGGAAGTTGAAACTTAGAACATGTTACTGCAAAATATTTAAAAAAAATAATTTTTTCATGGAATGTCTTACCGTATGAATGTGAAGGCCGAAACAATATTTCAAAGTTTTCAATTTATATAAGTCGTAAACGCTTTAATTCGGGTATCACTTCTTTTGAACTCATGGAACAGTACAGAGAGGAGCTAACCTACATTGAGAGAAATAATTTGTTGGCAAGAGATTTCTTCAATAAAATTTTCATTGCAGCAATCGAAGTTCATTTACGCTAATAAGAATTAGTTTGGACCAATAGATATTCGGTTGTACAAAAAATATTCGTGTAAGGGAATAAACACGCGATACAAACAATAAAATCATTCTGTTAAGACAATCTACTTATTTCGTTTGTGCGGTTCTGTTGAGACAACCGAACAACAAAATGTCTAGCAACTCAATTTTGATTGCCGCAATATAATGTTGGTTGTTGCACTAGAATATTGTTCATCACAAACGATTTTCGGCATCATTATGCTGTGGTAACCGAATGTGTGTTCCGCCAACCGAATGTTTGTTGCGGTAACTTTGGAAATCTACACTAAGTTAAGTTGCATATAGGGAATGAAAATGAAAGGTCTTCGGTGGCGCAGTGGTTCCACGCGCCAATCCAAAAACTTTCATCACGGGTTCGATTCCTACCTACAGCCATGTGTTTTATTAGTTCAGTAAGTAAGAAATAATATTTGAAGTACAAAAATAGTGTCATAGAAGAGTTCTGTACGTCCTCCTAGGTAACAAAAAAGAATTCAGTGTAGGATTTAACACAAATAACTCAATTTTTTTAAGAGTTTAGTAAAAACCCGCGCATTTGTGGCAATCAAAATTTTAAGAGATTCTGGTTAGCTAAATAAATAATTCAGTTGTCCGAAAATATATTCGATACCAATCAAATAACTTTTGATTCGGCGAACCCAGGCTTTCGGTTCCAACAATGGGATAGGAGCTTTTCCTGCAACCGTTGTAATTCGTTTGACATATATTTCTATTGCACCAATAAATCTGTTCCCTCAGTGTATTTAGGAAGTGACCTTAAAGTAACCTAGCTTTCAGTTCCTAGCCACTTCAAGCTAAAGTGAAACGAGTGGGACACGAATTGGATAGGCAAGGCGCTCCTAGGGCTTTCTCGCGGAAACTGTTTATCTCGCGCTAGGGGCGGTTAAGCGTAAAATTTACTCTAAGTTTCTTATAAAATCATATTTCAGGTGGAGAGAACTAATCACTTTTATCATATGTAGAGATCCTTTTGCTGGCTAGAACACTAGGACTCATCAGAAGAACCCGTGTAGACGTATCCAGAGTCAGGCAGATACCGCGGGTTACTGGCCATAAGCTAGGCTCAACTAAACTTAGATTGCCATTGTTGTGGGAATGTAAAGGAGAAGTCCTCTTTGCGGATGTCCGATATTAGCCAGGACCCAACTTCGTGCACTAGGCCAACCCTTCTTTGATAACCTCGATTAGATCCCGAAAAAATAACATGACACAACTGATTCCCTTGATAAACAATTCCGGTTGAAAATTATAATCCAATCCAGTTCCGGAAATCCTTGACGATTCACTTCATCAACGAGCAGTTCAGTGGGTCACTACATAATCAATGGGTCACTACTGATTATGTCATCAGTGGGTCACTACATAAAGCAACCTACCAAACGCTTAGAGCCAGAAAGATGAAACTAATTCGTCATAATCTGCACTCGTAGTAAAGGTGTACATCAATAATAATAATATTTTTTTTGAGATACGGTGGAAATTTTTTTTAGATTAGATTCCAAGACTGAATCAATATAAAAAAATCTGCCAAGAGAGTGGGCGTAATCTTATTATTTTTCGGGACAAACTCCGGAAAGCTGTTAAATGCGGGGTGCAACAGAAATGCTTATGCCACTGTCAATCGTAAAACATCAATTTCCTTTTTGGGTCATAGTCGGATGCTTGGTAAAAGTCGAAAGGTAACACTTGTAGGGACGGAAATTCTGGGATAAATTTCCGTCCACACAAACTGCCGAAGAACAGAGGACCAGAGTATGTACAATGAATTGAAACAAAATGTAAATGAATTATAAAATAACATGAATAAACTGAATTAAAAGAACTTAGCGCTAAGGAAAATTGAAACAACGCAGAATTAAATAAACAACAACGAACACATAAGTTACATAGGGGAGCAAACACAGAACATGAATTACATAGAAATACAGAACATGAATTACATAGAACAATGAACTCACATAGAATATAGTAACATAAAACCTGAAAAGGTGCACATTGGCATCAAAAATCAATAAGCCTGTACAGCCGTCAGGGGCCATAACAATGCCATAGGCAGCGATCTATGACCGGATAAACCCACCGACAAAAGTGCACGCAAATCCATCGTGACTATATACAAAGAAGCGCAGGCATCGACCACGAATTATGACGTGAAGGAAAGAAATTCTTCCATACCGAGCACTACGTAATAATTCGCAAATGGTAAATGTTCTCGCAAATATATAGGCATCAGCGAACGATCAGAAGGGAGGCAGTCGGCAGCGATCAGCCAATAGCGAAAGTTATGGATTTCTATAATTCCGCCAGAGTGAAAACTGAGGACTGTACTCAGCCATGTCGACCTATGTTTGGGCTGAGGCTTTATAAGTCCGCCAAGCTATAGAATCGAGGAGACTGAAAGACTAACGGCCGTCACTGACCGGTACTATCCTACAAGAAGGCTGAGGCTTTATAAATCCGCTTCAAGTAATTTTAAACTGCATGTCAGGTAGACACCGCTTCTAATCAAATCGTAGCCACCCTGAGCCAAGCAGAGCGGAGCAAGCCAGCAGCTACGAGCCAAGCAGCGACGAACCACGCAGCGACAAGCAGAGACTAGCCAAGCAGAGCAGAGATTAACCCAGCAGAATAGAGCCAAGCAGAGCAGAGATGAACAGAGCAGAGACTAGCCCCGCAGAAGAGAGCCAAGCAAAGCAAAGGCAAGCGCAGCAGAGACTAGCACTGCAGAACGGAGTCAAGCAGAGCAGCGATGAGCAGAGCAGAGCAGGGACTAGCCCAGCAAGACAGAGCAGAGATGAGGAGAGCAGAGACTAGCACAGCAGAACAGAGCCAAGCAGAGCAGAGATGAGCAGAGCAGAGAGTACCCTAGAGCAGAGGCAAACAAGTAGAATCAAGCCACCACGAGCAGAATAAGCCACAAGGAGCAGAATCAAGCCGCCACGAGCAGAGCAAGCCACAATGAGCAGAGCCAAGCAGCTAGCAGCAGAGCAAGCTACGGCAAGCAGAGCAAAGCAGCGACAAGCAGAGCGAACCAAGCACAGTGCAAGCCACGACGAACACGGAGGCGAGATGACGATCAGTGACAGGGTCAAGTAAGGCAAGCAGTTGTCAAAGGGGCGGTCTACTGTGTTCGAGGCAGCAACCTTGATCAAGGAGTGGATGCCTCATGCGGCCAAGTAGAGAGTCCTCCACGAGGAGACACCTGGGAAACGCCAACTCACAACGCTTGCTGGCCGGAGTTGGTAGGCGAACTCTCTTGGGCACTATACACTGTGGCTAACCCCTCTCTGGTCGTCAATGCCGGGGAGGAAAGGTCGTATAGTGTTAGAGCTTTTTGTCTTTTAGGGCTGGCAGACGGTAAAGAAAGCCCAAACGGATGTTTATGGAGTTATGGAGGTCGATTATAGGAAAAAAACTCGGGTAGGGATATCTACCCAAATGTCGGTAGGAGGCGTAGCTGCGACTACCGGCGAGGGCTCGGGGGGTGATACCTCCTGTGTCGCCAGCGGCTACACGAAGTCAACTCGTACGATGTTTGATGCAGGTCGTACGAGTGGTGTTGCTACTGCTAGCACAACTAGTTCAGTGATGGAATCAGGCTGTTCTAGTGGTCACGCTACTGGTTCCAACGTTCTCAAGCGCGTTTTGGACACTTCCGATACTGAACGAGATTCGGATCAGGACAGTGCCAAGACGACTAACACCGAAGAAGAAGAGCGCCTCTTACGATCTCCCAAGAGGTTGGAGGACACCAAGAAACATATGTCTTCTGGGTCCAATAGGACGGAGGACACCGAGCAGCTTATGACTTCTGGGTCCAACACTTCGCGGGAGAAACGGAGGGCGTTTGCGCAATACAAGGCCGCGCTGAAGTGTGATGCGAGACTCGGCGACAGAAAAGACCTCACTCCTAGTGAGATGAAGGATCTATGCTGGGCCAGAGAAACCATCCGCAAAGGCAGAGCCTTCATTGAGGGACGCAAGGGCTTTGCTAGCAGTGATCCAAAATTCTGCAACAAAGTGGAGGAGCAGGTAAACGCGAAGCTTGCTAGCAAGAGGCAGCGGTCGACCGAGGAGAGCCCACTCCCTTTGTCGACCAAAAAGTCTAAGACTGGACAAGCAGAGCTCTCGGCACAGGCATCCACGTCAGGCCCAAAAGGTCAGTCGGTAGCGGATGTCCTCAAACGACATCTTATTGTCGCACTCGTCGACCATAGTGACCAACTTGGAAGGATCAGTCTGGAAAAGTGGAAATCCGTGGAGATGAGACTGCTGGACGAACTGGTGTCATTCATGGAGGCCAACTTGGACAAACCTATGCCTACATTCGATGGGGCAGGGTGGTTCAACGAGGTTAAAATAATCAAGTGTAACGACGAGTTTACACTTGATTGGTGTAAAAAGACCGTCATCTCTCTGGAACCCCTCTGGGAAAATGCGAAGCTGGAGATAGTGGACAGAGCACTCATACCGTCCGTGCCGAAGGCAAAGGTATTTCTGCCAAGGGTCTTACCTGCAGAGACTGCTCTTAAGCTGATCCAGAGGCAGAATCCCGACATTCCTACTGATGACTGGAGGGTCATCAAGGTTAATGAGCCGGTGGCCAAGGATGGGGGGCAGGAAATCATCCTCCAGATTAATGAGAAGGCTGAGGATCTTCTTTATCCCCGCTTCGGGAAAATGGCTTAGGGCATCGGAAGTGTTTACCTGCGTCTTAAGAAGCGCCATTCCAAAGATGGAAATGTGAACACTCTCGGGACCAACGAAGTGGAGAGGGACCTGGGGATGGATATCCTGACCGCGGCCGCCACAAACATATCACTAAACAAGGAGTTAGGGAGCGATTCTGAGACGTTGGATCCGGACGCTACTCTTACCCAGGTCTCAGTACGAAATCGGACAGGCATAGATCCCCAGGATGCTACGTCTGATTCAGATCAACCTGCACCATAGTAGCTTAGCTTCAGCTGAGCTACTTCTCACCCTTGAAGAAGGGAAGTACGATGTGGCGCTCATCCAGGAACCTTGGATCTCTGGCAACGGAGACATCAGGGGACTGGCGTCACGAAACTACCATACGATTTTCTCTCAAAAGGAAGGTAAGAAACGGTCGGCCATTATGGCCAAAAAGAACCTTAATGCTTTTCTAACATCTAATTACAGCACGAATGATTTGACGGTGGCGCTGATAGAGGGAGCGAGTGGACAGCAGCCGCTGCTTATCGCTTCGGCATATATGGCACATGATAGGCCCTCTCCTCCAGTGGAGCTGCAGACGCTAGTGATAGAAGCTACTAGAAGGCATTTCAATCTAGTAGTCGGCAGTGACGCGAACGCACATCACACAATATGGGGTAGTAAGGATATCAACGAAAGGGGTGAGTCCCTATTACACTTTATTCTCAATACTAACCTACTAATCGGTAACCGCGGGGACACACCAACATACAAGGGTCCAACCAGCGAAAACGTACTCGATTTGACGCTGCATACGGATACGGATGGCTGTCGTGTGGAGAGCTGGATGGTCTTGGATAGACCATCTTTCTCGGACCACAGGTACATAGGGTTCGTAGTGGCGTCGGGTCTTAGTACCAATATCTCTACGTACAGAAATCCGGCAAAAACAAATTGGGCGTTGTTTTCAAATACAGTAAGGAACAGACTCGAGGGTAGGGCGCCTGAACATATTTGGAATGCACGCACGCTGGAATATACTACAAACTTCTTAACTAACACTTTGAACAGAGCCTTCGAAAAGGCGTGCCCTCGTAGGAAACCGTCGGGGAAATCCCAACCTCCTTGGTGGAGTAAGGAATTGGGAGAGTCTCGGCGGAAGGTCCAAAAACTCTTTAACTTGGCGAAGCGCACCAATCAAACGGAAGTGTGGGCCGAATACAGAAACTTGCTAAAAATCTTTAAGAGGGAGCTGAAAAAGTCGAAGCGTGACAGCTGGAGAAATTTCTGCAGCCAAATCGAGAGAACGTCAGAAGCCTCTAGACTCAGGAAACTTATATCTAAGAATCCAACCCCGCCCGCTCTGCTGAGAGGGATGGATGGTAGTTGGACGAAGGACAGCAAGGAAACACTGGAAGCCCTTTTAAGCGCTCATTTTCCGGGCTGCCGAGATCCTGACCATATGCACAATGCAGCAGTGGGGAACTCGCCCTTGGCGAGCATCCCAGGGCTCTTTACAGCCAGCAGGGTAAGGTGGGCTATCAGCTCATTCGACCCCTACAAGTCGCCTGGACCGGATGGAATTATACCGGCCATGTTACAAAATGTAGAGAGTCTAGTGATTCCATGGCTCCAGGCGATTTTTAAGGGTTGCCTAAAACTCAACTACGTGCCCGAGGCATGGAGGAACGCTCGAGTGGTTTTTATACCGAAAGCGGGTAAAAGTAGTCACGTTAATCCGAAGGATTACAGACCTATCAGCCTGACATCCTTTACTCTCAAGACATTGGAAAGGATACTAGATGGTTATATCAGGGACACCATAGATCCTAACCATCTTTCAAAGGCCCAACACGCTTACATCAAAGGAAAATCGGTGGACACGGCTTTGCATAAGGTTGTGGGTAAAATCGAAAGATCGCTAGAGTACAAGGAGTTCACATTGGGAACTTTTTTGGATATAGAAGGGGCTTTCAACAATGTTACTACAGAGGCAATTGTTGAGGCTCTGGGCTCTGCAAACGTCCACAGTACTATAAGTAAATGGATCGTGACACTGCTTAGAAGCAGGTCTATATCGTCGGAATGGGGTAGTGCTCGTTCCCACAAAATTACAAATAAAGGTACTCCACAAGGAGGGGTATTATCACCACTTTTGTGGATACTCACTTTAAATGGGGCACTGAAGGAACTTGACGACTCGGGGGTGGATTGTGTAGCCTATGCCGATGACGTGGTGATACTGGTATCAGGCAGGTACACAAGCACGCTGTCTGAACTTACAACGCGGGCTCTAAACAAGCTACTATACTGGTCGGGAACCAGAGGACTCAATGTTAACCCATCAAAAACAGAACTGGTTCTTTTTACTAGGAGAACTAAGTCTCAACAGTTTAAGCTGCCTAAGATCGGTAACACTGAGCTAACCCTAAAAGGCCATGCCAGATATCTAGGAGTAACCCTGTACAGCAAGCTGACATGGAAACTCAATACGGAAGAGCGGGTGGCTAAAGCAACCATCGCTTTCTACGCGTGCAAAAGAATGTTCGGTAGGAGGTGGGGTCTAGAGCCAAAAATCACTTACTGGATCTACACGGCTGTTGTAAGGCCAATCCTATTATACGGTCTGCTAGTATGGTGGCCAATACTCGATAAAGTAACTTACAGGAAAAAGTTGGAAAAGGTACAGAGACAGGCTTGTCTGGGGATAACAGGCGCCCTTCGCACCACTTCTTCAGACTCTCTCAACGTACTCCTTTCTCTGCCACCAATTGACCTGTTCGCTAAATATGTGGTAGGCAAATGCGCCCTAAGATTCAGAGAGTCAAACCAGCTCAAAACATGTCCATACGGGCACAGTAACTTCAGCCTACCTCCAGCAGAGGCTACGGACTACGCAGATCCTAAGCTCTGGTTCGACAGGAAGTACGCCATAAACATACCAAGCAGGGAATACTGGGAGGCAAGAACCGGTGACTCTGCGGGGTCGATTAACATCTATACGGACGGTTCAAAGATGGAAGACGGAGTGGGCGCAGCCGTGCACTCTTTTGATCTTCCAACAAACTCTAGCTACAGACTGCCGAATAATTGCAGTATTTTCCAAGCGGAGGTACTGGCGATTCAGAAGGCGGCGGAGATAGCTCACAAATCGCGAATAAGGGATAAGGCAGTTTTTATCTATACGGATAGCCAAGCAGCCTTAATGGCTCTGAAATCCTGTACTATCAAATCTAAGGCGGTACTCAACTGTCGACGCGCTTTACAGAAACTGTGCTCAAATAGGAAAGTGGAGCTCTGCTGGGTTCCAGGGCACAGTGGTTTCTTAGGTAATGAACTCGCCGACGGTCTTGCTAAAATAGGTGCAAACCTTGGGCAGGAAGCCGCGGTCTCGGTTCCACCGCCTCTTAACGTTATTTACAACTTCCTAGAGAGGAAGATGGTAAGCCGGTCCGAGGCCAGGTGGCAGGCTACGCCAACCTCCAGAACCACGAAGCAAATGTGGAACACTCACAACGAGAAAAGTACTAAACTCTTGTTAGCACTACCAAGGGCGCAATGCGCAACTTTAGTCGGTATTCTTACCGGCCATTGCCTGATTGGGGCGCACGCGTACAGATTGGGGCTAATCACTAACGATATTTGCAGGAACTGCAAACTTCCCGCGGAACGGGAAACACTAGAACACCTCCTGTGCAGCTGCCCGGCTCTGGCTAGGAGACGGGTGAAGGCTCTAGGTGCACCGTCTTTCGCAAATCTTGGACAAGTCTCGCGTAGCAGCATGCAGAGCCTGCTAAACTTTGCTACGGCAACAGGGACCTTTGATTTGAACGAGGAACTCTCAACACAGATCGATACGCAAGCGCACCTACCTTAGGCACATTGGGTCTCCTTTTTATGTGGTATCGCTATGGACCCTCGAGGGTCTATGCGAGGTTTTTTTTAAGCCGCCACTGATACCTAACCTAACCTAACCTAAGGCAAGCAGAGTTGTGTCAGGAACCGAGCTAAACCAGCTACGACAAGCCACTATGAACTACGCCAAACCACGACAAGCCGACACAGCAGAGCCAAGACGATCAAATCAGATGCCACACAGAGAGACGAAGAGAGGAAAGGACGAAGACAGGGAAGGACGAAGACAGGGAAGGATAAAGGCAGGAAAGGACGAAGACAGCGAGAGCAAAGGCCACACAGACAGACGAAGACAAAGAAGGATGAAGGCAGGAAAGGACGAAGATAGCGAGAGCAAAGGCCACACAGACAGACGAAGACAGGGAGAGAGCAGAGCAGAGAGAGTAAAGGCAAAGCGAGCAGAATCGTACCCACAGGATCACAGAGTCGAATCACGTTGAGCAGGACCAAGTCAAGGCGAGTAGAGCAGACGAGCGGAGGCTAGCGAACGGCGGACAGAGACGGAATACGTGACGGGCAGAGACGTAATATAGTTAGCTAAGACGAAATGAACTTGAATTTGAATGTGTTTTACCCAATCGATAATAAAGTGAAGTCAAGAACAAATAAATGTTTGTAACGAACCCTGGCAAACGCTGAACATACCCCGGCTATAAAACAAGTCGTTACACACTATGTCGATGCAGACTCCCTAGGCACTTAGTTCTTTAATTAAAGTCTTGTTTCTAGAATACTTTTCTAGTATGACTGCAAATAATAACAAAATTTCAATCTTCTGATTTGAACCGCTCAGAGATATGAATTAAGAATGTCTCGATTTGAGCTTTTGAGCGTTGCGGATGATTATTATCCCTCCATTCGTACATGCCTTCGCATAGAACCGAGCCTCGAACCAAAAAAAAATATATATTTTTTTTTATTTATTTGGGTCCAAAAACTACAAACTTTCGTGCGTTTTGGAAGCATTATTACTTCCCCCACTCCCACACCAATTTTTTTGCAAATTCCAAGTTTTAACATAAGCGGTTGCTGAGATCTAGAAACCAAAATTTTCTGTCTAAAATGCTTCCCCCACCTCCTCCCTCACACCCCCACCCTTCAAAATGTGGCCACTTCAATAGGCCTATCCATTCCATTCAGAAAAAAATTAATTTAAAAGCTTATAGGGTTTTGGAGCTATAAGCCCTCTATTATTAAAATAATATAGTAAAACAGGGTTTTCTTCTCTAGCATAGTAAATAATTGGGGGATTCCGAATAATCTTGTCTTTGGTTTTAATGAATTAGTTTATACACCTCTAATTTTTTAGTGTGTAGTTTAACTGTAAATGATATTATACCTGAACTTCAACTTTCTATTCATCTACAATAAGTAGATCGATTATAAGTACGTCTTCCGTTATGGAACTACAACTCCATCAATTTTCATCTTTAACCATTTTTAAAAATTTAAGAGAAACTCCTATATGAAGAAGAAGGTCTTAAAGAAAAGTTAATATGAGTAGGGTATTTGTAAGAAACTCATCCTTTGTAAACAGTTCATTGTCTTGAAGTTTAAAGCTGATGGATAAGAAAACGTATTTCACGTCTTAAAAGTACAGGAATACCAAATTTTCTTATCATTGTTATAATCTTACAAATACATTATTAAACATATTCGGAGAGAGGCATTACAAAATAAATTACAATTTTCTAGGTACGTAATGTAAAATTTAATTACGCACGAGTCTCTGAAGTATCACAGGAAACACAGGTATAACATTATAGGCGTAGGACATACCTACACTTAACTTGTCATGATCCACGGTCGAATTACTTCCATAATGGAGTAAAGAAATGAACGAGGACATTTTGCACAAATTTCTCTAATTTTCGGAAGAAGCACTTTAATTCAGCAAGTTTCTATGCCAGCAGTATAGTATGTCGTAACTAGACACATTATGGAAAATGCTACGTACATGCGTATAAAATGAAATTGTACGTACTTGGCAATGGGCAGAGCATGATTTATTTAATGAAAGAAAGCAATACGCACTATGGGAAAATGATAAAAAGGATCGGAAAACTGGAAGATTGGCGTCGGTAATAGCTGAGCCTAGTTATGGCATAAAAAACAGTTTCGTACTTTCCATCCGAGATATAAACTCTAGAACATTAATCTTCTGACAAAGTGTAATAGTCCTTCTTGGTTGAGACTAATGGCAGTAATATTTTACTGTGAATTGTGTGTGATTGCTTTAAAAAAATTAAATTATATTTTGTATGGAATTTTTATGAAGACACCGTGACATCTCGTATACTGTCTAACACGTTTTACATAATTAGACAGTTCCTTTGCACCCTTTACAGTGTAGATGGGTTGAACCGAAGTATGAAAATCGCAGCAAATACTAAAATAAACAATCTGTCAACATTCTGGACGCAACATTATTATTTTTTGTTTGAAAGTACAGGAATCATTTAAAGTTGTAGTCCTATTTACTTGCGATATGTCGTTATAACTGATTTCTATACGTCTGTTTGAGAAGCGGAAAAATGGACAAAATTAGAGAGTTCAACCCTTTTCACTCTTTTTGGGGTTGAATTTTGAAAAATTTTGAAATTGCATCTTAGGCGCTTAAATAAGGACGCTCGATCTTTAAATGTCAATAAAACTACTGGTCTATAAGATATCCACTAAATTTTTTTTCCATTTGAAAGAATATTTTATGGTATTAAGTATGGAATATAACGTCGTTCAAATGTCCGCCTCGGCTTTGCTTGGAGCACGTATTCGGGAAGTCCAATTTTTGATGACTTTGTTGCAAAAACCTTGCTGAATTTGCTGGTTGGCGTTCGTTATGTTGGCTTTGAGGGCATCAATTATTTGCGGCTTATGATCATAGACCAGTGATTTAAGATAGCCCCAAAGTAAAACGTCTAAAGGCGTTAAATCGCACGATCATCGTGGCCAGTTAACGTCGCCGCTGCGTGAGATAACGATACCCTCAAATCTCTCGTGCAGAATGTCCATCGTGGCATGCGCTGTCTAGCACGTAGCGCCGTCCTATTGGAACCACATGTCCTCGGTGTCCATGTCATCCAGTTTAGGCCACAAGAAGTTGCTGCGAAGTTTCGTTTTGGAAGAAGTGATGATTCCGCCAGACCAAAATCCGCACCGAACAGTGACTTTCTCGGGTGTATCTCCTGTGCATTGGTATCGTCCTAAATCTGACAATTCACACGTCCATTCATCAAAAAAGGGATCTCTTCTTTACAGACGATTTTTTTGGCGAACGTTTTTCGAAAATAAAATTTTATGATTTGCACACGTTTTTCAACGCTATGACCTTCCATGGTGATTTGCCGTACACTTCTCAAAAGTTCCCAACAAATTTGACAGACGTTACTTTAACAACATAGCTACCCTACCTATAACTTAACAAATTTCGAGCGTCCCTATTGAAAGACCATATGAATGGGTTCATACTAGGTAGGTAGGTAGGTACGCGTGCCTACCCGTGAGAACACGGACACACTTAGACCTAAGAAGGTCAGTTATGTTACCACAGGATCATCGAATCCGGTCCTACTCGTCAAACCATTTAGAGCTTGCAATGAAGCGTTGGCTTCTCGCGACCTCCATTGCGGCAAGGTGACTAAGACAGTTGAAGAAGTAAGCTCCAAGTTGAGCTTTCCTTCTAGCGGATAGAGCTGGACAGGTACAGAGAAGGTGAAGGACTTTCTCCTCCTCCTCATCCAGGCAGTTTCTAAAGAAATCGTTTGAGAAGAGGCCGAGTCTTTTAGCATGTCGACCTATAAGACAGTGTCCGGTCAGGACACCGACTGTGGTGCTGATACTCCCCCTTTTGAGCAAAGTCAGCCTTTTAGACCGTTTTAGATCCAGCTTCAGCCAGATCTGTCTCGCAGTGTGACATGTAATACCGTCTGCCCATCTTGAGTTGGTTTTCTCAATTGAGTCCAATCCCAGTAGCAGTTTACATGTAGAGAGAGGCACACCCAGATTCCGATGTTCCAGCATAATATGAAGGGTGTTACCGGGCCGAGCGAGTTCGTCAGCCATGCAGTTCCCTGAAATATCCCTGGGCCCTGGCATCCAGCACAGAAGGATATTGAACTGTTCAGCCATCTTCCTAAGAGATGATCGACATTCTACGGCGACCTTTGATGTTGTCGAGGCCGATTCCAAGGATTTTATTGCCGCTTGGCTGTCTGTGAAAATGCTAATATCCCTCAGCCAGGACAAGGCCTACTTGATCGTCATAAGCTCCGCCTGATAGGCACTACAGTGGTCCGGAAGGCGAAAGGAGCTGCTAATGTTAAGCAAGTCAGAGAAAACACCTCCATCCACCCCACCTTCAGTTTTGGAGCCGTCCGTAGATATGTGTAGACGGGTTGGGATGGTTGTTAGGAAATTTTTGTCAAAATCATAACTGCGGTGGGGTGTAGTCGGTGTTTTCAGGAATGTTATTGAAGTGATTCAAGATCGTGGAGTGACCTACATGTAGAGGCCCTAAGTCGAATGGCTGCACTGGCTGCCATTTGCTTGCCAAAAATGTCTATGAGTGGCAGATTGAATAGCATGTCTAGTGCTGCAGAGGGAGTTGTTCTCAGGGCTCAACTGATGCATATGCATGCCGATCTCTTTACCTTCCCTAGGGTGGTGCGGTTAACCGCCTTGTCTAAGGCCGTCTACCAGACAATAACACCATACATAAGTATCGGTCTAATGACGGACACGTAGATAGAATGAACTATTCGGGGTTGCATACCCTATTTTTTGCCAATGGCCTTTTTGCATGAGTAAAGCGCAACTGTTGCTTTCCTTACCCGTACCTGGATGTTAGGTCTCCAGTGTAGTTTCAATATGAGGAATTTTATATTTCCTGGTGAAGAGGACTAATTCTGTTTTGCGTGGGTTCTCACCCAACCCGCATTCAGCTGCCGATTTGGAGAGGATAGGGAGAGCACTCTGCAATATCTCACTCAGCGTGTTGCAGTGCTTTCCCGAGACAGCAATTGCAACATCATCTGCATAGGCAATCACTCTGCAGCCCGCCCCTTCCAGTCTCAATAGTAGTTTGTTGACCACTAAATTCCAAAGAAGAGGGGAGAGCACACCACCTTGTGGTGTACCTCTGCTGACAAACCTTCGAGAGGAGGACTCGCCCAGCTTTGAGTTCACAATCCTGGATATTAACATCAAATTGATCAGCGCGCCAAGCGAGAACTCCACCTGCAGGATAGAAAGTGCGTCAGTGATTGCCTCTGGTCTGACGTTGTTGAAAGCTCCCTCGATATCAAGAAAGGCATATTTTCTTTAGTACTAAGAGATTTTTCAATGTTGAGCACGAGCGAATGTAAAGCTATTTCGACCGACCTCCCCTTCCAATACGCGTGTTGGGATGTTAACAGCAATCGCTAGTCAATATCGGCACGGATGTACACATCCATTAGTCTTTCCAGTGTTTTCAGAAGAAAGGATGATAGACTGATAGGTCTGAGGTTTTTAGGGCAGACATGAGAGCTTTTTCCTGCTTTGGGTATGAAAACCACCTTAACTTCCATCCATGTTTCAGGAATGTAGGTTAGATCCAAGCAGCCTTTCAAGACAACCTTCAGCCAAGGCAGAATTATATCCGAGGTCTGCTGGATTTCAGCAGGAATTATTCCATCCGGTCCCGCAGACTTAAATGGTGTAAAGCCGTCTATCGCCCAGAGAAGTTTGGTCTCTGTTATAAGAGCGTCAGAGTTGGACGGTGCATGGTTTCTTGTAATGCTTACCCGCTCCGACTCATCATGCGAGCTACCAAGGAAGTGGGTGTCGAGGAGAAGATCAGTGGTTTTCCTACTTGAGGTAGTCCAAGATCCGTCCGGTCTCCTCAGGTAGCATGGTGTGGTTGGGTTTTTAGAGAAAACTTTGAGGAGCCTGGATGCCTTGGAGGTTTCTTCTATTTCCCAACAGAAGTATCCCCAGGATTTGCGCTGCGCCTTTCCCAGTTCATATTCATATTTAAGAAGTGATCCTTTATAGGAGTCCCAAGTCGCAAACATCTTTAATGCTTTTAGCTTTGTTAAATAGTTGCCTACAGCACTTTTTAAGAGCCCCGAGTTCTGCGTTTCACCATGGCGGCTTTTGTTTCCCTCTTGGCCTGCTTTCAGGACAGGAGCTCGACAATGCCTCGTTTAGGGCGCGCGAGAGCGTGTTGACCACATCGTCAAGGTCAGTTGAGCTACTCGGTTGGAGTGGCGGTGTGGGTGGGAGTAAACCGCTAAGAGTTCATGCTAGATTGGCATCAGTCTATTTTTGTAAGCTTTTGGAAAAACAAAAAAACCGCCTGTATACTACAATTATGTTAAATTCATAACAATACTATGCCGAGTCAATAAAAGAGGTTATTTAGAACTCATATAATTATATTTTACAAATTTATCTATGCCGAGCGCATTTTGGTGAATTTTTGTAACCTCTCAGCATGAATCGAGTTAGCCAGAATTACTTGGTAGGTTTACTCCATCAATAAAACTCTACAACCCTTTAATATAAACTTTATTTAAAAAGAAACACCACTTCACTAAACAAAAAGTTGACTAATAAAGTGATAATAAATAATGATCACATGACAGCGCTTGATTATTGTAGAATAGAGTTAACAACAAATACCACACTGGATTTGTTCCATGCTTGTTAATTAAAAAAACCATGTGGGAGCCGGGTTGTTATGCTAGAAAGGCGTCAGTCCTGGATTGATGCCTTTTTAGCATGACAACCCGGCTCCCACACGATATTTTTACTAATAAGGAGTGGTCGGATAACTACCTTATGACATGATAAGATGTGCCGGACCTTCAAGACTTCAAAACTAGTGAAATCGCAATTTCGATAAAAAATTAACTGAAGACCTTCCAGCAAGAACCCATTCATATATGTACATATAACACGCCTGAGGAAGTAAAACCCGAATTCAAAATAAAATCACACTTGAAAGATAGGAACTTAAACAACCTCTTAACAGTTCTAAAAATATCAAAAACGTGTTCAAGGTGCTTGTTTGTCAAACATCCGCACAATTAAAGCACTCAGAGGTTGAATATAGGAAATCGTGTAATTAATTTATTGACAATGATATCAAAAACCCATTGAAGGCACAATAAATTCGATATTTAATCGAACCCAGGCGAAGAGTTGGAATTCCTAAAAATGTAAAATGCTGAAACAAATTTATTTTTGTTCAAATAAGAAGCTTCAAGCTTGTTAAGCGCTCCAATCAAGATGGAGATGCTCCGAGGTATGCGAAGTGACAGCGTTGGAAATAAATACAGACACTGACGAATCCTGTTTGAGGGAACGGCGATAGACTTGCGTTTTAGTGGCCTTAAACTCTACTCGATTTACTCTTCCCATTACAGGATTTAGTTGAGGTCAGAGTTCATAGCATTTAATAACTTTCTACATTGGAAATACAAGTTTTCCGGGTTCAATACGCAAAAATAAACAACAACAGTATTGAACCCGGAAAACTTGTATTTTCAATTCAACATGTACTGTGAAAACATTCACCAAAAACTTTCTACATTTAGAGAGTTCTAAAGACTGATGTACTTATGCAATCGACTTGTAGTAGGTGTTATACAGTGCACTATCGTATAAAGGGCTATGGATTGAGAGTGAACGAAACAAGGTCGTTAATAGGTAACAAATCTGAAACTTGAAGAACGCTGGAGTTGATTGGATGTAACGTCATCATATTTTCGATAGTAAAGGTACACCGGGACATCCTGGAACGAGTAAGGCTTCAAAACTGAAGGCAGGGCAATTGGAGGTGTTTTCTCTGATATGCTGAACATTAGCAGCTCCTTCTGCCTTACAGACCATTGCAGTGTCTATCAGGTGGAGCTTATGACGATCAAGGAGGGCCTTCTGTCGAGGCTGAGGTGCAATGTAATATCTACTAGACAAGATTCCAAAATACAATGAACTCATCGACTTTCTAGAAACACGGTGCCGCTCACTCGAAGCATTAACCAATCATCACATGAAACTGATGCCGAAACCAAGTAAGTCGTCCAACATACATCACGATAACAATAACAAGCTTCAGTCCAAAGTCGCATCACATCACACTGTCACCCAAAGGGAACCATCATGTTCCGTTTGCAAGGCTAGCCATACAGTATTTGACGGTCAAGAATTCTTAGCACTATGTAAGCCAGAACGCATACCTGTAGTGAATAGCAAAAGATTATGCCGCAACTGTCTGGGCGAAGGCCACTACATGGCAAAGTGTCGCTCAGTGTCAACATGCAGAATATGTCGTCAGAGACATCACACGCTACTCCATGAAGAAGAGTCGTCCACCACAGTGTCGTCCACGACGACGCTAATCGGTGAATTATCAGGGCTGTCGGAGCAACGTCAGGACGGAACATCTGTTCCGTACGATCAAATCAACAGTCAACCACAACACAAGGTTTTGTTATCGACAGCATTACTACGAATTCGTGACAGTTCCGGAAATTTCCAAACCTGTCGTGCTCTTGTCGACTCTGGATCACAGGCAACCTTTATAACGGAACAGTGCAGTCAGAACTTAGGTCTTCAGCGAAAGGATCTCACCATACCAGTGCTTGGGCTCAGCGAGACAAACGCAAGTACATCCCGCGGTACGGTCGTACTTGTGTCCAAGCCAATCTACAGTGAGGAGATCATTAATTTCAATGATCATATTTTAAAAAGAATAAACTCAATAATACCGAACTTTAGCATCAACAAAGATTGGCCGTACATACAGCACCTGAACCTAGCAGATCCAAGTATCCGGCTCGACGGACCAAAATGTTGCAGCGAACTTCAATTGAAATGTTTAAAACTCACGATGAACAACAATTATTGTGATTTGTACGGATCACGAATGGATGATAAGAATAAAAGTAAAACACCACGTTCAGATGTTAGAAGAAGACTGACGTTTTTATTTCACTTTTTTTGTAGGTTGGCAAACATGACGCGGTACCATTTTATTCCAGCGGTTGGCGTGAACAGATTTAAGCATTTAACATAGACAGCCAAGCGGCTATAAAATCCTTGCAATAGGCCTCCAGAACCTCAAGGACTGCCGTGGAATGTCGATCATCTCGGAAGGAGATGATAGAATAGTTCAATATTCACCTATGCTGTGTGACGGCACACAAGGATTTTTAAGGTAACTGGCGCGGTATTACTCTTCAGATTATGCCGGATAATCGGAAACTGGGTGTGTCTTTTCTACATGAAAGCTGTTACTTGAATTGGACTTAGTTGAGAAAACCAACTCAAGATGACTAAATGGCATTACATGCTACACTGCAAGATAAGTCTGGCCCAAGCTGGATCTGAAACGCTCTAGTCCTGGCCAGCCACTGTCTTATATACTGGCATGCTACAAGACTTGGTTGCTTTTCAAACGACTTCTGTAGACGCTGATTAAATGAGGAAGAGCAGGAGATAGTCCTTTATTTTCTCGCACCTGTCCATCTCAATGCGCTAGGAGAAAAGTTCAACTAGGGGCCTACTTCATCAACAGTCTCAATGACCTTGCTGCAGAAGAATCGTTATGTGAAGCCAATGCTTCATTGAAAGATCTCAATGGTGCAGCGAGTAGGACCGGATTCGATGATTCATTGGTAACACAATGGACCATAGACCTAAGTGCGTCTGTTTTTTCTTATAGACAGCCACGTATATCTTCCTGTCGAACGCCATATATTGCAACCTGAATAGTGCGGTCCAAAAGAGAACTGTAAGTCCATCAAGGATACAAGGATCATCAATGCCAAATACATTTAGTTCCGAACTCATCTACTGTAAATTTTCGTGGCTGAAACCCGTCGACAGAATAGACCTTGACAGAATATAAGTTATGCCTATAGGTTACTCTTGGAGGAATCTTTGCAGAGAAGAAAAGAGCGTAGGTATATGTCGAATAATGGTTAGTTTCCAGAACAACAGGACCAATAAATAGGATTGCGATGGGGTTTAGCCAAAGAAGAGTAGTACTTTCAAGAGTCATGGGAGAATGTCATTTAGACCGGATTTGTTAATATTGCGATCATGAAGGATTTTTGATGACAGTATTATTTCTCTAAATAAAATAGTCGGGAGTGGGTCGCGGTGGAGTTTCTCGCAAAAATCTATGCCAAAAAGAAAGAATTAACGACTGTATGGTTGCCGTCAAACGAGGAGGTCTGGACGTCGAAATAAGCTTTTGCTAACATTCAAGTGCACTCCCGGATCTTTTGTCTTAACTTTTGATCATCATCTGTGTTTACACGTGTAATTATGGGTTTGAAGGTGTTTCTTGTCTTAATGAACAGTCCTCTATTGTTCCATCTCATAGAGACAGTCTTGCGTAAACAATGAGTCTTTAGATTGTTTGAATCTTGTTAAGCTATGAGAACTTAAGGGCACTCTTAATTCTGTTCAATTCTCTTGTCATTCTGGTAAATCGACTGTTAGCGCTCTTCACAATTTAGTGCAAAAAATTGAGAAGACGTTGACAGCGAAGAAAATAGCGTTATGCTCTTTTCTTGACGTTGAAGGTGCTTTTGACAACACTTCCTACAAATCCATTGAATTACTTACTCGTAAAATAGGAGTAAAAGAAACGGTAACGAGATGGATGGTAGTGACTCTCGTAGAATCTCGGCTCAGATCGGAGGTAAAGGTCTCACTGTACGAGCGGTGAAGGGATGCATTCAGGGAGGTGTACTCTCCCCACTACTGTGGTGCATTGTTGTCGATGATCTCCTTAAGGATATGAGCATTAAGGGTTTTGAGACTCAAGCATACGCTGATGACCTGGTGATCACTGTAAGAGGTAACCATGACTGTGTTATTTCGGACCGCGTGCAAGAGGCCCTAGAGATAGTAGATCACTGGTGCATCCAACAGGGATTAAGTATAAATCCAAGTAAAACAATTATAGTTCACTAGAAGACGGAAGGTAAACTTAAGTCCCCCGATTGTGAGAGGAACTACAATTGAATTCTCGTCCTATGTCAAATACTTGGGAATTACCTTGGACAAGTGTCTGACTTGGAATTTACATCTTAAAAACACCTCCACACGAGTAACATTGCCTTTTATGGCGTGTCGAAGGCTCTGTGGTACCACTTGGGGTGTCAGACCAAATATGGTATACTGGACCTACAAGTCTATTGTAATACCAAAGATCACATATGCCGCTATGGTGTGGTGGCCAAAGGTTAAACAAATCACAGCACAGAAGGCCCTGCAAAAAATTCAGAGGCGTGCTGTTCTTAGCACTACTGGGGGACTTAAATCATGTCCCACTGCTGCAATGGAAGCCATGATAGAATTGGCCCCATTACACTTAGAGATAAAGAAGGAGGCTCTGAGAGAGGCCATAAGGCTACAGCAGTACCTTGTCGGTCACCTTAAAATTCTACAGGAATTCAATCAAAAGGACCTAACCGACTCAGTAAACGATAACATAACAAACAAAGGTATATGATTTTGAGAAGCCATATATGGTGACTCTGGGAGATCGTGTATCATGGCAATCTGGTCTACCAGATTTTGGGGAAGGTGCTTCAGTCTGGTACACGGACGGCTCTAAGACCTATAGTGGAACTGGAGCGGGCGTGATTGGACCCAAGTGTAAAATATAGACGGCAATGGGACATACAGCCACTGTGTTTCAGGCTGAGGTACATGCCATAGAGCTGTGCGCAGGTAAATCTGACTGCTAGCGCTGAAATCTTATTGTTTCCGCTCTAGGCTTGTGTGGGACTGTCATACTATTCTTAAAGAGCTGGTTTATCATAATTGTCTAACCCTGATGTGGGTGCCAGGACATGATGGTATTGCGGGTAATGAATCGGCTGACCAGCTAGCTAAGCGGGGAGCCAACTCACTAATAATTGGTCCGGAACCATTCTGTGGAGTAGGTAAAGGCTTCATTAAAGATGGCATTTTAAAGTGGGTAAATCTTCAGGTGGAAGATTATTGGAACTCACTTTCAGGACTTAGAGAGTCAAAGAAATTCCTGACTTTGTCAAGTAGGAGACCGTCGGAATTCCTTTCCTTAAGCAGGTATAACGCACGGGTTATAATGGGATATTTTTCCGGACATTATTTCCTTAATTATCACCTTAAGGTCATCGGTAAAGTATGACCAGATATGTCGATTCTGTGATACCACATCTGAAACCACGGCACACATTCTGTGTGATTGTGATGCAGTGGCCAGATCAAGAAGGCAGATTCTCGGTGGATTTACTCTCACTTATGAAGACCTGTCGAAGACTCCCCTGAGTAAAATCATCTCTTTTCTCAAAGGAATCGATATGGCCCAGGGAGTGGTTAAGAACCGTGAACAAAAGACCTCTTAGGTCGTGGTTCGAGAAGCAGTGAGGCTTCTATAAGCTCTACCAGATAAATAAATAAATAATTCTGTTCATGCATATTCACATTCATTATTTAACTTTATCCAAAAAATTCAAGTTAAACGACTCTGATGCTCAGTTGATTTTTTCAGCGGCGGAGCGTGTTTTATAAAAGGGTAAGTCATAACATAACACTTAAGATATCGACAAGCTGTAACGAAGGCTGTTAAAAAGGTTCTAAAAATAAGGGTTCAACGCCATCTAGATGTGATAATAGAATTTACGGAGCTGCTGTCTTTACAGTTTGCTGGTAACGTAGGGACGAGAATTAATTTTAAAAATTAATTCGATAACCCGAACGGTTTCTGAAATGATTTTAATTTTGTCTCGATCCAGCTCCTTATTATTACAATTATTTATCACCAGCTACTACATAGTAAGAATAATTTACATATTTATCTCCTTAGTGCTTTCCAGACTAGGTAAAACTACATCATAACCGACCTGTTCATGCTGTTTATGTATGAAAATGAGGTAGGTATGTCGATACAATGTTAATCCCTGAGGACAGATGATTTCATGCCCGTGGGATGGACATAAAGTCCATGAATAAGTGATGAGCATTCAGCTACTCTACAGTTTTATGGCCAGTACTCACTCACTTAAAATGCGAATAAACACACTATTCTTCCGAGTGTCCTTCTATAGATGCGGCTCGATGTATACTGAAAACCGTATCCCGTGAAGTAGTTCCTCGGAGCACATAAATTTGTTTAATATTTCCATTAAATTTTAGCACCTTTTTGGTGGTATCACAGCGGATGCTTGGTCTTCAACTTTCCTATTGTAGCCTGGAGCGATGAGGTTAATGTTGTAGCTTGGAATATAGCATTTTACCTACTAGCTCTAAATTAAACATAGGCTACACTAGACTTCAGTTAGCATAGTGTAGCGAAATACTCCTACTTCCTTGATGGAATAGCGCATTTTAATGGCGGCTTACAAAACGGATCCATGCACATTATTGTACATGTTAATTACGTTGTATGAGTGCATCCTAGATGTTAGCGTTTTAATAATAAAAGGGTAGTTTTAACTGCATCCATTTTTTGGTTTTGTCATGGTGACATTATGCGCTGAGCATAGAGGATTTATGGGAAAGTCAGTCAAGTGCATCTACGGAGCTATGAAAACTGCTGTAGCGTGAATAACGATAATAAATTGATATAAGCTTTTAGTAGCTTCTTTTTTTAAGTTTCATAACGATACCCGCTAAAAAACTAGACATATTATAGTTTAATTTTTGCTTAACAAATGTGATCCACGCCTAATAAAAAGAAGTGATATACTATATTTGCTAATGAATGAATGTTCTGACTGTAATTTTTCCCCCACAAGAAAGCACTAACTAATTAGAAAATATGGCATTCCTCTAAGTAGGAAAATGAACAAAAATTTCAAACAGTCTGGGTGCAATTTAATTATTTCTTGGGTGGAAGTCCGGAACTATGCTAATCTTAAGAATAACGTTCCAATAAGCCTTTTGGTTATTTTTTAGGTTGATAATAGCATAGTAGTATTTAACGCAAAAAATAATAAAGTTGCGACCGTATTATTGGCAGATTTTCTATTGATTTACTATTTTCTTTTCAATTTAAATAAAGACATAGATAGGAAAAACACCCCCCACCCCCGTACCATACTACCCCTATAAAAAATTATATTTTTCCAACATGCTACTACTATAGCTCTAAATAAATACCAGGTTTCAGCTTTATATCATTATAGGTTCTCGATATAAAAAACGGATCCTTTTCCTTTTCACCCTCCCCACCCTCACCTACAACATTTTTTTTTCTGCTGGGGGTCTATTAGACCTACTTTTGGTAAAAAATTTTAGGCATCTATCTTACACTGTTCTTAAGATATGAGACGTGTTTTTTTTTAGAAAAATTCGTATCCCATCCAATTCATGCTCTCTTAAAAAATTTTGCTTTCAGCAAACTTCATTTGTCAACCTTAATACAGAAACCGAATTTTATTTGTCTAGTGCAATTGGTTCGTGAGATATCGTAATCTTAAGTTTTTAGCCCCCACAACTTACGTTACTGACCACACTCAAAAATTTGTTTCTAATTTATTCTCCTACCTATCCTATTCTCCTATACCTACAGATATTCATTAAGTTTCAGTTTTGTGAAGTTAACCGTTTAGGATATATGGATTTTAGAATGTGTCGATCTCGGCTTTTTTGAGTTTCGGACGCATTATTTTTCCCCAACTTCCACACCCCTTCACCTATATTGACAATTTTTATGCAAATGGGTCCACTATCAAAGCTCTAAGTATATTCCAAGTTTCACCTTCCTAGCATAAGCGGTTGCTGAGATCTTAAAACCAAAATTTTCCGTCTAAAACGCACCCCCCTCCTCCTCCCTCACACCCTAACCTCTCAGAATTTGGCCACTTTAAGGGACCTACCCAGTCTATTCATAAAAAAAAATTCAATTTAATATTGCAAACCGTTTGGGAGCTACAAGCCTTCAAACGATTTTGCGTACGGCGGACAAACGGACTGAAATTGTTTTTTGCTTTTTTCGTGTCTACTAGTCATAAAACGTGAAAAAAAAATTGTTTTTTTCTAAAAATCGATCACAATACTGTATTATTAGAAGATAATAAAGTAAAAGCATGTGGTCGCACCTGTATCTGAACTCTTGTTAATCAGAAACTGTTCGGAATCTATGTTCAAACAAACACACTTTTTCGCGAAGCCAATAACGTAACTGAAAGTAGAATTTATTTCGATACAGTGTTCAAGAGAATTTACTACGTGCAGTAAACTATACACGTAGATTATTGTCTACGCATATACAATTACTGGTATACGATTTTTTACTGTTGACTCATAATGTTCTCTAGGCTGCTAAGTAATCAGATATTATCATGTTCTCCACGGCATTGTTTATCTTCGCCGTCAGTATTTGTCTACTTGACCATGTACACAATTATTGTCGACATGTAGAGAAACCAAACTAATTGCTTGGTCTCCATGGTTCAGCGAAATCTCTTTTGACTGAATTTTTTAATAGCTCCAGAGTGTAACTAGAAGTTTGATAATGTATCGGTAACTGAAGCATGAAGCAATATGGAAATTTGCCGGAAATATCTCATTTCATTAAATTAAGTTCGGTGTAATTATTTTCACAAGAGGTGTGCATTTCACCCTTCCCACTCTGATTGTCATCATAATTTAAATTGTACGTAAATAAAATTAATTATAAATTTTTTTTTTTGTTAAGTGGTTATATACAGTTGTACCGCGCGAAACGATGAAATTTTCTCGATTTTTTTTTGACACCATAATAAATATTTATTGAAAATCTTTTGTCAACGTTGATTAGTACATGTTTTGAAGTACTTCTTCAAATTTTTTCATATAAAAATGTTAAAAAATAAAAGAACTACAGGTGAATTGGAGGAGCGCCTTTTTTTCAAAGTGACTTGCGGTGGTCATGATATCTCAAGAACGGTTCATTTGAAATCAAGAATTCAAAAAAATTTCGTTGGTATATTGTATTGTCTAGTCGCTGAACGAAGGATTTGTAAAAATTTTGATTTAAAAAAAAAATGGCGACGGTTTTAACAAAAAGTGTACTTTTTCAAGGTGTAAAATTTTCGATTTTCTGCTCTAAAAATAAGGTTTTCACAAAAATTTAAAATCCTTCGTTCAGCGACTAGCTATTATCATAATAAATAAGTGGTATAAATTTGGTGTTGATCGAATTGATAGTTTTTTAGTAATCCTGTCCACCGTAAAGGTACTTTCGAAAAAAAAAGATTCTGAGATAATCGCGTCTAAAGTTTCAAGTTTGTTTCGGCCGCTGTGCAGATAGTGTGTTATAAATAGCTACACCTTCGGTTCTAATGCTCCGATCGTTATGAAATTTGGTGAGAGTATTCTTGAGAGAATATACTTAAAGAATATGCAATAAAAAAAATCGGTTTTTTCGTCCATCACAACTGTATTTAACCCCTTAAATGAACGCGTCTTGCGAATTTTTTTTTCATTACTAAGAGTATATGCAAATGTTAAATTCAGGCGATACTAGACTTGATAACAAAAAATAAAATTTATAAATCTTTTTCATTTATTCATCATGTAGGTATCCCACAATAAAAATAAATTACAGCATAATCTAATTAAGGATTAGGGAAATTTTTTACTTTACCTTCAGTATATACGCAAACGTAATAATATATTTTTCCTCATTGTCGAATTACGCCAAATTTTCGTACTAAATGAATACGATAACTACCATACCATTTCCTGCGATAATCCACACCAGAAGGATAAATTAAATCGTTTGGAAAATTGCGCTTGTTGTCTATAGGTCGGTATATCAGATTTTGCAGGCGCTTGCCACGAGTAGGTATGTATACCAGGTATTCCTACGTATAATACCAAATGAGACTGCTTTCTATTAATTATATTTCCATGAAATTTGATGAAAATTAAGTATAACTACGAGTACGTAAAATACGCTTTTGAATTTGAAATGGAAATGTAGAAGATTTGAAATGATAATCCCCACAGAATGTACAAGGAATTTAGAAAGGATTAGATAACACGTGGTACAGTATGTGTCAGGAAAATCCCAATTAAAATTGCGGCAATCGGGTAAGGAGCAAGATACATAAAATCGGAAAATGGTACAGGGTTTGACTGTAAATATTTCTAAATACTTCCTATTTATTTTTTTACTCAAAGTAGTAAGTACATAACTTATAACAATTTAATACTAAAAAACACTGTAGAGAACACTCCTATGGAATAAAAAGTTAGTTCTTTTTGCACTAGGTTGTCATGTATGAACAACCAAATAGAACCACATTTGGTTTGTGGTAAATTTCACTAAATTATAATTTGTGAAAATGAATTTCAGTTCTATATAGCACATATGGAGAAATCCTCAGCAATACCAGGAGCTGTAAGGGTGTTTCGGATAGTAGGTATGGTACCACCCTCTGATGAGTCAATGCCGTCAGTTTTAAACTGGCTTCTCCAGTGAAGGGTTTTCAACTGTCATGTCTTCAACGACAGTAGCCAGGACTGCGATCAGGGCCGTCCTTAGTAAGATATTCGGTGCCCGTGGGCTACTAAAAATAATGCGCCCCTTGTCATAAGAAAATACCTGTAATTTTGATGGCTAGTGGAAGCAAATACAAAATATAAAAGTTCCAGAACGATATCAGTTTAATGATCACAGGGTGTATTATTTTAATAAAAACAAAATGAAATTAAATTATGGTATAAATATTAAGGGAACGTGTTCAGGCGCGAACGCAGGGAAGGGGGCGCATTGACCCCTCCCTTAGGAGTTAATAGATAAATATGAAGGCACAACGATAAAGTAAAAACCAATTCAATTTATTATCACTTCTAAAAGCAATTACCGTGTTTAACCCATTTAAACCCTCTTAGGGGCTGAAAAAGGAAATAACTTAAAAACAAGTTTTAGGCTACTATTACGCCAGCCCGTGGAAGTGAAAAGTTAGTCGATATCTAATTAGACCTGGGAGATATGGCAGAATTCGTGAAAAAGTATTGAACCCTTTTACACCCCCTTACGAGTCGAATTTAAAAAAAAAACCTGAAAACACTTTCTAGGTATTTATATGAAGAAGCCGTAGAATAAAAACAAATTCAATATTTGAGAAGACCTAATAGATATGACGAAAATCGTGAAAATATATGCATTCCATTTTCAATGATAACTTTTTTCACCCCCCTTCCAAACGCCAATGGATATTTGGAAAAAAAAAGTTATCTAAATTACTTTTCTAGTTAATTTACATACATATACCGAGTTTCAACTTTGTACCATAAGCTGTTCTATAAGATAGGAAAAACACTCCCCACCCCCGTACCATACTACCACTATTAAGAAATATATTTTTCCAACATGGTACTACTATGCCTCTATCTAAATACTAAGTCTCATTATTATAGGTTCTCGAGATATAAAAACCGGAATCTTTTCCTTTTCATCCACCCCATTCTCACCCTCTACAACCAAACCCACAAAAAAATTTTCTGCTAGGGTCTACGAGTATTAGGCCTACTTCTGGTAAAAATTCGAAGCATCTATCTTACACTGTTCTTGAGATATGAGATATGATTTTTTAGAAAAATGCTTATCCCCTCCACTTCCATGCTCCATGCCCCCTTAAAAGAATTTACTTTCAGCAAACTTTGTTTGTCAACCTTAATACAGAAACCGAATTTTATTTGTCTAGTGCAATTGGTTCGTGAGATATCATAATCTAAAGTTGTTCATTCCCACCCTCGTACGCCACTACCACAAAATTGGTTTCCGATCTATTCTCCTGGTATACCTACAGATATTCATAAAGTTTTAATTTCGTGTCATTAACCGTTTAGGACATATGGATCTTAAAATGTGTCGATCTTGGCTTTCTGGCTATTCGGACGCATTACTTTTCGCCACACTCCCACACCCCTTCACTCATATCAGCAATTTTTTTTCAAATGGGTCCACTATTGAAGCTCTATATAAATTCTAAGTTTCAGCCTCCTAGCGTAAGCGGTTGCTGAGATCTAAAAACCAAAATGTTCCGTCTAAAACGCTTCCCCTACTTCCCTGCTCACACCCCCACTCTTCAAAATATGGTCACTTCAAGGGGTCTACCCAGTCTATTCATAAAAAAAAATTCAATTTAATACCTCAAAGGGTTTGGAAGCTACGATCCTTCAAACGATTTAGCGTACAGCGGTCGACGTAGGGCGTACGGCGGACAGACGGACCGAAAATGTTGAGGGTAGCAAATTTTTTTTATATAATCTATCACAATACTATATTATTGAAATAATAAAGTAAAAATCCATTCCCGTAAATGTCAATTGCTGTACTGATAAAGTAAAAAGCCACTTCTTTATGTTCGATTATTTTAGTGTATCAGATGAGCTCATGCGCGCGTCTTATATCGCGGCACCAGTTACAGTAAGCGCGTAGATCCGCTTGCCCCAACTGTCAAAAATCTGCCAACTGTCTGGGCGCGTTTAATGCTGAGATACGGTGTATGTCACTAAGCAACTGATAACCTAAAGAAATCAGGAGGCTATATGGAACATTATTTTGGAGGTTATCAGTCCCCTAGTAACCTATACTGCATCCCAGCATTAAACGTGTCCAGGCTTCTTCCCTAAAAATAATAAAGATGCTCCCAGATAATTGGCAGATTTTGAATATGTTCACCTGGCTTATAGGTATTTAAACCGGTTTGCAAGAATATGTACTCGGTGGAGGAGTACAGAAGTTGGGGACAATCCAATGTGCCTCAAGAGCTCTAAAGCTAGTGTCCAGCCATTTTGAATACATCCCCTCATCGTTTCATGCTACAACTAAATTTGGGGGCCCCAACGCCAATTTTTTTTTTATTGCACATTTTTTATATTTGAGTTTTTAAGCCAAAAAAAAAATGAAAAAGTGCTTTTTTGCAACTAGCTGCCATTTTAGTCTCAGGGCGTTTTTTCAAAATCGGAAAACGACAGGGCCCGAAATTTAATCTAGTTTCATAAAATGTTTGGATTTTTGGTTTCAGATCATTTGGCAGGGCTGTAGAAGGTACCGCGTGCATCAACTCCTGCCGATCGCGACCTTATCTCATGGGAGCTGGAGCCGCCATTTTGCAATATTTTTTTATGAAAAAATTCACAATTACTCTTCACTTGCACTTTTATAAAACCCGAAAATAGTTTTTTCCATATATATTTATTTTATATCCAAAAAAAATCCTGAAATTGAGGCATTTTTCGGGCCTTTTAACTGATACCGAGCCTTAAAGACAGGATTTATTTTGCTCCAAAAAACCAGAGACATACAATTTATTAACACTTTCGTAAACAAAAAACACCACCTCCAGCGGTTTTTCTTAAACACTTCGAGAATTGAAGATTTTGTTCAAACAGAAAACAAATCTACTAAAATTGTGTGTCAAATTTGTAATCTAAGGCATTGTCTAGCTTCTAAGAACCGCCAATGATGGATTTTCGTATCCTAAAAACCCTCGTTTTTCATACAGCTATCTCGATTTTTAATTTTAAGGTTTTTGGGTTTTTTAGGTTTTCCGTTCTTATTTGTACTAAATACGTTTCATTTTCGGAGTTAGTAATTGTTTTTTTGCGAACTTACAAGCTATTTGAGATAAATGAAATTAAATGAAGAAATTTGTGACAAAAAATGCATTTAAGGTTGGCACATTTCATTTTTAAAATTTGTATCTTTTTAAACAATAGTGTGTGTTGAATCTCTACTTTGACCGCGTCCCGGCCTTTTACTCATCAAATAATGAAGTTTCGTTCACACTGTGGGCAAATTATTATTTTTCGTTAAAAGGTACTTCACTACCTATGCACAGTCTTTTGGGGAGAAAATCAAATCAAGTGGCTACTAATTACAAGGAGTTTGAATTTCTCGATAATTTCAAGAACTCCGATAACTCGAATAAAGAATACTTGATTTTGTGGACAACCTCATGAACAACGGGGTGTGAAAAGGATGTGCTTGATATTTACCAACCAAATCTAGTTATAATTATATTATGCATATGTAATGTACATTCTAACCAACAACACAGAGGTGTATACTTAATGGCAATTTAATTTAAAGCTAAATCCCACACTTGCTTTCATATGGCTCCTAAATGACAAAGAAATTGACGATGTTGTTGTGAAGGAATGTCGAAGGGGGTGGAGATGTACAAATAGTTTGGACTAGTTTCACTTAGTATTTCAAGCGGAAACGGTTGCAAGTGCAAGCAAGAAATTGCTAAATGTGAATATAATGGCACTACATACTAAGCTAAGTTGAAAATGGGATTGCCTTCAAGTATTTAATGAACATTCCTACCCTCAACATACGAGTATAAGTACGGTGAAGTCGCCAGGTAACAAGGGTAGGCACCCAATGAAATGAAACTGCTGATGTTCTGGCCAGAAATGGTTTAGAAAACTCATTACGCAACCATTGTTCCATTGGATACCACAAAGTTAACCATCAATAGACGCCAAAAACTGGAAATTTACCTGCTTTTCAACAAAACGAAAGGTAGGAAACCATCAAAATTCTTTGCTTGATTAATCGGGAAAAAATTGTTAAGTGAACTTGTTAATAATAAGATGTTATGAGTGAATTTCACATTAGAAAATAATGTTTATTCAAACTTGTTTTTTTATACTCGCAAATCAGAATCAAAGGAATTTTTGTAGTATGTAATTCGATACGTTTTATTTATTTAAAATACTTAACCAATTATAATTGTAATAAATATTACATTTATTACCTGCGATATTATTTCCTAAATATTACATAGAAATTCACCACTGTATTAACATTGCCAATTTTTCTGTTTTGGTAGAGTGTATCACAACCACTAGCACTAAAAAAAACTGCCAATGGTCTGGGCGAAACTTTATTATTTTCGTGTCAAAGTTTGGAAGCGGTCAAAGTCGGAGTATATCATCAGTGGTTTCGAAATTATGAGGTTTCTTGGACAGTTAGTTTTGTTATTAAAAAAAATATTCAAAATAGAGATTTTTGGCCGATTAAACATTGGAAAAGCCCGTGTAGACTATTCGAATTTCGGTATATTATGTACACTAAAAGCCCATAGAAGTAAAAACGAATTTTCTGCCTTATCAGAATTAAGAGATATGATGAATTGTTAAAACGTATATACAGCCCCAAGTGGAAGCAATTACTTCCACTTGGGGTTTGAATTTCGAAAAAATTGTGAAAGAGGTTTTAGACGATTTCATAAAAAGCAACTTGATATCTCATGAAATACGAGGGATCTTGTAAAATTTATAAAAACGTAAGCAAACCCTTCACAACCCTTTGGTTTTTGAAATTTGGAAAATCGTGAAATTTGTTTTTAGGTCATTACATCAAATGCCGTAATAACGAATTTTATATCTCATCAGAACTAAGGGATGGCAAAAATTGTGAAAGCATATGCAAACTCTTGGGGTTGAATATTCAAAAATTGAGAAATGGGTTTGTAGGCGATGATATAAAAAATCTGTGGAAGAGAAAAGCGATCTAATATCTCATCAAACCTAAGAAATATGTCGAAGCTTTGTTGTGAACGGAGGCCTTGGAGTGGTTATTTCGACTTAAAAAAGTCAAAATAACCGAAGGAAAGGTTGAGGATCGGGAAACAGGGGTCCAATTCCGCCTACGTCCGAATTGGTGGCTGAAGTGCAAACTGGAGCGACGTGCTTGCTGGCTTCCGGGCTAGCTGCGGCCGTGGGGGGGGGGGGGGTACGTTGTTTGCACCTCAGACCATAAAACCCATGGCCTGTACAACAAAAATTTCACGCCGACTTACCCGAGTGATAAAATTGGGATAAGATTCCCAATCGGTCATGAGAGACCGAGAAAACTCCCTTCAACTCGACTGGCGCTGTTGTTATGCGCCGTCTAGCCCACCCTACCGTAGCCATACTTGTCCTTTCAAGAATTTCAAACGTATGGCCCCTAGAGAGAGGAATGAGGGGGCGGAAGGTCTTCAACCGAGATGATCCATCCTAATGGCCGTCCATTTCACCATTATTTTAAAGACTCAGGACAAAAAAAACAATTCATACAAGAAAATTAAAAAAGCAAAAGATAATAGTAATAAAAAAAATTCCCTTTTTTCCTATCGCTGCATAATAAAATCTGGTTTTTTTTTATCGTATTTTAATTTTATATTATTGTCCGTGTCAATTTCTGTCCTTGTAACGTCTTGTCATATTTTTTTATTTTATTTCATTTAAATTTAATTTAAATTTTAATTTATTTTAATGATAATTTATTTTATTTCTATGTTTTTTTTTTTTTTTGATTATAATTTTGATTTTGACTTTTTAATTGTTTGCTTTGTTTGCTTTTCTTTTTTTTAAATTTAATGTGGGCCAAAACTTGTTGGAGCCACTGTAGATTAATGGCAACAATTTAAGATCACTGATGGTATCCGGTTGTAGAACATTGGAGTTTTGGACAAGCGCCCCATAACCCCCAGGAGTCTCAGCGATGACATATTTCTGGATTTGGAACTTTTCTTTGCAGGACTTTAGTTTCGGTTGTAAGCAATTCGGTAAACTGGAAAAGCTACGCGGGGGTTTCCCTTATTGACTATGTCGGACAAATATGAGGTAACAGACGGATGAAAACGAAAACCCGCACAAATTGTAAAACCGGCACCACTACTATACACTCCACTTAACTTCTCATTTTTCTTAAATTTTAATTTGCCTTCGCCCGCGCCATAAAAACTGACAAACTTTAATTTTTTCGATCGCACGCCAAAACTTAACCTTAACCTTTTTTCCTAGCTGTCAGAAAACAACTTAAAACACTTGCTCAGCTGTATAACTTCTTTTCTTAATCACGACACTCAATGGAAACAATTCCGCCCATTCTACTTTTTCGCTCCGCGCGCCATCAAAAAAAATCACTTTAACTCTAATTATTTTCTTAATTTTTTCCCGTCCGCGCCAAAAACCGACCTTAACCTCCAGCTGTCAGAAAGCTCTCCCCTAAAAAAAAACCCAACCACCATTGAACTAACTTTTTTTGTGTGGAATTGGTGTGGATCACAGTAATGCCAACTGCATTAATTGATCCACACCAATTTTCACAGATGACACTACAGCTTTGAAAAGCATACAACCCCCTTACACCCCTTAGGATTGAATATCTAAAAATACTGACATTGACTTTTTGGCGCTTATATAGGAAACCTTAGGAAGTAAAAATGAATTCGATAAATCATCAGATATGCAACCTCCCTACACCCACTTGGGGGTTGAATATCCAAAAATCCTGAAAGGAACTAATAGAAAAATATAAAGACAACACGAGAAAGTAAGAACCAATTCAATTTCTTATCACTTCCAAATGATATGACGTAATTCGTGAAAACTTGTTTTACCCTTTTATACCCTATTAGGGGCTAAAAAGGAAAAAAATTTTAGGCAATTATTACGCAATCCCGTGAAAGTGAAAAGATATTCGATATTTGATCAGACCTGGGAGATATGGCAGAATTCGTGAAAAAGTATACAACCCTTTTACACCCCCTTAGAAGTCGAATTTCAAAAAATTCTAAAAACCCTTTCTAGGTATTTCAATGAAGAAGCCGTAGAATAAAAATGAATTAAAAATTTCGGAAGACTTAATAGATATGATGAAAATCGTGAAAATATATGCATTCCATTTTTGCGCCTCCCTTCCGAATGCCAGTGGATATTTGAAATTTTTTTTATCTAAATTACTTTCCTAGTTGATTTACATATATACACAAAATTTCAACTTATTAGCATAAGCCGTTCTATCTATAGCAAGAAAACATCCCCCATCCCCGTACTATAGTACCCCTATAAAAAATTATATTTTTCCAAGGTGCTACTACTATAGCTCTATACAAATACCAAGTTTCAGCTTTATATCATTATAGGTTTTTGAGATATCGGAACTTTTTCCTTTTCACCCTGCCCCACCCTCACCCTCTACATCCACACCCTCAACATTTTTTTTGTGCTAGGGGTCTATTATGCCTACGACTGGTAAAAATTTGAAGCATCCACCTTACACTGTTCTTGAGACGTGATTGTTTAGAAAAATTCGTATCCCCCCCACTTTCTTGATTCACCGCTCCCTTAAAAAATGTTACTTTCAGCAAATTTCATTTGTCAACCTTTATACACAAACCGAATTTTTTTTGTCTAGTGCAATTAGCTTGTGAGATATCGTAATCTAAAGTACGACATTGCTCCACTTTCGAAGCTTTATATAAATTTTAAGTTTCAGCCTTCTAGCGTAAGCGGTTGCTGATATCTAGAAACCAAAATTGTTCGTCTAAAACGCTTTCCCACTTTCCCTCTCACACCCCCACCTTTCAAAATATGCTTACTTTAAGAAGCGTACTCAGTCTATTCATAAAAAAATTTTCAAGTTAATAGCTCGAAGGGTTTGGGAGCTACGAGCCTTAAAACGATTTTGCGTACAGCGGTCGACGTACGGCGTACGGTAGACAGACGGACTGAATTTTTTTTTGCTTTTTGGAGGTAGCAAATTTTTTTTTTATTACAGAAATAATAAAGTAAAACACAAAGTAAAATTATTCTTGCAATGGTTTATTCTTACAATCATGGCCTGGCTGAGCAACACTTTCATTCTTACGAAGATGCCAAAAAATGACTCGATTCGTGGATAACCTCAAACCTCTTTCGAGATGGTATTTTTTTTAATTTTTTTATTTTTTTTTTTAAGTTTAACTAATCCAAATTAAAAATTAATTCATTCATCTTTAATTATAACGAACAAAATTTAATGATTTATTCTAAAATGAATAAGAATTCATTATTTAAGGAATTATTAACTTATTTTTATAATTAAGGAAACATGAATTTATTTTACAGTTAAAAGATTAGTTAAATTAAACTTAGTATTTTACTTACGATAATATTCGCAAAAGCTAGCGACTACGGTATTTTTTTCTAATTTTCTTCTAATGCCTTGCTTTGACGAAATGAAATGTCTTCGGGTGAGGTGCTGCGAACCAGTTTATCAAAAACCTCTTAACCTCTTGATATTAACTGAGGTGATGGGTACCAAGTCAAAACAGTGTTTAGCGCATCTGCCCTTCAATGCAGACCGCCTCTATTTCTGCTCATTTTCCATATCCACCTACATGGAACTAATAATGACCTCTCCCCTTGTGCTCCTTTCTGAGCTACAAAAGAGCTGAAATGATTGATACAATAAAGGAGCTAACACGAAACATCCATGAGTGTTCTTTTTGAACAGTGGGGGCGTACTCCCTTGTAATGACATGCCTGTGTTAAAAAGGAGGACAAATGGAAGAGAAAGGAAGTACTCCATTCATCCTAAAAGAGCGATCCCCGATTAGTCCTAGGATGATCGATTTTCGTTCCTCCAAAGTAGTAATTACCTCACAAATATTGTTATAATCCTGCTAATCAGTCAAGAAGCCGAGAGTTTCAATTCGAACCAGGTCAGCCTATGGTCAAAACGCATACAAAAATCGTTGAAGTGACTGGTTAGAAGCTTGGGTGCTCCAAATCAATTTCATATTCTAGAAGTTTAAATATCTTTCAATAAAACCAAAACTAAAGAAGTTCCCTAAAAAAGTAATTATAAAGAATTGTTTGCACGGGGTAATTATGACCCAATAACCTTAATACTTTGAACAACTCCCATTTGCATGTCAAGCAAGTGCACAGAACTTCTTTTAACGTGAAATATTCTTTCAAGCTTACTCGTTGCCGCTACCTTCATCTTGCCGTAAGCATTTTAATCAGAAAATCTTTTGCATGAATCCAATCAACTTAACTAGGGCACACATAACCCTTTCACTTTATCCGATATTAATGAAATGATAGCGTGTTTCTATAGGCCGGTGGAGCATGGGAAAATAAACGTGCTGTTTTAATAATTACATAAATATTGTTAAAATAGTATTAAATTGGAATCTGGATAGTACAAGTTTAACTATCTCTACTAGGAAAGTTAAAATTACGAACAACATTATTAAAACGTGATTGATACAGAAAAGGTTCTTCTTGTAGTTCTTGATATTCTCCTATCTTTTAACATTTAAACAATTAGGTTTTTCATTTCATCTTAGGAAAATTGATTATTGTCATTTTGTGCTGCCTTTTGATTTTTACAGTGGTAAGCGTAATCACAAAAAAATCTGCCAATGGTCTGGGCGAAACTTTATTATTTTTCGGGTCAAAGTTCGGGAGCGATCAAAGTCGGAGTGTATCATGAGTTGCTTCGAGATTATTAGATTTCTTGGAAAATTAATTTTGTGCTTAAAATAAAAATATTTAAAATAGCTATTTTTAGCCGATTAAACATTGGAAAAGCTCGTGTAGACTATTCGAATTTCGGTATATTATGTACACTATAAGCCCATAGAAGTAAAAACGAATTTGTTGCCTTATCAGACTTAAGAGATATGACGAATTGTTCTTAAACCCATTAGTTCCACTTGGGGTTTGAATTTGTATTTGTTTTGTCAATAGATGATTCAGTAGAAGTGAAAGTGAATTCGATCCCACTAAACCTAAGAAAATTTCGGAATTCGTAAGTCACTTAAACACCCCCACAGGGGTTATAATATCGAAAAATACTTAAATCAGTTTTTCCCCTACTATATTCAAAGCTTTTAGAAGTGAAAGTGAATTCTATTCTATACTCGTAATTCTATTAGACTTAAGAAATATGTCGGAATTCGTGAATAAGTACATAACCACTTTACACCCCCTTAGGGGTATCGCGACCACTTCTGGCTGGGTTAAATAAAACTAGTGACTTCTTGAAACTACTGCATTTATTCCTAATTTTGTATATGCTTATATTCTAAAGTAATGCTTACGGTCTAACAATTGATTGGATCATGCAATAAGTGCTTACATGTTATTAATTTATTTGTGGGTCGATTCGTCACCGTACCTTAAGGTTATTGTTAGTTATTGTTATGGTGAATTTGGTGTCATTAGAATATGCAATCGGTACATATGTCAATTTGTGTCTGCCATAGTGAGTCGCACTAAGCATATTGTGATCATCTTACTGCAAATCATTCTGGCACTATTAAATTTTACTATGTTTGAATAAACAGGGGTTAGATATCGAAAAATTTTGAAAAATGTTTCTAGGCGCTTATATAAAGAACCCCCAGAAGTAAAATTGTTTTAATAGCTCGACATGTCTGAAAGATTTAACGAAATTCGTAAAAATGTGGGAAAAAAAGCATTTTTCACGGTCAATTTTTTTACTCCATCTTTGTACGCAAATTAAAATCTGATCTTTTTTTTTTGCTTTAATTACTCATGTAGCATATCTACATATAGGTACTGAGGTTGAACTAAGCGGTTTCTGAGATATGATAAACCGCCCCCACCCGCGTACCTTGCTAACCCAATCAAAAATTTTAGCATTCTTTGCGGATTTCGAGAAATAAAAATCAGACATTTTTCATGTCCACCCCTTCCCACTATCATCCCATATACCGTCATCACAATTTTTTTTCTTGCCTGAAGCTAGTATTACACTGTATGCCAGACGGTCAAATATTTGACCATTTCCCTGTCAAATGCTGTCCGATGGTGTCAGATAATGTAATGGTCAAATGCTGTTTGACAAAATGTTTCATTTGACCATTTGACCATCAATCTGACCAAATTTGACCGTTTGCGATTTCTGGAAAAACAATTGTGTCAAATGGGTCAAATGGGAAATGTCATTCGTGAACATTACATTTTTTGTGGCAATCTCTTAAACAAATAGAAATAAGTAATAATAATTAATTAATTATTTTAAGTACTGGAGTTCGGTTTTTTTGTTTGTGCGATGTCTGCCAACGAATTGGCAGCCGATGTGATAGCTGTGAACAGCAATGAAAGCGAGAATCGGGTAGAAACCCCCAAGATACGAAAAAGGATTTCAAAATGTGTTCAGTGCGTTTGACCGTTTGACACGAAGAGAAAATTTTACCATTTTGTCAAATGTGTCAGATAGTGTAATAACGCAATCGGGCAGCGTGCCAAATGGATATTTGCCATCAAATGCGGTAAAATTTTTATGGTCAAATATTTGACCGCCTGGCATACAGTGTAATACTAGCTTAAGGGCTACTGGGTCTAACTCCTGTCAAATTTCTAAGATTTTATTTGGTACGGTTTTCGAGACATAAAAATAAATTTTTTTTTAAAAATTGCTATCCTACACTTCCGTTCTCCACCTTCACATTAAAAAATTTTACATTCAATAAACTCCACTTGTAATTCTATATAGAGAAACTAAATTTTATCTTCCTGGTACAATTGGTGCAGAAGATATTGTGATCAAAAGTTTTTACACTCTACCACCGATAACCACCCTTCCCTCTTAGTCCATGTTTAATCTACTAGTATCCCTTATGACAGCCACCAAGTTTCAACGTTCCAGCATTAACCGTTCAGGAGATATGGATTTTAGAATGATTCAATCCCAGCATTCGAGCGTTTCGATCGCATTGTTTTTCCCTCCACTCGCACACCCCTCAACGCATTCAATTGGAATTGGTTGAAATATAAAACGAACGTCAGTGTTTCTACCTGCCTTAATCATAAAGTGCTGTGAAAAATTTCACTAAATTATAATTCGTGGAAATGAAATTCGGTTCTATATCGCACATGAAAAAAACCTCAGTAATGCCAGCAGCTGTAAGGGTATTTCGGATAGTAGGCATAAAACACCCTCTGATGAGTTAATGGTAAAAACGATTATTAATTTTGATTGGACACAATTAACAAGCTATGCAATATATCGAAACTAAAAATCAAGCAATGTAAAAAGTAATTATTCATCTGATAACTTCGCTGAAGCATATTTGTATAAATATAGGTGCGTTAAATACATATTTTTTACACAGCAAATAGTCACAATTATCTGGGTGTATTACAAAATGTTTTTCCTTTGATGTCTACTTTCTTTTTAATTAAATGAAATAGCGAATCACATGTCATATAATAATCAATAGGTTTGATAGGATGCCACTCCATTTTTATACGATTCACTCATTTTAAATTATATTTAATTAAAATTGGAAATTATGGACTAACTACACAATTCAATGAAATACGGTCATATTTTGTTATACATGCGTTGAGAGACAACATAATGTTAAATTGCCTTTTAGTGTGTATTTCCTTGCAATTTCGAATTTTTAAAGTCGCTTCAAACGAGAGTAAAAGACTAACAGAAAGCATATGTAGTAGGTGATACTGTAGTAGGCATCGCGTTAAATGTAGCTTCGCAATCGACTTATATTTTCTTTTAGATTCTAGATGAAATCTGAGAGTATTATAAGTTTAATCCAGCCCAATTAATGAGCGAGAGTCGTTCGTTCAATTCCATTGCAAGTGTCCGGCTTTAGCTAGAGCCCGAGAGCGAGCGCTAGGCAAACCCTTCCACGGGGATTTGATGGAGATTTCGGGGAAGAAAATTGGAGAGTTATTACTTTTCCTGAACAGCACAGGGTGGTTATAGCGATTCAATTCAATCAATTTTTCTCACATTCATCTTCTGTATTACCCAGTATCAACAACCCTTAACATCCGAGTTTAACAAGAGTTTGTGGTTCCAAAACGGCCTCTGAGCTAATTGAGCCCTGTCTGGGTGACAGGGCTGCCACAATCCAGCCCAAAAATTTGTTACGCATAGAACGAAGCCTCGGACGAAAAAAGGTTGTACAGTATTTTTTGTTTATTTGGGGTCAAAAACGCCAATCCGCTTGCTGATCGTCCAACCTTCTGTCTGTCTGTGCGCACGCACGATAACTCAAGAACGCCTTGACCTAGAATGTCAAAATTTTTAATCTGGATGTTTGGTCGAATTTGTAAGTCTTAGTTCTCGTTAACGGGTAAAACCGTCCTACTCCTTCGGCGCTGCCATACAAAAACACCTTAAGACACGTATTCAAGAATATTGGTTATGAACTTCGGAACGCTTTAAGCTTCGACAAACTTTTGTATACTTTGGTCTTTCAATAGTTGCAGTTAAAGGTAAGAATCTGAAAGAATTCCCATGAGTCCTTCGAGTAGGTGCAATACAAAAATACTATAAAAAATCTGCCAATGGTCTGGGCGAAACTTTATTATTTTTTGGGTAGAAGTTCGGAACGAGTTTAATTCTGAGATGCGGTGTAGTTTACTATGTGACTGAAAACCCAAAAAAAAGTTCGGCAAGCGGTTAGAATGGGGTCGCGCTAGAATACTTACGCCGCTGCCACATATAACATATGAATTACATAATTGGGTCATACTCCGGGACGAGGTCTAGTCCTAGTATAATATCAGTTGTTATGCCATTAGAAGGTTTTTCGTGATTTGGTTTTGGGCCATTACATGAAATCGGAAATCAAAAGTCTGTGGAAGTGCAAACCAATCTAATATCTCATCAATCTATAGAAATATATCGAAAGCCATACGTCCTATTGGAGTTGAATAACAAACATCCTGAAATCAACTTTTTGAAGATTATGTAGGAAGCCTTAAGAAGTAAAAATGAATTTGATATCTCATTAGAACTAAGAAATATGTAAGAATTTGTGAAAACATATACCCACTTTGGGGTTGAATATCCAAAAATCCTGAAATGAGTTTTTAGATATATATAAAGAAAGCCCGAGGAAGTAAAAACCAATCCGATGTCTTATAACTCCTAAGAGATATGACGGAATTCGTGAAAACGTGTTCAACCCGTTTTTAACCTCTAAGGGGTTGAAAAAGGAAAAAACCTGAAAGCAAGTTTTAGGTGATTATTAAAAAAGCCCGTGGAAGTAAAAAGTTATTCGATATCTAATCAGACCTGAGGGATATGGCTGAATTCGACAAAATGTATATATCCCCTTTACACCAGCTTGGGGGTCGAATTTCAAAAAATTCTGAAAACACATTCCAGGTATTTATATGAAGAACCCGTACAAAAAAAAAACAATTCAATATTTGGAAAGACCTAATAGATATGACGAAAATCGTAAAAATATATGCATTCCATTTTCACTGATCTTTTTTTTTGCCCCACTTCCGAACGCCAATGGATATTTGAATTTTTTGTCAGTATTACTTTTCTAGTTGATTTACATATACATACCGAATTTCAACTTTCTACCATAAGCCGTTCTAAAGTTAGGAAACGCACCACCCACCCCCGTACCATACTACCCCTATACAAAATTATATTTTTTCAACGTGCTACTACCATAGTTCTATCTAAATACTAAGTTTCAGCTTTATATTATTATAGGTTCTCGAGATATAAAAATCGGAACTTTTTACTTTTCACCCTCCCCCACCCTCACCCTCTACACCTTCATCCCTGAATTTTTTTCTCTGCTAGGGGTCTATCAGGCCTACTTCCGGTAAAAATTTTAGGCATTTATCTTACACCGTTCTTGGGAGGACGTGATTTTTTAAAAAAAATGCTTACCCTCTCCACTTACATGCACCACCACCTCCTTCCTCCACCTCCCCCGTCATACTCCCACCCCACAAAAATTGGTCACTTCAAGGGGCCTACCCAGTCTATTAAAAAAAAAATTTCAATTCAATAGCTTAGAGGGTTTAGGAGTTATAAGCCCTCAAACGTTTTGCGTACGGCGGACGGCGGACGGCGCACAGACGGACTGAAATTTTTTTTTGCTTTTTTGGTGCTTATTAGTCATGAAACGTATAAAAAAAATTTTTCAGGGTAGCAAATTTTTTTTTTTCAAAAATCGATAACAATACTTTATTATTAAAATAATAAAGTAAAATGTTCTCACTCAATTTGCGAAACTGACTCTCAAGAAATCGTTTAGCAACGTAGTTGAAATATTGTACAAATTACTTTTGAACAAAATTCCTTCACTCCTTCGGGTAGCTCCCTTAAAAAACGTCCTTAAAACACGTGTTCTAGAATATTGGCCGCTAACTTCAGAACAGCTGAAGCTACGACTTTGAAATTTTGTATGTGTTAATTTTTCGGATATTAAACGGTTGGGCGTAAAAGCATAAAAATGTTAGAAATCGAGTGAAAATTCTTGAAAAAGGAAAATCTTACTTTCGGTGATTTTCCTAGTTCACTATATGAAATTGAGCACTGAAGGTATTGTCTATCACTTTTGAGTAGCAACCAAGCGAGAGTCCTTAATATAGGACAAACTACATAGGCACTACGTGAACCCCAGCTACAATATAGTGGAGTTCAGTATTTCATTAGAGTCTCATACATGCATCCCATCGTGACTGAAGTATGTTTTCTCATATTTTTTTACAGATACTGAACTGGTTTTAGGAGGTTGGCCGATAATAGAGGGATTGGGTGTACAAGAATCGGTTGGGGTATGGCACTTAACTAGTAGGTGTTAATAAAAGTGCTGTTGTCTGGCTATGAACACTAGAACAGGACAGCAAAGTTGCCTAAAAAAATTCAACTGCCACGTAACTCTAATGGTATTTGTCAATCTTCCGAAGCCATTAACAACTGAAAAATTCGTGTAAATAAATTACAACTCCGCCATAGCCGCATTCACCAACAACGCATTACCGGAAAAAAAGGACACTGTCCAGAAATCTGACAGGAGGCCGGGGCCCGATTTGAGCTGAACCACGCCATTGGTGATGAAATTGTACTTTGCGTTGGAATTGAACGCACGACATCGCATGCGTAATGTTGTCTAGGCAATAGATGAAATACTGTATTTCGATTCATATTGAAAGCAGACCGAGGAGTACGCGTGTGGTGCATAATTTTCTAAGCATTGTTGTATTTAATTCTATTTCTTTAATTTTAAAGAAAATCAACAAATCCAACCTTTGGATGGGTTTGCGTGTGTTAAAGACATTTATGTGGAGCTACCCAATATTTCACTAAAATACGGATCCTGTCTATTTATTAAATTGGCGTTTGATGTTCTTAATATATAAACATAACGCAGTCACGATCGGCTGCAAGCCAATCGTATGATACTCTAGATGAAATACTGAACTGCGATTCATATTTTAGTTGGGAATATATCAAAAGAATGAGGAGTGCACATACGATTATTGCATGACCTTTATTTACGTAGAAACTATTGGATAGTGGCTACTCGATGGATGGTTAAACGATTTTTTGAGTTATAGTGAGTTCCATAAATTAAGTTGGGACATTTTTACAAGAATATTTGTATGGCAACTACATGAAGGACTTATGGGATATTTTTCATATTAATACTTTCAGCTGCGACTATTATAAAATTAAAGTATACAAAAAAAGTCGTACTTAAAGCGTTCTAAAGTTATCGTTCAATATTGGTGAGCATGTGTTTTAAGCACTTTTGTATGACAGCTACCCGAAAGAGTCGACGGATGACTCTAATTAATGAACTCAGTCTTGTTTTTGATATAAAACTTATTTCAGTAAAATTTTGAATCCCTGTTTTAACTCATACTAGATTTATAGTGGATTCTGTAACTTACATACATTTTTGAAGTACTTTTGTAGGCTGCTACACGAAGGACTCATTCGATTTGCATCATATTCGGAACTTTCGCTTCAAATATTGTAAACTTTAAGTATGCAAAATTTCAAGTTCCTAACATGAAGCATTCGAGTAATAATTGTGAATACGTGTTTTAAGGACTCTTGTATGAGAGGTACCAGAAGGAGCGGAAGGATATAACCCATTAACGAACTTAGCCTTACTTTTTTCATTTTACAGGTGGTGACAAAATTTCAACTTCCTAGGCCAACGGGTTCTTGAGTTATCGTGTACAAAATAATATGTAACTTTTTTTCATCTGGAGTAAAAAAATGTTCGTTCGGGGTACGTGTGTCTAAAACTCGAGCGCCGCTAGACTTATTTGGACAATATGTTAGTATGGTCTGCAGGAAGGTTTCTATTTATTTTGCTTCTGGTAGGTGGCACTGCAGTCGAGATATTTCGATTTTTCGTGCTTATTGAACGATTTGACTCAAATTAAGTATACTATATATTACTTAAATAAAAATAAATTCGTTAAAAAAAAATTGGATCCGGTAGGTGGCTGTGGTGTCGAGATATTTACGAAAAACAATCTACATACATAAAAGAGGATGTATAGACTCCTAAACCGCTCAACCGATTTTGATCAAATTTTCAGGGAATAGGGTAAACTACCCGGTTTCGGGCCCCCTTAAGAGATTTTTTTAGTTCCAAGACTTACTTTTATCTTACTGTGTACCCATTATGTACAAAAATTATTGTTGTACATTCGTCGTAATGTACTTTTTCTATTTTGATATCATAATTTTAACTAATAATAAAAAAATTAAGAAAAATAAATTTTAATGAAAAAAGACACCGTGCCCAGTTTCGGGCCCCTGTATAATAACAAATAATTGCAATGTTGTTGAAATTAAACTTAGGGTACTATAATGATATTTTTTTATTAAAGAAACAATTAAGGATATTATTTAATTAATTAATTTTTTAAAACCGTTAACAAAACTACAAAACTATGCGTTAGAACTAACTCGCGCTTAGCAAAATACCTAATGAAATGCGAAAATTTGATGTGTCATCTTCAAATATTCCAGAATGATTGCACGGGTTACTTAGAGTATACAAAGCGACAAAGAATTCATTCAGAATATCTTAAGCACCTTAAATTAGCAATTGAATTCTTTTTTATTTAGATGAAGCTTATTATAAAGAGAAAAGCAACAGGGTGGCCCGAAATAGGCTGGGGGGCCCGAAACCGGGTAGTTTACCCTATGTAGCATAAATAGTCCAGGGATGGTTCCTGTGAAATTTGGTACTGATCGAATGAAAAAAAAATTGTTTTTTCGACATTTTTCCAATTTTTTCGTGATTTTAGTACCCTAGTGCTCTAATTGTTGGTTTGTTTGTCCCGTATGCCTTTCTAAACCATTCATCCGATTGCGATGAAACTTGAAAGCAGACAAACTGTTGATTTGTTGAGCGCACTCTCGCGAAACTTTCCGTATTACCAAAACTATTCTACAATAGGTGACGAGTGTTTAGCGACAGTTTGTGTGTTTTCGGTGTGCACGTTTGACAAAATCGAACAACGGGAGCAACGGAAGCAACGGGAGTAGCCTGGGCAACGGAAGCAACGGGAGTAACAGGAGCAATGAAGCAACGGAAGCAACGAAGCAACGGAAGTAACGGGAACAACGGAAGCAACGGGAACAACGGAAGCAACGAGAGAAACAAAAGGGAAGCATGATTGGATATCGCTGGCTTTGCAGTTTCGATGCAAATGTCTGCGTTGCCGCGGGACGTGGCTAGTTATTTAATAAAAATATTTTATTTTAAACTATACGCAAGATTTTGTTTAGTTTTGCGAGATTTGTTAAAAAATTAATATTTCGCTCACTTTTCGCAACGAAAGGTTTCGTTCGTTTTTCAGTACTGATGAACGGAATTGATATTTGCGCGCTTTTTTATCACTGACATCTAGTAGCGAATTATTGAATTTCTTTTACTGCACTTCGAAGGTACCTTTCGGTTCGATTTCGTTTCGCCAGAACACAGGGTTAACAAAATATGGCAATGTTATTTATTGTTATTACTTATTACTATTGCCGGTAAAATTCAAAATATCTTTCGAAATTGGTTAGATATTTTATCTCAGGAATTTTTTATTTGTTGGTCTTCAGCAGCGTAATGGTTAAGCGCTTGTCTACCGATTAATCAACAGTTGGGGATATCGTGTTGGCGTTTCCCACCATAAACTCCACTGTCGCCGGAAAACAACAAAAACTTCTTAAAAATTAAAAATTTGCTTCTATGGTAGCTTCTCACCATGAAAAAATTCTATTTTCGCTTCTCTATATTTTAAATTTTTACCTAAACGTCTTTACGGTAGGCTAGAAGAAAAGATGCTAGAAAAGGGTTCGTTCTGCGCTTAAAATGTATAACTTAGGATGAGCTTCTAGCATCTGAATAAAGTCGTTTTACTGCTCTTGTAGATCTTCTGATCATAAAGCTAGGAAAGTGAGAGATTCGCTGCGTAGTATGCATTTAAAACAAAAAAAATACTTTAATATATGGATAAAACAACTGGACCCTCTAAGATTACTGACACACTAAAAACCTGCAAAATTTATGTTCAAGAAATGTTTTCTACATTTTACTATACAAGTGGCTATGCTCCACTTTTAATAATTCAAATCCCCAGGTAAGTTACGTTTATTTTACTACATATTCAAATATCACCTCGATTGTGTTACTCGCAGGAGGAAATGCAACCCCCGATCAAAGGCAATGATGAGCCGGAAGACAGAATATTTTTGCTTCTACGGCTTCTTCCTGAATTACTTGTAAGACTTATCGAAGCATTTTAATAACAGGAAAAGAAATGTAATTAGAAATATTTCCAGTAAGGTAATAAGCCGCTTTCTAAAGGTATGTAATAATTTTTCTTTTACTTACAATTTGTCGACTAAAAATAAATGACTGGTACAAAATTGCGTGCTTCTTTTTTGCTCCCAATTGGAAGATATATACAAATTAATTAATTTACCTGTCGTCTTTAGTTCAATTCAAGAAAAAATATTGTATTCACATCTTTTTTATTTTATTATTTGTATACAATAAATTGCATATCCTTCGAACTCAGACGTTAAACTTTTCTAGCCTTATTTACTCGTATAATATCTAAAGGTGAGTGTTCTTGCACACTTATCCAGAATAGAGTAGGTTAGAAAGTTTATATATAAAATAACAACAACATTACTGTTTTTATGATTCTTTATCCATAGATAGTAGGCTAGATTAGAGAAATTTATCGCGAATTGTTGCCCCAGTGAGCTTACTGTTGCCCCAGTGAGCTTACTGTAGCAGCTGTTAAAATCTATATTCTAGCCTACTATCAACAGGGAAAAGCGATAAAAAATAACAAAAACAGCAATATTCATGGTGTTTTCAATGTAAGTTTTAAGCACTACTCTAATATGGATAAATGCGCAAAAAAACACACCCTAAGTAAATTTTCTGATAAACATTCTTCCAATGCATTACTCGTATTTGCAGTGACAGAAAGTCGTAATGGAAAAATTCTCTTCAGAAAATATTATACTCTAAGAATGACGGCAGAGAATGGATCTGCATTCTTACAAAGGTATGATTCGTTTTGAAATTTAATTTTAAAGTGATGTACAGGGTTGCCAGATAATTGGCTGCGGAACCCTCCGATTGAACTTATGAAATAGCCCGAAACCCGCACGAAGACTTGTATCCCTAATACCGCGCTCAACTTTGAAATTTATCAGACTACTTAAATAATTGCGATTTCAATGACAAACTGTTCTCCAGAATTCTTAAGAAACACTGTAATATAAATATGTGTGTAAATATATAAATTCACATTTATCACAATTTTAAAAGTCTTCTCTGTAAATTAATATTAGCAGCAATAATGAAATTATTCATGAAAAATAATTTATAATTTTCATAATTCAATGAGATCAAAATCTTCAATGAATTATCCTACATATAAGTTATCAGGCAAAAATAAAATATGGCTTTTTGCTTTTATGAATAATAATATGTACGAGTATTAGCTTATGTTACAAGATGCACATCAATATTTAATAATGTAAGCATCTCATAACCACATTTGCCTAAGCGATCAGATCCCGAGTCTAAGGAAGATCAAGTCGCCTGCCGATTAGAGTCTTATACCCTAGGCAGACGACGCAATCGAATGATCATTCCTAGTCGAATGATCATTCCGCATCACGTCTGTCACAATGAAATTGTCGAATTGGTCATTCATTCGATCATTCGAATTACAATTGCGAAATAGTCATTCCGAGATAAATTCGTAATTCGTTCAAGCGCTGGCAACGCCATCTAGCGTCAAGCCCTATGAAACTAGTGGAACAAGTGGAAAATCAGGTGTTCCATCGTCCAAATTTTTCTATTTCTATCATGTGTGCATTAATTACGATCAATATTTTTAACGTTTCGTTTACAATTGCTGAGATATTAGCACTTTTCTATCACTTTATTTCAACATATAAAACGTAGCCGCATGCCAATGCAAAAATGGCAACTTTTATTGAGCATTCCAACAACAATAATATTTTGACAGATTGAATGTAATTCCGATAGACGTGTGTCAATGTTGATCATTGAATGGGAATGATCATTCCCCGAATGATCATTCGAATGTGTCGTCTGCCTAGGGTATTACATTGTTGCATACAAGCGGTTTAACTTAATGCTGCGAGCTTCAGGTTCGCCGGGATTTCAAGTAAAACACAGTTCGATTTCATTTACTACTTGGTCGCTGTTATCGATGAAAATCACTTTAAAAATACACTTTCGCGTAGAACTGATCGTCGTTTCATTCTCGCAGCAGAAAAACATATCCCCGGGTTCTGCGGCGCTTATATACTGCATGTCGTGAGTCGAGAGATTTCCAGCATATTCGGTTGTTTGTGTGGAATGCGCTAGAAGTAACTATTACATGCGAGAAATGTCTAGAATATGCGAGAAGTTATATTGACCTATCTACGATATTGCAAGGTTGTTGTTTTTCTCTGGAAACTTTAATACCAATAATAACTGAGTTGTTCGCATTGCCAGAGTACACATATAACAATAACTTTAATTTTTACAAAACATGTCTGTAACCCACTAATTCAGCAAAAATAATGTTTAATAAATTATGAAAAAATGGAACTGTACGACAGTCATCAATATTGGTAAATCAATTATCTCTTGTATGTTATATTTCAATGGGTGTCCTTAAGTTGAAAGAAAGTAGTTAGATAGATAGATTTGGAAATAGGGGTTGGTGTGGATAACGTTTGTCACTGCAGCCACAGTTGTCTCCCCGGTTTGATTAGGATTCCTCTTCGATCCCTGCGCTTACAATGAAGCCTAGTATTTTGCGAAGAGGAATGGTCAGGAATTTTGATGGGTCCATGAAATCCTGACCGAAGTGACGAAGCCTTTTGCGAGTTAAACCCTCACATTCACAGAGGATGTGCTCTGGTGTTTCGTCTTCGTCATTGCAAATTCTGCAAATTTTAGTCTCAGAGAGACCAATCCTGTTGAGATGCTTCCTCATGTGACAATGTCCAGTCAGAGCTCCCACTAAGGTTCGGGTCTGATATCTGCTTAATTTTAGATAATCAGATGTTCTTTTTTCCGAATGTTTTGGTATAAAAAGCTTTGTGTGCCTGTTGCCCGGTGCCAAGTCCCAGTGAATGGCACTTTGCGATTTTTGCCACATTCGGATGTTCATTCTCGCTGTGCTTAATGGTATCCCACAGAATGGATATGGTCCCATGAAGTCAGCTTCTGAACCTTTCCTAGCCATTAAGTCGGCCATTTCATTATCTACATAGCCGCTGTGTCCCGGAATCCAAATGAGACTAAATCTGTTCTTATTTCTGTTCTTAAGCACCAGATAGATATCGTGTGAAGTATTATTTTTCATTAGAGAGAACTGAACATTTAGTGGCAACAGGATTTGTGATATGACGTAGTTTGCAAACGTTGTATTTGAGCCGGTAACACTAGCAGATTTAACCCAAGAGACGACTAAAATTCAGTTTTCTAATTTTTATATTTCTATTTTTTTCTCGTAAATCGGCTCTGTTATAAACTAGCAAACAAGCACAATTTGCGTTGGCCGAATAGCCCAAAAAGCTATAAGTAGCTTGATTGAATTTTAATTGAATATTTAAATAGCCCAAATCGCGGTAAATAAACCAATCTGGCAACTTCAGTGGTGTAATTAAAATTCTCTAGTTAGGTTTATGCCTTAAGCAATCAACTCCCGGCAGTTTATTGACTTAGCGATTGGGATGACAATAACCGGCGATTACAACCGAAACAACCGATTACAACCGAAACACCGGTCAATTCGTTATTTATCATAATATGAAAAACTGTCCGATTTTTAAGAAAATAAATAAAAACTGCCGTGTACTGTCTGAAAAGTTGAGCCAAGTGTCCCAATGCTAGGGTCTATCACCCACTTTATTTCTAGTCTTAACTGACCTTATGTCATCAACTCTTAAATCAATTTACAATTTTGCACATGACGGTGCTTTAAGGAATAACTTTGATTGTATTCGTATGTGAAAGGACATCCGATTACAATGGTCACCCACTCTTTCTCGAGAAGATGAACAGCAGTTCAACAAAAACCACTCACCACTCCATTTGATTCCGCTCTCCCGTAACGCACTTACTATATCACCTTAATTTTAATTAATAAAAAACAAATCCCTTTTCCTCCACCTTTCACCTACTTCCTTAAGGCATATCTTAATAAGCTAATTGGTTCCGTAAAAGAAAACCAAGCATGTCAGCATCCTGCTCATAACATAGTCTTACGCCTTTCCTTATACCCACTCTCACTTACTCAAACTGTCCTTTTGTAAGTCACCGGAATGGGGTGAATCTGTCTCCAGAAATAACACGATATCAAGAAGGGTCTTGAAAAATTCTCAAATTGGCCAAAAGGAAAAGGTAGAAAACATTTGTAAAGAGCAAATCAGAATTCGACCATAAAGAAAGGATCTAAGCCAGCTCGATTTACAAATTGATTTTCCAAAAGTAACTGCTGAACCGAAGATCTAATGCTTCTACCTGGCTGGAACCTTACTTCTTTGGGTTCCGGGGCATGTTGTCATAGAGGGAAACGAGAAAGTGGACCAATTAGCATCCCTGCCAATCTCCCCACATGAAGAGGAAATTATCCCGGGTTTTACAGGCTTCGCAAGACGTACCGCTAGGAATGAACTAGCGCAACAAAATTTTAGCATATTGACGTCCAACACAATATTCTTAGCCAGACATTGGCGTAATCCGTTTCCACCGGTATACGATCCGAATCAAGAAAGAAAAGAAGCAGTTATGCTGACCAGGATAAGAATTGGCCACCCCAGGTTGACACATCAACATTATTTCACCAGGTCGCCACAACCAGGATGTTTTACATGTCAAAAACCTCTCACTATGCAGCATATTTTGGTCGACTGTTTAATAATGGCGGATTTTTTCAATCATTCCATCCCTCCACTAACCTCCCTCCATTCCACATCAGCCGCTACCCTCTTTTTCCAACTCCTAGACCATATCGATCTTAAGCATAGATTATAAGTTTTAATTTCAACGTCCAATTGCCAAGAATTTCCATTTTACGTGTCCTTAAATTCCGGAATGAATATGCTTTAATCTTTCACTTTAGCATATAAGTTTTAATCATGTCTAGCTATATTTCTGTATATTATTTTTTTTTCTCGCATTTTAACTAATTTTAAATTTATCCGTTTCTTTTTGTCATTTTAATTATTTCTAGCTATATTTCAGTATTATATCATCTTGTATTATTTCTCACTTAGTATTAATGTTTTATTTAGCTGTTTCCATTATCATTATCTTTATCTTTTCACCTTGTTACTTTAATTAAAACTAGTTTCTAAATCGTTCATTATTTCAAGTTAATTTGGCACAATTATAAGCCTTTGGGTATATTTTATTTCAATCATTATCTTAATTTATCTTTAGTTCTACTATAAACCTCTTTAGACATATGCAATTCATTTCTAAGTTTAGAATTATCATAAGCATCATTTATCAATCACTTTTACTTTATTATTTCAATAATACAGAATTGTTATCGATTTTTAAAAAAAAAAAATTTGCTACCCTCAAAAATTTTTTTTTTACGTTTCATGACGAGTAGACACGGAAAAAGCAAAAAAAAATTTCAGTCCGTCTGTCCGCCGTACGTCGACCGCTGTACGCAAAATCGTTTGAAAGCTCGTAGCTCCCAAACCCTATGAGCTATTAAATTTAAATTTTTTTGATGAATAGACTGGATAGGCCCCTTGAAGTGGCCAAATTTGGAGGGATGGGGGTGTGAGGGGGGAGGAGGGGGAAGTGTTTTAGACAGAAAATTTTGGTTTCTAGATCTCAGCAACCGCTTATGCTAGGAGGCTGAAATTTGGAATTTATATAAAGCTTCAGTAGTGGACTTATTTGCAAAAAAATTGCTGATATAGGTGAAGGAGTTTGGGAGTGGGGGTGAAAATAATGCGTCCGAAACGGTCGAAAGGCGAGACATTCTAAAATCCATATCTCCTAAACGGTTAATGTCACAAAATTGAAACTTAATAAATATTTGTAGGTATACTAGGAGAATAGATCGGACACAAAAATTTGAGTGGGGGCGGTGGCGTATGGGGGTGGGTGGTGAAAAACTTTAGATTACGATATCTCACGAACTAATTGCACTAGACAAATAAAATTTGGTTTGTCTATAAAGGTTGACAAATGAAGTTTGCTGAAAGCAAAATTTTTCAAGGGGGCGGTGGAGTATGAAAGTGGAGGGGATAAGAATTTTTCTAAAAAATCACGTCTCATATCTCAAGAACCGTGTAAGATAGATGCTAAAAAAATGATCAGTGCAAATGGAATGCATGTATTTTCACGGTTTTCGTCATATCTATTAGGTCTTCTCAAATATTGAATACATTTTTATTCTACGGCTTCTTCATATAAATACCTAGAAAGTGTTTTCAGGATTTTTTTAAATTCGACCCCTAAGGGGGTGCAAAGGGGGTTGTAAGGTTTTTCACGAATTCTACTATATTCCCACGTCTTTTCAGATATCGAATATCTTTTCACTTTCACGTGCTTGCGTAATAATCGCCTAAAACTTGTTTTTAAGTTTTTTCCTTTTTCAGCCCCTAAGAGGGTATAAACGGGTAGAACACGTTTTCCCGAGTTCAGTCATTGCTTTTAGAAGTGATAAGAAATTGAATTGGATCCTACTTTCTCGGGCTGTATTCATATTTATTTATTAACTCCTTTCAGTATTTTTTGATATTCAACCCCCAAGTGGGTGTAGGGAGGTTGCATATGTTTTCACAGATTCCTGCATATTGCTCGGATCTGATGATATATCGAATTCATTTTTACTTCCTAAGGTTTCCTATATAAAAAAGCCAAAAAGTCAATTTCAGTATTTTAGATGTTCAATCCTAAGGGGTGTAAGGGGGTTGTATGCTTTTCAAAGTTTCGATATTTTTCTTAGGTTCGATGAGATATTAGATCGCTTTTCATTTGCACAGACTTTTTATATTATCGCCAACTAACCCATTTCTTAATTTTTGTTTAATCGGCTAAAAATCTCTATTTTAAATATTTTTATATTAAGAACAAAAATAATTTTCCAAGAAATCTAATAATCTCGAAGCAACTCATGATACACTCCGACTTTGACCGCTCCCGAACTTTGACCCGAAAAATAATAAAGTTTCGCCCAGACCATTGGCAGATTTTTTTGTTTTTGTGTTATCCCCTCTGGACATTGTTACATTTTTCATCAATCACTTTTATGTTTTTATCCTTCATGATATTTTTAGTCCTAAGTTTTATATTTAGTGCCATGTGCCGTAAGATTTTGTGTTGTTTCATTTATGTTGCAAAAGAAATCCTATAAATAAATAATTCTAATGATTCTAAATCTCACATTTTGAATTACCTAACTTTAACAATTCTCACAGTATTGTAAAATCACTAACCAGGAATAGAAGACACTTCCATTTTGTGTTACCTATCCACAATTTTACAATGCTTAATGAAATACGATATTAAGGAGCATATATCCTTCCTCCATTTTTACGAGTATTTTTACCGGAAATATGCGCTCCTCCTAAGACAGAGGTATTCCCATTTTTGTCTAAAATTTACAATTTCTTTTGAATTTTGGTTCAGGTACTCTCTTTCAAATGTTCATTACCTAAGAGCATAAACAATTAGAAAACATACTGCAGTCACAATCGGCTGCAAGCCTCTAGATGAAATACTGAACTCCGATTTATATTGCAGTTGGGGATAAAGTAGAATAAAGTATGTGCATGTAGAATGTCCTTTATTAAAGACTCCCATTTGGTTGCTACCAGAAACTAAAAAACAATTTCGTCACTGTTTAATGAGTGAGTCTCCGAAAAAAAAATTATCCTTTCTCAAGGACTTTAACATAGGAGGTACGGAAAGGACTCGCACGATTTCTTATATATTTATCCCTTTCGTTGGAACCATTTTAAAATTAACATGTACAAAATTTCAAAATCCTAGCTTGACGCGTTCAAAAGTTATCGCGAAATATTGTTGAACACGTGACTTCAGGATTATTTGTATGGAAGCTACCAAAAGGATTAAAAGGTTTGCGCTGACTACTAAACTCGAACTTCGTTTTCACTCAAAACTAATTAGTACAAAATTCCGAATTCGTAGCTAAAAGATTACTTGACTTTACTTAAAAAAAACCGATTTTTTTTATTGCATATTCTTTAAGTATATTCTCTCAAGAATTCTCTCACCAAATTTCATAACGATCGGAGCATTAGAACCGAAGTTGTATCTATTTATAACACACTACCTGCACAGCGGCCGAAACAAACTTGAAACTTTAGACGCGATTATCTCAGAATCTTGTTTTTTCGAAAGTACCTTTGCGGTGGACAGGATTACTAAAAAACGATCAATCCGATCAACACCAAATTTATACCACTTATTTATTATGATAATAGCTAGTCGCTGAACGAAGGATTTTAAATTTTTGTGAAAACCTTTTTTTTTAGAGCAGAAAATCGAAAATTTTACACCTTAAAAGAGAACACTTTTTGTTAAAATCGTCGCCATTTTTTTTTAAATCAAAATTTTTACAAATCCTTCGTTCAGCAACTAGACAATACAATATACTAGCGAAATATTTTTGAATTCTTGATTTCAAATGAACCGTTCTCGAGATATCATGACCACCGCAAGTCACTTTGAAAAAAAGGCGCTCCTCCAATTCACCTGTAGTTCTTTTATTTTTTAACATTTTTATATGAAAAAATTTGAACAAGTACTTCAAAACATGTACTAATCGACGTTGACAAAAGATTTTCAATAAATATTTATTATGGTGTCAAAAAAAATCGAGAAAATTTCATCGTTTCGCGCGGTACAACTGTATATAACCCCTTAAATTAAGTGAAGACATTTCAACAGGATATTTGTATGACAGCCACACGAAGGACTAATAGGATTTCCATTATAATCATACATTTAGCTCCAACTATTGGAAAACAAACGTTTACAAAATTTCAAAGTCGTAGCTTTACGCGTTCCGAAGTTATTGGTCAATATTCTTGAACACGTGTTTTAAGGACATTTTGTATGGCAGCTACTCAAAAAAGTAGGGTGATTTTGCTCGCTAACGAACTTAGGCTTACAAGTTCAAACAAACATGCAGATTCAAAATTTCAAAATCCTAGGTGAAGGCGTTCTTGAGTTAGCTAACGACAGACAGACGGACGGACGGACGTCAAGCGGATTTGAGGTTTTTGGCCCCAAATAAACAAAAAATAATACATAACTTTTTTTCGATCGAGGCTCGGTTCTGTGCGCTACAAACTCTTGAGCTGGATTAAACTTTACTCTCAGATTCCGTCTAAATGTATGAAAACATTAGATGTGTTTTTTTTTGCGCACTTATCCAGAGCAGAGTAGGTTGGAAAATTTATATACATAATGACAACAACATTGTTGTTTTTATGATTCTTTATACTCTGATCTGGATAAATACGCAAAAAACACACCTATTCTTGTTCATAGTGTACGATGATTTAGTATTTACTGAATTGATATTATTCTAATATTCCATTTATAGAATAGCGTCAATTACTATAATCTGTTTAGTTCTTAATAAGTCCCTTTGAGAGAAAGACAACAAATTAAAGTAAAGGGAAACAATATACAAATTTAATGTAAATAAGATGAGATTAAAGTTTTAAATCGATAAAGCGACAAACTTTGTCACAAAAAAAAAATTAATTAAATTACTCATAAGAAAGTTTAACCGCTTACCTCTAATTTCAGCCAAGAATATCAATAGAAATAATCCAATACAACAGGACCGTAATCGGAATGACATGGTTCACTTCACAACACTTATGAGAATTTCTGGCGATATTTCTAATAAAAATTGTGGGTACTGGGTAATTAACTTGAATATCACTCCACTCTATTCAGTAGTAGCGTAGTTACTTCCCTCCTAACTTTCCAACATTTTTCACTTTTTTATTTTATTTCTTCACTTATCAGCATATGGAGCAAAATTCAGCTAGCATCACATGTCACTTGAACTTATCACTGGTTTTCACTCTCGTGATCGCCGAGAAGACTTGGGTCATTCACTAAAAATGATAACTGAAGTGAAATATGAAATATGTAAATATGCGCGTAATGCTAATCACCGACTACGTAAGTCAGTAATTGCTGCAAATTGTACACAAATCGGATTATCACATCACTTTTCAATTAGCCGACAATTTTTTCCATTTCAACACACCGCACAGTGTCGTCGTTATCAAGAATATAAGCTACATACCGATCCTCTACATTAGCCGCAACTGCATCAACCGAATTAAATCTATAGCCGATGGATGGATAAGTACTCACCCCTTTATCTGTACTATTACACTACAGGCAACGATACTACCCTAACTAATTTACGCCATTGGACATGATACCATCGGTAGTCCCGGATTTTGATACGGTCCGATGCTAATTTCATTATGCTCCAAACATTTGATTCGATTTCTAACGGACATGGTGTCAGTTGCGAACACTAATCGCGAACATGCGAACAAACTTTAAAACACCAAAACATTTCATAATTTTGAATGAGCCAAATCACACACAGAATTCAAGAGATGAGATACTTATCACTTCGAGCGACAGGACGAAAGGACGCGAATATAAATCAGACGCGTGTAACACATTTGACATACAGCGCAAAACTACTGATTAAAGAGGTGACTCCTCTTGGTGTTTTCGGGGAAGCTCGAGGATTTCACGGGGGGTAATTTTTCCGGATTTCCCACGACCTATGAATTTTCGGTATTTTCCGAAACACCCACCATCTGATTCCAGCCGGGATTCCCCTTCGGTACGGTTACGTATCGGCTCCAATCTCCTGGAAATGTGGAAAAATATCTAAGGACTTGCGCAACTAAGAATTTCCCTTGTTTAAAGCGGGGAGTTAGTTCACAGTGTTCAGACCTTTTTCATCGAAAATTGTATTCTGGCTGCTGAGGTTATTTACCTGAGCATTCGGCAAAAACAGAAGATACACAGACCAAGTATCAAGCATCCCAGGTTCAGTTTGAGTCCGTATGGCTCGGTGGTAGTACTCCTGCGTCCCGTATCACGTCGAGCGTGTCGACAGTAAGAGAAACTTGATGCATAGTTTATCTTGACTTTATGGCTTGTTATTTTCAGTCTTATGTTCTCCTTTTAATTGTTATAAGTTTGTTTGTTTGGATTGATCCCTATGTCTTTAAAATGTGATTGATATATTCAACAGAATCACATAAGCAGAGTTCATGGCCTGAACTGTTGCTGGACTGAGAGCTATCAGAAAATTCTAGAAAACAAATTAAATCAAAAAAAAAATCTGCCAATGGTCTGGGCGAAACTTTATTATTTTTCGGGTCAAAGTTCGGGAGCGGTCAAAGTCGGAGCATATCATCAGTTGTTTCTTGGAAAGTTAATTTTGTTCTTAAAATAAAAATATTTAAAATAGAGATTTTTAGCCAATTAAACATTGAAAAAGCCCCTGTAGACTATACGAATTTCGGTATATTATGTACACTAAAAGCCCATAGAAGTAAAAACGAATTTGTTGCCTTATCAGAATTAAGAGATATGACGAATTATTAAAACGTATACAAACCCATTACTTCCACTTGGGGTTTGAATTTCAAAAAAATTGTGAAACAGGTTTTTAAACTATTTCATAAGAACCAACTTGATATCTCATGAGACACGAGGGATTTTGAAAAATTTGTGAAAACGTAAGCAAACTCTTCACACCCCCTTGGTTCTTGAGATTCGAAAAATCGGGAAATTAGTTTTTAGGTCATTACATCAAATGCCGTAAAAACCAATTTTATATCTCATCGGAACTAAGGGATGGAAAAATTGTGAAAACATATGCAAACCCTTGGGGGCTGAATATCCAAAAATTGAGAAATGGTTTTGTAGGCGATTAAATAAAAAGTCTGTGGAAATGAAAAGCGATATAATACCTCATCAAACCTAAGAAATATGTCGAAGCTTACACCCTTACACCACTTAGGATTGAAAATCTGAAAATACTGAAATTGACTTTTTGGTTCTTATATGCGAAACCTTAGGAAGTAAAAATGAATTATCATCAAGCAATATGTAGGAATCTGTGAAAACATATGCAACCTCCTTACCACTTGGGGGTTAAAATATCCAAAAATCCTGAAAGAAGTTAATAGATAAATATGAAGACAGCACGAGAAAGTAAAAACAATTGAATTACTTATCACTTCTAAAGGATATAACGGAATTTGTGAAAACTTGTTCAACCCTTTCATATCTCCTTAGGGGCTGAAAAAGGAAAAAACTTAAAAACAAATTTTAGGCGATTATTACGCAAACACGTGAAAGTGAAAAGATATTCGACATTTGATCAGACCTGGGGGATGCGGCAGAATTCGTGAATAAGTATACAACCCCATTACACCCCTTAGGGGTCGAATTTCAAAAAATCCTGAAAACACTTTCTAGGTATTTATATGAAAGCCGCAGAATAAAAATGAATAAAATATTTGGGAAGACCTAATAGATATGACGAAAATCGTGAAAATGTATGCATTCCATTTTCACTGAAACATTTTTTCGCCCCCCCCCCTTCCGAACGCCAATGGATATTTGAAATTTTTGTTTATCTAAATTACTTTTCTAGTTGATTTACATATAAAGGGTTTTCCAATAGGGACTTGACAACTTTGAATTCAATTTGTGAACGCACCCTTTCACTAATCATCGAACTGTCACTGTCAATTTATTCAGTAAACTTAACATTTTTATCATGGTAAAGTACACGAAGGAACAACGTCTGCAAATTATAAAAATTTACTACAGAAATTCGGAGTCGGTGACCGCTACTTTAAGAGCGTTAACTCCGATTTTCGGTCGTAATTCTCGCCCTAGTAGACAGGCAGTAACAAGTTTAGTGCAAAAATTTGAGTCTACATATTCGTTGTGTGATGTTGCCGTGCCAGTGAGACAACGGGTTGGTCGAAGTGTCGAAAATATCGCTGCCGTTGAAACGTCCGTAGCAAATGATCCAAATCAGTCAATTCCACGGCGTTCTCAAGTGTTGGCCATCGCCCAGACCACGTTATGGCGAATTTTGCGTAAGGATCTTGGTTTACACCCATACAAGATCAAGCTGACTCAAGAATTGAAGCCGATGGACCATTTGAAGCGACGTACGTTCTCCGATTGGGCTCTGGAAAAGATGCGCCAAGATGATCAATTTCATCGCAAAATCATCTTCAGTGACGAAGCTCATTTTTGGCTCAGTGGGTTCGTCAATAAGCAAAATATGCGTTATTGGTCCGGTGAAAATCCACATGTGCTTCATGAAAGACCACTTCATCCACAAAAAATAACTGTTTGGTGCGGTTTGCATGCTGGCGGCGTCATAGGGCCATATTTTTTCGTCGACGATAATGATCGTCACGTTACTGTGAATGGTAATCGTTATCGCGCCATGATTACCGATTATTTTTGGCCCGAATTGGAAGATATGGACTTGGACAACATGTGGTTTCAACAGGACGGTGCCACAAGCCACACAGCACACGTTACAATCGATTTATTGAAGAGTAAGTTTGATGAGCGTGTTATCTCAAGAAATGGACCAGTCGATTGGCCGCCTCGTTCGTGCGATTTAACGCCTCTGGACTTTTTTCTTTGGGGCCACGTCAAGTCGTTGGTCTATGCCAACAAGCCGACGACGTTGGAAGAGCTCAGAGCCAACATTGAACACGAAATAGCAGCCATTTCGGCCGAAATGTGTGGCCGAGTCATCGAAAATTGGGTCCAACGAATCGACCGCTGCAAACGTGCCCGCGGTGGCCATATGAACGAAGTCGAGTTCCATTCATAAATGTTTTGATTGTACTTCAACCCGATAATAAAGTTTTTGAAATATCTCAAATGGTTTGCATTTTATTTTGAAAAAAAGTTGTCAAGTCCTTATTGGAAAACCCTTTACATTCCAAGTTTCAACCTTGTAGCATAAGCCGTTCTATAGATAGGAAAAACATCCCCCACCCCCGTACCATACTACCCCTATAAAAATTTATATTTTTCCAAGATGCTACTACTATAGCTCTATCTAAATACCATGTTTCAGCTTGATATCACTATAGGTTTTCGAGATATAAAAATTGGAACTTTTTAATTTTCACCCTCCCCCACCCTTTCCCTCTACATCTGGTAAAAATTGTAAGCATCTAACTCACACTGTTCTTGAGATATGAGACGTGAATTTTTAGAAAAATTTGCATCCCCTCCACTTTCATGATCCACTGCCGCCTTAAAAAATTTTGCTTTCAGCAAACTTCATTTGTGAACCTTTATACACATACCAAATTTTATTTCCCTAGTGCAATTGGTTCGTGAGATATCGTAATCTAAAGTTTTTTACTCCCCACCCTCGTACGTCACTGCCCCCACTCAAATTTTTGTTTGCGATCTATTCTCCTAGTATACCTACAGATATTCATTAAGTTTCAATTTTGTAACTTTAACCGTTTAGGAGATATAGATTTTAGAATGTGTCGATCTCGGCTTTTTTGCGTTTCGGACGCATTATTTCCCCCCCCCCCCCACTCCTACACCCCTTTACCTATATTCACAATTTTTATGCAAATGGGTCCACTACCAAAGTTCTATATAAATTCCAAATTTCAGCCTCCTAGCATAAGCGGTTGCTGAGATCTGAAAACCAAAATTTTCCGTCTAAAACGCTTCCCCTCCTCCCCCCACTCATCAGAATACGGTCACTTCAAGGGGCCTACCCAGTCTATTCACAAAAAAAAATTCAATTTAATATCTCAAACCGTTTGGGAGCTACGAGCCTTCAAACGATTTTGCGTACGGCGGACGGCGTACGGCGGACGGCGTACGGCGGACAGACGGACTGAAATTTTTTTTTGCTTTTTTCGTGTCTACGAGTCATGAAACGCGAAAAAAAAAATTTTGAGGGTAGCAAATTTTTTTTTTTTAAAAATCGATCACAATACTGTATTATTAGAAAATAATAAAGTAAAATTCAAAAGTTTAATCATTAAGTAAAAGATTAATTGTACTTGACCCAACCATCTCCAAGGTCTGAGAGATTTAAAAAAAAATTTTTCAGTGCCTGGACGCATCTACATAACTTTTTGGCAAATGTTTAGGGCACGGAGAAAATCAAGATGTGATACAATCTGCTAAGCTCGCACTACTCCTATTAAAAAAACCTGCCAACAGTCTGGGCGCAACTTTATTATTTTTTGGGTAGAAGTTTGGAACGCGTTTAGTTCTCAAATGCGAATACTTACGCCGCTGCCACATATAACATATGAATTACATAATTGGGTCATACTCCGGGACGAGGTCTAAATCGTAGTATAATATCAGTTTTGGGCCATTACATGAAATCGGAAATGCGTTTGCATGCAATTATACATATAAAAAGTCTGTGGAAGTGAACCAATCTGATATCTCATTAATCCTAAGAAATATGTCGAAAGCCTATTGGAGTTAAATATCTAAAAATCCTGAAATCAACTTTTTGACGATTATGTAGAAAGCCTTAAGAAGTCAAAATGAATTCGATATCTCTTTAGAACTAAGAAATATGTAGGAATTTGTGAAAACATATGCAACCCTCTTGCATCCATTTTGGGGTTGAATATCCAAAAATCCTGAAATGGGTTTTTAGATTATGTAAAGAAAGCCCGAGGAAGTGAAGACCAATCCGATGTCTTATCACTCCTAAGAGATATGACGGAATTCGTGAAAACGTTTTCAACCTGTTTATACCATCTTAGGGGTTGAAAAAGGAAAAGGAAAACGGGTTTTAGGTGATTATTAAACAAGCCCGTGAAAGTGAAAAGTTATTCGATATCTAATCAGACCTAAGAGATACGGCTGAATTCGTGAAAATGTATATAAGACATTACACCATCTTGGGAGTCGAATTTCAAAAAATCTAGAAAACACATTCTAGGTATTTATATGGAGAACCTGTGGAATAAAACTGAATTCAATATTTGGAAAGACCAAATAGATATTACGAAAATTGTGAAAATATTTGCATTCCATTTTCACTGATAATTTTTTTTGCCCCACTTCATAACGCCAATAGATATTTGAATATTTTTTTAATCAATATTACTTTTCTAGTTGATTTACATATACATACCAAGTTTCAACTTTCTATAGTTAGGAAAATGTCTACTACTACTCTCCATTGGTTAGGCTCCAAAGGTCGCACGACACACTCCAGCTTGGATCTCTTTCCATTTCCTATTCATTTTTTATCAAAAGAATTAAACAACAACTTCTTCAGCTCTGATTTTTTATATATTGTATTCTTTTTTAATAACTCACTCCTATTTGTAAATCTTTATATGGATATGTAAATTTCTATTTTTTCTAAGCCCTAAGCTATTGTGTAAGTGAAACGATTATTTTGTTCAATGGCTTTAATTAAATAAATAAATAAATAAAACACCCACACTCCCGTACCATACTACCCCTATAAAAAATTATATTTTTTCAGCTTTCTACTACTATAGTTCTATCTAAATACCAAGTTTCAGCTTTTGATGATTTTGGTTCTCGAGATATAAAAATCGGAACTTTTTCCTTTTCACCCTCCCCACCCCAAAATTTTTTTTTTACAAAAAAAAAATTCAAGTTAATAGCTCAAAGAATTTAAGAGCTATAAGCTTTAAAACGTGTTGCGCACGGCGTACGGCGTACGGCGGCGGCGTACAGACGGAGTGAATTTTTTTTTCTTTTTAGGTGTCTATTAGTCATGAAACGTGTAAAAAAATTTTTCGGCGTAGCAAATTCTTTTTTTTTTTAAAAGATCGATAACAATACTTTATTATTAAAATAATAAAATAAAATCTATCAACTGTACGGAATGCGTTTTATGCTGAGATGCGGTGTAGGATTCGTGTCAATCTAAACAATAACGTTCCAAATATCCTCCAGGTTATTCTTTAGGTTGTCTCTCGCATAGTAACCTGCAATGCATCTCAGCATAAAACGCGATCTGGAATTCTACCCAAAATATGAAAAGGTTGCGTCTAGACTGTTTTCATTTATTTACTTCTTTTTTTTAATTTCAAGAAGACATATAACATAAAATATCAATGTAACCCCTTAGGGGTTGAAAATAAAAAATTTCATAACCAATTTTTAAGTGGTTATAGAGAAAACCCTTTAAGGGGTTATACGCAGTCAGAATTTTTTTTTCTTTTTCGTAATGTACATATATTTAAGTATATTCACATAAAGTTTCATGTCAATCCGACAAATATTCTCGAAGTTACACTCATATTTGTAAAGACGTCTCGGCGCGATTGAAAGTGTCTTTGAAGTTTTGAACGCGTTTTTCTCAAAACTGTGTTTATAAAGTCGGTGACCAAGATTTCTCGGAAACAGCAAAACCGATGAGTCTCAAATTTTTACACAAGCTTTATAAATGTATTTTTAAGTGATTAATCGAAGGTTTTTTCTCGCCGATTAATATTTTCAATTTTATAAAAAATTTAACGCCAAAATTTTGATCAGAAATCGAAATTTTTTTTTGAGAACCCGCCATTTTGTTAAAAATTAATATTTTGCGTATTCCTTCGATCAAGTACTAGATAATACATTATACTATCGAAATATTTTTTGTTTTTTTTATTTTATATGATCCTATCTAGAAATATCGTGGTCACCGCAAAACGCGTTTTTTTATAGGAGTTCCCGGTTTAAAAATCATTATTTTTAAAAATAAAAAATACTAGAATAAAGTTAAAAGTTACCATAATATAAATATACATTTTTACGTTAATAAATTAAAATATCTTTGCAGGAAAAATTCATGAAAACCGCCTTTTTCGGCCTCCTGACTGCGTATAACCCCTTAAAATAAAAACGAATTCGATATCTCTCAAACCTAAGTGATATCTAGGAATTCGTAAAACCGTACTCAATTATTCTACACCTCCTTACGTGTAGAATATCGCAAGTCCTGAGATAAGTTTTTATAACAGTAAAAGCGAATTCGATCTAATTACACCTAAAAGATTTGTCGGAATTCGTGATAACTTCAATAAAACTTAAAACTCCCTAGGGGATAAATATCGAAAATAAATGGTTTTTTTTTCGATTATATTTAAGGCCTTTAGAAGTGCAGCGAAATTTACACAACCACTCTGCACCCTTTTAGAGTTTGGATACCAAAAAAAAAAATTTTAAAATATTTCCAAGGACCTATTTAAAGAGGCCGCAGAAGTAAAATTAATTTAAATGAGAAATGGAATTTTTTCATGGTAAGCTACTATAGAAACAAATTTTACTTTATTATTTTAATAATAAAGTATTGTTATCGATTTTTAAAAAAAAAAATGTTCTACCCTGAAAAATTTTTTTTCCACGTTTCATGACTAATAGACACCAAAAAAGCAAAACAAATTTTCAGTCCGTCTGTGCGCCGTCCGCCGTACGCCGTCCGCCTTTTTTATTTTTTTTGTTGGTAGACTGAGCAGACCACTTCAAGTGGTGCGGGTGTGAGGGGGGTGATATCTGAGTAACCGCTAAGGCTAGGAGGCTTAAACTTGAAATTTTTATAGAGCATCGGTAGTGGACCCAGATTGAGACATTCTAAAATCCATATCTCCTAATCGGTTAATGTCACGAAATTAAAACTTAGTGACCATCTGTGAGTATACTAGGAGAATAGATCGGAAAAAAATTTTTGAGTGGGGGAGGAAGGTAGGGGTAAAAAACTTTGGATTACGATATCTCTCGAACCAATTGCACTAGAAAGACAAAATTCGGTTTCTGTATTAAGGTTGACAAATGAAGTTTGCTGAAAGTAAAATTGTTTAAGGGGGCTGCTTAGACCCTTAACAGGAAAAAAAAAATTTTGGGGGTGAGAGTGTAGAGGGTAAGGGTGGAGGAGGGTGAAAAGGAAATAATGATATAAATCTGAAACTTGGTATTGGATAGAACTATAGTAGTAGCATGTTGAAAAAATATAATTTTTTATAGGGGGGATAGTATGGTACGGAAGTGGTGGGTGTTTTTCCTAACTATAGAACGGTTTTGCTAGAAAGTTGAAACTCGGTATCTATATGTAAGACAACTAGGAAAGTAATTTTGATTAAAAAAACATACTGCAGTCACGATCGGCTGTAAGCCAATCGTATAATACTCTAGATGAATACTGAACTCCGATTTATATTGTAGTTGGGGATAAAGTAGAATTACGTGTGTGCATGTGTATGTCTTTTATTAAGGACTGCTATTAGATTGCTACTCAAAACTAAAAGACAATATTCAGTGTTTAATTTCATATCTTGAACTCGGTAAGTCATCGAAAAAAAATGTTCTTTTTGAAGGACTTTCACATGGGAGTTGCAGGAAGGACTCACTTGATTTCTTACATATTTATCCTTTTCCTTGGAACCATTCAAAAATTAATGTATACAAAATTTCAAATTCGTAGCTTGAAGCGTTCAAAAGTTATCGAAAAATATTGTTGAACACGTGTCTTAGGGACATTTTGTATGGCAGCTACCAGAAGGAGTAAGAGGATTTCGCTGATTAGTAAACTCGAACTTCGTTTTTACTCAAAACAAATTTGTTCAAAATTTCCAATTCATAGCTAAAAGATTGCTTGAGTTATAGTAAGTTCCGTAAATTAAGTGAAAACGTTTTGACAGGATATTTGTATGGCAGCTACACGAAGGACTAATAGGATTTTCTTCATATTCATACATTTAGCTCCAACTATTGGAAAAATAACACAAACAAAATTTCAAAGACGTAGCTTAAACCCTTCTGAAGTTATCGGCCAATATTCTTAAACACGTGTTTTAAGGACATTTTGTATGGCAGCTACCAGAAGGACTAAAAGGATTTCGCTGACTAGTAAACTCGAACTTTGTTTTCACTCAAAACTAATTTGTACAAAATTCTCAATTCGTACCTAAAAGATTACTTGAGTTATAGTGAGTTTCGTAAATTAAGTGAATACATTTTGACAGGATATTTGTATGGCAGTTACACGAAGGACTAATAGGATTTTCTTCATAATCATATATTTAGCTCTAACTATTGGAAAAATAATACATACAAAATTTCAAAGTCGTACCTTAAACCCTTCTGAAGTTATCGACCTATATTCTTGGATACGTGTTTTAAGGACATTTTGTATGGCAGCTACCCGAAGGAGTAGGGCGATTTTGCCCGTTACCGAACTTAGCCTTACAAATTCAACCAAACATCCAAATTCAAAATTTCAAGATCCTAGGTGAAGGCGTTCTTGAGTTATCGTGTTCACGGACAGACGGACGGACGGACGGACGGACGGACGGACGGACGTCAGGCGGATTTGAGGTTTTTGGCCACAAATAAACAAAAAATAATATATAACTTTTTTTCGTCCGAGGCTTGGTTCTATGCGTTACAAACTTTTCGGCTGGATTAAACTTATAATACTCTATATGATTTCATCTAGAGTATAAAAATTCAAATATCCATTGGAGTACAGAAGGGGGGCGAAAAAAATTATCAGTGAAAATGGAATGCATATATTTTTACGAATTTCGTCTTATCTATTAGGTCTTTCCAAATATTGAATTCATTTGTATTCTGCGGATTTTTCATATAAATGTGTAAAGGGGTTGTATACATTTTCACGAATTCAGCCATATCCCTCCGGTCTGATTAGATATCGAATAACTTTTAACTTCCACGATCTTGTTTAATAATCACCTAAAACTTGTTTTCAAATTTTTTCCTTTTTCAACCCCTAAGAGGGTATAAACGGGTTGAACACGTTTTCACGAATATCTCTTAGGAGTGATAAGACATCGGATTGGTTTTCACTTCATCGAGCTTTCTTTATATATATCTAAAAACTCATTTCAAGATTTTTGGATATTCAAACCCAAAGAGTGTGCAAGTGGGTTACATAGGTTTTCACAAATTCCTATATATTTCTTAGTTCTGATGTGATATCAAATTCAGTTTAACTTCCTAAGGCTTCCTATATAATCGTCAAAAGTTGATTTCAATATTTTTAGATATTCAACTCCAAGAGGACGTAAGGCTTTCGACATATTTCTTACGATTGATAAGATATCAGATTGGTTTTCAATTCCACAGAATTTTTATATAATCGCCTATAAACACATTTCCGATTTCATGTAATGGCCCAAAACCAAATCGCGAAAAACCTTCTAATGGCGTAACAACTGATATTATACTAGGACTAAACCTCGTCCCGGAGTATGTCCCAATTATGTAATTCATATGTTATATTTGGCAGCGGCGTAAGTATACTAGGGGACCCCATTCTAACCGCTTTCCGAACTTTTTTTTAGGTTTTCAGTCACATTGTAACCTACACCGCGTCTCAGAATTGAACGCATTTTGAACTTCTACCGAAAAAATAACAAAGTTGCGCCCAGATTGTTGGCAGATTTTTTAAGAAGTTTTTGTTGTTTTCCGGCGTCAGTGGAGTTTCTGGTGTGAAAACCCAACACGAAATCTCCGACTGTTAAAAACAACAAAAACTTCTTAAAAAAATTTGCTTACCATGAAAAAATTCTATTTCTCATTTAAAATTCGGGAAACAAATAAAATTGTGTTGGCGGGATTCGATGCCGCGCACTTAGCGTTGAGCTTTATACAGGGTGTAACTAGTACTGAGGTTCAAACGAAAATGGGAGATAGAGGAACTTGTCCTGAGTAGAAAATCGTTCAACACATACTCCCGTTTTTGCACCGTTAAGGAGATAGCGCGATTTTAAGGACGAAGGATTTTCATCGTACCTGTGATCACTGTTTGAACTCTAACTTCTGCTGTACTTAGCGTAACGTAATAATTCTGGGCTCGTTGGAAAGGACACAAATTCTTCTTTCTAATTGCTATCAACTGTGTCAATCAGTGTTATACTTTTTGAGAAAAATTCATTTAAAAGACACAAAAATAATAAAAAATTTAAAAAAAAAAAAGGTCTGTTTTCTCCAAGAAGAACCTAATTAACCACCAAATTTTATTACATTTTCGGAAAGCCCATAAAATTTCACTATACGTTTGATAACAGAATTTCTTCATAGGTTGAATTGTAAAGGAGCGGGGCTAACAGTTATCAAGCACGTTCCCTTCAAGTAAATCTGGTTTGACACCCGTCATTCGCCGAAGGAGTATGATTAATAATAGTGAGGACGAAATAAAAGAGTTGAAGTATAGTTTATTACGTTTATTTAGTTTATTACGTTTACAAATAATTTTCAACATGTCCAACGTTGTGGAGCAAGCAGAAGTGGTATCGCCGACGAATCGCATTGGTGGGCTTCACACGCAGTAGTTGGGCTCGTAACTGATCGCATGCTTCGGTGATACGGGAAATGAGCTGTTCTCGTGTATGAATTTCCTCTGCGTAGACGATGCTTTTTAAATACCCCCAGACATAAAAGTCCATGGGAGTTAAGTCGGGAGATCGTGGAGGCCATGCAATGGGACCGCCACGACCAATCCATCGATCCCGAAAATTCGCGTCGAGCCACCGACGGACATTAGCACCATAATGCGCTGGCGCTCCATCGTGCTGGTACCAAAACCTGACCAGTACACGGAGTGGTATATCCTCTATGAGGTCTGGTAAAGTTTCCTCCAAAAATTCGGCATAATTGGTGGAATTGAGAATTGAGGGAAGAAATACCGGACCGATGAAAGTTCTGCCGATGATGCCAGCCCAAACATTCACACTGAAGCGATGTTGATGGGACGTATTTCGGCTGGTATGGGGATTTTCACGTGCCCACACATGCATATTGTGGAAATTTTGTATGCCATCGCGGGTGAATTGCGATTCGTCGGTCCAGAGAATTCTTCCGAAAAACGCTGGATGTTCGTCTGCTCGCAGTAATATGGTAATTCTGTTATCAAACGTATAGTGAAATTTTATGGGCTTTCCGAAAATGTAATAAAATTTGGTGGTTAATCAGGTCCTTCTTGGAGAAAACAGGACTTTTTTGTATTACTTTATTATTTCAATAATACAGTATTGTTATCGATTTTTAAAAAAAAAAAATTTGCTACCCTCAAAATTTTTTTTTTTACGTTTTTACGTTTCATAACGAGTAGACACGAAAAAGGCAAAAAAAAATTTCAGTCCGTCTGTCCGCCGTACGCCGTACCCCGTACGCCGTACGCCGTACGCCGTACGTCTACCGGTGTACGCAAAATTGTTTGACGGCTCATAGCACCCAAACCCTTTGAGCTATTTAGTTGAATTTTTTTTCGTGGATAGAGTGGGTAGGCCCCCTCTAGTGACCAAATTTGGAGTGGTGGGGGTCTCAGGGGGGAGGAGGGGGAAATGTTTCAGACGGAAAATTTTGGTTTCTAGATCTCAGCAACCGCTTATGCTAGGAAGCTGAAATTTGGAAATTATATAGAGCTTCGGTAGTGGACCCATTTGCAAAAAAATTGCCGATATAGGTGAAGGGGTTTGGGAGTGGGGGGAAAAATAATGCGTCCGAAACGCAAAAAAGGCGAGATTGACACATTCTAAATTCTATATCTCCTAAACGGTTAATGTCACAAAATTGAAACTTGATGAATATCTGTAGGTATACTAGGAGAATAGATCGGAAATAAATTTTTGAGTGGGGATAGTGGCGTACGGGGGTGGAGGGTGAAAAACTTTAGATTACGATATCTCACGAACGGATTGCACTAGACAAATAAAATTTGGTTTTTGTATAAAGGTTGACAAATGAAGTTTGCTGAAAGTAAAATTTTTTATGAGGGCGGTGGATCATGAAAGTGGAGGGGATAAGAATTTTTTTAAAAAATCACGTCTCATATCTCAAGAACGGTGTTAGATATATGCTTAAAATTTTTACCTGAAGTGGGCCTAATAGACCCCTAGCAGAAAACAAAATTTTGGAAGTGTGGGTGTAGAGGGTGAGGGTGGGGGAGGGTGAAAAAGAAAAAGTTCCGATTTTTATATCTCGAGAACCTATAATGATATAAAGCTGAAACTTAGTATTTAGATAGATCTATATTAGTAGCATGTTGAAAAAATAGAATTTTTTATAGGGGCAGTATGGTACGGGGGTGGGGGGTGTTTTTCCTATCTATAGAACGGCTTAAGCTACAAAGTTGAAACTCGGTATGTTTATGTAGATCAACTAGAAAACTAATTTAGATAAAAAAAAATTTCAAATATCTATTGGCGTTCGGAGGGGGGGCAAAAAAAATGATCAGTGAAAATGGAATGCATATATTTTCACGGTTTTCGTCATATCTATTAGGTTTTCCCAAATATTGAATTCGTTTTTATTGTACATCTTCTTCATATAAATACCTAGAAAGTGTTTTCAGGATTTTTTAAAATTCGACCCCTAAGGGGGTGCAAAGGGGGTTGTAAACTTTTTCACAAATTCTACTATATCCCCAGGTCTTATCAGATATCAAATATCTTTTCACGTTCACGTGCTTGCGTAATAATCGCCTAAAACTTGTTTTTAAAGTTTTTCCTTTTTCAGCTCCTAAGAGAGTATAAATGCTAAGAAGAAAGAAATTTTCCAATGTTTAATCGGCTAAAAATCGCGATTTTAAATATTTTTATTTTAAGAACAAAATTAATTTTCCAAGAAATCTAATAATCTCGAAGCAACTCATGATTCACTCCGACTTTGACCGCTCCCGAGCTTTGACCCGAAAAATAATAAAGTTTCGCCCAGACCATTGGCAGATTTTTTTTTTAATTTTTCATTATTTTTGTGTCATTTAAATGAATTTTTCTCAAAAAGTATAACACTAATTGACACAGCTGATAGCAATTAGAAAGAAGAATTTGTGTCTTTTCCAACGAGCCCAGAATTATTACGTTACGCTAAGTACAGCAGAAGTTAGAGATCAAACAGTGATCACAGGTACGATGAAAATCCTTCGTCCATAAAATCGCGCTATCTCCTTAACGGTGCAAAAACGGGAGTATGTGTAGAACGATTTTCTACTCAGGACAAGTTCCTCTATCTCCCATTTTCGTTTAAACCTCAGTACTAGTTACACCCTGCATAAGAGTGAAAATCCATTCCGATATGAACAAATATCAGTAAATATAGTTTTTCGTAAATATCTCGAACCCACAGCCATCTACCGTGCCCAAATTTGATCAACAAATTTATTTTTTTTAAGTAATATATGTTGTGAAATTGATCCAAATTGTTCCAATTGAAAAATTGAAATATATCGACCGAAGCGCTATCTACCGGAAGTAAACTGAAGAGAAACCTTTCTGCATGACAAACTAACATAATATGGTCCAAATATGGTGTTAATAGGTTCAGCGGTTCTCGGCTTTTAGACACACGCACCCCGAACGAACATTTCGATATATTAAGATAATGCAAGCAACCTCAAGTAGGTGTAAGCAATTGGAAAGAACTTTATTCATCTTATTTTCTTCGGGGTAAATAGTCTTCATATTATACGCGCTTGAAGTTTAACGTGAATTATTGCAAACCAGTCGGTAAAGATAACGACAAGACTCGTAGAAATAAACCTAAATAGGGATAATTAGTCAGATCTTTTCAAAGAATATACAGTGTATGTATGCCCTTATATTATCCACATTTACTCAACATAGAGAGGCTTAGCAGCAAAGGAGCTTAGCTTGAATCTTATGTTACGAATAAGTTCAGATACATGAAATAAGAGAAGGTATACACGTACGAGTATATTGATATCATCCACGTGGCATCATAAATTGAGGAGCTACGATATTCGTACATCAGATTAATTTCGACATTTTTAATGAAACTGTTATAGACGATAAAACTGAATGCTGATTAATTCGTTATGCTTTCGAAAAATTCGTTCCACTATCTAAACATTAATACATTTATTTCGAGCGGAATGTACGTTTCAGTGTGATAGTTCACGTAATCTACTTGCTTAACATGTAGTCACTAGTATTAACGGATAAGCTTAGATCGCTTGGAGCAAGGAATTTAAAATTTGGCAAACTTCATTTTAGAAATTGGAGAATGGGATGATAAATGTGTGAGTCCATATGCCGCCATATAAAGTCAATAGAAAAACTAAGTACCAAACATAACTCTGACCTCGGATTCAAGCTGTCGCTCAAGCGTAACAGAGTTGCGACGGCGACTTTACCTTCTGGGTAAATATACAATAATATGAAGAACTAGTTTTCAATGCTTACATTTTTCACATTGTAAGAGTATCGTAACGACCGCAACGGTTTATTTGTAAAATTGGTGAGAATACGTTACATTTTTATTTATTAACATACTGTACCTGTTTCTCAGGATTAGTGCGACGCAGTCTGCCGCCGAAGTCGGAGTTCTTTTACTTTATTATTTTCTAATATTGTATTGTTATCGATTTTTAAAAAAAAAAAATTTGCTACTCTGAAAAATTTTTTTTTCGCGTTTCATGACTCGTAGACACGAAAAAAGCAAAAAAAAATTTCAGTCCGTCTGTCCGCCGTACGCCGTCCGCCGTACGCAAAATCGTTTGAAGGCTCGTAGCTCCCAAACGGTTTGAGATATTAAATTGAATTTTTTTTTATGAATAGAGTGGGTAGGCTCCTTGAAGAGGCCAAAATTTGGGGGGTGGGGGTGTGAGGGGGGAGGAGGGGGAAGCGTTTTAGACGGAAAATTTTGGTTTTTATATCTCAGCAACCGCTTATGCTAGGAGGCTGAAATTTGGAATTTATAAAGAACTTTGGTAATGGACCCATTTGCATAAAAATTGTCAATATGGGTGAAGGGGTGTGGGAGTGGGGGGAAAAATAGTGCGTCCGAAACGCAAAAAAGCCGAGATCGACACATTCTAAAATCGATATCTCCTAAACGGTTAAAGTTACAAAATTGAAACTTAATGAATATCTGTAAGTATACTAGGAGAATAGATCGCAAACAAATTTTTGAGTGGGGCAGTGGCGTACGATGGTGGGGGGTAAAAAACTTTAGATTATGATATCTCACGAACCAATTGCACTAGACAAGTAAAATTCGATTTGTGTATAAAGGTTGCAAATGAAGTTTGATGAAAGTAAAATTTTTGTAGGGGGCGGTGGATCATGAAAGTGGAGGGGATGCGAATTTTTCTAAAAAATCACGTCTCATCTCTCAAGAACAGTGTGAGGTAGATGCTTAAAATTTTTACCGTAAGTAGGTCTAATATACCCCTATCAGAAAAGAAGAATTTTGGGGGTGAGGGTGTAGAGGGTGAGGGTGGGGGAGAGTGAAAAGGAAAAAGTTCCGATTTTAATATCTCAACAACTTATAAAGATATAAAACTGAAACTTGGTATTTAGATAGAGCTATATTAGTAGCATCTTGGAAAAATATAATTTTTTATGAGGGTGGTATGGTACGGGGGTGGGGGGTGTTTTTCCTATCTATAGAACGGCTTATGCTGCTACAAAGTTGAAACTCAGTATTTTTATGTAGATCAACTAGAAAACTAATTTAGATAAAAAAAAAATTTCAAATATCCATTGGCGTTCGGAGGGGGGGCAAGCAAAATGATCAGTGAAAATGGAATGCATATATTTTCACGGTTTTCGTCATATCTATTAGGCCTTTCCAAATATTGAATTCATTTTTATTCTACGGCTTCTTCATGTAAATACCTAGAAATTGTTTTCAGGATTTTTTGAAATTCGACCCTTAAGAGGGTGTAAAGGGATTGTATACTTATTCACGAATCATGCCATATCCTCTAGGTCTGATCAAATATCGAATATCTTTACACTTTCACGGGCTTGCGTAATAATCGCCTAAAACTTGCTTTTAAGTTTTTTCCTTTTTCAGCCCCTAAGAGGATATAAAAGGGTTGAACACGTTTTCACAAATTCCGTTATATCCTTTAGAAGTGATAAGTAATTCAAATGTTTTTACTTTCTCGTGCTGTTTTCATGTTTATCTATTAACTCCTTTCCGGATTTTTGGATAACCCCAAGTGGGTGTAAGGAGGTTGGATATGTTTTCACAGATTCCTACATATTGCTTAGATCTGATGACATATCGAATTCATTTTTACTTCCTAAGGTTTCCTATATAAGAACCAAAATGTCTATTTCAGTATTTTCAGATTTTCAATCCTGTTGTATGCTTTTCAGAGGTTCGACATATTTCTTAGGTTTAATGAGATATTAGATCGCTTTTCATTTCCACAGACTTTTTATATAATCGCCTACAAAGCCATTTCTCAATTTTTGGATATTCAACCCCCAAGGGTTTGCATATGTTTTCACAAATTTTGCCATCCCTTAGTCCTAATGAGATATAAAATTGGTTATTACGGCATTTGATGTAATGACCTAAAAACTTATTTCACGATTTTTCGAATTTCAAGAACCAGGGGGGTGTGAAGTTTGCTTACGTTTTCACAAATTTTTCAAAATCCCTCGTGTCTCATGAGATGTGAAGTTGGTTCTTATGAGATCGTTTTCGAAATTCAAACCCCAAGCGGAAGTAATGAGTTTGTATACGTTTTAACAATTGGTCATATCTCTTAAGTCTGATAAGGCAACAAATTCGTTTTTTCTTCTATGGGCTTTTAGTATACATAATATACCGAAATTCGTATAGTCTACAGGGGCTTTTTCAATGTTTAATTGGCTAAAAATCTTTATTTTAAATATTTTTATTTTAAGAACAAAATTAACTTTCCAAGTAACTTCATAATCTCGAAACAACTGATGATATGCTCCGACTTTGACCGCTCCCGAACTTTGACCCGAAAAATAATAAAGTTTCGCCCAGACTATTGGCAGATTTTTTCATCCTGTGGTGGAACCCACACGCAAGAACTCATTCTGCCAGGAAAAATTTACACAAATTAGTTTCGAGATAAAAGTAAAACGTACTGCCTTCGACGCAACTTATTACTTATGTTTTACGACTTATTACTTAAATACGCTCACGTTTGTATAGTGCTATACTATCGAAACTGCAAGCCCAGCGGTTTCCAATCTTACAGCAAAGGAGCAGTTTGTTTCTCCCGTTGCTTCTGTTGCTCCGTTGCTCTCATTGCTCCCGTTGCTTCCGTTTCTCTTGTTGCTCCTGTTTCTCTCGTTGCTTCGTTGCTCCTGTTGCTTCCGTGGCCTCGTTGCTCCCATTGCTCGGTTGCTCCCGTTTATCCCGTTGCTTCCGTTGCGCCCGTTGCTCTCGTTGCTTCCATTGCTCTCGTTGTTCCCGTTGATTCCATTGCTCCGGTTGCTCCCGTTGTTTCCATTGCTCCTGTTAATCCCGTTGCTCCCGTTACTCCCGTTGCTTTCGTTGCTCCCGTTGTTCGATTTTGTCAGACGTGCACACCGAAAACTGTCGCTATACTATATGAATCACACTCATTTGTTTGTGTAGCTCGCCATCTATTGTAGAATAATTCTACTAATACAGAAAGCATGCGCTCAACTTATCAACCTAGTTACATCGCAATCGGATGAATGGTGTAGGAAGGCGTAAGAAACACACAAACAAACAATTAGAACACCAGGGTACTAAAATCGCGAAAAACAATGGAAAAAATTTCGTAAAAAACAATTGTTTTTGATTCGATCGGTACCAAACTTCGCAGGAACCATCCCGGGACTATTCTACATGTTTCCTGAAATTTTTTTTTAAAATTGGTTGAGCGGTTTAGGAGTCTGTAGAGAAAATACATACATACATACATACATACCATACATACATCCTCTTTTATATATATAATTTTACGATTAAAATAATAATCCGCAAATGCAGGAGTTAAGATTTACTGTATTATAACTTTTCATCATTCATCAATATGAAAGAGTAAACTCAAGATACTCTTTTAATTATAATAATTACCGCAAAGGTGCTTGAAAAATGTGTACTTCTGAAAACTCGTGAACAGTATCAATTTTGGGGTAAAAGAAAGTAGCCTTAGTGGAGTAATGTCCACCTTCCATATAAATGTCGTGAAAATACGAAGTCAAACCCTTTCAACCCTTTGTAAGATAATTACACGTTTTTATTTCAATAATAGGTGTGTTTTTTTGCGCACTTATCCAGATCAGAGCAGGTTAGAAAATTTATATACAAAACAACAACAACATTGCTGTTTTTATGACTTTTTTATAACTTTTTTTCATATATAGCTGCCACTGTGAGTTCACTAAGGCAGCTATTCGCGTTAAATTCTCTAATCTAGCCTACTATCTATGGGAAAAATTATAACAACGCCATAAAAACAGCAACGTTGTTGTTGATTTGTATATACATTTTCTAACCTGTTCTGATCTGGATAAGTGCGCAAAAAAACACACCTATTATTACAGTATTCTGAACGATTGATTTTTTTATGGATAGACTGGGTAGACCGCTTGAAGTGGCCACCTTTGGGGGGCGGTGGTGGTAGGGGGTGTGAAGGGGAAGCGTTTTAGACGAAAAATTTTGGTTTCTACATCTCAGCAACGGCTAATGCTAGAAATATGAGACTTGTAATTTATGTTGAGCTGTAATAGTGGACTAATTTGCTAAATAATTGTCGATATCAATGGAGGGGTGTGGGAGTGGGGAGAGGAGAAACAATGCGTCCGAAATGCTCGAAAGCCGATATCGGGACGTTCTAAGATCCATAACTCCTAAACGGTTAATTCATAAAGCTTCTACTAGAAAAGTTATTTAGATAAAAAAAAAGACTTCAAATATCCATTGGCGTACGGAAGGGGGACAGAAAATGTTTTTATTGGAAATGGAATGCATATATCTTCAAAAAGGCTTCAAAAAGATTAAATTAATTTTTATTTTACATATTTTTCACATAAATGAGCCGTTTATTTTGAAAGTAGGGCAAGTCCATTTTTTGCTATTGCGAGATATTTAAAGGTTTGCATTTCAATAAATTTAATTTAATGTAAGTTTATTATCCAATAGTGTATATAGTGGTAGCTAAAAAAAATAATGGTTTAATTATACCTTAATGGACTTGCCCCACTTTCAAAATTTATTTTTATTGTAATCGTTAATTTTAAAGGGTCCTTGCATGAAGAATCGCCAAAGTTGTGACTTCATCGTCTCCGATTCTTTTGAAAATTTTTGTACTTGAAGAACTAGTGAAAAAAATAATTGAAATTCAATTTTTTTTTTCTTTCTAATTTTTTTTGTCAGTTATAGTATGTGAAAGTATGTTAAAGTTTGCTCAAAAAAGATGTCCTAGTTCTCTTTGAAAATGCATATCTCCTGTAATTTTTATCCTAGAACAATAAAATAAGGCTTATTTTAAGAGGGAAATATAGATAAATAAAGTATAGATAAAATATAGATAAATATAGAATATAGAAAAAATACAAATAAAAATTAGTCTTGAAATTTTTTTTTTACGGATATTTATTTGGCCTTTATCCTTAAATATCTGAAAATGCGTTTATTTTTTATTTTTTTATATTTTGTAGGTTATAATGTTTTCCAAAAAATATCAAAAAATTAAAAAAGAGGATCGGGGTAAAAAAAATCAATTTAAATTATTAGAGAACTAAACTAGCTTTAAATTATTAAGAACCACTGATCTTATTCAATTTTTTTTCTTTGAGATCCCAAGTTAATTTTTTGATATGTTTTGAAAAACATTATAACCTACAAAATACAAAAAAATAAAAAAAAACGGATTTTGAGATATTAAAGGATAAAAGACAAAATAGTTATCCTTGAAAAAAATTTCAAGGATAATTTTTATTCGTAATGTTTTTTATTGCGACAATCTTCCCCTTTAAAATGAGCCCTATTTTATTGTTTTAGAATAAAAATTACCGGAGATATACATTTTCAAAGAGAACTCGGACACCTTTTTTGAGCTAACTTTAGCATACTTTCTCATACTATAACTAACAAAAAAAATTAAGATAGAAACAAAAAATTGGATTTCAATTATTTTTTTCACTAGTTCTTTTCAAAAGAATGGGAAATGGTAATAATTAATTTTCAAATACGAGAACTGTTATGGGGTTTTGTGGACCGAGCCCAAAACAACACAATGTCGACTTTGTTCAGAATTTATTAGAAACTGAACTAGAACTTGCTTGCACGCTGATAATAGAAGTTGAATACTATACAATTTACAGTATTTTGCAGTCTTGCCAATATTACTAAAATTTGCCGGTGTTGGAAGTAAACATATTTTTATCGAAACAATGAAATTTGTACTTGTTATTATTTTCGAAGTATTGTACAATTATCAATTACCAATGTCAGGAATAGATAGATAGAAACATATTTTTTGGACATGATGTAAAACCAACACATTGGTTTCACAACAACAACCGGAGCTAAAGCCAAAGATGGACTTGCATCACTTTCAAAATAAACATATTTACAATACCGTTAATAGCTAAAACTTCCATCTCCCAAATATTACGGATTTGAATTTTTTGACTAAAAATTGTTTACAGATAAAAAGATCATATTAAGTTTTATCTATAGTTATCATTATCTTAATTTTTTTGAAAAATGGTCTTGCCCCACTTTCAAAATAAACGGCTCAAATGTCTAAAAAGTTTTTTTTCTAAATTTTTGAAAATTCGACTCCTAAGGGGTGTAGCCATATTCCTCAGGTCTGCTTAGATATCAAATAACTTGCATGTGCTCGCTTTGTAATCGCCCAAACCCCGATTTCAAGATTTACCCAACCCCTTACAAGGTTTAAAAGGGTTAAACTCATTTTCACGAATTCCGTCACATCTCTTAGGAGTGATAAGACATCAAATTGGTTTTTACATCCACGGGGTTTCTTCATATTTATCTAAAAACCTCTTTTACTATTTTTTGCATATTAGCACAGGTAGGTGGTACATGTTTTCAGAATTTTTATCAATCTCTTAGGTTTTTATGATTTCATATAATAATCTATAAACTGATTTCAGGATTTTCTGATATCCAACCACCAAGATGGTGTGAAGGGGTTGCATACATTTTCACAAATTCCTACATATTTCTTAGATCTGATGAAATATCGAATTGATTTTTACATCCCAAGGCTTCCTGTATAATTGCCAAAAAATTAATTTCAGAATTTTTGAATATTCATTACGAAGGAGGTGTATAGAGGTTGCACAGTTTTCGATACATTTCTTAGGTCTGATAAGATATCAGATTGGTTTTTACTTCCACAGACTTTTTATGCTATAATCGCCTTCAAAATCCATTTCACGATTTTTCGATATTCAACCCTCAAGGGGTGTTAAGGGGCTGCAGGCGTTTTCATAATTTTTACCATCCCTTAGTTCTGATGAGATATACAATTACGGTTATAACTTTTACGGGCATTTCATGTAATGGCCTAAAAACAATTTTCACAATTTTTTTAAATTCCACCCCAAGGAGGTGTTAAGGGCCTACAAACCTATTTCACAATTTTTCGAAATCCAACCCACAAATGGTCGTAATGGATTTGTATAGGTTTCCGCTATTCGCCATACCTCTAATGAGGCAGCAAATTGGTTCTTACTTCTGTGAACTTTTAGTGGAAATAATATACCGAAATTGTAACCGTCTGCACGGGCTTTTAATATATTTCTCAGGCTTAAAAATCTATATTTCATATATTTTTATTTCTATTCTAAGAACAAAATTAACTTTCCAGAAAACTCCTTTAATCTCAAAATAACTGATGTTATACTGCGACTTTGACCGAGTCCCGGAATTTAACCCAATTATATAAGTAATTTGTTATTAAAAGTTATTCAATAGGTACATAACAATTTTGTATTTTAATACAAACGCATCCTTAAACTTTCTTGCTGGTCTGTCAATGTCGAAACGCCAGTCAAAGTTTATATTTTCATCATGATGAAGTTCACGAACGAGCAACGTTTGAAAATTATCTCAATTTACATCGAAAATTTCAATAGGGACATAACAATTTCGTATTTTGAAAGATTCTGTTACAGAATTTGAATTGTCCCTTTAGTTTCAAGCAGTAACACGATAATTACAGCTTTCATTTTATCCCCATTTACTATACATATCGATGTTCAGTATTTCAGCGAAAATATGATACAATTGTCTGCTGCTTATCATGACTTCAAATCGTTTACATGTTCGTTTGATCTTAAATAAAGGTATTTCGAGCGTTATAAGTTCCAAGTCTTGAATCAAATTTATTATTCTGGCATAGAGCAAAATAAATATGTGTTTGATTTAGTCTCAGTCCGGTGTGCCGTAAAATTAAGCTAAATTTGTAAAACGTTTTCTACCGATTGCTCAAACACTGAAAATCACAAAAACCCTTTTTATACTACAGATTTCAAATGCCATATGAATATTCAACGTACTGCAATGTGATTACCCTTTGGTTAATTTACTTAATTGACTTAGGATTATGCGTAATTTAAATATTTATTTTTCGCTCGTATGATTTTATCTGAATTTTCTTCGCCCACTTTCAACAATTTATTCATGCGAAGTGCTTCTTTTCCATTGCGAAGGAACAACATTTTCATTCAAAATTTTAAGTTCGCTTGTAACTAAAATTGCTCGGTTGTTAATGTGAGTTTTCTTTGAAAACGAAACTCTATTCAATTTAAGTAAAATTCGTTTATCGCGTAATTTTCGGACTCATTAAATCGAGGCATAATACGCTTAAAATCATATGAAATTTCTTATAAATGGTCGTTCGTGGTTGAATGTTAAATGAACCGGTGTCAATTAATTACGGGTTGAATGATTTGTTACTTCTTCTTTTAATTTATAAAATTATTAAGAAGCAATTTAGAAAGTTCGCCTTAGCTGCTACGGAATGTTAATCATATTAATCATAACATGAACTCCTCCATCGACCAGAACTGAGCTTAAGTGAAGCGACTATGTTTTGAAGATCAGAAAAAGGCCACATAGCCGGGCTGAGAGCAGTATGAACGGCAACAAGCTAAATTTAGTGGTTATTGAGATATAGGGAATATTCGATATTCGGTATCCGAATAAGTCTAAATAGACCAAAGAAACAGTTTGGTCGTACACATAAACCTAAATCGAACCAGTCCATTTGGTCTCGAGGGCATAGGGGGTGATGATAGGAGGGAGTGAAAAAAAAATTGGATTTTTATTTCTTAAAGACCGCAAAGAATAGAAAGCTACAAATTGATGACAATATAGAGCCACCTTAGAGACAACCCAGAAAATATTTATGATAGGGAAGCAAGGTACTAAGTTTTTGGTTTTTATATCTCAGGAAGGGCTTATACAAAAAAATGGAAACTTAGTACGTATATATAATTGAACTACAGAAGTTAATTAAGCAACAAAAAAATTCAAGTTTGCTTTGGCGAACAGAGATGGAGCATAAAAATTTAACGTGAAAATGGTTTTTTCAACATTTTCTGGAATTTCGTTATATCTTTTTTTTTCCAATTCAATTCAATCAATATTTATTAGTTTTTCCACTTATGTCTACCATCTTATAATTTATAATTTAGAGAACAGATAATTCAATATCTTAACAGCTAAATTAAATCTAGCTAGCACAGCAAAGCGAAGCATCTACGAGAATTTTAGTGAAATAAATTCAAGTAAAAATTTATACTAAAAACTCGTTATATCTTTTAGGTCTGCCTAGGTATCGAATTAATTTGACTTCTGCGACATTTACCAGATTTTTTGATATTCAACTCCTACATTATATAGGTTTTTACGAATTCATATCACTTCAATTCATATTTTTGAGGTTGAATGATATATCGAATTCGCTTGGACTTCTAATGGGTTTAAATATAGTCGCTAAAAACCAATTTCAACATTTTTCAACTTTTAACCTACAAGGGTTCTTACACCCTTGTGGGTTGAAAGAGCTACGTAAGTTTTGACGTATTCCGACAAATATTTTAGGTCTTATAAAATACCGTACTCGCTTTTACTTCTATAGGTTTTATAATTATCTAAAAATTAATTTCGGTATTTTGCGATATTCAATTCCTAAGGGTGATTAAAATGATTGAGTACGTTTTTAAAAATTGCAATATAACACTTAGATCTGAACAGATATAAAATTCTTTTTTGCTTTCGGGATTTCCATAAAATAGACTAAAAAATCTGCCAACAGTCTAGGCGCAACTTTATTATTTTATGGGTAGAAGTCTGGAACGCGTTTAATGCTGAGATGCGGTGTAGGTTACTATGCAACTCCCTTACAACCTGTTTGAGTTGAATATTTAAGAATCCTGAAATTAACCTTCTAGCAAATTTACAGGAAGAAATAAATGCGATATCTCATCAGATCTAAGAAATATGTGGGAATTTGTGAAATTGTGTTCAAATTTTTTACACTATCTCGGGGGTTGGATATCAGAAAATACTAAAATCGGTTTGTAGGTTATTACATGAAAACTCTGCAGAAGTTGTAGCCAATTTGATATCTCATCAAACTTAATGAGATATATAGTATTGTGAAAAAGTATGCAACCCCCTTACACCCACTTGAGGGGTGAATATTCTAAAATCCTGAAATTAGTTTCAACATAAATATTGGAATTAAAAACTAATTTGATGTCTATCAGTCCTAAGAAGTATGACGGAATTTGTGAAAACGTGTTTTAGCCTTTTGTACCCTCTTAGGGGTTGAAAAGGCAAGAGCCTTGAAAACGTGTTTTTCGCGATTATAAAACTATACCATAGAAGGGAAAAGTTATTCGTTATCTAATCAGATCTGAATTATGTGGCTGAATTTGTAAAAATTTACACAACCCCTTTACATCCCTTTAGGGGTTGAATTTGGAAATTTTTCAAGCACTTTATAGGCATTTATATTAAGAAACTTTGGAATGAAAATTATTTCAATATATCAAATGACCTAAGAGATATGACGAAATTCGTAAAACTATATGCATTTCATTTTCATTGATAATTTGTTTGGCCCCCATTCCGTACGCCAATGGATATTTGATATTTTTTTTAACTAAATTTTTTTTCTAATAGATCGACATGTCCTCACCAAGTTTCATCTTTCTAGCATAAGCCATTCTATAGATAGGAAAAAATATCCCCCACCTCCATACCTTACTACCCCTATAAAAAATTCTATTTTCACAACTTGCCACTACTATTCCTCTATCTAAATACTATGTTTTGACCTGTCAATTGGCCGCCTAGATCGTGTGATTTTACACTATTGGATTACTTTATGTGGGGATACATCAAATCACTGGTCTATGCTGATAAGCCAGCAACAATTCAACATTTAGACGGGTTATTGATGAGATAAAACCTGAAATGCTCTAAAAATTGGACTTTTGCAATTTGGATTACACATGTTTTTTTTTAAAAAAAGAAATACTAACCTCTAGAAAAACACCCTTTATAAGGGAGAAACTCCCATTTGTTAAATAAAAAAAAAGCTATGCAAATAATGTAAATCACCTAGCAGGTAAACCGAAACAACTAGCACATAGTTCAAATTGCATTACAAATAGTTCAAATAACATAGCAGAACATGCACTATACTCCCATTATTCTGGTGAAGATGCGCGCTAGATAATCATTCTTGTTCGGGGTGTCCGTGTAAGCAAATTGTGAAAAGTGACAAAGTGAAGTGAACAAAATTATCGACTGCAGCTCATAGACAGAAAGATGTGTTAGAAAAATGGAATTCGGAAGAATTAATTCCAATTTTTGAAGGTAGGTTCGATGGCTACGTACGCTTAGGTATGCTGCAGCAAGTATATTAAATGTGAGATAACTGCACACTTGAGCGGCAGGCGCAGATAACTTGGCAAACTTGAGCGTTTGTAGCGGCCAAATTTAAATTTTTTTTTATAATATAATAAAGTTTCTGAAGTTAATAGGTTGCATTTCACTTTATAACGGTTTTTCGGCATTATTTTTTTTATTATAAATATTTTGGAAGCGATAACAGTCGAAAATCTTAAGCAATGAGGTATTCGATTAGAAGTTTCATTATAACGAATTTGATTTATATTCTTGATATTTTTATACATTCTATTATTTAGATTTAAGATCTTTAATTTCATTTACTACGTCATCAACATTAGAGGATGGAACATAATATACCGAATAACATAAAGTCATCATGAGCCAAGACGCATCTAACTGCACTCTTTTAGACACATTAAGGGCTCACATGCTCTGAAATTTTCACAAAATTGATTTTTTTTTACGGATTTTCATTTTATTTTCATTTACGGATTTTCATTTGTTAGAATTAAAAAATAAAATTTAGAATTTAGAAAAAAAATTCCACTACGTATAGCAATAAATATGACTTGGTAAACTACCGCGCCCCTATCGACAGCTGCGATTTGTATTAGTGTCGGCACGATAACTCAGTAAATTTTCAATATTTTTCAACTTTTTTTTTTTCAAATTTTAATAATTATTTTCTCTAGAGGGGTTTTTTTAATTTCTTCGTTGGAAAATATTTATAAATTATTAAACGCATTTTTTTTTTAAAAAAAACTGATTACTAAAGTTTGAACTGTAACTTCTTTATTTTTGAAAAAAAAAAAAAAAAATTTCCTCCGTCAAACTATAACTACTACATTATTTTACATGATCCTTTTTTATTTTTGCAAATTGAATTATTTTTGGTGAAGTTATGATGCAGACAGGCGGAGGCGCCATGGTTTTCATCAATAGTCCATTTATACCCGTAAAAATAATGTTAAAATTAAAAAAAAAATATTTTTTTGTTATGAATAGTTAATAAGATATGTGAACTCAACAATTTAATTTTTTTTTCACCATATAACCTTTATAATAATTTTTCAAATTTACTCGGTTTTCAGCGCGCGCAGGGGTATGTGAGCCCTTAAATAGAATAACTTGTTGCAAGTGGAAGGGACATACCAGTATACAACATCAACACACTTATTGCTGGCATCAGTAAATTACGAAAGAATGTCAAGTAGTGTGCCTTGATTCGGAAGAAATTTTAAATACTTATTTTTTAATAGCTTTTCAGTCCATAAAATATGTTATTTCAAATTAAATTTAAAAAAATCTGCCAACAGTCTGGGCGCAAATTTATTATTTTTTGGGTAGAAGCTCGGAACGAGTTTAATTCTGAGATGAGGTGTAGGTTACTATGTGACTGAAAACCTAAAAAAAGGTTCGGAAAGCGGTTAGAATGGGGTCGCGCTAGAATACTTACGCCGCATCCACATATAACATGTGAATTACATAATTGGGTCATACTTCGGGACGAGGTTTAGTCCTAGTATAATATCAGTTGTTACGCCATTAGAAGGTTTTTCGCGATTTGGTTTTGGGCCATTACATGATATCGGAAATGCGTTTGTAGACGATTATATAAAAAGTCTGTGGAAGTGCAAACCAATCTAATATCTCATCAATCCTGAGAAATATGTCGAAAGCCTTATGTCGAATAGTTGAATATCTAAAATTACTGAAATCAACTTTTTGACAATTACACCCCCCACACCCGTACCATACTACCACTATAAAAAATTCCAACATGCTACTACTATAGTTCTTTCTAAAAACTAAGTTTCAGCTTTATATCATTACAGGTTGTTAAGAAATAAAAATCGGAACTTTTTACTTTTCACGCTCCCCCGCCCTCTCCCTCTACACCCTCATCCCTAGAATTTTTTTTCTGCTGGGGGTCTATTAGGCCTACTTCTGGTATAAATTTCAAGCATCTATCTTACACCGTTCATGAGATATAAGACGTGATTTTTTAAAAAAAGTCTTTTACCTTCCACTTCCATGCTCCACCGCCCCCTTTAAAAAGTTTACTTTCATCAAACTTTATTTGTCAACCTTTATACAGAAACCGAATTTCGCTTTTCTAGTGCAATTGGTTCGTGAGATATCCCCCACCCCACCCCCGTACGACACTGCCTCTTTTCAAAAATTTGTTTCCAATCTATTCTCCTAGTATACCTACAGATGATTATTACGTTTTAATTTCGTGACACTAACCGTTTAGGAGATATGGATTTCAGAATGTCTCGATCTCGCCTCTCGAACGTTTCGGACGCATTATTTTTCCTCCCACTCCAACACCGCTTCACCCATATAAACAATATTGGGTCCACTATCGAAGCTCTATATAAATTCCAAGTTTCAGCTTCCTAACATAAGCCGTTGCTGAGATCTAGAAACCAAAATTTTACGTCTAAAACGCTTCCACCACCTCCCCCCCTACACTTCTACCCCTAAAAAAGTAGTCACTTCAAGGGGCCTACCCAGTCTATAAAAAAAAAATTTCAATTTAATAGCTCATAGGGTTTAGGAGCTATAAGCCCTCAACCGTTTTGTGTACGGCGGACGGCGCACAGACGGACTGAACATTTTTTATTAGTCATGAAACGTATAAAAAAAAATTTTCAGGGTAGCAAATATTTTTTTTTAAAAATCGATAACAATACTTTATTAAGAATGGAATTTTTTCATGGTAAGCTACCATAGAAGCAAATTTGATTTAAATGTTGGTTGTTTTCCGGCGTCAGTAGGGTTTCTGGTGAGAAACCCCCACACGAAATCCTCGACTGCTGATTAATCGTTGTCCTAGAGGACATGACCGTTGGAGAACCTTCACTGGATACGCCAGTTTCATAAGATTGTGTTGGACTAGGTCCGAAGGAGCTGTTTCGTCATCGGAGGGCATAGACTCGTCAGAGGGTGTATTATGCCTACTATCCGAAACACCCTTACATTTGATGATCAAATATTATGTAATCTTCAGCGCCACCTTCCTTTAGTATAGGATTGCTATGGCGGAAATTTAGCTAAGGTTATAAGTCTCGGATCGTAAATTTGATTTCGAGTGCAATATATAGAAATTATGCTCAGCAATTCCACCAGCTGTAAGGGTGTTTCGGATAGTAGGCATAATACACCCTCTGACGAGTCTATGCCCTCCGATGACGAAACAGCTCCTTCGGACCTAGTCCAACACAATCTTATGAAACTGGCGTATCCAGTGAAGGTTCTCCAACGGTCATGTCCTCTAGGACAACGATTAATCAGCAGTCGAGGATTTCGTGTTGGGGTTTCTCACCAGAAACCCTACTGACGCCGGAAAACAACCAACATTTAAATCAATACTTTATTATTAAAATAATAAAGTAAAATGATAATGAGTTTAAGAAGTACCTTTTATTTTTTTTCAATTTTCATTATTATTATTATTGTTATGTTTATAACATAAATGAAATATATTTTTGTTTCTTTAAAAGTAAGTGTACAAATTTAATTATTACACATCATCGGCTATAATTCCAATAATACCTAAATTCCAAACTCGTTATTTTTGTCCAAAATTAAATACAATATATTGCAAAAATAGGCTGATTATTGCCTAATTTGCAATAATTTTGTATGGTGTATGCGTCTAATTAAAGTTTTAAGTAGAAGACGACGCCATCATTATAGCATATTTTCCCATTTCAAAAATAGTTTTCTGTTAGTTATTATTGCCTATTGCTCATCGGTATTATAGCAATCGAAATTGCTCATTTTGCTGTTTTCACTTTCAATTCTTTACTATGGTGCTTTATTTATTTATTTATTTATTTTATAAGTCAATATAATATTATATCCAAGTGGAGAATGCAATATTTGCTAGTAAGCAATAGTCTTAGTGGCTTTTATTATTATCAAAAATTTAAATATTACAAATTAAATTTTGCAATTTTTTGTGTATGTAACGTAAGGTTGCTGAAGATGAAATGTCGTTTTTCTCCATGAAGTGAAGTCAGTTGCAATTTGCATGTCTCAAACTGCCGCCAGGTTGCACTAGTGGTATTGGGTATTAGTAGTATAAGTATAAATACCCCTACATTGACTCATAGAGTCATATCAGTTTTGGACTTCATTGAGATCGGACAGAAAAAAAAACATACTGCAGTCACGATCGGCTGCAAGCCAATCGTATAATACTCTAGATGAAATACTGAACTCCGATTTAAATTGTAGTTGGGGATAAAATAGAATTACGTGTGTGCATGTTGTATGTCCTTTATTAAGGACTGCTATTAGATTGCTATTCAAAACTAAAAGACAATATTCAGTGTTTAACTTCATACCTTGAACTGGGTAAGTCATCGAACAAAAATGTCCTTTTTGAAGGACTTTCACATGGGAAGTGCAGGCAGGATTCACTCGATTTCTTACATATTTATCCTTTTCCTTGGAACCATTCAAAAATTAATGTGTACAAAATTTCAAATTCGTAGCTTGAAGCGTTCAAAAGTTATTGGAAAATATTGTTGAACACGTGTTTAAAGGATATTTTGTATGGCAGCTACCAGAAGGAGTAAAAGAATTTCGCTGATTAGTAAACTCGAACTTCGTTTTTGCTCAAAACTAACTTGTACAAAATTCCGAATTCGTAGCTAAAAGATTACTTGAGTTATAGTGAGTTTCGTAAATTAAGTGAATTCATTTTTACAGGATATTTGTATGGCAGCTACACGAAGGACTAACAGGATTTTCTTCATAATCATATATTTAGCTCCAACTATTGAAAAAATAACACATACAAAATTTCAATGTCGTGGCTTAAACCCTTCTGAAGTTATCGACCAATATTCTTGAAGACGTGTTTTAAGGACATTTTGTATGGCAGCTACCCGAAGGAGTAGGACGATTTTGCCCGTTAACGAACTTAGCCTTAAAAATTCAACCAAACATCCAGATTCAAAACTTCAAGATCCTAGGTAAAGGCGTTCTTGAGTTATCGTGTTCACGGACAGACGGACGGACGGACGTCAGGCGGATTTGAGGTTTTTGACCACAAATAAACAAAAAATAATATATAACTTTTTTTCGTCCGAGGCTTGGTTCTAAAAGGCTATATTCTGTGTTTAATTTCATATCTTGAACTGGGTAAGTCATCGAAAAAAAATGTCCTTTTTGAAGGACGCAGGAAGGACTGACTCTTAATCTCTCTAACTCTCTTAACATATTTATCCCATTCCTTGGAACCATTTAAAAATGAACGTGTACAAAATTTCATTCGTAGCTTGAAGCGTTCAAAAGTTATCGAAAAATATTGTTGAACACGTGCCTTAAGGATTTTTTGTTTGGAAGATGCCAGAAGGAGTAAAAGGATTTTGCTGACTAGTAAACTCGAACTTCGTTTTTACTCAAAACTAATTTGTACAAAATTCCGAATTCGTAGCTAAAAGATTACTTGAGTTATTGTGAGTTGCGTAAATTAAGTGAAGACATTTTGACAGGATATTTGTATGGCAGCTACACGAAGGACTAATAGGATTTTCTTCTCAATCATTCATTTAGCTCAAACTATCGAAAAATAAACGTATTCAAAATTTCAAAATCATAGCTTTAGGCGTTCCGAAATTATGGGTCAATATTCTTGAACACGGGTTTTAAGGACATTTTGTATGGCAGCTACCCGAAGGAGTACGATGATTTTGCCCGTTAACGAACTTAGCCTTACAAATTCAACCAAACATCCAGATTCAAAATTTCAATATCCGAAGTGAAGGCGTTCTTGAGTTATCGTGCTAACGGGCGGACGGACGGACGTTTTTGGCCACAAGTAAACAAAAAATAATATATAACTTTTTTTCCTCCGAGGCTTGGTTCTATGCGTTACAAACTTTTAGGCTGGATTAAACTTATAATACTGTATATGATTTCATTTAGAGTATAAAAATGGATTCGAGTCAAAAACGGGTAATTTTCCTTTATAAATTTAAACTTGGACACAGCGCAACGGAGGCAACCGAAAACATCAACAGGGCATTTGGAATTGATACGGTAAACAAACGAACTACACATCGATGGTTCGAAAAATTCCGATCAGGAGATTTGACTTTTTAAAGTGAGCCACGTGGTCACCCCGGGCCTTCGATCGACAACGATGAGCTGAAGTTATTAGTGGAATCTGACTCACGCCAAACTGTAAGGGACATTGCAGAGAAATTGGGCGTACACAATTCGACAGTTTTCCAGCACTTGCAACAGCTTGGAAAAATCAAGAAGCTTGATAAGTGGGTTCCGCATGAGCTTACTGAGCAAAACATGACGCATCGACTGGAAATTTGCAGTTCCCTGCACTCTGGGAAGAGAAGCGCTCCGTTTTTGAACAGAATAGTGACATGTGATGAAAAGTGGATACTGTACGACAATCGTCGCCGATCGGCACAATGGTTGGATGCTGATGAGACCCCAAAATACATGCCGAAACCAAGCCTTCATCCGAAGAAAATAATGGTGACTGTTTGGTGGTCTGCAGCTTGAGTTATTCACTATTCCTTTTTGAAACCACGCAGAGAAGTATTGTGTCCAACACGATGAAATGCATCAGAAATTGCGTGTTCAACGGCCTAGATTGGTCAACAGAGATGGAAACATATGGATCTGGGCGAACAAACAATTCGATAATGAAGCAGCCATCAAAAGTGCCTTCGAGGACTTTCTTCGCTCTAGAAAGTCGGACTTCTGCGAAACTGCCATAGATGCACTTGTATCTCGTTGGGAGAAGTGTATTGCATGTGCTGGTGCCTATTTTGATTAATAAAATTAAGTTTTATAAAAGTTACAGTTGTTTGAAATTGCACTACCAAAAACAACATTTCATCTGCAACAACTATATGATAAATAGCAATTTTACCTGGCAACTGCAATTTTGAAAATTTTTTGTTTTCACATTTCAATATTTTATGGTTTTGCTATTCTTGCATAAAATCGTTCCCCGTTCTTTTAAACGAACGTGCTCTTGATGTAAGCTGTCTATAGTAACTATTAATAAGCTCGTATGGCTTGTGGGCAATTGTCAAAAATGATATTGTGTCTCCGAAAAAAATTAGAATTTTTTGCAGTTGCGTCACTGTTCTTCCGACACGGCGATATGTTCCATGGGAACTGCTGCCATACTTTAATAAAATAGCAATGATAGTAATTTTTTCGTACTATCCCGATTTCAACCATTTAGATTGCAAAATATAATAAGAAAAATAGCACTTGATGCTTTTTTTTCTTTCAGTGAAGGTAAAATCCTACTACCACCCACCGATTTCGTACCGTATGTTTTATTTTAAAATTCGGTTGCGCCTCCTGTTAAATTTTACGGATTTTTTCGAAGGGCTCAACGAAATTCACGTGAAAATCATGAATTATGCTTCTTCACCCTCGTAATCTATCACTAATCACAATAAACATGAACAATATTCTCAAGGATCAATTGCTAATACGAAAGTAGAAGTTTTATGAGAATCCTTATGATATCAAAGTCAAAGGACTGTTTATACTCGAAATGAAATCCTTACAGCAAGTTTAAAGATTTTGCTTTAAGTTCGCTTGCGTGCGGATTGTGCAAACAGTACCACCGTATTTCATCAATTAATTAAATTGAAATCCAGCTACCAACGTTAAAAATCAAAACATCTCGTGGGATTAAAGCACATAGAGTAGACGCTTCGTAACGACGACATTGACGAATGCCTGATACAACTCAAGGAATACGACTTAAATCGATCTTGATAGACACAGTAAGCATTTTCTGAAGTATTCACTTGGGAAAAGGAAAAGTATTCCCAACTTCCTAGGTTGATGTGATGACGAATGCTTTGTGTGGAGTTAAGAAATTTGGCTCTAAAGCAGTGCCAGAAAGAATTCATCCAATCAGTTATATTGTCTTTAAGAAATGCTTCCATCAGCAATTATAATATGCTCAAGTTCTTTTAAAAAAATTAAATAATTCGGTGAAAGAAATCGTTGTGTGCCCAGCAAGTACCTGCAACATATGAGCAACTTGCTAAATTGCTGAGTGAATTTACACTGGAAGCTTTAATATAATTTCCGACGAATTGAAGTTTAATGTTCTGCAAAGTCGGCTTTGTGAATTACACCCCCAAACTCTGTTGATCGAAAAAATAACAAGAGCACCAAGAAAGAATGGCCTTAAATTCTCAGATAACGTCGCTCGTAGGTCTTTTAGCGACGTAAGCGAACCATGGCAAGCGTAAACAACAACTTAGCAAACATATTTCTGTCGACGTGATGGCCGGATTTACTTCGGTATAAATAAGAAAATGTTGTTCTTAGCGGAAACTCGTCGCATCTGAGCGCACAAATTAGGAATTATAATGAATCCGAGGAGACGGAGCCTTTTCCTGGCAAATGTCGACCGGCACTAACGTTGGCCATAATGAAGGTGTTCTAACTCTCACAGCATGTTGTCGTGCGCACTTTCCAAACAACAGGATTGTTTGCTTATTCTTAGCCCGGTCTTAGCGCGTACACACTGTAAATGGGCTTTCATACGTGTCCGGAAAACAGAGCCTGTTAAACACAGTTCTTATTTTTTTTTTTAAGTTTTTCCATAAAAATAATTAATTCATAATTTTCATTTTAATTAGCAGCTGCTCCGATAAAACATAATTGGAGCTGTTTCTTTTTTAATTACTCGAAGAGAAAATGTGGAACGTTTTAGTGATTCCTTTCGGAATAATTGCAGGGTTTTGTTTTCAAGGCATTGGGAAAATTTGATATTTAACCGAAATGCTAAAGACTAATTTTGTGAACTGGAGCATGGAATGTTTCTTTGCAGGAATTCATGCTTCATTAGATATCCTGGATGCGAGATTAGCCATGATTAACCTAGTTAAACAGTCTTATTATTTACTTTTGAGATTGTTCAGATGGTGTCATTACCACAGACGATGGCCAAAGTTAAGATCCTTCATTAAATTACTTATGCTTGTTAGTTTTAATAAGTAATGACACCATCACCATAATTTACTGAGTATGATTCTGATTGAACTTTGTCGATTCCACCTACTATTTTGCTAGTGAGTAAAAATTCATTAGGTTCTCGGCGAAACTGATACTTAAACACTTTCATGAAATTAGCTCAAATGATCCACATGTAAAACGAAATAATTTCAAACATTTAAATAAGTAAATCGTACTTAATTGCATAGTTGCTTCCATTTTAATTAGGAAGCGAAATTGCGAGTATTTATTATGCAAATTTACTGCAATTAAAACACATGTGAAAATAATGAAAATCTCTGTTATTGATTTATTAAGCGATTTGTAGCTGCCGGTATAACACTTTGTGGACGGATTATGCATACAATTTCGAGCTTTTAGTAATGATAGATTTTATACTGGGTGTCCGGTACTCCGTGCGCCACCTTGTAAGAGGTTATTCCTTGATATGTTTTGAGGAAAAAATTGTTCCACAGAGAGGGTCAATTTTTAATATCCGTGGAGATACAGGGTGGTCAAGAAAAGTGTTTCGGACCTGTACCCTCACTCGCTTAAAACGTTATATCTTGAAAACTAATAACCACAGTTCAAAGTGTTATAGCTTGTTTTTTAGGGAATCGAATTACCTTTCATGTAACAGCCATTTCGCGTCTTGTTAACCGTTTAACTTTATTATTTCAATAATACAGTATTGTGATCGATTTTTAAAAAAAAAATTTGCTACCCTCAACATTTTTTTTTTACGTTTCATGACTAGTAGACACCCAAAAAACAAAAAAAAAATTTCAGTCCGTCTGTCCGCCGTACGCCGTACGCAAAATCATTTGAAGCCTCGTAGCTTCCAAACGATTTAATAAATTAAATTTAAATTTTTTTAATGAATAGACTGGGTGGTAGGGTAACGACCAAATTCTGAGTGGTGGGGTTGTAAGAAGGGAGGAGGAGGTGCGTTTTAGACGGACAATTTTGGTTTCAGGATCTCAGCAACCGCTTATGCTAGGAAGCTGAATCTTGGAAAAATATATAGAGCTTTGATAGTGGACCTATTTGCATAAAAATTGTCAATATGGGTGAAAGGGTGTGGGAGTTGGGGGAAAAATAATGAGTCCGAAACGCCAAAAAATCGAGATCGACATATTCTAAAATCCATATATCCTAAACGGTTAAAGTCACAAAATTGAAACTTGATGAATATATGTAGGTATACTGGGAGAATAGATTAGAAACATATTTTTGAGTGGTGGCAGTGGCGTACGAAGGTGGGGGGTGAAAAACTAACCGATTGCACTAGACAAATAAGATTTGGTTTGTGTATAAAGGTTGACAAATGAAGTTTGATGAAAGCAAAATTTTTTAAGGGCGCGGTGGAGCATGAAAGTGGAGGGGATACGAATTTTTCTAAAAAATCACGTCTCATATCTCAAGAACAGTGTAAGATAGATACTTAAAATTTTTGCCAGAAATAGGCCTGTTAGACCTCTAGCAGAAAAATGTTTGGCGGTGAGGGTGGGGAAGGGTGAAAAGGAAAAGGTTCCGATTTTTATATCTCGAGAACCTTTACTGGTACAAGGCTGACACTTGGTGCTTGGTTAGAGCTATAGTAGTAGCATGTTGGAAAAATATTATTTTTTATAGGGGTAATATAGTACGGGGATGGAGGGTGTTTTCCTATCTATAGAATGGCTTATGCTACAAAGTTGAAACTCGGTACGGATATGTAAATCAACTAGAAAAGTAATTTAGATAACATTTCAAATATCAATTGGCGTTCGGAACGGAGGCAAAAAAAATGATCAGTGAAAATGAATTGCATATATTTTCACGGTTTTCGTCATATCTATTAGGTCTTCCCAAACATTGAATTCATTTTACTTTATTATTTTTTAATAATAAAGTATTGTAATCGACCTGAAATTTCAAAAAAGGTTGCTACCCTGAAATTTTGTATTTACACGTTTTAGGACTAGTAAACCCCAAAAAAGCAAAAAAAAAAAAATATCCGTCTGTCCGCCGTAGACGCCGTACGCAAAATCGTTTGAAGGCGCGTAGCTCCCAAACCCGTTGAGATATTAAATTGAAGTTTTTATGGTATATTTTCGAGGCGTGGGGGTATGGAGGGAGAGGAGAGGGGGGCGTTTTAGACAAAAAATTTTGGTTTCTAGATCTCAGGAACCACTTATGCTAGGAGTCTGAAACTTGGAACTTATGCAGTACTATGATAATGGACTCAATTGCAAAAAAATGGTCGATATTGGTTAAGGGGTGTGGAAGTGGGGGGGGGGGGAAACAATGAGTCTTTAACGCATGAAAGACGGGATTGAAACATTATAAAATCGATATCTCCTGAACAATTGATGTCAGAAGATTGAAACTTTGTTGTTGTCCTTAGGGATACTTCAAGATTAGACAAGGGCTAAAACTTTTAAGATTGATGGTGGGATGTGGGGGTGGGGGGTGAACAACTTTGGATTACAATATCTTCCGAACCAATTACACCAGGAAGATAAAATTTTGTTTCTGTATATGGGATCATAAGAGGAGTTTACCGAAACTAAATTCTTTGAGGGGAGAGGTGGAGCACGAAAGTGGGGGGACAGCAATTTTTCAAAAAATGTAATTTTTATATCTCAGAAACCGTATCAGATATGATCTTGAAAATTTTACAGGAGTTGGGGTCGGTAAACTTCTAGTAGGGAAACATATTTTGGTGGTATCGATGTTGGGTGGTGATGGTGAAAGGGGGTAGAAAGGAAAACATTCTGATTTTTATTTCTCGAAAACCATAATGAATAGAAAGATAACAATTTAGGATTATATAGAGCCACTATGGAGACATACTAAAAAAATAAAATGTTTGATAGGGGTATCAAGGTACGGGGGAGAGGGGCGGTTTTTTATATCACAGAAACGGCTTATGCTAGAAAGTTGAAACTTAGTACGTATATGTAGTTGTACTATTAGAGTAATTAAAGCAAAAAAAAAGTTCAGATTTTTATTGGCGTTCAGAGGTTGAGTAAAAAAAATGTCCGTGAATCCACATTTTCACAAACTTCGTTAAAACTTTTAGACATGTCGAGATATTAAAGCAATTTTACTTCTGCGGGCTATTTATATAAGCGCCTAGTAACGATATTCAAAATTTTTCGATATCCAACCCCTAAGGGGGTGTAAAGTGGTTGTGTACATATACACGAATTCTAATATATTTCTAAGGTATATTGAGATTTGGAATTCACTTTTACTTCTATAAGCTTTAAACGTAGTCGGGGAAAAACCGATTTAAGTATTTTTCTCCATTAAACCCCCTGGAGGTGTTGTTCAAGTTTTCACTGGTTCCGAAAATCTCTTAGGTTTAATGATCGAGTTCGCTTTTACTTCTATGAAATATTCTATTGATAAAAAAAAATACGTAAGTAAATGAGAAAAATCGGCCAACAGTCTGGGCGCAACTTTATTATTTTATGGGTAGAAGTAAGAAATGTGTTTAATGATGAGATGCGGTGTAGGTTACCATTCGACTGACAACCTAAGAAATAACCAGGAGGCTATTTGGAATGTTATTATTTAGGTTGTCAGTCGAATGGTAACCTACACCACATCTCATCATTAAGCACATTTCGGACTTCTACCCATAAAATAATAAAGTTGCGCCCAGACTGTTGGCAGATTTTTTAATAATAAAGCATTGTTATCCAGTTTTAAAAAAAAAAAATTTGCTACCCTGAAAAATTTTTTTCCACGTTTCATGACTAATAGACACCAAAAAAGCAAAAAAAATGTTCAGTCTACTAGACAAATAAAATTTGGTTTGTGTATTAAGGTTGACAAATAAAGTTTGCTGAAAGTAAAAATTTTTAAGGGGGAGGTGAAGTATGGAGAGGATAAGAATTTTTCTAAAAAATTATGTCTCATATCTCAAGAACAGTCTATGATAGATGCTTAGAATTTTTACCAGAAGTAGGCCCCTAGCAGAAAAAAATTGTTGAAGGTCAGGGTGGGGAAGGGTAAAGAAGATAAAGTTCCGATTTTTATATCTCGAGAACCTATATGATATAAAGCTTAGTAGTAGCATGTTGAAAACATACTGCAGTCACGATCGGCTGCAAGCCAATCGTATAATACTCTAGATGAATACTGAACTCCGATTTATATTGTAGTTGGGGATAAAGTAGAATTACGTGTGTGCATGTTGTATGTCCTTTATTAAGGACTACCATTAGATTGCTACTCAAAACTAAAAGACAATATTCTGTGTTTAATTTCATATCTTGAACTGGGTAAGTAATCGAAAAAAATGTCCTTTTTGAAGGACTTTCACATGGGAGGTGCAGGAAGGACTAACTTGATTTCTTACATATTTATCCTTTTCCTTGGAACCATTCAAAAATTAATGTGTACAAAATTTCAAATTCGTAGCTTGAAGCGTTCAAAAGTTATCGAAAAATATTGTTGAACACGTGTCTTAAGGATATTTTGTATGGCAGCTACCAGAAGGAGTAAAAGGATTTCGCTGATAAGTAAAACTCAAACTTCGTTTTCACACAAAACTAATTTGTACAAAATTCCGAGTTCTTTAGCTAAAAGATTACTTGAGTTATAGTGAGGTTCGTAAATTAAGTGAATACATTTTGACAGGATATTTGTATGGCAGCTACAGGAAGGACTAATAGGATTTTCTTCATAATCATACATTTAGCTCCAACTATTGAAGAAATAACACATACTAAATTTCAAAGACGTAGCTAAAACTCTTCTGAAGTTATCGGCCAATATTCTTAAACACGTGTTGTAAGGACATTTTGTATGGCAGCTACCCGAAGGAGTAATAGGATTTCGCTGACTAGTAAAGTCGAACTTTCTTTTCACTCAAAACCAATTTGTACAAAATTCCGAATTCGTAGCTAAAAGATTACTTGAATTATAGTGAGTTTCGTAAATTAAGTGAATACATTTTGACAGGATATTTGTATGGCAGCTACACGAAGGACTAACAGGATTTTCTTCATAATCATATATTTAACTCCAACTACTGAAAAAATAACACATACAAAATTTCAATGTCGTAGCTTAAACCCTTCTGAAGCTATCGACCAATATTCTTGAAGACGTGTTTTAAGGACATTTTGTATGGCAGCTACCCGAAGGAGTAAGACGATTTTGCCCGTTAACGAACTTAGCCTTACAAATTCAACCAAACACCCAGATTCAAAATTTCAAGATCCTAGGTGAAGGCGTTCTTGAGTTATCGTGTTCACGGACAGATGGAGGGACGGACGGACGGACGTCAAGCGGATTTGAGGTTTTTGGCCACAAATAAACAAAAAATAATATATAAAACTTTTTTTCGTCCGAGGCTTGGTTCTATGCGTTACAAACTTTTGGGCTGGATTAAACTTATAATACTCTATATGATTTCATCTAGAGTATAAAAATATAATTTTTTATAGGGTTAGTATAGTACGGTGGTGGGGGGTGTTTTTCCTAACTATAGAACGGCTTATGGTAGAAAGTTGAAACTCGGTATGTATATGTAAGTCATCTAGAAAAGTAATTTAGATAAAATTTTCAAATATCTATTGGCGTACGGAAGGGGGACAAAACAAATTATCAGTGAAAATGGAATGCATATATTTTCAGGATTTTTTGAAATTCCACCCCCACGGTTGTATAAAGGGTCTGTATACATTTTCACGAATTCAGCCATATCCCTCTGGTCTGATTAGATATCGAATAACTTTTTACTTCCACGGGCTTGTTTAATAATCACCTAAAACCCGTTTTCAATTTTCTTCCTTTTTCAACCCCTAAGAGTGTATAAACGGGTTGAACACGTTTTCACGAATTTCGTCATATCTCTTAGGAGTGATAGGACATCGGATTAATTTTCACTTCCTCGGGCTTTCTTTACATATATCTAAAAATCAATTTCAGGATTTTTTAATATTCAACCCCTAAGTGGGTTCAAGGGGGTTGCATATGTTTTCACAAATTTCTACATATTTCTTAGTTCTAATGAGATACCAAATTCATTTTTACTTCCTAAGGCTTCCTACATAATCGTCAAAAGTTGATTTCAGTATTTTTAGATATTCAACTCCAAGAGGACGTAAGGCTTTCGACATATTTCTTACGATTGATAAGATATCAGATTGGTTTTCACTTCCACAGACTTTTTATATAATCGACTACAAATGTATTTCCGATTTCATGTAATGGCAAAAAAAATAATCACGAAAAACCTCCTAATCGCGTATTAACTGATATTACTTTATTATTTTTTAATAATAAAGTATTGTCATCGACCTGAAATTTCAAAAAAATTTGCTACTCTGAAATTTTGTATTTACACGTTTTAGGACTAGTAAACACCAAAAAAGCCACAAAAAACATAACGCAGTCACGATCGGCTGCAAGCCAATCGTATGATACTCTAGATGAAATACTGAACTCCGATTATATTTTAGTTGGGATTATATCAAAAGAACGAGGAGTGTACATACAATTATTGCATGACCTTTTATTTACAGGTAGAAACTATTGCATAGTGGCTACTCGATGGATGTTCCATAAATTAAGTTGGGACATTTTTACAGAATTGTGGTATGGCAACTACATGAAGGACTTACGGGATATTTTTCATATTAATACCTTCAGCTGCGACTATTATAAAATCAAAGTATACAAAATTTCAAAGTCGTAACTTAAAGCGTTCTAAAGTTATCGTTCAATATTGGTGAACACGTGTTTTAAGAACTTTTGTATGACAGCTACCCGAAGGAGTCGACGGATTGGGCTAATTAATGAACTTGGTCTTGCTTTTGATATAAAACTAATTCCTGTAAGATTTTGAATCCCTGCTTTAACTCGCACTAGAGTTATAGTGGATTCTGTAACTTGTATAAATTTTTGAAGGACTTTTGTAGGCTGCTACACGAAGGACTCTTGCGATTTGCATCATATTCGGAACTTTCGTTTCAAACATAGTAAACTTTAAGTATTTAAAATTTCAAGCTCCTAACTTGAAGCATTCGAGCAATAATTGCGAATACGTGTTTTAAGGACTCTTGTATGAGAGGTACCCGAAGGAGTGAAAGGCTATCTCCCATTAACGAACTTAGCCTTACTTTTTGCATTTTACAGGTGGTGACCAAATTTCAACTTCCTAGGCCAACGCGTTCTTGAGTTATCGTGCAAACGGACGGACGGACAGACAGACGGACGGACAGACAGACGGACGGACGGACAGCAACCGGATTTGGGGTTTTTGGCCACAACTAAACACAAAATAATATATAACTTTTTTTCGTCCGAGGCTCGGTTCTATGCGTTACAAACTTTTCGGGCTGGATTAAACTTATAATACTCTATATGATTTCATCTAGAGTATAAAAATGTCCGTCTGTCTGCCGTATACGCCGTATGCCGTACGCAAAATCGTTTGAAGGCGCGTAGCCAACAGTCTGGGCGCAACTTTATTATTTTATGGGTAGAAGTCCGAAACGTGTTTAATGATGAGATGCTGTGTAGGTTACTATGCGACTGACAACCTAAGAAATATCGAGGAGGCTATTTGGAACGTTATTTTTTAGGTTGTCAGTCGAATAGTACCCAACACCGCATCTTATCATTAAACACGTTTCGGACTTCTATCCATAAAATAATAAAGTTGCGTCCAGACTGTTGGCAGATTTTTATACTATTACTTAGAGCTCTTCCCGGAGTATGAACCAATTATGTAATTCATATGTTATATGTGAAAGTGGCGTTTAAGTATTCTAGCGCGACACCAATCTAACCTTTTTTAGGTTTTCAGTCACATAGTAACCTACCGCGTCCCAGAATTAAACGCATTCCGGACTTCTGCCCGAAAATAATAAAGGTGCGCCCAGACTGATGAAAATTTTTTATTTTATAAATAGAAATATGAATTTTTTTTTGTTACTTAGAAATTACGAAAAGAAAAAGAAGTCTCATTAAAAATATAATTTGTTTATTATTTAAAATTTATGTATTTTATTTCTGCTGTTGAGTGTATCCTTCTTAGTAAGTAATCATTGCTATGTCGCTTTTGACTAAAAACGAACTGACAGGAAGAATTTATGCCAGTAATCAGTTCCGGAACCAATAACTTACTCTGAAGTGGTTCCCAAGCAGACAAGTTGCATAAATTTCTTCAGAAATAGGTGGATAGTAAATGGTGACACAACGAGTTACATCTACACGTTCCGTAATAACTTCATTGTAACTAGTTCTATATCGTATTACAGTAATTTAATCTGTAACTTCTTCGAAGGAATGCGTTCCAGAATCATTTATATGTAATGTAGAAGGTAATCATTGGTCTACTGCCTATGACAGCGCTGTGTAAATGTAAGGCATTCTAAACATGGAGTGTAAACTGGATTGTAAGCAATTCACATTACCGAGAAGTTACTATATTATTGATCCTGTAATTCCTTTTTTCGACGCTGGGGTTTTACCATTTTGGAAGTAGTAGGCGAAAATACATATCGCTTAAAAATTAAATATGCAATAAAGTGGCCCTCGTTCGAAAAACTTATTTAAATTGTTGTTTCTACTTAAGTATTTTTATTGCCCATTTATTACTATTTTAAGTATCAAGAAAATCAAATTAATGTAAATGAGTTTCAACATAATTGATTCACTTACCTGGATGTGGTAGGTAAAACTGTGTACAGTACTTTGGCTTTTTTAATGGGATACCTAACAAAATAAAAAATCTGCCAATGGTGGTCTGGTCGAAACTTTATGATCTTTCTGGTCAAAGTTCGGGAACGGTCAAAGTCGGAGTATATCATGAGTTTTTTCGAGATTATTAGATTTCTTGGAAAATTAATTTTGTTCTCAAAATAAAAATATTTAAAATAGAGATTTTTAGCCGATTGAACATTGAAAAAGCCCGTGTAGACTATTCGGATTTCGGTATATTATGTACACTAAAAGCCCATAGAAGTAAAAGCGAATTTGCTGCCTTATCAGAATTAAGAGATAGAACGAAACTAACTTTCCAAGAAACCTCATAATTTCGAAACAACTGATGATATACTCCGACTTTGCCCGCTCCCGCTCCCGAACTTTGAACCGAAAATAATAAAGTTTATTAAAGTTTCTTGTAAGACACATTCTCGTAGAATGAGGTAGAGATAAATGGATGAATCTGTGAAATAAATATAGTCCTATCTCGCAATAATTAGAAAATTCAGATCCCTTATTTAATTGAGCAATAGAATAAATGTTTTGAAAATGCAGGCCAGGACCTACTAATAAGGGGTTTGACAACCTTTTTAATCCCTTTATTTAATTTCTGTGCATAACTTTGAAATAATTGAAAGACTAAACTGAATATCACCCCAATTTAGAAGCTTAGTATTACTTCGTTATTACTGGTGTGTACGTACCACCGACACCCTCCAGTTTTCTTATCTGCGGATTGCATACTGATATATATCTCCCCTCTAAAATTACTGCATCACTTTCCATCTTATAATACTTCCTTCACTGTAATATTAAAAAAAATCTTCGTAAGTAATCCGATACAGAAAAGGGATCTTCTTTTAATGAGACAATTTTTTCTGAATTTTTCGCCATAGAGAATAAAGCAGACATTCTTGCTAAAATGCGAAAGAGAGAGCTTCTATTATATTCGCTTTAAAAAATCATTTTAATGAACGACAGCCTGTCAAATACATTGAGCTTTAAATGTCTCATTAGAACGGTATTTCCAATGGATATTTTAAAATCTACCGAAACTCACATAACGCATGATGTGTAAATAATGAAAGCTGTATTAACAATGAAAAAATAGAAACTTCGATATAAAAAAATATCGCAGAGCGCTGTCAATACCAGGTATGTCCATTCGGCATATGTTGTTCATTCCAATCAAGCTGCATATATCTGTCGAAAAATTATCAACATTCTACACATTTTCAACGGCATTTAAGACCATATGTCAAATAGAGACAGATTGTGCAGAACAATTGAAAATATTGTCAGAAACATACCCTGGCAATCCGTACCATTTATCAATGAGAAGTTTTCACTGAAAGCTATAAATTTCCAATTGCCGATTAGAATAGCGTGGAAAGCTCTACACATTTCCTGCATGTTTTATACATACTCCACTGAATATTGTGGAAAGCTCTCGAATCACGCATGCAGTATTAAATCCCAGCAGGGTTTGTGCCCGGATGAGTCTTTCTACTACGAAAGCGACAGTGTTACAGGTGCCCTGAAATAAAAGAAAGAAACACACGAATGAACTCAGTGCCGATGTAAAAAGTTTCTAGTTTTGCTAGTATTTATTTATTATAATAATCAATGCCACAACAGCCCAAATTGGTCCTAGGCCTTGAAGTAATGCTAGAGTTACTTCATTACTAGACCAACGGAATACTAGGAGGTGAAGTGGTCAGCCACACGTTCGTCCGTGATTATTACCCCGATTTTTAACTCAGGTACTCATTTACAGCTGAGTGAACTGGTAGTCCGGCACCCATTCCCATTCTCGAAAATTACTTGTCGCCAAGCAGATTCGAACCTGGTACCAGGTGCGCCGAAGGCAAGTGCTCTAGCCACTAAGCCACCCAGCCTACTACTGCTTCACAATTCGCTCATATTCTACACACACACACAACCAATATATTTTTAAATCTCTCGACTCAACAGATGCAATATGGTATTTTTACTGTATTGTGTGTTTGCAAAGTAATTTTCATTGATAACAGAAATCAAGTAGTATTTAAAATTGGGAATTTTATTGTGATTTTTATTCATATAAATTTTAACCAATGTTTCAAATTCCGGCAAACCCCTAGCTCATAACAATATAAAAGTTTTTTTTCCACTAAAATAATTAAATAATATAATTCTTGATAAAGTGTCAAGTAATATTTCATTGGTATTTCATTATTTATTTATTTAAAATAATATTGTTACATCCTACCCTGCAATCCGCACTGCTCGATCAGTTTCTCAATACCTAACTAGAAAATATCCGATTGGCTACGTTGCAATACATAATAAGAAAAGGCGTGGTAAAATGTTCAGCAAACTTCGATTGTGTTCGAGATGAATCACTTTTCCCCTATCGGATTCTCTTCCCTCGCATGTGCGCTAGCCCACTCGAACAGACCACACATACCACCGAATATTCGAGAACTCTCTCGACTACACCCAAGCAGTATATGAGCACACCGGGATTTCAGCCGAAGACAATGGTTTTCTGATATGTTGAATCAGCAGTCAGAGAGTATTACGCGGAAATATTATATTATTATATTATATTAAATATTATATTATATTATATTATTGGCAGAAGTTTCGGAGGTTTTTGAATCGCCGCATTACACTTAATGGCCTCGACTTAAGCGCGATAACTAGCAATGGACAAATTGATCAATTAATTGCGGAGCTTAACTCTAACATTTGGAGTGCCATAGAGTGTAGTACCCCTAAAATCATCGCAGATCGTACATACTCTCAGCAAATTGATAGTGAGACTAAGCAAATCATCAAAATACGTAATGATCTCCGCAGAGAATGGCAGTCGACTAGAAATCCTGCTACCAAAACCACTATCAATCGGCTAACCAAGGCAATTAGGGTACGTATCTTCGAGCAACGCAACAAAAAATGGAATGATATGCTCTCAGAACTTGACAAAAACTCAACGAAAGTGTGGCAGCTCAATAAAATTTTTAAGAAAAAAAGTCAACAAATCCCAGCCCTTCTAGACTCTAGTAACCAACTCAAATTCTCTGACTTGGACAAATCTGAATTGCTAGCGAATAATTTACATTCTGCCCACTGCGCTACAGAAAATCTCGGAAATCCTAGTACTAACGAAGCTGTTGAAAATCTCTTAAATTCTATGAGAACCACAAATTGTGACAGAGGAACAATAAATTTCTGCACTCCTCGCGAAATTTGTCAAATTCTAAAGCGATTGAAGGCTAAAAAAGTCCCTGGAATTGACAAACTGTCAAGTGCAGTAATTAAGAACTTACCTAAGAAGTGCATAATTGTTCTTAATTTCGTTTTCAATGCATGTCTCAAATTAAGTGTCTTCCCAAACCAATGGAAAAGTGCCATCATTATCCCCATCCTAAAACCGAGCAAAGATCCAAAGTCTCCCCAGAGCTATTGACCGATTAGCCTACTTCATATACTGGGAAAGGTATTTGAACGCGTTGTACTAAATCGGATCCAGACATTATTAATTGAGTCAAATATCTTTCCAGACGTACAATTTGGTTTCAGGGCAGGGATTTCTACAAGTCACCAATTATTGCGGGTAACCAGATTCATCAGAAATTCCCTTCACCAGAAAAACTCTATAGGTACGGTGGCTCTTGATATTGAGAAAGCGTTCGACACTGTGTGGCACGATGCATTAGTATACAAATTATACAAGTTCTCCTTTCCATTGTACATTTGCGAGCTGATTAAGTCTTTTCTCGAAGAAAGAACCTTTACTGTCAAATTGAGATTTTCCTTTTCCAACTTTCGTCAAATTCCTGCTGGTGTACCCCAGGGTTCTTGCCTGAGTCCAACATTGTTCAACATATACACTGCGGATATACCAATAAATGACAATAGTCAAGTGGCAATTTTCGCTGATGACACAAACATCTATTGTAGCACCGACAATCCGTCCAACATAATTAAAAGTCTTGAAGACCAACTAAATGTGTTCGGTGAATACTACAACAATTGGAGAATTAAAATAAACCCTTCCAAAACGAAATCGATTTTCTTTAGAAAGAAACGTACCTTCAGGAACTTGCCATGCCGACCTTTACGCTTCGGTAGAGAGCCCATTGAATGGTCTGACACTATCACCTACCTTGGTCTCACGTTAGACAAAAAACTAACCTACCACGCTCACATCGAAAGTACAATCTCGAAAATTTCTCGATGCCCTATATCCACCTATCAATAGGAAATCTAAGCTATCACTTGACAATAAAATTGTAGTATATAAAATGGTAATGCATCTTATATGGTTCTCCAGTATGGAACGACTGTGCAAACGTGCACAAGAAAAAGTTGCAGATAATACAAAATAAATGCCTTAAAATCATAACGGACAAACCATTCTTCTACTCGACTAAACGTCTTCACCAAGAGGCTGAAGTTTCAATGATCAATGTTATGGCTCTTAAAGCCCAATCTTTATTTTTGAGCAGGTGTCGATATGTCACAAATCCTCTGGTTACATCTATCCTATAAGTTCCTTCTGCGAATGTATTTTATTTGTTTTTATTTAGTTCTAAGGTACTATAAGTTAGGATAATTAGGTTAATTTGTATGTAAGGTTTATTTTTAGTTGATTCAATTTTTCCTTAAGCAAACAATATTTTCGTAACTTTACAAAGTTTCACATTATTTTCTTGTCTTGTACTAAACTCAATATTGTAGTTGCAAAGGCTACTCTCGAAGGAAGAACTACTCTCTAAAAAAATTACAAACTGTGTCCATATATATTCAGGTATTATTGAAATAAATGAACTATGAACTACACTGCGGAGCATAACTATAAACGCACCCAAAAAATCCTCATTTCTGGCACTTAATCAGCGCAGTACTGTTTTTTTGATTGGATTTAAGAGATGAGAGAAAAAGAGCGGGAAACCAAAAAAATAGAGAAATCTGATCACTGTATTTACCGTTAGCTTAAGTTCGCTGAAATTTAGCCGGAGCATAACTATAAAAGCAGTGAGCAATTTATCAGTATTTTGTGCTACCTAAAATAGATAAGAAGTCAAATTTTTTTGAATTATATTGGTGATCGTTGTTCTGGTTCAATTTTATTAAAATGCCGCGCGGAACAGTTCTAACATATTTGGAAGTAGACAAAGTCCTTGCATTTTTTGATGATGGATTAAGCAAGCGTGCAATTGCCAAAAAGATCTGGCTGCTGTTAGAAATGTACTGCGGAATTCTGAAAATTATGGGAAAAAACAGAACCGGAGGACCAAAGAGCAAACTGTCAGACCGAAACAAGCGTTGCATAATTCAAATTGCAAGCAACTCCATGAAGACCGTTGCCCAAATCGCCAAGGATTCTGCACTAAACGTGTCGAAATGGACCGTCCACAGGGTATTAAGGAATTCAAAGCGTATTTGTCGACAAAGGCTAAAATCGGCACCACTTTTATTACCACGTCATAAGGCAGCTAGGCTAGAATTCGCTCGAACAAATAGGCAAACTAACTTCTTCAAGGTAATATGCTGAACTTTAACTTTTAATGTACATTTTAATTATTATTATTTCCTCAAGACCATTTTTTCTGACGAGAAAAAGTGGAACTTGGATGGCCCAGATGGCTTCAACGGGTATTGGCGTGATTTGCGAAAGGATCCTCAATATTTTTCAAAACGAAATTTCGGTAGAGGCAGTTTAATGGTCTGGGGAGCTTTTTGTGCCGACGGAATGCTGGAACTAGCGTTTCCCAGTACTCGAATGAATTCAACAGAATACATGGATGTGTTGCGGATGAATTTACTTCCATTTATGAGGACTAGAGGCACAGAGCATTGGGTTTTTCAACAGGACAACGCCAGAGTACATGTAAGCCGTGCCACTTTATCCTGGCTACAAGACCACCGCGTGCAAGTTATGTCTTGGCCCGCTTGCTCTCCAGACCTTAATCCATTAGAAAACATTTGGGGACTCCTAGCAAGGGACATTTATAAGGAGAACAGGCAATACAACAATGTTCAGCAATTAAAAATGGCTGTTATTAACGCTTGGGATAATGTTGATAAAAAAACAATAACGAATTGGTTAAAAAGTATGCCAAACCGCTTATTTGAAGTTATTACCAATAAAGGTGGTCCAACACATTATTAAAATTTATCTGTGTCCGTCTTTTTATTGAATTTCATTAAAAAAATTGACTTTTTATCTATTGCGTTTATAGTTATGCTCCGGCTAAATTTCAGCGAACTTAAGCTAACGGTAAATACAGTGATCAGATTTCTCTAATTTTTTTTGGTTTCCCGCTCTTTTTCTCTCATCTCTTAAATCCAATCAAAAAAAAACAGTACTGCACTAATTAAGTGCCAGAAATGAGGATTTTTTGGGTGCGTTTATAGTTATGCTCCGCAGTGTATATTATTTTTGATTGAAAGCAACGATCAAGCGTAATTGAGTTGTGTGTAAAATCCCATGTACGAAAGGCAGAACGGCACAGCACAGGCTTAGTACTGGTGCCAGATTTGCCAGTACTGGCTAATGTTTCGGGCGAAGTATGTGGCCTAGACCCAATCATTGTCGATTGATCACACCGGTTCTACTCTTGGTGCAAACTCTGACCCGATACTGACTGCCAGTTTTGGGACGTCGTGAATACCTACTATTGGGCCATACTTTAGTTTCAGTACTGAGACGAATCCAAAATCAATCCTTCCCCAGTATCTGAGTGACTGTCGGTCTACTGATGGCTAGTACTGTTTCGGAGCCCGCTGGAAGCTCTAGGCGAGTGATAATTATCAATAGCGACCAGAGAGAGCGAGAAAGAAAAAATATTTCTACCAAGATGTGCCCAATATAGAGCCGACCGTCGAGCCAATGCCGAAAGAGCTTAGACACCAATAATAAGCCAATAAGACATACTCCCAGCAACTCGGACCAAAGTCGGCTCAGATCAAAATATATATAGCGTGGGAGTACTGATCACCAGGATTGGCACAATACTGGTCTGGTGGTTTGTCAGTACCAAAACAATACCGCTCGCCTAGTCTTGGCGGCCAATGCGATGCCAATTCTGGGCCGTGTAGGCAACTCTGCTTAGACACCAGCATTCGCACATGGGATCGGGCAGTGTTGATAGTAGTGTGATTATTAGTGCGATTATATTTAATGCGAATAAAAAGTTTTTATTTCTATTGATTTTAAACGATTTACATTTTTGAAATCCCCCTATCTCTTAACAGTATGTTAACAAGACACTCAGGAACCGAACACAATTTCAGCAACAATTCAGTTGAATTCTTCACTGGAAGTGGTGTCCGCTTTAGTAATTTGTGTTATACTGAAGAAACGAATTTAATTAAATTTACAAATCTGCAAAAGGCAAACCTACCTCAATTTCGCGTTCAATGGAAAAGCTAGAATCTTTTTCTAAATTACAAAACTTCTATTAAAGTCAAATTACAAATGGTCTCGCGTTGGTACTTCAGCACCTTTTTTTGCCTTTCAGTAACACTTTACTAAGTACTATTCGGATAGCAGTTCGCTAAAACGACAAGCCTTTTTATTTCACTGAACTAGAAAATCCAATTGAAAACCAGTAGATAAATTTCTTTTTCTTTCACATATTTTTCTGGTAACTACTGCGGTCGCGTTGGTTTCGATTCTGAGTATCGATACCACAGACTGGCAGATACAAACCGGAAAGGGATTCACACAGCAAGGATATCGGATAGCTCCTTTTATATTGAGCGATGGGTTAAGCTTAGGAAGTGTTGTTAACCGTGCATCCAATGCATTTCAAGCGACGTGAGGAGCACTCACAAGGGTTCCGCAAGAAATTTAATAAATCGGCAGAAACTTCTTGAAAAGAACGAACGGACGAACGTCTTGATTTTACCACTTCGGTTCGCATCTACTAAGGTACACACATGAACTTCGAGAGCTCATCGAATCTGTAACATATATAACTGAAGTCCTGAATAAAGGATCGTCCTGGTATGGTTTACATTCTCTGGTGAAAGCTGGTCATATGATGGACTCGCTATTGCTTTGAACCAAAATCGAGTGAAATGTAAGCCCATAATAGCATTTGCCCGAATCTTTTAGAATGTCCTGGTTCAAACGGAGGTAAGGTAGTGAGTTGGTTCACATGGAATTTTTTCATATTATTTGGAAAGCATGTTCCTGCATCAAAGCAATAATAGTAGGGTCTCAAGCACGTGACCCTTTTGAAACTCTCCACCTTTTAGGTCAAAAGAAAAAAGAAATTCAGGTGCTGTTTTTCTTCTCTGACCGATGGATCACATTTTTCTGATTCCACTATAAAATTTTTTGAGAAAGCAGGCAATGGGTTCTCGATATGACGTACTTATTTCAATAAATTGGTGTTTTCGAGAATATGTCGATAAATATCGTGAAAAACAAAGGATCTAAGTTTCAAGGATCAAAAGATTTTGAAGAGAGGATACTATAAGAGCGTACTTTTTGTAAATGTGTTTTTTTCGACGTTGCGTTCATTGGCAAAATAGCTTATGAGTACACATTTTATAATTTTTATCCAACACTCGTGAACAAGTATTTTAAGGACTATTGTATGGGAGGAAGTGAGAGGATTTCGCACAATATCAAACACGTTTCTGCTTTTAACTAAAATCTAATTCCACTAAATTTCGACTGCTTAGTTCAACGATTTCTCGAGCTATAGTGGGTTTCGAAAGATGAATGCACATTCTTTTCTAGGATCTTTGTGCTGTACCTACCCGAAGGACTCACACGACTTTATTTATTATAGTTCCTATACTTCCCTATTGTGGACAGCGAAGGGTAATGCCATTTGTTTCCGCTTTAGGGAAATAATAATTCAACAAGGGGAAGCAATTGGTTAATATCAAACATTTATTATTATTGTTCTTTCTACAAATTTAATGCGTATTAATTGAACCTCCTCCATTAGCTACTTTTAACATTACTAATATAACAGCACCCAGCAATCACGAACGGGGACCAGGACGCTATTTGGAACGTTATTTTTTAGGTTGTCAGTCGCAGTCACCTACACCGCATCTCATCATTAAACGCATTTCGGACTTATACTAAAAAAAATTAATAAAGTTGCGCCCAGAGTATTGGCAGATATTTTTTTTATTTATTTATTTTTTAATAGAAGAGTCAATAGAAGTAAAACTGAATTCGGTGTCGTTAATATTAAAACACTTTCGGAATTCGTGAAAACTTGAACAATACCTTACACCCCCAGAAATTTAATATCGAAAAATGATTGCATCAAATTTTGGTTCGATTAAATTTAAAGAATTTAGAAATAAAAGTGAATTGAATATCTCATTAGACCCAATATATTGAAATTCGTGAAAATGTACACAACCACTTTACACTCTCTAATAGGTTGGATATCGAAATATTGGGAAAAAACATTTCTTGGCGCTTATATAAAGAACCCGCAGAAGTAAAATTTGTTTCGGCATGTCCAAAATATATAACGAAATCGTGAAAATGTGGAAAAATCCCTATTCACACATTTGTTTTACTCAGACCTCTATGCCAAAAAAATCTGAATTTTGTTTCATGTAATTACTTCAGTAGCATACGTACATATACGTACTAAGTTTCAACTTTCTTGCATAAGCCGTTTCTGAGATATAAAATACATCTACATATACGTACTAAGTTTCAACTTTCTAGCATAAGCCGTTTGTGAGATATAAAAAAATCTGCCAATGGTCTGGGCGAAACTTTATTATTTTTCGGGTCAAAGTTCGGGAGCGGTCAAAGTCGGAGTGTATCATAAGTTGCTTCGAGATTATTAGATTTCTTGGAAAATTATTTTTGTTCTTAATATAAAAATATTTAAAATAGAGATTTTTAGCCGATTAAACATTGAAAAAGTCCGTGTAGACTATTCGAAATTCAGTATATTATGTACACTAAAAGCCCATAGAAGCAAAAACGAATTTGTTGCCTTATCAGAATTAAGAGATATGACGAATTGTTAAAACGTATACAAACCCATTACTTCCACTTGGGGTTTGAATTTCGAAAAAATTGTGAAACAGGTTTGTAGACGATTTCATAAGAAGCAACTTGATATCTCATGAGACAAGACGGATTTTGGAAAATTTGTGAAAACTTAAGCAAACCCTTCACACCTCCTTGGTTCTGAAAATTCGAAAAATCGTGAATTGGTTGGCCGTAATAATCAATTTTATATCTCATCAGAACTAAGGAATGGCAAAAATTGTGAAAACATATACAAACCCTTGGTGATTGAATATCGAAAAATTGAGAAATGGGTTTGTAGGCTCTTATATAAAAAGTCGGTGGTAATGAAAAGCGATCTAATATCTCATCCAACCTAAGAAATATGTCGAAGCTTTGAAAAGCATACAACCCTCTTACACCCATTAGGATTGAATATCTAAAATACTGAAATTGACTTTTTGGCTTTTTTATATAGGAAACCTTAGGAAGTAAAAATGAATTCGATATATCACCAGATATGCAACCTCCTTACACCCACTTGGGGGTTTCATATCCAAAAATCCTGAAAGGAGTTAAAAAATAAATATGAAGACAGCACGAGAAAGTAGGAACCAATTCAATTTCTTATCACTTCTAAAAGAAATGACGGAACTCGTGAAAATGTGTTCAACCCGTTTATACCCTCTTAGGGGTTCAAAAAGGAAAAAACTTAAAAACAAGTTTTAAGCGATTATTACGCAAGCACGTGAAAGTGAAAAGATATTCGATATCTGATAAGACGTGGGGATATAGTAGAATTCGTGAAAAAGTTTACAACCCCCTTTGCACCCCCTTAGGGGTCGAATTTTAAAAAATCCTGAAAACGCTTTCTAGGTATTTACATGAAGAAGCCGTAGAATAAAAATGAATTCAATATTTGGGAAAACCTAATAGATATGACGAAAACCGTGAAAATATATGCATTCCATTTTCACTGATAATTTTTTTTGCCCCTCCTCCGAACGCCAATGGATATTTAAAATTTTTTTTACTAAATTAGTTTTCTAGATGATTTACATAAACGTACCGAGTTGCAACTTTGTAGCATAAGCCGTTCTATAGATAGGAAAAACACCCCCCACCCCCGTACCTTACTACCCCTATAAAAAATTATATTTTTCCAAGATGCTACTAATATAGCTCTATCTAAATATCAAGTTTCAGCTTCATATCATTATAGGTTGTCGAGATATTAAAATCGGAACTTTTTGCTTTTCACCCTCCCACACCCTCACCCTCTACACCCCCACTTCTTTTGTTTTCTGCTAGGGGTCTATTAGGCCTACTTCTGGTAAAAATTTGAAGCATCTATCTTACACCGTTCTTGAGATATGAGACGTGATTTTTTTGAAAAATTCTTATCCCCTCCACTTTCATGCTCCACCGCCCCTTTGAAAAATTTTGCTTTCGTCAAACTTCTTTTGTCCACCTTTACACACAAACCAAATTTTATTTGTCTAGTGCAATTGGTTCGTGAGATATCGTAATCTAAAGTTTTTCACCCCCCACCCCCGTACGCCACTGCCCCTACTCAAATTTTTGTTTCCGATCTATTCTCCTAGTATACCTACAGATATTCGTTAAGTTTCAATTTTGTGACATTGACCGTTTAGGAGATACGGATTTTAGAATGTGTCGATCTCACCTTTTTTGCGTTTCGAACGCATTATTTTACCCCCCACTCCCAAACCCCTTCACCTATATCGGCAATTTTTTTGCAAATGGGACTACTACTGAAGGTCTATATAAATTCCAAATTTCAACCTCCTAGCATAAGCGGTTGCTGAGATCTAGAAACCAAAATTGTCCGTCTAAAACACTTCCCCCTCCTCCCCCCTCACAACACCACCCCTCCGAAATTGGCCACTTCAAGGGGCCTACCCAGTCTATTCAAAAAAAAAATTTCAATTTAATAGCTTAAAGGGTTTGGGAGCTACGAGGCTTCAAACGATTTTGCGTACAGCGGTCGACGTACGGCGTACGGCGGACAGACGGACTGAAATTTTTTTTTGCTTTTTTCGTGTCTACTAGTCATGAAACGTGAAAAAAAAAATGTTGAGGGTAGCAAATTTTTTTTTTTAAAAAATCGATAACAATACTGTATTATTAAAATAATGAAGTAAAACCACCACTCTCCCCGTACCTTGATACCCCTATCAAATATTTTATTTTTCTAGGATGTCTCCATAGTGGTTCTATATAATCCTAAATTGTTAGCTTTCTATTCATTATGGTTTTCGAGAAATAAAAATCAGATTGTTTTCCTTTGTACCCTCTTTCACCATCACCCTCAACACCCACACCACCAAAAATTTTTTCCCTGCTAGAAGTTTACCAACCCCAACTCCTGTAAAATTTTCAAGATCATATCTGATACGGTTTCTGAGATATAAAAATTACATTTTTTGAGAAATTGCTATCCCCCCACTTTCGTGCTCCACCTCCCCCCTCAAAGAATTTAGTTTGGTAGACTTCTCTTGTGATCCCATATACAGAAACTAAATTTTATCTTCCTGGTGTAATTGGTTCGGAGGATATTGTAATCCAAAGTTTTTCACCCCCCACTTCCACACTCCACCACCCCACTTAAAAATTTTAGCCCTTGTCTAATCTTGAAGTATCCCTAAGGACAACAATAAAGTTTCAATCTTCTGACATTAATTGCTCAGGAGATATGGATTTTAGAATGTTTCAATCCCGTCTTTCATGCGTTAAAGACTCATTGTTTTTTTGCAATTGAGTCCATTATCATAGTACTGCATAAGTTCCAAATTTCAGGCTCCTAGCATAAGTGGTTCCTGAGATCTAGAAACCAAAATTTTTCGTCTAAAACGCTCCCCTCTCCTCTCCCCTTGTACCCTTACCCCTCGAAAATATACCAATCGTAGGGGTTCACCCAATCTACCCATCATAAAAATTTCAATTTAATATCTCAACGGGTTTGGGAGCTACGCGTCTTCAAATGATTTTGCGTACGGCGTACGGCGGACAGACGGACATTTTTTTTTTTTTTTTGCTTTTTTGGTGTTTACTAGTCCTAAAACGTGTAAATACAAAATTTCAGGGTAGCAAACTTTTTTGAAATTTCAGGTCGATCACAATACTTTATTATTAAAAAATAATAAAGTAAAACTCAGGGGGGTCCGTGAAAAAAAATATTATCCCCCTTAAATATTTTAAATGAAAAACTGAGGTATCTAGGAAGCGCTATAAGCGATACAAACCCTTACGTGTGTGAGAGGCTTATGAGAGTAAAATATTCGTGAGCAGCAACCAGCAAAATGAAAATTATGGGTATGTAATATAATAATGAAAATGCAAACTATTATATATTATATATGTATGTAAATAAATGTCATAGAAATTTTCAGAAATGGTTTATGCTAAGAAGTTGGAACTTAATACGTGTATGTTGATGTACTGGACGAGTAATTAAAGCAAACAATAATTTCAGATCCTTATTACCATGCGGTGGTGGAGAAAAAAAATTGTTAGTGAAAAATGTTTTTTTTCCTCGTTTTCACGAATTTCCTTATATCTTTTAGGCATGTCGAGTTATCTAATTAATTGCTTTTTTGCTGGCTCTATTATATAAGCGCCTAGAAACATTTTTCCATATTTATGGATATCCAACCCTTGAAGCGGTGGAAAGTGGTTGTATATATTTTCACGAATTCCGATCTATTTCTTAGGTCGAATGAGACATCGAATTCGCTTTAAATACAATATAATCGGAAAAAACTGATTTAAGCTTTTTTTTGATTTTTAACCCTGTAGATGGTGTAAGGGTTTGTTTAAGTTTTCACGAATTCCGACCAATCTTTTAGGTTTAATGAATAAGCGAATTCAATCGAATTCGCTTTAAGTTCTATGGGCTTTACAAATAATGATCTAAAAATTAATTGTATCTAATGCCTCTTTGAAAATAAAAAAAAAAATAATAAAATCTGCCAACAGTCTGGGCGCAACTTTATTAGATTGCAGTTCCGTTTGTTGGGAAAAAATACGATATAAATTTTGTCTTAAAATGAAATGCTGCGTTGTTCATAAGTAATATTATTTTTGTTTGGGTTGCATGTGAAATGTAAGCAAGGTAATTTTGCTTTATTATTTTCTAATAATACAGTATTGTGATCAATTTTTAAAAAAAAAAATTTGCTGCCTTGAACAATTTTTTTTCACGTTTCATGACTAGTGGACACGGAAAAGGCAAAAAAAAATTTCAGTCCGTCCGTCCGCCGTACGCCGTACGCAAAATCGTTTGAAGGCTCGTACCTCCCAAACGGTTTGAGATATTAAATCGAATTTCTTTTTATGAATATACTGGGTAGGCCACTTAAAGTGACCAAATTTTTAAAGATGGCGGTGAGAGGGTGGAGGAGGGGGATGCGTTTTAGACGGAAAGTACCAGAAGTAGGCATAATAGACCCCCAGTTTTTTTCTGCTAGGAGTCTATTAGACCTACTTCTGGTAAAAATTTGAAGCATCTATCTTACACTGTTCTTGAGATATGAGACGTGATTTTTTAGAAAAATTCGTATCCCCTCCACTTGCATGATCTACCGCCCCTTAAAAAATTTTATTTTCAGCAAACTTCATTTGTCAACCTTTATACACATACCAAATTTTATTTGTGTAGTGCAATTGCCCCCCACTCTCGTACGCCACTGCCCCAATTAAAAAATTTGATTACGATCTATTCTCCTAGTATACCTACAGATATTCATTAAGTTTTAATTTTATAACTTTAACCGTTTAGGAGATATGGATTTTAGAATGTGTCGATCTCTGCTTTTTTGTGCTTCGGACGCATTATTATTCCCCCACTCCCACACCCATTCACGCATATTGACAATTTTTATGCAAATGGGTCCGCTACCAAAGTTCTATATAAATTCCAAATTTCAGCCTCCTAGCATAAGCGGTTGCTGAGATCTTGAAACCAAAATTTTCCGTCTAAAACGCTTCCCCTTCCTCTCCCCTCACACCCACACCTCTCCGAATTTGGTCATTTCGAGGCCTACCCACTCTATTCATAAAAAAAATTCAATTTAATATCTCAAACCGTTTGGGAGCTACGAGCCTTCAAACGATTTTGCGTACGGCGGACAGACGGACTGAAATTTTTTTTTTTGCTTTTTTCGTGTCTACGAGTCATGAAACGACAAAAAAAAATTTTTCAGGGTAGCAAATTTTTTTTTTTTTAAAAATCGATCACAATACTGTATTATTAGAAAATAATAAAGTAAAACTGATTCGATGTTCCAGTTCTCTTACGTTTATTTCTTGAATGTGTTCGTGGGATTTTAAGCAAATTTGACTGTGAGTGTGAAACATGCAGGAAGTGTGTAGAATATGCGTGAAGTGTATAGAGCTTTTCAATTTGGTAATGTATGGTTGAATTTTCTATAGAAATTTCGAAGTTATTGATAGATTGAGTGAGTGAAGGAAAATTGCGGCGGCGACTTTCTGCTGAAAATATAATGGACAGGCAGGGACCTATTTCCCTATTTCTTTTTGATTGCTGAATTCCGTGTTTTTCGTGAAGAGCTCTCAACAAATCTTTCTTGAGAACTCCACGCACTTTTAATGGATCCAAATAAACAAAGCAATGGCACAAGTGTTAGACCTGGTGAGAATGAGCAATACGTGTTGCGCTAATCGATCAGTCAAAATAATTAAAAAATCTGCCAATGGTCTGGGCGAAACTTTATTATTTTTCGGGTCAAAGTTCGGGAGCGGTTAAAGTCAGAGTGTATCATGAGTTGCTTCGAGATTATTAGATTTCTTGGAAAATTATTTTTGTTCTTAATATAAAAATATTTAAAATAGAGAATTTTAACCGATTAAACATTGAAAAAGTCCGTGTAGACTATTCGAATTTCAGTATATTATGTACACTAAAAGCCCATAGAAGCAAAAACGGATTTGTTGCCTTATCAGAATTAAGAGATATGGCGAATTGTTAAAACGTATACAAACCCATTACTTCCACTTTGGGTTTGAATTTCGAAAAAAACGTAAGCAAACCCTTCACACCTCCTTGGTTCTGGAAATTCGAAAAATCGTGAATTGGTTGGCCGTAATAATCAATTTTATATCTCATCAGAACTAAGGAATGGCAAAAATTGTGAAAACGTATACAAACCCTTGGGGGTTGATTATCCAAAAATTAAGAAATGGGTTTGTAGGCGATTATATAAAAAGTCTGTGGAAATGAAAAGCGATCTAATATCTCATCGAACCTAAGAAATAAGTCGAAGCTTTGAAAAGCATACAACCCCCTTACATCCATTAGGATTGAATATCTAAAATACTGAAAATGACTTTTTGGCTTTTTTATATAGGAAACCATAGGAAGTAAAAATGAATTCGATATATCATCAGATATGCAACCTCCTTACACCCACTTGGGGGTTGAATATCCACAAATCCTGAAAAAAGTTAATAAATAAACATGAAAACAGCACGAGAAGGTAGGAACCAATTCAATTTCTTATCACTTCTAAAAGAAATGACGGAACTCGTGAAAACGTGTTCAACCCGTTTATACCCTCTTAGGGGCTGAAAAAAATTTAAAAACAAGATTGTTACGCAAGCACGTGAAAGTGAAAAGATATTCGATATCTGATAAGACGTGGGGATATAGCAGAATTCATGAAAAAGTTTACAACCCTCTTTGCACCGCCATAGGGGTCGAATTTTAAAAAATCCTGAAAACACTTTCTAGGTATTTATATGAAGAATCCGTAGAATAAAAATGAATTCAATATTTGGGAAGACCTAATAGATATGACGAAAACCGTGAAAATATATGCATTCTATTTACACTGATAATTTTTTTTGCCCCCCCTCCGAACGCCAATGGATATTTGAAATTTTTTTTTATCTAAATTAGTTTTCTAGTTGATTTACATAAACGTACCGAGTTTCAACTTTGTATCATAAGCCGCTCTATAGATAGGAAAAACACCCCCCACCCCCGTACCATACTACCCTTATAAAAAATTATATTTTTCCAAGATGCTACTAATATAGCTCTATCTAAATACCAAGTTTCAGCTTTATATCATTATAGGTTCTCGAGATAGAAAAATCGGAACTTTTTCCTTTTCACCCTCCCCCACCCTCACCCACTACACCCACACTTCCAAAATTTTGTTTTCAGCTAGTGGTCTATTAGGCCTACTTCTGGTAAAAATTTTAAGTATCTATCTTACACCGTTCTTGAGATATAAGACGTGATTTTTTAGAAAAATTCTTATCCCCTCCACTTTCATGCTCCACCGCCCCCGTAAAAAATTTTACTTTCAGCAAACTTTATTTGTCAACCTTTATTAGGAAACCAAATTTTATTTGTCTAGTGCAATTGGTTCGTGAGATATCGTAATCTAAAGTTTTTTAGCCCCCACCCCCGTACGCCACTGCCCCCACTCAAATTTTTGTTTCCGATCTATTCTCCTAGTATACCTACAGATACTCATTAAGTTTCAATTTTGTGACATTAACCGTTTAGGAGATATGGATTTTAGAAAGTGTCGATCTCACCTTTTTTGCGTTTCGGACGCATTATTTTTCCCCCCACTCCCAAACCCCTTCACCTATATCGGCATTTTTTTTGCAAATGAGTCCACTACTGAAGCTTTATATAAATTCCAAATTTCAGCCTGCTAGCATAAACGGTTGCTGAGATCTAGAAACCAAAATTTTCAGTCTAAAACACTTCCCCCTCCTTCCCCCTCACACCCCTACCCCTCCAAATTTGGCCACTTCAAGGGGACTACCCAGTCTATTCATTCAATTTAATAGCTCAAAGGGTTTGGGAGCTACGAGCTTTCAAACGATTTTGCGTACAGCGGTCGACGTACGGCGTACGGCGGACAGACGGACTGAAATTTTTTTTTGCTTTTTTCGTGTATACTCGTCATGAAACGTGAAAAAAAAAATTTTGAGGGTAGCAAATTTTTTTTTTTAAAAAATCGAAAACAATACTGTATTATTAAAATAATAAAGTAAAAGGATACAATATAAATAGTATAGACTAATGAATTTGGGTCAAGGAAAATAACAGGACCATGTGTATGCGTGACACATAAGCACACAAGTTTAATGAAATAAATAGATTTCATTAACACTAGACTATAATTATATCGGTTTTTCTACCTAAATTTCTTCTAAAAAAAAAGGGAAGTATGTTCGATAATTTTGTTACCCTCCATTAGCATGTATAAATACTAATACAATAAAGCATTGTGATAAATGTGAGTTATGCGCCGTTGCATACAAAACACCCTAAGAATACTCCATTAGGTATCAAGTTCAATTAATTTCATTAAATTTCACACTGTGGAGAGAGGGCGACCTTCTAAAGAATCGAGAGCTCTTAAGAACTGTAATTTTACCCCGAAGTCAATTATTTGTCCTCGGCACATAGGTATACTGCCCTTGCTGGAGGGTGGCAAGAAATGTTTAAAATAACCCCCGTTTGGTACGTGTCGTATAGGCACATTATGATTTAATGTCAATAATTGAAATATAACTTTATCGACACGTGCTTCCCTTGACATTCGTCCTTACTGCTAGTCATTTGGTATCATGTTCGTATCGTTAGGTGCAAACGCTTTGGGGTGGAGATATCGATACCATCCATGTCAAGAGGTTAGCGAGTGTCGAATGAACCTACGGTAAGGGAGGAAGTCAAGGTAAACTTTTGCGGTATATTCCAGTTTTCTGTATTTTCAATCTACCCTATTTTTATTATGCTAGCTTCAGATTCATCGCCCATTAGCTATGATCATTATGTGGGTGATATTTTCGGCTAATCACGCTGATAACTGAGTAGGGTGGATGCGTTCTGTGATTTTGTTATTTGATATAAAAGTGGGGTTGTCTTTATCGACAATTGTTAAGTTCTCCATAGTAAGAGAAGTGGCAAGAAATGTAATACATTTCTCAAAGTAATTCTCAACCTTTATCGGACTTTCATAATTTAATTTCTATAAAATTCTAGATGTACGAAAGTCTTTAATATGTAAAACAAAATACAGACAATTCAAGACGATTTTGTAATATTTTTGACTAACTAAAAATACCTTAGGAGTGCCACTTTTTAGAGACGAACGGAGTATCTCGAGAGTAATTACAAGAACCCATTGAGATATAACAACCCATAACCCATGTCATAAATTGGGCAATAATAATAATCAATGGCACAACAACCCAAATTGGGCCTAGGCCTTGAAGTAGTGCTAGAGTTACTTCATTACTAGACCAACGGAACACTAGGAGGTGAAGTGGTCAGTCACACGCTTGTCCGTGATTATTACCCCGATTTTAACTCAGGTACTCATTTACTGGTAGTCCGGCACCCAATCCCATTCTCGAAAGTTACTTGTCGCCAAGCAGATTCGAACCTGGTACCAGGTGCACCGAACGCAAGTGCTCTAGCCACTAAGCCACCCAGGCTATTAGGCAAACCCCTTCCAAAAAAGCTTAATTCTTTCGCAAGTACAACAACACTGGCGATACCCATTTGTGTTTTAGTGGGGGGGGGGGGGGGGGAAGCGCGGTAAATAGCTTCTTTAAAGAAATCTTTTCGATATTAACCCGAAATAATAAACTACATCCAAAATGCACCAATGTATTCGAACCACACTTTCCAGCTTTTGAACAATATTCGCCTCATTCCATATTGTGACCGACCTGAAATTTAACGAAAAATATACTCACAAAATTTCGAATTTTACGTTCAACAAAAAATCCGTCCTTCTGCCGTACACGCTTAATGAAATCTAGAGAAATGAACACAGAATTTTTGCAATGGCTGGCTTTTTGCAATGGCTGGGTCGTCTTGTCGCTGCGAGATTATAGTCGTCTTGGCATTAAATCGTTGTCGTCATGTTTGCTTTTGGCGACATCTATGTATAGGTTAGGTTAGGTAAGGCGGGTGGCCTTTGAAGCGACCAAACAGATAGACCACTAATAGGTCATTTGTGATCCCACATGTACGAGAAGAAGTACCCATGTGCCCAAGAGCACATCTTAAGTAAACCACCCCGCTAGCCTGACAAACTGCAGCAGCTTGTGAAGATTAATGTTTGCGAATTCACCCAAGTTCATGACGCAGTGACCTAACGTACGTTCCCGCCTCAAAGTCAGACCAGGGCATTCGCAAACCATGTGGAAAATGATTTTCTCGGCATCGGGTTCACTACAGCTGCGGCACAGATCTGCAACGTCCGCAACACCTAGTGTTCTGGCATGCCGGCCGATCAGGCCCGTCAGTACACTAAATAGGACACGACGAGTATTCCTATATCCGAGTAGGACAAACTTTGTCCTGCTCGCAATCAGGGTCAGCCAGAGCTGCCTGGACATGAGACAAGATGAGAGGCCCGACCACCTAGTGCTACCTCCTATATAGCCATCACGTTGATAGCTTGTTTTATGGCCTCAATTGGCCTCCTTATTGGAAAAGCTAGCGCTTGATTCAGCGCCGAACTTCGCCTTGCGAGTTCATCCCAGAACCCTACAAATTGTCATGTTAAAGTGAGTGCATAACGCCCTAATTTTATTCCTGCCTAGACTAACGAGGTGGGATTTGATCAAGTGTGAGCGCCTTAATAGCCGCCTTACTATCTGTTAGTATGTCGATGCGTTTGTACCACATTGCACAAGCTTCTATCAGATTGTAAGCCTGAACGATCCCCATCATCTCTGCCAGAAATAATACGCTACAATAGTTCAGTATTCTGAATGGCTCGCTATGGTCCAGGTCAGCGGTGAATACTCCTATACCCGTAAAATCATCTGTCTTCGAACCGTCTGTGTATATAAAAGTCCCCTTTATGGGGCTGATCCACATTCCAATTCTCTTTGCTAAGGATTCTCGTTGAGAATATCCTAGAGAATTCGAGCTGCGGAATTAAGTAGTTTAGGGAGTGTGAACTCTGAGATTTTGGTTCAACGCGTGAAGAGGACCAACTCTGTCTTTGAAGCTTTTACTCTTAGTCCAAAACCCACCCGCTCACTAGTGTGAGAGCCCTTTCGAGATTGGCAGTGGCTGCCTTAGAGTGCTACAGGTTTATTTGCACTATCCAAAACATTGGAAAGAACCCTTGGCGCCTTCTGAACTCAACTAGTCGCCCGCGCCTGGATTGGCGCTTGATGACCCTTCTTCTGCGGTGTGACCCAAATTATTGTCAAAGAATTTGACGGTCACTACCCCTATAGTAAAGGCCAGTCTCCCGTATATGTATAGTTGCCGTCGTTTTGCAGTGTCTGCACTGGTCACTACCGTCGTGTATCGCGGCGTCGGCTTCAGTTGCAAAAACGATTCTTTTGGTTTGTTTGGGGTTTAATAGTCCTAAAACGTGAAAATACAAAATTTCAGGGTTGTAAATTTTTTTTTAAATTTCAGGTCAATTATAATACTTTATTATTAAAAAATAATAAAGTATTAAACGGGTTTTCTCTGCATGTGTGGTCCTATAAAATAGTATTATATAATATATAAAACCTGTCTGGTATAATTTACCTTTTTTAGTGATAGTTTAGTTGGAAGATTGTAATGGAATGCCTAAAATTCATTATCGCAAAATTACATCAAGACGACATTCCTTTTCTCAGCTTTCTGGTGCTGCGGAAAGTCCTTCACCAGCAACCTGTCCTGTAATGGAATGCCTGCACACGAATTTTACGAAGTCACAACGATCTGCCTATTGACAGGTACTTTTGAGCCTGACTGTCATTGCGCCATCACCACTATACAATGAACGATATTCACCACTCACCTAAAGCGATACTCGAAAGGTGATTAAGGATCGTCAGCAGGCTGCAGCAGATGTCGAAAACGAAAAAGGGGCGTTTTATTTCATCAGCCGACCGCACCGGCATTGGCGGATACAGGGGGGGGGGGGCGGAGGGGGCGGCCGCTTTTTTTTACTCCACTGCAATGTGGACTGTAATTAGCATTTACTGTAGTTCTGCGGAGCAATGCAAAGCACAGAACAGAACCATAATGGTGTATTTACCATACACTCAACGTTTGAGGCGCGCCTCTATCCCACCATAAAATCAACCAATCAGATGGATCGTGCAGTCGCAAGAGTCTAACATTATTCAACTTTTTCTCCGACGCACGCTTCCATATGTATACACACATACAATGATCTGTGGTTCCACACAATTCGCAGCTCATCGTATTTCTGTCGTTTCGCACTTATAAGCAAGTTGCGCCGCAAAGGCATGTTGAATGTAAATTGCATTCAACACAGCGAAGAACACAGCCGACGAAAACCGTTTTGCAATAGCCTGATGGGGGTAGAGTCTCGCCTCTAGGTGAGCCTCAAGGGTGAGTTTAAACGCACCATGATAAAAAGACTACAAGACAACATATTGCGTAGGTAATAAGGTCATTATATCAAGAACCGCCAAGAATGACGAAATTTGTGACCTTTCCATCTCCGATTCTTTTCAAAATTTTTGTACTTTAAGAACTAGTGAAATTCAATTTTCTGTTTCTATCTCATTTTTTTTGTTAGTTATAGTATGTTCAAGTTTTCGCAAAAATGGTGTCCGAGTCCTCGTTGAAAATGAATATCTCTGGTAATTTTTATCCTTGAATAATAAAGTAGGGCTTATTTTAAAGATTGTTGTTGTTTTTGTTAGTTAAAAAAGGAGATAGAAACAAAAACTTGAATTTCAATTAATTTTTTCACTAGTTCTTCAAGTACAAACATTTTCAAATGAATCGGAAATGGTAAGGTCACAACTTTGGCGATTCATGATGGAATGACCCATAATAAGATGAAATCAATATGATCCCGTTTTTGCTAAGTGCAGTCTATGTAGCTAAATTCACACAGAACTTGATCAAACAAAATAGCCAATTCAAAAAAATTTCCGCCCCCCCCAACAGCAAAGTCTGGATCCGCCACTGCGCACCGGTCGTTTGGTATTAGTTGTGTGGTGAGGTAAAAGTTTATGTGACTGCGCGCCGGGAGAACCCCAAAGAAAGAAGAAGTTACGGCTGCTCCCGCCCGGAAAAGGGGTACAAAAATTCAAGGAGTTGAAAACCGGAAGTGCTCGTTGGGAAGATCCCGATTGTTGCCAACAAAAACTGCACGGCTGCTCCCGCCTGCATTGGATCTTACCCAGGCGAAGTGAATCGAACCCTTAGGTATGGACTTACAATCAATGATTTTGCAAAACAAAATTCTTTTTGTTTTTTTACTTTATTATTTTAATAATACAGTATTGTTTTCGATTTTTTAAAAAAAAAAATTTGCTACCCTCAAAATTTTTTTTTTCACGTTTCATGACGAGTAGACACGAAAAAAGCAAAAAAAAATTTCAGTCCGTCTGTCCGCCGTACGCCGTACGTCGACCGCTGTACGCAAAATCGTTTGAAGGCTCGTACCTCCCAAACCCTTTGAGCTATTAAATTGAAATTTTTTTTATGAATAGAATGGGTAGGCCCCTTGCAGTGGCCAAATTTGTAGCAGTGGGAGTGTGAGGGGGGAGGAGGGGGAAGTGTTTTAGACGGAAAATTTTGGTTTCTAGATCTCAGCAACCACTTATGCTAGGAGGCTGAAATTTGGAATTTATATAGAGTTTCAGTAGTGGACCCATTTGCAAAAAAATTGCCGATATAGGTGAAGGGGTTTGGGAGTGGGGGGAAAAATAATGCGTCCGAAACGCAAAAAAGGTGAGATCGACACTTTCTAAAATCCATATCTCCTAAACAGTTAATGTCACAAAATTGAAAATTAATGAATATCTGTAAGTATACTAGGAGAATAGATCGGAAACAAAAATTTGAGTGAGGGCAGTGGCGTACGGGGGTGGGAGGTGAAAAACTTTAGATTGCGATATCTTACGAACCAATTGCACTAGATAAATAAAATTTGGTTCCTGTATAAAGGTTGACAAATGAAGTTTGCTGAAATCAAAATTTTTTAAGGAGGCGGTGGAGCATGAAAGTGGAGGGGATAAGAATTTTTCTAAAAAATCACGTCTCATATCTCAAGAACGGCGTAAGATAGATGCTTAAAATTTTTACCAGAAGTAGGTCTAATAGACCCCTAGTAGAAAACAAAATTTTGGAAGTTTGGGTGTAAAGGGTGAGGGTGGGGGAGGGTGAAAAGGAAAAAGTTCCGATTTTAATATCTCGACAACCTATAATGATATGAAGCTTAAACTTGGTATTTAGATAGAGCTATATTAGTAGCATCTTGGAAAAATATAATTTTTTATAGGGGTAGTATGGTACGGGGGTGGGGGGTGTTTTTCCTATCTATAGAACGGCTTATGCTACAAAGCTGAAACTCGGTACGTTTATGTAAATCAACTAGAAAACTAATTTAAATAAAAAAAAATTTCAAATATTCATTGGCGTTCGGAGGGGGGACAAAAAAAATTATCAGTGAAAATGGAATGCATATATTTTCACTGTTTTCGTCATATCTATTAGGTCTTCCCAAATATTGAATTCATTTTTGTACTATGGATTCTTCATATAAATACCTAGAAAGTGTTTTCAGGATTTTTTAAAATTCGACCTTTAAGGAGGTGCAAAGGGGGTTGTAAACTTTTTCACGAATTCTACTATATCCACACGTCTTATCAGATATTGAATATCTTTTCATATTCATGGGCTTGCGTAATAATCGCCTAAAACTTGTTTTTAACTTTTTTCCTTTTTCCACCTAAGAGGGTATAAATGGGTTGAACACGTTTTCACGAGTTCCGTCATCTCTTTTAGAAGTGATAAGAAATTGAATTGGTTCCTACTTTCTCGTGCTGTCTTCATATTTATTTATTAACTCTTTTCAGGATTTTTGAACATTCAACCCCCAAGTGGGTGTAAGGAGGTTGCATATCTGGTGATATATCGAATTTATTTTTACTTCCTAAGGTTTCCTATGTAAAAAAGCCAAAAAGTCATTTTCAGTATTTTAGATATTCAATCCAAAGAGGTGTAAGGAGGCTGTATGCTTTTCAAAGTTTCGACATATTTCTTAGGTTCGATGAGATATTAGATCGCTTTTTATTTCCACAGACTTTTTATATAATCGCCTACAAACCCATTTCTCAATTTTTCGATATTCTACCCCCAAGGGTTTGTATATGTTTTCACAATTTTTGCCATCCCTTAGTTCTGATAAGATATAAAATTGATTATTACGGCCAACCAATTCACGATTTTTCGAATTTCCATAACCAAAGAGGTGTGAAGGGTTTGCTTACGTTTTCAGAAATTTTTCAAAATCCGTCTTGTCTCATGAGATATCAGGTTGCTTCTTATGAAATCGTCTAAAAACCCGTTTTAAAATTTTTTTTAAATTCAAACCCCAAGTGGAAGTAATGGGTTTGTATACGTTTTAACAATTCGACTATCTAATTCTGATAAGGCAACAAATTCGTTTTTGCTTCTATGGGCTTTTAGTGTACATAATATACTGAAATTCGAATAGTCTACACGGACTTTTTCAATGTTTAATCGGCTAAAAATCTCTATTTTAAATATTTTTATATTAAGAACAAAATTAATTTTCCATAAGAAATCTAAAAATCTCGAAGCAACTCATGATTCACTCCGACTTTTACCGCTCCCGAACTTTGACCCTAAAAATAATAAAGTTTCGCCCAGACTATTGGCACATTTTTTTCTTTTTGGTTTATTGCCAAGTTAAGAAGCACGTAAGATGCCGAATAAAATTTAGCCTTGGATAATTCTAAATTATTAGTACTTTTTTTTTATGCCGTAAAGCATCTGTGTGAAATTATGTGTTATTTTGTTTTTTTCCGTGTGTGGTAAAGTTCGCAATTTCCCTCGTGCGGTCCCTGGGCGAAGTTTTCCTTTTAAATTGTCCCCCGCCCCCCTCGGATGGCCTTTTTTCGGTTCAGTGGTGTCCATGCTACGACCATGGAGCCCCGAAAGCCCCATTTTGGGATTTTTTGTTCTTTTTTAGTTTTCTTAGGCAATTGAAGATCGGTTGCATCCGTGAAGCCCCCCTTTTTTTTTTTTTGGTGGAGTTCGATTTGTGCGTGTTACGTACGGTATGTGATGCCGTATGGATTTTCCTTTTTTTTTGCTTTTGGTGACACGCTGTGCCGAGAAATGGAAAATTTGGTATAACGGTCAGCCCTCCTGAAAAGAAACGGTTTCTTCTCGGCAGGTACCGTTTGCTTTTCTTCAAGCGGCGTGAGTGACGCGAATTAGGATACCGGAGGACAATTCAATAAAAAAAAAACAATTTATAATTTCAACTTATTTATTCGCTTATCAAAAATCAACTGCTACAATTCTTATTATTTGAAACCAAGAAAGCTATTCATTAAATTTTATGCTTAGGTAGCGTCTACAATATTTATAATAGCTACCTAAGCTTTTTGGAAAAACTGTAATCTGAGGTTAATGAATTTAGTGGACTAAATGTGGGAACGAATAATGTGCAATTTAAGCAAAAGCGTGAGAATGTGATAATTTGGGTGCATGTGAAAGAGATTACATAACTCCTCCCTCCTTAGAATAAAGCGATGGCCATAGGAACTGCATCCTTGGAGTTTCAAAGGCAGGAGCGGAAATATCGGTGTTAGGTGAGTATGATCCTTTTTGCCTCAGCATGTATGTGGTTATGATGAGTGCTAGGCAACCGAGGATTGTTATGCATCCATATGAGATGAAGTCCTTTTTCTGTGACTGGGTTTGAAGGAGTTGAATGGTTTTTCTGGTTTCGAAATTATATCCTTGGAGTTTCTGTAATGTTAGGTTAGGTGAAATTATTGTGAAATTAATTTGGTTGAACAAAGCGGGATATATGTGGATATCATCCCAGTATGCGCTGCTTCTTCCTTCATAGGTTACTTCGTTGATTGTGATTTCGCAACCTTCAAAGTGGATTAGAGATGTTCCTTGAATTTTTCGAGGTCCGATTCCGCAAGATGAATTCATCTGTGTTTCAGGTATATTAATTAATAATATGTAGTTCGGTTCAGGCTGAAGGATTTCGGTTGTTTCTGTTTCCTCGACCAGTGTACAATTTGCTGGAGTGTTGTTTATGAGCCTCGCGATGCAGCTGGATTCGTTAGATCGTAGTTTGTAGGCTGACTCCTTACAATAAAATATTCCTTCTATCTTGGGACAAGTTTCATCAAAATATTGAATATAGTTTTGGTTTAGGATAATGTAAGGTTTTGAAATTACTTTCTTAGTTTTGGCTATGGGTAAAGGAATAACATGGAAAAAGGAATATATTTCATTGGAGAAAACGGGGATTTGAATGTTGAAGATGATGTTTGAATTATTATAATAAGCCTGGAGACCAAGAAGTTCATAAATATGTTCATTTGATTTTATTTCTATTGATTGATTTTTGAAAGTGTAAAGGATTTCCGTAAGTTCTTTAGGACTTAAAATTTGTTTTGAGATTATGTTTAGTCTAGCTAATACCACGGCTTCCGCTATATTAGTCAGATGTTCGTTTAAAATATCTATATTATAGTTTATCTCGTTTATATATTGCATATATTTGAGGGTGGTATCCTCAGCTCTTATCTTATTTTTCAATTGTTCTTGAGAAATTTTTAAGAATTTAGTGATTATTTCTTGTTGTGAATTTATGTGACTCGTTATATTTTCAAACCTTTCTACCATTTTGGAATTCAGAATATTTTGCTGGTTTATATCTTTTTGTAAGTTCGATTGGTTGGCTATTATTGATTCAATATCTTTATTGATTTGGGCAGCATCGTTAGCGTCCATATTTCCCGAAATACTTTTTATTAAAGAACCAAGTCCATTAATGAGCCCTCTCTTAATTCTAAATTTGGGCATTAATGTTTCAAGTTTATGTCTAAGTTGTCCTAGTTTAATTTTCGTTACTGTCAGTGAGCTGTCCATTTCGTTTGTGTTGTCGAAAGTTGTTATGGTGTCCGTCAGTTTATTAATGTTTTGTTCGTAGGAGTCTAGTCGTATAATGTGTAGTAAGTTGTTGTAAGTCTGTCTAGTCCTAGCTGTCCCTAGTCTCATTGGAAGTAGACCCTGGCTGTTGCTCAAGTCCTGTACCTCCACTTTCTGTCCTGTCGTCAGTGCTGACCTGAAATTTGCGTTTTTTCTTTATTTTTGATTTGTGTATTTTTTGATTTTTATTTGTTATTACAGTAATTTTGTTATTTTTCTTGACTTTATGTTTGCTAAACCTGCGTGTAATTTTGTTTCTTCTACATTCTTTCCTAAAAATAACAGATCCTGGATTATGGGTTTCAGGCGGTTCTTTAGATTCATTTAATTTATTGATATTTGCTTCTAACTGTTTCTCTATTTGGGTTTTAATAGAAGGATATAATTTTGTTTGGAAGTCATTTAGTTTCTGTAAGTATTCGTGTACGTCTTTGTATTGTAGGTTGTTTTCAAACTTGTATGTTCGACCATAAAAGAGTTCGTAAGGTGTTAGTTTGGTGGATGAGTGTATTGCGTTATTATATGAAATAAGGGTTTCATTTAGGGCCTCGTCATGATCTTTGTCCTTTTTGTGATCTAAAATTATTCTGAAGATCTCCGTTAATGTAGAATGCATTCTTTCTACTGGGGCGTTGCTAGTAGATTGTTGGAATGAGGTAATATGGTGAGAAATATTGAATTGTTTACAGAAGTCTCGGAAAATCAATGCAGTAAATTCAGTTCCTTGATCAGTAACAAGTTTTTTGGGTATGCCGTGAAGGCTCATAAAATGTTTCAAAGATTTAATTATAATTAGGCTGTTTCTGGCCACTAATGTGTAAGCAGCGGCAAATTTAGAAAATTTGTCGATAACAGTTAGCATTTGCTGATTATTAATTGCGTAAATATCAATGTGGACAATATCTAAGGGTTTTAGGGGGGTTTCCGAAATTTGGAGTTGTGGTTTTGGAGGATTTCTGTCATATTTTAAAGTTTGGCAAGCTTCGCAATTGTTTATGATTTTGGTAATTTTTGTTTTCATGTAGGGGAAAAAGTGCGTTCGCTTTAAGTGCATTAACGTTTCGTTGATTCCGCGGTGGTTACTTTTTGTGTGGTAATCATTAATTAACTTATCCTGATCATCGTTATTTATTACATCTGCAAGCTTTTCTGTACAGCGTATGATTTTGAAGGTTTTTGAGTGAGAAAAATAGTCAGAATAGACTTTCTGAATTGTTTTGAAAATATCGTCGCTGGTGTAAATAGCTGTTAATCGGTTTGCAGGAAGATATTTTTTGAAAATATCGATAATTTGTTCTTCTGAGAAACTGGGCAATCGAAAGGTTCGTCGTTGCTTATTTTTAAACGGTGCTTCTAATGATATTGGGGGTCTTTTAGCAGATTTTTCGAGGATAAGCTGTAAATTAAACTCGTTTAGTGGTCTTTCAGAAATATGAATGCCGTCATCTAAATTTTCGTTACCGGAGTGGATGGTGGTACCGTTTGTGCTTCGCACTGAAGTGTTGGTCCTGCGAGTTCTTGACTCATTAATATTCAGTTCAATTTTATCTTGGTGAGTTTCATCGTTTAATTTGATTCTGCTTAATGCATCTGCATTAAGGTTTTGTGAACCCTTTTTATAGACAATTTCATAATCGAATTCTTCTAATTTCAGTCGCCATCTGATAAGTTTAGAATTTGGTTCTTTCAGACTCATGATCCATGTCAATGGTCTATGATCAGTGACTATTTTGAATTTATTTCCAAATAAGTATGGACGAAAATATTTAGTTGCCCAAACTATAGCTAATAGCTCTTTTTCGATGGTTGAATAATTGATCTCTGAGCTTGTTAAAATTCTACTTGCGTAGCAGATGGGCTTGTCACTACCTATGTTACCTTGGGACAAAACAGCACCAATCGCATAGTTGCTGGCGTCTGTTGTTAGTATAAAAGGCTTGGAAAAATCGGGATATTGTAGTAACGGGTCGTTTATTAGTATATCCTTGCATGTTTCGAAAGTTTGGATGTAGCGAGCGTTTAGCTCTATTTTCTTACCTTTTTTTAGACACTCAGTTAAGGGTTTAGTTAGTTTTGCGAAATCCTTTATGAATTTCCGATAATATCCTAACAAACCGAGGAATGATTTTATTTCTTTGACCGTGCGTGGTATTGGAAAATTTTTTATAGCTTGAACCTTTTCGGGATTGGGTTTGACACCGTCTGTTGTAATTAGATGTCCTAAGAATGCTATTTCTTTGTGCAAAAATTCCGATTTGTCTAACTGAACTTTTAAATTTGCACGACGTAGTTTTTCAAAAACTTTCCTTATATTTTCGGTATGTTCTTGTAAAGATGTGGAAAAGACGATAATATCATCCAAATAAACAAGACAATTTTTGCCTATGAGATCTTTAAGGACATTGTCCATCACTCGTTGAAATGTAGACGGGGCATTTTTTAAGCCAAAGGGCATTCTAATATATTCGTAATGTCCTCCTTCTACAGTAAATGCTGTTTTCTGGATATCTTTTGGGTGCATCTCTATCTGATGAAATCCGCTTGCGAGGTCCAGAGTAGAGAAGTACATACATTTGCCTAACTTGTCTAGGATTTCATTTATGTTTGGTAAAGGGTATTTGTCGCTAACGGTTTTTTCGTTTAGTTTACGATAATCGATGACTAAACGCCATTTGTTCTTTCCGCTGGCATCCTTTTTCTTTGGGACTATCCAGACTGGCGAACTCCATGGAGAATAACTGTGGTGAATGATTCCTTGATTTAACATGTCTTTGATTTGACGTCGAACTTCGTCTTTATGGATGTAAGGGTATCTGTAAGACTTTGTGTGAATTGGGATATCGTCGTACGTTGATATGGAATGTTTAACTTCATTTGTAAAGGTGAGGTCTTGTCCTTCTTTAAAGAATATGTCCTCGTATTCTTTACAAATCTTTAGTAGACTCTTTTTTTCTTCATTATTTAAATGGTTTGTTCGTATTAATTTTGTGATATCGTTTAAAGGAAAACTAGTTTGACTCTTGTCTTCATAATTGATGTCGAAGTGATTTATTTCGGCATAATCAGAAGCAGAAAATGTTGCTACTTTTAAGGGTTGTTCTAAAAAGAGATTTTGGTCATAGTTGGATTGATTGACAACTTCTATAGAGCTGTACCAATCGTTTGACCGATAAAGACCTTCTGGGATATATAACTGTTGAGAAATTTCTGTTTCTTTAATATAAATATCGCCTTGTTGGATGTCTACAGGTAATTTGGCAATAAATTTGGAATTAGCAGGGACAACGTATTTTTGTGACATGAAATTTGGTTTATAGTTTAAAGCAATTTTAGAATTTTTAGTGATTAGTATTTTATTCGCAAGGTCAACCTTAGCTCCTAGGGCAGTGAGTGTATCTAGCCCTAATAATCCGTCAAAGTATCCATGGAACTTAAAGACAAGGAATCTGGTTTTACCTGGTTGATTAAACTCTATGAAATTTGGGATATGAGTTTCATTATCTAATGTATGTTGGTTTAATATTGTCGTTATGATAGTTGGTTTAGTTTTCTTAAGGTCTTGAGATCTTACGTATTCAGGGTTGATAAAAGATGATGATGCTCCTGTATCGATAAGGAACTTTAAGGGTCGTCCAAAAGGAGAAGATATATTTATGTATGGGAGAATGCATCCATGTTTATTAATGTCTATGTATCCGACTGGCTCATCGAGGCTAGTTCGGGAAAATTTGCGTCTTCAATTTCGTTTATCATTGGGGGACTACAATTTGGGGTTTCATACGAATAAGGATCTTCATCGTTATATTGATAATAATGGTCTAATTGTTGTTGATAGTGGTTGTTGGCTATAGTTTGTGAATTGTTATTTTCAGTTTGGTTGGGACAATTAATTTTTGGATCATTTTCATTTATATTAAACAGTTCCTTGCTCACGAAATTGGTTGGTCGTGATTGATGGTAATTTGTAGGTTGTCTGTTATGAGTAGTATATTTTGTTTGGGTCTTTAGGTGAGTATTTCCTGAGCTTGTATCCATCGGCTCTGGTTTCGAAAAGTTTGGCTGTTCTTGTCTACCATATGCATGGGAATATTGTTGTTGTCTACCTGAGGGTTGGAATTGGTTTACCGGAAAGGGAATAAAGTTTGCATTATTTGATGGTTGTTGTTGGTAAAGATTTCGTTGTGCAAAATTTGGGTTTGATTGATACTGTGCGTTATAGTTTCTGGGAATGAAATGCGAATTTGATTGGTAATAATTTGAGTTAGAATTTCTAGGGGTAAAGTTTGAATTGAATTGATATTGTGGGTTGAATTTTCGTGGATTAAAATTTGAAACAACTATGGGTTTTGGATTTCTTTTATTTATAGTTTCGTAATTATTCTTAACATAGAAAATATTTTGTTCTTTAATACAATATGAGAATGCTATAGCTAAGCTTGTAGGTCTCATTGCGCGTATCGTTGATCCTAATGGCTCTCGTAATCCTGAGAGGAATGTATTCAGACACATTTCGGAATATAATTCTCTCTTGGCTTTTACGACATTTTCATCAAGCTCATGGATTTGTACATGATTATTCATACTAGCTAAAGTTTCCACTATTTCACTATAATAATTTTCTACCGGTTTATTATTTTGTTTAAGATTATGGAGATCCCTAATTAGAGATGTCTCGTTTCTTTTATCAGAATAATGTAATATTAGGTTTTCTTTAATTTTTTTCCAGTCCAATGCAGTTCCATACATATTGAGAACTTCATTGGCCGGACCTTCGATTTTATTTCTGATTGCTCGAAGCAGGAGTTGTCCATAAGGAGTTCCATTAGTTACAGAAATAAGGCTAAGAATTTCATCGACATTTCCAAGAAAGTCGTGAAGCAGTCTAGGATTTCCATTAAACCGTGGTAAATCCTTTATTGCGTCAGGGACTCTCAAGGAGTTGGCAATGTCTGTAGTTGTAATAACTACTTGTTCGGTTTCATTTCCGTCGCTATTCATTGTAGTATTAGATTCACTTAGATTATGATTAACAAGATTTTTATCGGTTTTTTTATATTTAGCAAAGAATTCTGATATACTTGAAGAGAGGTTTGATAATCGCGTATTACTTTTAGTTTGGTTTAAAATATTATTAGAAACACTTTCACTTTCACAATTATTAATATCACTATCGGAAGTAGCTAAAACGCGAAGTGGTAAATTACGAGTATATGGTTCCGGTCTCGGAGACTTATTATTAGGTTTTAAAAAAGGCATATAGTTGAAAAAATATAGGAATGAAGGATTTATATTCAATAAAATGACTTACATGTACCCAATTACTAGCAGGATATTTAACATCTTAATTTTTGAATTGATTGGTCCTTTCCTCTGCTGTGTTGACTTCTGTACCGATGTACCTTCGGGTAAGCTTCACACGGGTGATGGTTGATCCTTTTTCGATAGGCACTAAAGGGTTGAGACCCAGCGGTTTTATATGTTCGAAAATCGTCAATATTCCTTTGACGATAAGCACAAAACTTTTTACGATATTCCGTCGCGTTAACTTTTGTAAAAAAAAATTTCGAACAAGGACTAAACCGAATGCCTATCCTACCGACTGCGCCAATTAGGATACCGGAGGACAATTCAATAAAAAAAAAACAATTTATAATTTCAACTTATTTATTCGCTTATCAAAAATCAACTGCTACAATTCTTATTATTTGAAACCAAGAAAGCTATTCATTAAATTTTATGCTTAGGTAGCGTCTACAATATTTATAATAGCTACCTAAGCTTTTTGGAAAAACTGTAATCTGAGGTTAATGAATTTAGTGGACTAAATGTGGGAACGAATAATGTGCAATTTAAGCAAAAGCGTGAGAATGTGATAATTTGGGTGCATGTGAAAGAGATTACATAACTCGCGCAACCGCGTGGATATCGTTTCCTGATTGCCATCCCGCTTAGAAAGAAATGTTTCGTTCCTTTTACATTTTCTAACATATCTTGGGGAAAAATTCGGATTCTTATTTCCTTTTGTTGTTTTTTTTTTGTGGGTTTTGGCGATTTCTACGACAATTCGGCAATTGATGCACAATTGATTGAATCCGATTGGAGTTCATCAAATTGAAGCTATCAGTTTCTTCGTAAATTTTGGGATAAACTTCCACTTTTCCTTCGGTCGAAAAGTCGTTGAAAATATGGACCGAAAACAAGAACTTTATAAGATTTTCAAGTCCATCTTCTAGGCCGGTTCAGCAAGATTATGAGAAGATCAACGTGTTTTCCTTCCTCTCTTTTTTTTGTTTCAATTTTCAGCAGAGGCCAATTTTATTTTATTATAGCCATGCGGTGGGCAAAAAGAGAGCCTATCGCATACGAAGAAGACAACAAGGAAAGGACCAATGTTCAGCATACACCCCGAGCAGAAGAATTTTCAACACAGCTTGGTTAGGAGGACATTAGAAAAAAAAATTTATCTAAATTCTCGAAAATTTGCCTACGCCACAAATTGTCCCGTTCTAGAAGCTCGCACCACGAGGCGACGCCAAAATATACCGCGAATAGCGGTTTTTCATGAAAAATTCGAGTTAGAGAAGTTTATTTTTCTTTAGCTCCATAAAATGAATACTCCAACACATGCTGTATTCTAATCAGCAAATAATATCGGTGCTCGTTTTTACGAATAGGTAGTCCTATTAGAGGGGCGTCCTATTTCCCAATTATTGTCTAAAAACTAACATATTCTCTGAACTTTTTTTTTTGGAGTAATATGTGTGAAAACCTTTATGCAGATTTTTTTTGTCTTCACTCGGTATGACTTGGTCGAACTACGTCTTCATGAGTTTTGTGGCTTTTCTTGCGGGGCTATTAACACCCTTCGACGGTGAAATACCATCTTTCTCCACCTTCATACAGGCATAATCTAAATGCAGGTGTGAATGATCATGGAGATCGCATTTATCTTCTGCCTTTCTATCATGGAAGGATATATGAATCATTAAACAGCAGTAAATGTGGTTATTACTTCGGCCTTCCCGCCGAAAGTCTCCATCCATGTGCTCTCCTTTTTCATTTCCTCTCTTTTCTTGTTCCATCCTGTTCCTCGTCTGACTTCATACTTTCCTTCTTCCTACCCCTACCCAGCCCGCTGAGGATAGAGTACGGATTCCTCAAACCGTACTTCTCAGCCCATATCGTGCATAAAAAAATTACGATGTCCATGGATATAGATAACCACCTACGCCCCTTCCGACGAGCTACGCACGTGCTTAAATGCTAGATGCACGCTATCTTTCGGCAATCCATGGGGCATAAGCCACCCAACTGTGGCTTTGTCACCAGACGGTACTTGTCTTAGCCGGTCTATACGATCATGGCGGTCTTGATCAATTGGTGACGGAGACCTGCTCCCACTATTTGTTTCAGGGCGGAATACATGGTACTATACACTCGTTCATGTCATGGCGCCCCAAATTGATTGTGGCATTGTAACTTAAAAACGATACATACAGCGTACATTACATGGCGCCCAACGACTGGACCCATTAAACGCTTCTGCGTACATTACAAGATGTTTACCTTACAGTATCAAGCGACTATAACGACTATCGGCCGATTAGTTGGAATGGTGTGCGCGCGGACACCGACTTCAAAGTTTAGTTGGTAAGAAAACATCATGCCCAACTCAATTCAATTGAGAAGTGAAATTGTTTCGTAAAAGTCTAGGACACGATTAACGTCGTGATGCGACAGTTTCTTGCTTTCATATGAAAAAAAATATCTGGAATGTTACTTAGAAAGTTTTTTTTAATGTAATAGACTGTGTGACATCTCGACTTTTACTTTTGACTTTAACTTCAAAGTTTCGCACGGACTGTTGACAGACTTTTTTCTGTCGATTCCGTGTTGTTTAAGGGGAACATCCGACTAGAAAAAATAGGTGAATTTTAGAAATTATTATCTCAAAAACTATTTGCTAGATTTTATCCAGGTTGGTTTAATTCGAAAGTATATATGTTGAGGTACGCTAATTTTTTATAAATATATATCAACCGGGGGCGCTGCTGTCATCAGTGGCGGAGCTGATAGTTTTGGCGCCCGGCGCACTTTCTATATTTTGGTGCCCAAAATTTTATATTTTGTTTTCGAAAAATCATACGTGATTGTCAAGATTTTGCATGATATAAATAGAATAGAAGGTAGTAAAGTGTCCAATGCTGTTAATTTGGCCCCCTAATTATTTCTAATGATTCATAATACCATGTATGGTTTGTGTTACATATCGGGCTTTCTAATATGTAACAGATAAACACCATAGAACAAAGCCGAAGTGGATTGCTTATTCGTACGACGGATCGCCTTGCTTCCGCATTATATACAAAATTTATTCCATCAACATCTGTGATTGTCTTCAAAGGTGCATCCTATAAGAATCAATGAAAGATATCAAAAGATCTCAGTGAGCGAAACGTAACCGCGGTCAAGACTGTGGATGTGATGAAAAGATCAGTACTGAAAGTGGTGAAAATGATGCTCTTCGACTCAATACAATTCGACCAGGGACGTCATTGAAAAAATCAAAAAGTCACGGTTCCCTTCAATTCTGGAATCGACCACACACCCCCCAAATTACATCCCTTTATTCGGCATCTGATATTGAAGACACAAATTGTTAAGGATCCTTTCTTAGTAACCAAAGAAGTATGCATTCAATTGTGATATTTTGGAGCACAATGAATGTCCTGGAGCAGAAGGCGATAATTAAATACGATTTTTGCCAATAATGATGAGACGTGACGGATCAGTGTTGATCATACAAAACTGTGTAAACTTTTTTGATGAGGGTGATATGAACGTGTATATTTATATAATAAGATCAAGCCGCAACCGTATCTCCGTATCTCCGTATCTTGTTAAATTGTATTTGGATGGATAGGTATGCAAAATTTCAGTGAATTTAGTAATAATTGCATGATTGTATAATACATGACCGAACAATTGTGTAGGTGGGTGGAACAGGTGGTGCGGCGCCCTAAAAATTTGGCCCCCGGCGCAGTTGCTCCGCTTGCTCCTATGGAACCTCCGCCCCTGGCTGTCATGGTCGGCGTAAAGAATGTCCGTCGATCACACGGTCTGCGGTTCCCAAGATTACATGCAGCCGGTTGATCCAAAACAAATATCAAAAAGATTCTGAAAATGTAAAGTATGAAGCATTCGGTCAAGCCGTTTTCCGAAGATTTTGGGGACCGTCTTTGAATAGTATGTTTCGAGATAATCGCGTTTGAATGACGCTCTATACAGGCTGTTTGGCACTCCGTGTGCCACCTTGTAAGGGGTTATTCCTTGATATATTTGGAGAAAAAAATTGTTCTACAGGGTGGGTCAGTTTTCAATATTAGTGGAGATACAGGGTGGTTAAGAAAAGTGTTTTTGACCGGTACCCTTACTCACTTAAAACGTTATATCTTGAAAACGAATAATCACAAGGCAAAGTGTTATAACTCGTTTTTTAGGCAATCGAATTACCTTTCATTTGATGTAACAGTCTAAATTGTAACTGCACCCAATCTTGAGATATTTACTCGAAAACACAGATTTTTGCTACGTCAACCCTTAAAATTTAGTGATCAATGTAGTTTTTCTCAGAAAACCCCATTATAAAAATGTCATTTTAATTTTATTTTTTTATGAGCCGTATTATTACCGACAAAAGCTGCATACATATGTATGAGTTACGATTAACATTTTGGAAGTAATAGTTAAAAATAAATATCGCATAAAAATTAAATATTTAAAAGTCAGTGCCATAAATAATAATACGGCTCATAAAAAAATAAAATTAAAATACACAGAATATTCTTAAGACTACAAACTTTAAGATAAGCGAAAAATATAATATAGCGAAATCGCTCGAATTTATTTTTGATGCTACTGTTTCGTTTCCACGTCGTACCATAATTTTGGTGTACATGTGTGAAATTAATACTTTCGTATCAAAACGAGGTTTTTGAAATAGTGCGTATAAGGTCGACTCCGTTGTAAACATTGCAATAAATTCGCAGCGCCATATTAACAAGTCATGATAATCGTTGAATGAAACGACAATAATGGAGAATATAGTGTACATTATTTTCGGAAATCCGATCCAATCAATGCCACATACGTGGGCATTGAACAATCCGCAAGTAGCAATCAAATAGTGAAAATAACTCATGCGGTTTGGTAACGACCGGCTGCCCTTTACGATATCCCCCTGTCTCTACTGATCACTATGGTTCCCATAGGTACACGTACGGCAAGGTTGTGAATATGTAGGGCTCATAGAGCACCCTACCGAAGCCAATCGAAATAAATTTCATCCCTGCGGAATGCGAATTACCCTTGGGAATGTGTAATACTGCCGATTTCAGTATACCTACGTATAATAAATTTGCGCTCAGATACCAGTTCCATAATTACCGAAGTTTCAATTTAGAGCTCTTTCGAATTTCGTGTATGACCTCTAGATATCCCTCGTGTCGGCATTTTGCCACCTTCTTTTCTTCGAGATGGGAAACCAATTCGATGTCGTCGTAGATATTCCCAAGTCGTTCGAGGTAATAATTCGTTGCCTCTTTCTCAAGCCACCTCAAACCAGGTTCGAGGCTCTAACGAGAAAAAAGAAGACCCGCTTTAAATTGAAACGAAAATGTAAATTGCTTTTGGGCTCTCCTCTGCGATAGGCAGCCTTGTAAGTCCTCTCGATACTTGTAAATTTATTAAATTTCCAAACGGAAAATTATGCTGTAATGTTGCCCCCATTTTCCAATGACTACAATTCGATTTGAATGCAGAGCAGTATTAAATGCGATGGAAATGAGATGGTTTTTTGCCTAGGTCTAGCTATTTTCGGTGGCTATAATAGCGCTCCGAAATTTCACGACGCTTTTTTTTTTGAGGTGTAATTTATGATTGGAATGTTTTACAGAATTCGCCCGTTTCCTTTCATTAGAGAAAATATTCGCAGTTAGAGGGCTTCTGGCTGAAATAAATGTTTTGGTTCCTGTATTAGCGATGAAAAATTTCAAATGAAAATTGATTGGTTTTCTATGAAATGCTGAAACGATGGCGGAAAGGAGGTCCAAGAGTAAATTGAAATGTATACGGAAAATTTCCAATTCAGTAATTCATTTCCTAATTGTCGAAAAGAAAAGCTTAATGAAGCATTAAGATACCCATTCAAAGGAGTGGTTCGAATCTTTGATTAGCGAGTTCTAATGATGTTGTAATTAAAAATAATAAGGTTACGTCCAGACTGCTGGCAGGGATCTCATTCTACATAGTGTATCACGGGGTTCAATATCCGCTTTTTCAATATCCGTCCGAAAAGTCTTTCGGACATGTAGCTCTCATTATTTGTTATATCTTCAAAAGTAATAATCACTAACTAACATAGATTATATCATATATTAACATAGTGTTACATGTAAACCTGGCAACCGCGCAACTCGATCGTTTCGCATCAACAACCGAATACCTAGCTACAAAGTAACCCAATCAGAAACCTAGTTGAAGTATATAGTGAGAAATAACACGATTGTATCTCCCTTCGTATCGAATGCTCTCCAATGTACTAGAATCGAACGAAGATCAAAATCGAAAGCCCTAAAGCTTTCGAGAAGATTCCACACACATCACCGAGCGAACATTCAAGTACATCCTAGACTGCAACCGGCTAGTATAAAAGCAGGTGAAGCTTTCAGCGAGGGAGATAGTAATTTTTATTACGTCGACTGTGACAGCCAGCGTGTATACGCGACCGTATTGGTGGAAAGCGATCGATTGCGTGTGATCGAATCAAGCGAAATAAATAAACGTGCGGTATTGCCATATAGTGCGAATTATTGTGCGAATAGAATTAAAGTGCGATTAAATAAATTACCACTTATTTTGATTTTAACCGAATTGTGTTTTACTTGAAATCCCGGCGAACCCCTAGCTCGCAACAATAGTTTGTTTTTTAGGGAATCACATTACCTTTCATTCCACGTGAATATTGTGAAACTGTGAAACTTCAAATTCTTTGATCAAAGTGATTTTTCTCGTTTTAGAGCTAGTAAACCCTATAAACAAATGTCTGTCTGTCCGTCGTAAATGCCGTACGCAAAAGAATTAGAAGGCGCATAGCTCACAAGCCCATTGAGGTGTTAAGTACAAAAAACTTTGGATTACAATATCTTCCGAACAAATTGTACCAGTAAGATAAAATTTGACAATTATATAAAGCCACTACAGAGGCATCCCACAAAAATTAAAAATTTTTTTGGTAGGGATTGCAAGGTATGATGGTGGTTTTACTTTATTATTTTAATAATAAAGTATTGTTATCGATTTTTTAAAAAAAAATGTGCTACCCTGAAATTTTGTTTTTCCACGTTTCATGACTAATAGACAACAAAAAAAAATGTCAGTCCGTCTGTGCGCCGTACGCAAAACATTTGAAAGCTTATACGAGTAGCTCGCAAACTCTTTGAGCTATTAAGTTGAATTTTTTTTTGTTGGTAGACTGAGCAGACTCCTTCAAGTGTCCACCTTTTGAGTGGTGGGGGTGTGAGGGGGAGGTGGGGGAAGCGTTTTAGACGAAAAATTTTGGTTTCTAGATCTCAGTAACCGCTTAGACCAGAAGGCTGAAACTTGGAATTTGTATAGAGCATCGATAGTGGACCCATTTGGAAAAATATTGCTGATATGGGTGAAGGAGTGGGGGGAATAATAATGCGTCCGAAATGCTCGAAAGCCGAGATCGAGACATTCTAAAATCCATATCTCCTAAACGGTCACGAAATTCAAACTATATCATGGTATACTAGGAGAATAGATCGGAAAAAAATTTTTGAAAGGGGGCAGGGGCGTACGGAGGTGGGGGTCGAAAGATTTTAGATTACGATATCTCACGAACCAATTACACTAGAAAATTAAAATTCAGTTTCTGTATTAAAGTTGACAAATAAAGTTTGCTGAAAGTACAAATTTTTAAGAGAGCGGTGGAGTATGGAAGTGGAGGGGATAAGAATTTTTCTAAAATATCACGTCTCATATCTCAAGAACAGTGTATTTTAGATACTTAGAATTTATACCAGAAGTAGGCCCAATAGACCCCTAGCAGAGGGTGAGGGTGCAGGGGATGAGGGTGGAGAAGGGTAAAGAAGAAAAAGTTCCGATTTTTATATCTCGAGAACCAATAATGATATAAAGCTGAAACTTGATATTTGGATAGAACTATAGTAGTATCATGTTGAAAAAATATAATTTATACAACCTCCACCCCCGTACCTTACTGGGGTGGGGGTTGTTTTTCCAAACTATAGATCGGCTTATGCTAGAAAGTTGAAACTCGGTATATATATGTAAATTAACTAGAAAAGTAATTTGAATTAAAAAAAATTTCAAATATCCATTAGCATACGGAAGGGGGGCTAAAAGCATTATCAGTGAAAATGGAATGTATATATTTTCACGATTTTCGTCACATCTATTAGGTTTTTTTAAATATTGAATTCATTTTTATTGTACGTATTCTTCATATAAATACCTAGAAAGCGTTTTCAGGATTTTTTTAAATTCGACCCCTAAGAGGGTGGAAAGGGGATATTATGCTTTTTTCCCGAATTCTGCCATATCCCTCAGGTCTGATCAGATATCGAATATCTTTTCACTTTCAAGGGCTCACCTATCAAACCTAAAACTTGTTTATAAGTTCTTTTTGATCAGCCTCTAAGAGGGTATAAAAGGGTTGAACAAGTTTTCACGAATTTCGTCATATCTTTTAGAAGTGATAAGAAATTAAATTGGTTTTTATTTTCTCGTCCTGTCTTCATATTTATTTATTAACTCCTTTCCGGATTTTTGGATATTCAACTACCAAGTGGGTGTAAGGAGATTGCATATCTATATATCGAATTTATGTTTACTTCCTAAGGTTTCCTATATAAGCGCCAAAAAGTCAATTTCAGTGTTTTTAGATATTCAAGCCTAAGGGGGTTGTATGCTTTTCAAAGCTTCGACATATTTCTTAGGTTTGATGAGATATTAGATCGCTTTTCATTTCCACAGACTTTTTATATAATCGCCTACAAATCCATTTATCAATTTTTGGATATTCACCCCCAAGGGTTTGCATATGCTATCAAAATTTTTCCCATCCCTTAGTTTTGATGAGATATAAAATTGGTTATTACGGCATTTGATGTAATGACCTAAAAACCAATTTCACGATTTTTCGAATTTCAAAAACCAAAAGGGTGTGAAGGATTTGCTTACGTTTTCACAAATTTTACAAGATCCCTAGTATCTTATGAGATATCAAGTTGCTTCATAGGAAATGATAAGGCAGCAAATTCGCTTTTACTTTTATGGGCTTTTAGTATACATAATATACCGAAATTCGAATAGACTACACAATCTTTTCCAATGTTTAATCGGCTGAAAATCGTTATTTTAAATATTTTTATTTTAAGAACAAAATTAGCTTTCCAAGAAACGTCATAATCTCGAAACAACTGATGATATTCTCCGGCTTTAATCGCTCCCGAACTTTGACCAGAAAAATAATAAAGATTCGCCAAGTTTTGTTTAGTAATCCGTAAATCTGAGTTGCTGTGAAGGTTAGTATGCGACTGACAAGTAGAGCTCATTGGAAAAATATTTATACTCTAGATGAAATCATATAGAGTATGTATTATAAGTTTAATCCAGCCCGAAAAGTTTGTAACGCATAGAACCGAGCCTCGGACGAAAAAAAGTTATATGTTATTTTGTGTTCAGTTGTGGCCAAAAACCCCAAATCCGTTCGCTGTCCGTCCGTCTGTCCGTCCGTCCGTTTGCACGATAACTTAAGAACGCGATGGCCTAGAAAGTTGAAATTTTGTTACCACCTGTAAAATGGAAAAAAGTAAGGCTAACTTTATTAATGGGCGATATCCTTCCAGTCCATCGGGTACCTTCCATACAAGAGTCCTTAAAACACGTATTCACAATTATTGCTCGAATGCTTCAAGTTAGGAACTTGAAATTTTGCATACTTAAAGTTTACAATGTTTGAAGTGAAAGTTCCGAATATGATACAAATCGAAAGAGTCCTTCGTGAACAGGCTACAAAAGTCCTTCAAAAATTTATGCAAGTTGCGGAATGCACTATAACTCTAGTATGAGTTAAAGCAGGGATTCAAAATTTTACAGGAATTAGTTTTACCAGGTGTATAACCTTAAAACGATCGTTTTTTAGTCAGAAAAACACATGTTTTTTTCAAAGAAAACAAAAACAAATTTATTCGAAGTACTCACCCTCGCTAGCTACACATTTCTCCCATCTCTCGTGCAATTTGTGGATACAACGCCAAAAAAATCTTTCTCTTTCGAAGCAAACCACTCATCAACCCATTTTCGGACGTCCTCGTAAGAACCGGAGTGCTGCTCAGCGAGCGCATGGCCCATCGACGAAAACAAGCGGTAGTCAGAAGGGGCCAGGTCTAGTGAATTAGCGGGAGGGGGTAGCACCACCCAGTTGAGTGTGTCCAAGTAGTTGCGGACCAGTATTGACGTGAGCGATGGTGCGTTGTCGTGGAGGAAAACCACCTTGTCATGTCTTTGATGATACTCCGGCCTTTTTTCACGCAGAGCAGGGTGCAATTTTATCAATTGTTGATGGTAGCGGTGGGCATCGACAGTTTCACCAGGTTTTAAGAACTCATAGTAGACGATACCCTGCTGATCTCACCAAACGCACAACATTGTCTTCCGTCCGAAGCGATTTGATGGTTGACCGGGATCAACCCACGATTTTCTGCGCTTTGGATTATCGATATAAATCCACTTTTCATCGCCAATCACAATCCGATGAAGAAACGACTTTCTTTTGTATATGGCGAGCAACATTTCGCATGTGTTTTGGCGTCGCTCCATCTGCCTATCGTTCAATTCATCCGGCACCCATTTTCCGATCTTTTGAACCTTTCCCATGGCGTAGACGCATGGAAATGGCTGCTTGAGTAACATCCAATTATTCGGCAAGCGTTTTTTCCGATTGGGTATCGTCCTCGTCCAAAAGAGCCTGCAATTAATCGCCCTCAACTTTCCTGGACCGATTTTCGCGCTTCTTGTCGCTCAGGTCAAAATCGCCGTCTTTGAATCGACGAAACCAAGCTCTGCACGTTGATTCCGCTAAAACATTGTTACCATAGGCCTCCACAAGCATTCAGCAGCCGTTTTATTCAAATGGAAGCAAAAAAGCAGAGCTTCCCGCATATGCTCTTTTTCTGGCAAAAAACTAGACATGATCAGCACAGGACAAACGTATGGTGTTGAATGAAATTTGTGACGATGTGCACTGATTAATGTTAACAACTAACCAACCCTTAAATAAAAAAAAATGGCGTCCCTCGGTTGCTTAACACGCACACTAACGCCATATATGTGTCAACGATCGTTTTAAGGTTATACACCTGGTATATCAAAAGCAAGACTGAGTTCATTAATTAGCGCCATCCGTCGACCCCTTCGGGTAGATATCATACAAAAGTCCTTAAAACTCGTGTTCACCAATATTGAACGATAACTTTAGAACGCTTTAAGTTACGACTTTGAAATTTTGTACACGCTAATTTTATAATAGTCTCAGCTGAAAGTATTAATATGAAAAATATCCCATAAGTCCTTCATGTAGTTGCCATACAAAAATTCTGTAAAAATATCCTAACTTAATTTATGGAACTCACTATAACACAAAAATTCGTTTAAGCATCCATCGAGTAGCCACTATCCAATAGTTTTTACCTAAATAAAAGGTCATACAATAATCGTATGTGCACTCCTCATTCTTTTGATATATTCCCAACTAAAATATAAATCGGAGTTCAGTATTTCATCTAGAGTATCATACGATTGGCTTGCAGCCGATCGCGATTGCGTTATGTGTTTTTTTAAAGTTTGTCAGCCGCATAGTAATTCCTAACGCATCTCAGCATTAAAAGTGTTCAGGACGTTTATGGAAATATATATGAAATTGCGCCCAGACGGTTGGCTGATCTTTATATTTCCAGAACACGTTAATAACTTGGAACTTTGTAGAAACGGTTTGTTACTAAGCACTGGAAATGTCTATTATTTTAAAAACGAATTTAATCAGAAGAATTAGCTGGTTCATGTATACGGCCTTTCAACAAAGACGTTAAATTTTTAAATATAAATGAAGTAAGTTGTGTGTGAGATATCTACCCAATTCTTTTTTTATTTGAAAGATTATTTTATGGCATTAAGTATAGGATATAACTTCGTTCAAATGTTGGTGGCACGTATTCAAGAGGTCCATTTTTCGACGACTTTGTCGCATAAATATGGCTGAATATGCTGGATGGCGTTCGTTATGTTGACTTAAAGGTGATTAATTGTTTGCGGATTATACGCATCGGCCTGCGATTTAAGGGAGCCCCAAAGGAAAAAGTCTAAAGATGTTAAATCACACGATCCCGGTGGCCAGTTCACGTCGCTGTTGCGCGAAATAACGATTCCCTCAAATCGCTCGTGCAGAATGTCCATCGTGACATGCACTGTGTGATAACTAGCGCCGTCCTTTTGGAACCACATGTTGTCGGTATCCATATCATCCAGTTTAGGTCACAACAAGTTGCTTATCATTGATCGTTTGACGGTTCTGGCAATGCCAGTTTCGTTTTGGAACAAGTACGGACCGATGATTTCGCCAGACCAAAATCCGCACCAAGCACTGATATTTTCGGAATGCATTTGGTGCTGGTGTATCTCGTGTGGATTAGTATCGCCCCAAATCCGACAGTTTTTTTTGTTCACACATTCATTCGTCAAGAAATGGGCTTCGTCTTTAAAAATCACGAAATGCGCGGATCATTTTTCGAACGGAGCTCTGATTCCATAGTGATTTGCATTCACTACTGAAAAATTCACAACAAATTCAACGGATGTTGCTTTAACAACATTGCCGCTATAACCTAACAAATTTCGAGCGTTCCAACTGAAACACCCAGGAAAGCGTAACATCTGTAACTTTTATATAGATAACTATTATTCTAAACAAACAAAACTCTCATAGAGACCGCCTAGTCTAGACCCGAACTCATTAACATGATTCATAATACTATTATCAAAAGATTGTTGTTTTTATTTGTTTAAAATATTAAGAGAAAGTTATAATCTAATAATGCTAATTGAATTCCTCAAACTCATGAAGTTTCTTTTCAAGTGATTGTTCCAAACCGGATATAACAATTCTGAAAACTTTCAACTCTGTTAACCGCAGTTCAACCTTCCCTTGCGCAAAGACAATAACTATACTATCCCGGATGGTACGAGTGCTTGAAGGTAGAACAAAATAAAAAGACCTACACCCACTTCGAGGACCGTCAATTCAAATCCCTTTGGACATTTAGTTGAGCTATAAAAGTGAAAACTGAGCTTAGCTCCTAAGCACTCGGGGAAAACAAAAAGTTCAACTGGCTTACAAGTTAGTATTTCACGGTGAAGCAATTTTTCACTTTGTAACATTATTTCCCCCATTGCTTCCGTTGTAACGACTTGAAATTACACAATTGAATTCCGCCCCTATATCTTAGTGGATAGGTCATTTCTTATAGTGCACATGATTGCAGGTGAGTCTGGGTTAGCTTCACTGCCTGCAGTAATCATAGACGTTAATATTTCTGGGGTTTGTCTGGTCGTAACACAAGTGGTATAGACGATATTCCAACATTTATTACTCTCCCGAGAGGCAAACTAGTGCAGTCATAAAGAAAAGAGCAATGTGCAACTACTTGTTAGACTGAATGAGACATTGAAATATTTATGAGAGTCAGTGCCAAGTGCATGTGGGGCAGTGCAAGGAACGGTCGAGTGAAACAAAAGGACATTTTCATTGAATTCCTTTTTTTTTTGTTCCGAGGAATCAGCTACCACAGCACTATTGTCGTCTAAGGAGACTGCAACTCTCGGTTTACATGTGATTTGTGACATATCACTATAACAGAAACTTGCATTCATATATTCCTGCTATGAGGGTGGAGGAAGAAGGAGCGTTTTAGATGAAAAATTTTGGTTTCTAGATCTCAGGAACCACTTATACTAGGAGGCTGGAAGTTGGAACCAACGAAGTACTATTATAGTGGACCTATTTGCAAAAAAATTGTAGATAGGGGTTGAGTGCGAGTGGGGGGAAAACAATGCGTCCAAAACGCTTGAAAGCTGGGATTGAAACATTCTAAAATACATATCTCCTGAAGGATTGATGTCAGACGGCTGAAAGTTTGTAGTTGTCTTAAGAGATACTAGGATATTAAAAAGGATTTAAAAATTTTAAGGAGGTGGTGAGGTATAAAAGTGGGGTGTGAAAAACTTTGAATTACAATATCTTCCGACTCTATTGTGCCAGGAAGATAAAATTTGGTTTTTGTATATAAAATTTTCAGTGGAGTCTACTGAATGTAAAATTTTTGAAGGGGGAGGTGAAGCGCGAAAGTGGGGGGACAGTCATTTTTCAAAAAATTTAATTGTTATATCTCGAGAACCGTATCAGATATGATCTTGAAAATTTCACAGGAGACCTTTAGCGGAAAAAAAATTTTGATGGTGTGGGTGTAGGGAGTGATGGTGGGAGGGGGGTGGAAATGAAAAAAATTTGATTTTAATTTCTCGAAAGCCGCAAAGGATAGAAAGGTAACAATTTAAAACTGTATAGAGCTACTATAGAAACATCACGGAAAAATAAAATTACTTCATTATTTGAACCGTTTATTTTGAAAGTGGGGCAAGTCCATTTTTTGTTATTGCGAGATATTTAAAGGTTTGCATTTCAATAAAAATAAAAATATTGGTAAGCACTAATAGGCATATTTTTTGAATTTTGTGGTATTAGATAAGAAGAAGTTTATTATCTAGTAGTGTTCATAGTGCTGTCTAAAAAAATAAAGGTTTTATTAAACCTAAATAGACTTGCACCACTTTCAAAATTAATGAATTATTAGGTGTGTTTTTTTGCGCATTTATCCAAATCGGATTAGTGATTAAAATTTATATTACGAGTAAAAACACCATGAATATTGCTGTTTTTGTTATTTATTGCTTTTCCCTGTACACAGCAAATCTTTTTTCTAGTAAAGTTCAACTAGAGACAATCTAGTGAAAATTTCCAACTGATAATCTAGTGAAAAATTTCCTACCCCCAAAAATCTAGTGAAAATGACTAGAAGTACAGTTCGCACTTGTCAATTCAACTGTTTTTATAGTGCTTATCACTATGTTTCTAGGAAAAAAAGTATTGCAACTAGAAAACTGGATAAATTTACTGTGAATCTAGTGAAAATAGAACTAGATGTAAAACAGTGATAAAGACAAGTGGTCAGGCATCATTATTGTCTATGCATTCGGAGGCACGAGATCATAAAGTGAGTTATATTTTAAATACTTTATTATTAAAAAATAATAAAGTAAAAGTAAAGGTGAATGTGTGAATATTTTACAAGTGCAAATTCTTGTTTTGGCTCTGAATAACGGTAAGGCTAGATGATTGTTTAAATGTTTGAACAGTTTAGGGACTTTTTAAACGATGGAATTTTCTGCACCAGTTTCCATGAGAACTGAATTAAAAAAAAACTTCAAATTTCGTTTACATGGAGACTGGCAGGTAAATGGATAAATTGATAGACCCTCCTTTCACAGAATAGGTATTTTAAACGGAAAGAATTAATTATGGCCTTATTTTATTGGCAGATTTTTTCTTTGAAATTCATTTTTAATAATGGATATTGAGCTATTTCATCAGTTTCTGCTACAAAACGGAGTGGATGCCGATACTTCGGAAATTATTATAATAAAAGTTAGAATTAATAAAATTTGTAGTTATATGTAGTTCTAATTTAAGTCACCAAAAAATATGCATTGTTTTCTGTGTAGAAAGGATTTGCCTGGTTTTATAGTGGATTTGCAGAAACGACAGCCGTTTATTCTGTGCAGGAGCGACAGTAAATTTGATTCCGCATCGTCGAATTACTATGTTATTATCGACAAGAAAGTAATCGAAATGGAAAATGATTTGTTATATGCTTTCGATACTTTGTCAAATTTGATAGCGCACTGCAAAAATTTTTAAATTTTTTGAATGTTTTGTCTATAAAATAAAACTTGTAGGAGTCGCAAGCATCCTACAAAAAAAATTAACTTCTTGAATTTTGTATGATTAAATATTTTTCATTTATTTGTCTAAAATTAAATATGTTATATTCGAAAATAATGTAATATATATTATGCAATATGTATGATATAACATTATATAATATATGAACAATATACATGGTTGGATTTTTGGAAGACGTTTTGTTTACATATTTAATTAGAAATTCATTTAAACATATACATATCATCGCTCAAAGGACGTTACTGACAATTTTTTGGAGTCAATTGTTTGTCTTTTTTACCATCCTTAAAAATTTTAAATAGCTTTAATAGAAATACGATGTATCAACCGAAATAATGGATGTGCATTTTGTAAGCAACCTATCAAAATTAACCAGAAACTTGGCTTCGAACAAAATGTTTCTGCATTACAGCGGCGATTATGCCTGAAGTTCTACTGTCTACTCAGTTTCGTTTGGTAGATTACTAGTGTTTTGCCTCTTTATCAAAACAACTGAAATACTAGTAAAGAGAACTAGATTATTGACAAATTCTGATAGAAATTCAGTAAAACAATTCCCTGATATTCTAGTGGGTACTTATTCACTAGATCTTTACTGGAATATCTAGGAGCTAAATTCTAGTGGTGTTTAACTAGAATCTAGTTGAAAAAAATTTACTGTGTAGATAGTAGGCTGGAGTATAAATTTTAACAGGAATAGCTGCCTAGTAAGCTCACTAGGGCAGCTATTCGGGATAAATTCTCTACTCTAGCCTACTATCTATGGAAAAAAGGGATGAAGAAAGATATAAACAGCAATGTTGTTGTTATTTTGTATATAAATTTTCTAACCTGCTCTGTTCTGGATAAGTGCGTACACACCTATTGTAATCGTTAATTAAACGGATAATATTTTAGTTGTATCAGCCTTTTAATAATATAATAATATAAACAAAATACTGTTCAATTTTATATAAATATTTATTAGTCTGATAAAAAGAAAAGAGTTTTTAAATATTACAGTAGAAAATATAACCAAACAAAAAACAATAATTAATTTTTATTTCAATGATGGTATGGTTTCATATAAAGAAGGTAATTTTATATTTCCGAAATAAGATGGTCTTCCTCGTTGTGGTGATAACATCAGAAACTGAACTAGAACTTACTTGCATACTGATAATAGAAGTCGAATGCTATACAATTTATAGTTTTTTGGAGTGTTGCCATTATTACTAAAATTTGCCGGTGTTCGAAGTAAACATATTGTTGCGAGCTAGGGGTTCGCCGGGATTTCAAGTAAAACACAATTCGGTTAAAATAAAAATAAGTGATAATTTATTAATCCGCACTTTTATTTCACAGAATTATATTCGCACAATAATTCGCACTGTATGGCAGCACTGCCCGCTTATTCCATATATCGCTTGACTCGATCACTTTCGCTCTCTACCAACACGGTCGCGTATACACGCTGGCTGTCACAACAGTCGACGTAATAAAAATTACTATGTCCCTCCCTGAAAGCTCATATGCTTTTATACTACTTGATTGTAGTCGAGACTGTTCTTGAGTCTTCGCTCGGTGGTGTGTGTGGACTCAACTGGAACGCTTGAGAGCATTCCATTTGGTCTTCTAGGCTTCCAGTACATTCGAGCGCATTCGATTAGAGGGGAGATATAGTCGTGTTGTTTCGCTCTCTTACTTCAACTAGGTTTCTGATTGGGTTATTTTGCAGCTTAGGTATTCGGTTGTTGCTGTTTCCTATTCGTAATCGATCGAGTTGCACAGTGGCCAGGCTTACATGTAACAATATTATCGAAACAATGAAATTTGTACTTGTTATAATTTATAAAATATTGTATAATTATCGATTACCAATATCAAGAATAGATAAATAGATAGAAACATAATGCGTTTCAGACATGATGTAAAACCAAAACACAGGGGTGTCACAATACAACAACCGGAGCTAAATAATGCTGAAACATATTCGGTTAAAAATAATTTCAACCTAAGATGGACTTGCACCACTTTCAAAATGAACATATTTACAATACCGTTAATAGCTAAAACTTCCATCTCCCAAATATTAGGGAATCTGAATTTTTTTTCACTATAAATTGTTTACAGATAAAAAGATCATATTAAGTTTTATCTATAATTATAATTATCTTAATTTTTTTCAAAAATGGGCTTGCCCCACTTTCAAAATAAACGGCTCATTTTTTAATAATAAAGTATAGTGATCGACCTGAAATTTCAAAAAAATTTGCTACCCTGAAATTTTGTATTTACACGTTTTAGGACTAGTAAACACCAAAAAAGAAAAAAAAAAAAATCCGTCTGTCCGCCGTACGCAAAATCGTTTGAAGCTCCCAAACCCGTTGAGGTATTAAATTTAAATTTTTATGATGGGTAGATTGGGTGAACCCCTACGGATGGTATCTTTTAAGGGGGTGGGGGTGTAAGGAGGGATGAGAGGGAAGCGTTTTAGACGAAAAATTTTGGTTTCCAGATCTCAGGAACCACTTATGCTAGGAGGCTGAAACTTGGAACTTATATAGTACTATGATAGTGGACTCATTTGCAAAAAAATATCGATAAGGGTTAAGGGGTGTGGAAGTGGGGGGGGGGGGGTAAACAATGAGTCCAAAACGCTAGAAAGCCGAGATTGAAACATTCTAAAATCAATATCTCCTGAACGATTGATGTCAGAAGATTGAAACTTTGTGGTTGCCCTTACCATCACCCCCTTGTCTAATCTTGAAGTATCCCTAAGGACAACAACACAGTTTCAGTCTTCTGACATCCATCGTTCAGGAGATATCGATTTTAGAATGTTTCAATCCCGTCTTTCATGCGTTAAAGACTCATTGTTTTCCCCCCCACTTCCACACCCCTTAACCAATATCGACCATTTTTTCGCAATTGAGTCCACTATCATAGTTCTACATAAGTTCCAAGTTTCAGCCTCCTAGCATAAGTGGTTCCTAAGATCTGGAAACCTAAATTTTTCGTCTAAAATGCTACCCCCCATCCCCCTTATACCCCCACCCTTCGAAAATATACCAGTCGTAGGGGTTCAACCAAACTACCCACCATAAAAATTTTCAATTTAATATCTCAACGGGTTTGGGAGCTACGCGTCTTCAAATGATTTTGCGTACGGCGTACGGCGTCTACGGCGGACAGACGGAAATTTTTTTTATTTTTTCTTTTTTTGGGGTTTACTAGTCCTAAAACGTGAAAATACAAAATTTCAGGGTAGCAAATTTTTTTGAAATTTCAGGTCGATCACAATACTTTATTATTAAAAAATAATAAAGTAAAATGAGTCCTTATTCCAACTTTCAATACCGTCGATGACTTAAAAACATACTCGTATATCCAGTTATCATGTAGTTACTATTACGACATAGGACAAGTAAGTCAGGGGACGTATATATGTCATATTTTAGTCAGTATAAGTAACATACAAACTAAGGTCAGTAAAGAGTTGTAAAAAAAGTTGTTAAGACTCCAAAATGTAGCTAGTAATGACTACATACCAACTAATCGCTATTACGTCAATACTCCATATTTACTACTGCTCGGAGTCTTCTGACTTTGTAGTTGTAGAACGGACGTCGTCACGACTACGTCACCCTGCGACAAAGGGGTGAAGAAGGTCTTGTCCGGTAAAGTCCAGAGAATGCCCGTTGGCGCCAGTGATCTTAGATGAAGGACCTCATCTCACTAATCGGCACTATACAATTAACACCACAATCATCAAAGCGATGTACCATCGGCCGATATCTACAGGCTAGCAGATATTTTTTGTTTATTTGGGGCCAAAAACTCCAAAATCGCTTGATGTCCGTCCGTCCGTCTGTCCGTCAGTACGCCTATCCGTACGCACGATAGCTTAACTTCTTAACCTAGGATCTTGAAAATTTAAATCTGGATATTTGGTTGAATTTGTAAGGCTAAGTTCGTCAACGGGGAAACAAACGTCCTACTCCTTTGTGTAGCTGCGATACAAAAAGTCCTTAAAACACGTGCTCAAGAATATTAGCCAATAACTTCGGAATGCCTTTATCTACGACTTTGAAATTTTAAATACGTAAGTTTTCTAATAGTTGAAGCTAATGGTGTGGAACATGAAAAAGTTCCCATAAGTCCTTCGAGTAGCTGCCATACATAAGTCCTGTAAGAATATCTTCACTAAATTTACGGAACTCACTATAACTCGAGAAATCGTTTAGTCACGAATTTAGAAATTTGTACAAATTTGTTTTGACGGAAAATGAAGATTGGATTTATTACTCCCTAAAATTCCTTCACTCCTTCGGGAAGCTCTCATACGAAAAGTCCTTAATACCTGTGTTCAAAGATATTGGCCGCTTACTTCAGAACGGTTTATGCTAGGACTTTGAAATTTGGTATGTATTAATTTTATAATAGCGTCGGTCAAGATTATGATTATAAAGAAAATCAGATGAGTTTTTCGTGTAGCTGCCATATAAATATCCAGCAAATATTTTCATTTATTTGCATTTACGGAACTGACTATAACTTAAGTAATCAATCGTTCAGTCACGAATTCGGAATTTTGTACAAATTAGTTTTGAGTAAAAACAAAGTTCCAGTATACTTGTCCGTTAAATCCTTCTACTCCTTGTTGTAGCCGCCATACAAAATGTCCTTAAGACACGTGTTCAACAATATTTTCCGATAACTTTTGAACGCTTCAAGATAGTGTGGTGCCGCACGGTACATTGAGTTTGCAGTACTAGTTTTTTATGTTTTAAAAAAAAACTTGATTCTGTAAAATTTAATCGATTGAAGTATACGATGACTTTAGATAAAAAAATTGGAACGAAAAATAATCAGTCTGATTTTGATTTTCTCCGATATAACTTATTAAAGAAATATTCAAGTTTAAATTAAATTAATTTAACAATATAATGAGTTAGTTCAAATGTTAATTTAATATTATCTTTTACATGAAATTTAATAAAATTTGTGTTTACAATTCATAGAATTGTTAATTTGTATTATTCAACGAATGAAGTACAATTCATAGAATTGTTAATTTATAATATTCAACGAATGGATTACAGTTCATGGAATTGTTAATTTTCCTTATTCAATGAATGGATTAAGATTATTAATCCTCTACAAATTGGTGACCCCGACGTGATAACGACACGGATACAATCTTTTTAAATCGTAATCTTCAATCAAGTATTTAATGGACTTCCGCCGGATAATTATATTTTAATCATCACTGGAAGAAAAAAATTTGTCAACTATTTTTTCTTCACGGAGAAATTTTACGCCTTCAAGAAGCAATTTTGTCAAGAAAGAAGAATTTACATTTCATCAAGATTTTTCATTCAAAAGTAAATCTTTAAATTTGATTGTTGTAAAGGTTGAATATTTATTTTATTAAGGTAATTTTTAAATTTAAATTTCAAATTCACCAAGAATTGTTTTTCGTTGTAATCATGATCGGTGATTCTGAACTCGGTGCGTCATCGCGACTCCTTCCTGGGGCAGGCGTTCTTCTGCAGTGGCAGCTGTGGCCATTCAGAAGATTCAATTTTGGGTACAAAGCTCTGCGGCTTGGTTTCGTGTGTTGGATAGTCAATTTGACAATTCCTTGATTACTACGGAATCCACTAAATTAAATCATGCTCTGAGTATGTTGACTGCTGCTGAATGTTCCCAATGTATGGATATTATTGAGAATATTCCTACTGCAGGTCAATACACTTATTTCAAGAATGCATTAATTAAACGTTTCGGAGAGTCGGAAGATACTAAACTTAATAAATTAATAACTGGATTGGACTTGGGTGATAAAAAGCCAACTCAACTACTCGGTGAAATGAAATCACTGGCTGGTTCGAGTTTTAATAATGATATACTTAAAAAATTATGGCTAAACATATTACCTCAGCAAATTCAAATTATTCTTGCAGCGAGCACTGCTTCTTTAGATGAGCTTAGTTTGATGGCTGATAGGGTTTTAGAAACTATTAATGTCAATCTATAATGTACACAAGCATGTTTTTGGAGAAGTAATGCTGAAGAGATTTGGTGCGCTATGATATGAACTGAATCATACCATAGTATTCGTCCAACCAAACCATCAAACAACATTACCACCCAAGTAATCGTCTCAGCCACCAGTGTGAATTCATTCTTTACCCCTTCTTGAAACCACTGAAGGGAGTATGTCTCCATCATCAGTTGTCTGAAGTCGGTCCGAACAAACCCACACCGCGAAGACGATTGTCAGCCGGTGACCAAGCCACAGTTGGGTGACTTTAGTCCCATGGTTTCCCGATAGGTAGCGTGCATCTAGCTCTAGCACGTGCGTAGCTCGTCGGAAGGGGCGTGAGTGGCTACCTTTAACCATGGACAAAACGTATTTATGCACGGTTTGGGCTGAAAGTTCGAATTGAGGAGGTCGAACTCTATCTTCAGCGGGCTGGAAGGTGAAGGAAAAAGGAGGGAAGGAACAACAGACTGTGGAAATGAAAATGGATTAGAAAAGATAGGAAATGAAGGCGGAAAAGCACAGAAATATAGACTTTCCGACGGGAAGGCCGATGCCATTCTCAATCATACATCTTTGAGATGGTAAATATAACTCAAAAGAGTTGAAGTATTTAAAGCCACCAGGCTTATCGAATAGGGTCTAAGAAATGCCTGTATTCGATCTTGTTAGCACATATGCGTCGTAGTTTTAAATTCCGAGCGCCATATAATGAAATTTTAATCCCAAAAAGTTTGGGGCCTCATTTAATGTATGGCGTTGGAATAGGACGCCGTTGGGTACCATAACATATGGGCCCTATGCAACCGAAAAGAGCGCCTTTAAAACGTGCGCCCTGCCCTTTTGATACGACATTGGGTGCCATATAATGTGCGTCGTCTTTTGACGCCACAAAAACCATCGTTGGGTGCCATGTAATGTATGGTGCCACCTAATGCCACCATAAATTAACGCACACAAAAAAAAATATAAGTACACCCTATAATCATGCTCGATAGGCGTCACATAATTCGGCATGCAATACGAGCCGTATAAACGGGCCCAACGCATATATAGGCGATAGAATGCATGATTTTATCCCCCTCATACCGATGCTGTTTCCAATAAATTGGCCCCTACTACTCTCGCTTTGTACGGAAAACAAAAAAAAACTAAACCAACATCTATCAATTAACATGGTTCCTAAAATATTTTCTCTGAGGTATTCCGCATTAAGAATTCCCGATATGATAGCGGCTACCTTAGAAAAGGGGACGGTACAAATACCAAAAAAAAAAACTACGTAAGCCCCAAAATGTGCTTCACACAAAAAGAAAGGCATGTGTTCGACCATGCTGGTGCTCGGTATATATCCCGTTGGTCCGAGTGAGTCCTTCTGCTGCCTAATATGAGGGCTGAAATTCCAGAAAAGGGTGGAAAATACTCCTGGGAGGGTAATTGGGGTCCGTAGTTTGCCGTAACTGCGTTGACTTTTTCAGGTAGAGTATGCTTTCAGGTAACATAACCTCCAAAGGATAAACTCCACCCAGTAATTTTCTTCCTGTGTTGAATTATATTATCCTCAAGAAACGTATGCCTGTCCTGTACAAAGGAGGGTATTTCGGCACAAAAAAAAACCTAGAAGAAAAAAAAAACTCTTCGGATGGCTAACATTGATCCAGCCGGCGTAATCTCACTACTGCAACATCTCGTGATCCTAAATTTCCAAGCTATAAAACGCGAAAAGCACAAACAAAGAGAATGGACCGAAAGAGCCAGACGATGTGGGCTTGCAATGCCTAAACTCCAAAGATTTACCCATTTATGTCGAACGTTTCTCCGCCTATGTCTTCCAGGAAATACCAAAAAGGACGTTAGCGCTAGCGCTTTTCCACTCGAATCTGTGGCGTCGAAGTAGCTAACAGTTCGCGGTTCCATAGGTTTTAAACCGAGAGACAAAACAAAAAAAAATAAACGCAACAGCACACACACAGCACAAAAAAAAACTCATCAAATTTGCACGGCCATTCTAGGTTATAATTTCCTTAAAGGGTATAAAAATAACGTTATCTTACATGATCCTTTTTCTTGTTTAATTTTTTTTCTTGGGCTCTACCCCGCAGATCTTCAGCTTGATAGCACTTGTTTGGGTGCCTGAACTAGGGCCCTTCCTGGATCTTGCTCCTTTTTTTGGGGGGGTCTTCGGATATCACCAACTCACTTTTTTTTTTTTTTCACTCTACTAAAAAAAAAGAAAAACGACCGGCGTGGTCGAGCGTCAGCTCCCAACTGTCATGATATTCTTGTTGTGCACCCGCACACTGCCACACGAATCGTCTCCTCCTCGTACACGCATTCCTTCGTGGCTTTTTAAACTTACACGTCATCGCATGCGCATGTAGCGTTGCCCATTGGATATCGTGTACTTCGTGCACATTCGGTGTATTTTATGTAAGTTTTACCTACATTCGATGTATCGTTGTAGGTTTTGTGTACATTCGTTGTATTTTGGTACGTTGGTGTACATACTGTGTATTTTGGTAAATTTGGTGTATATTACCAACAAGGAATGACGAGTGACGGGTGAGGTGTAAATTCCAGGCCGTTCGTTATAAATCCTTTGCAATTAGCAAGTACTTCGGTTTCTTCTAATACGCAATCCGATGCATCGAATGATTTAATTTTGAATTCTCTGCAAGAACAAGTTTCAGCAATTTCAAAAAATTTTAAAAACTGCACTTGTAAATGTAATTGTAACAGTAGAAGGAAGAATAAAGCTAATCAGTTCAATTCAGCTAGAAGGAAATTAGATCCATTACCTCAAACGTTAAAGCAGTATTGTTTTTACCATGATAAATATGGGAATAAAGCACATAAGTGTGTTGAACCTTGCAGCTTTCAGTCTTCAAAAAACTAAATTCAGTATTAGAATTAGCGACTCCTAATGCTGTCAATCAATCAAGTCGCTTAATAATTTCTGACCCATTATCGGGATTAAATTTTCTTATCGACACTGGAGCAGAAGTTTCTGTGATCCCTAATTATAAGTCATTTCATTCAAAGAAGGACTCAAATATTTTTCTTTCGGCAGCCAATTCGACAAAAATTGCAAATTTTGGCAAAAGAAAGTTAGGGATTTCTCTCCATTTTAAAAGAAAGTTTATATGGAATTTTTTTATAGCTGATGTCGACAAACCAATTTTGGGGGCTGATTTTTTAAAAAATTTTGGTTTGGTAGTTGATCTCGGTGGCAAGCGACTTATTGATCCACTGACTAAGTGCAATTCAAAAATTGGTCTTATTTTTTCAGGTCCAACATCAGCATTATCTGTTGTAAACATTCCAAAAGTAGATTACAGAATTCTTCAACTTTTAAACAATAATAAGCAGGTGCTAGGATCCAAAGATAAAGAATTTCTTAACGTTCATAATGTAAAACATTACATAGTGACCACCTGTAATCCTCTTTTCGCAAAACCTCGTCGACTCAATCCAGAGAAATTGATTGTGGCTAAAGCGGAGCTTAACTACATGATTGAAAGAGGAATTTGCAGACCTTCGAGTAGTCCTTGGGCGTCCCCCTTACACATGGTTAAAAAAAAGAATGGTGAATGGAGACCTTGTGGTGATTATCGAGCTCTAAATGCTCATACTGTTCCCGACAAGTATCCAATACCACATATTCAGGACTTCAGTCAAAATTTGCAAGACTGTTGTATATTTTCTACTCTTGATTTAGAGAGAGAATATCATCAAATTCCTTTAAACGAAGAAGACATACCAAAAACTGCTATAACAACACCTTTCGGTTCTTTTGAATTTGTGAAAATGACTTTTGGGTTAAGAAATGCAGCTCAGACGTTCCAAAGGTTTATCCATTCAATTTTAAAAGATTTTGACTTTTGTTTTGTTTATATTGATGATATTTTAATCGCATCCAAGTCTGAAACACAACATTTGAAACACGTGGAAGAAGTTTTGAGTCGTTTAGCTCAAAACGGATTGGTTATTAACAAGAATAAATGCAACTTTCTGCAATCCAGTGTAAATTTTTTGGGTCATACATTGGATTCGCTTGGTATTAGACCTGTAGCTTCTCGTGTGGATGTTATTACATCCTTTCCTCAACCTGCAAATATTCTGGAAATGAGAAGGTTTTTGGGTATGATCAATTTTTACAGGCGATTTATTCCTCATGCAGCTTCTGCTCAATCTTTATTAGATAATCTCACAGCAGGCAGTAAAAAGAAACGTGACAAAACTCCTATTGTCTGGGATACGAATTCGTTAATGGCTTTTGAACGCTGTAAGCAGCTATTAACGGAAGCTACGATTTTGGCGTACCCTTCAATAACTGCACCATTAGCATTAACAGTAGATGCATCCGATTTTGCTCTAGGAGCAGCTTTAAACCAGCTCATTAATAATAATTGGCAACCTTTAGCGTTTTTCAGTCGTAAGTTAACATCAACTCAAGTAAATTATAGCGCATACGATAGAGAATTGTCGGCTGCTTTTGCAGCAATTAAGCATTTTCGATTTATGTTAGAAGGTCGGAACTTCACCTTATTTACTGACCATAAACCCTTAATTTATGCTTTCCACCAGAATGCAAATAAGGCTTCACCGCGTCAATTGAGACACTTAGATTTTATAGGTCAGTTTACAACTGATATTCAACATATTTCAGGTATCGACAATGTAGTAGCAGATGCTTTATCACGTATCAATGAATTAAATCTAGAATCTTCAATTGATTTTGAAGAAATAGCCTCTGCACAAATAAACGACGAGCAGCTTGAAAAAGTTAAAAGTTTGTCAAGTTTACATATGGTGCCAATTTCATTGCCAAATTCCAAGTTTCACCTCTGGTGTGATGATTCTTTATCGGTTCTTCGTCCATACATTCCAGAACCTTTAAGTAAGAAAACCTTTCAAACTGTACACTGTTTATCACATCCAGGAATTAAAGCTACTGCAAAACTTATGAATAGGAAATTTATTTGGCCTTCAATTAATAAGGATGTTCGTGCCTGGTCCAAGCAGTGTAACTTTTGTCAAAAAGCAAAAATTTCCAAATTAGTTAAAAGTCCTATCGGATCATTCAATGACGTTTCCGAAAAATTCGAGGTAATTCATTTAGATATAATAGGTCCCCTTCCTTCATCAAATGATTATCGTTTTTGTCTTACTATTATTGATAGATTCACAAAATGCTTATAAGGGAATTTTTTCCACGTTTTGGAATACCCCTATTGGAATACCGGATCAGGGAAGACAATTTGAATCACACCTTTTTGCCGAGCTTGGAAAAATTTTAGGTTTTAAACGAAATAGGACTACAGCCTATAACCCTAAAGCCAACGGAATGCTAGAACGTTGGCATAGAGTCCTAAAAGAAGCCTTATTATGCAAATCTATTTCAAGTTGGTCATTTGAGTTACCCTTTATTTTACTGGGATTGCGGTCAATAGTGCGCGAAAATTTGGAAGCATCTCCTGCGGAATTATTATACGGGCAAAATTTAAGGCTGCCTTTTGATTTCTTTGAAAATAAAGGTTCACCACAAGTATTTTCACAGCATGAATACGTTCTAAATATAAGAAATTTAATTAACAATGTCAGACCAGGCAGCTCAACTAAAAGTATTCATCAAAAACCTTTCGTGTTCAAGGAGCTCAAAAGTTGCAGTCATGTTTTCGTTAAGCGTAGCCCTTTAAATTTAGCTTTTCAAACCCCTTTTGAAGGTCCATATCCAGTTATTGAACGTCATGAAAAATTTTTTAAAATTAAAGTTAAAAATAAAGACCAAAACATATCTATAGACAGACTCAAACCATGCTTCATGGAATCCACTTGAAATTTGTTTAAGAATCACTCAAATATTTGGCTTGTGGATAATCGGTCAGCAAAGGTTTGCCCTGGTCTAGGAGGGGGGTATGTGGTGCCGCACGGTACATTGAGTTTGCAGTACTAGTTTTTTATGTTTTAAAAAAAAACTTGATTCTGTAAAATTTAATCGATTGAAGTATACGATGACTTTAGATAAAAAAATTGGAACGAAAAATAATCAGTCTGATTTTGATTTTCTCCGACATAACTTATTAAAGAAATATTCAAGTTTAAATTAAATTAATTTAACAATATAATATGAAATTGTTTTTAAATGGTTGCATGTAAAAGAATTAGTATGCTAGATATTGAGTGAGTCCTTCCTGCACCTCCCTTGTGAAAGTCCTTGAAAAAGGAAAATTTTAATTTCGGGGATTTTCCTAGTTCCAGATATGAAATTGAACACTGAAGGTATTGTCTCTTGCGAGTAGTACCCTAATGAGAGTCCTTAATAAAGGACAAACTACATGTGAACTCCTTATTCTACTTTATCCCAAACTACAATATAAATCCGAGTTCAATATTTCATCTAGAATATCATACGATTGGCTTGCAGCCGTTAAGATGATCTTCACGTAGAAAATATGCCCCAGTCGGGAAAAGCAATTGTGAGAAAAGAATCCAGAGTGCGAAGAGGAACGAAAATTGCTTCTTCATTTAGTTCTGTAGCTAGAACTTAATGTGGGCTCTAGATCAGATTTTTAAAGGACCTTTATAAACCGGCTACTTGATGAACTCTCAGAACTTCAAGGCTCTAAACCTCAATGGTCGGTAAACAAAATGACCAAACCGAGGTGTCCCAACTTAAACAGTCCTACAGTTTTTGGATTTTCTTGTATGAGCTACTCGATGGAGTAGGACGATTTCACCCCTAGTATTAGACATTTTATTTAATTGAATGGAGTACAAGTTTGAGCGAACTGTTCAAAGTATCTGTTATTAATGAGGTACTATGCAAAATTATTTTTAATTAATTAAATGGAAAGAACTCGAAAATTAAACCGTGTTATGCCACAAAACACGAGAATACTAAAATCACAAGAACCAACCACTTTTAATTTTAATTTCAACATAACATTTTGGTTTGGGCCACTACCAATCTTATTCATAATTAAATTTTCTAGTTGAAAATATGAAACCAAGAGAATGTGTAGGTCCTTAGCAAATAAGTTCCTCTCATCGTGAATTTCAAAAATTTCAAATTTCGTTTATCTCAGTTCCAGGTGTATTCATACATCCACCCAACTGTACGTTAATTTTCCATGGTGAGTTCATTATCATGTTTGCTTAATGAATTACACATTTTCAGGTGTAATACGAACGGACATGTTTTGTAGGCGATGGGGGAGTTTGAAAGCCACGTAACCAACTTTAAGGACGTGATTGAAACACACGGAGAATCGTTTCAATTTTGCCTTAAGGTTTATAATGCAATTGAAGATATCAGTAACATATGTACATACCACCCCCACATACCTTTGTGCTTTCCGGTTGCCAATTTGTCCAAGCTCGACTTTATTTGGGTAGCCTGGAGTACTTATCGTATCACGAAATGCTATTAAGACTTTCATTCGACATCAGATTGCTTAAAAGGACTTCCGGTTGAGTGTATATTAAAGTAAAAAAATCTGCCAATGGTCTGGGCGAAACTTTATTATTTTTCGGGTCAAAGTTCAGGAGCGGTCAAAGTCGGAGTCTATCATGAGTTGCTTCGAGATTATTAGATTTCTTGGAAAATTATTTTTGTTTTTAATATAAAAATATTTAAAATAGAGATTTTTAGCCGATTAAACATTGAAAAAGTCCGTGTAGACTATTCGAATTTCAGTGTATTATGTACACTAAAAGCCCATAGAAGTAAAAACGAATTTGCTGCCTTATCAGAATTAAGAGGTATGACGAATTGTTAAAACATATATAAAGCCATTAATTCCACTTGGGGTTTGTATTTCGAAAAAATTGTGAAACAGGTTCTTAGACGATTTTATAAGAAGCAACTTGATATCTCATGAGACAAGACGGATTTTGAAAAATTTGTGAAAACGTACCCAAACCCTTCACACCTCCTTGGTTCAGGAAATTCGAAAAATTGTGAATTGGTTGGCCGTAATAATCAATTTTATATCTCATCAGAACTAAGGAATGGCAAAAATTGTGAAAACATATACAAACCCTTGGGATTGAATATCGAAAAATTGAGAAATGGGTTGTAGGCGATTCTATAAAAAGTCTGTGGAAATGAAAAGCGATCTAATATCTCATCGAACCTAAGAAATATGTCGAAACTTTGAAAAGCATACAACCCCCTTACACCCATTAGGATTGAATATCTAAAATACTGAAATTGACCTTTTGGCTTTTTTATATTGGAAACCTTAGGAAGTAAAAATGAATTCGATATATCACCAGATATGCAACCTCCTTACACCCACTTGGGGGTTGAATATCCAAAAATCCTGAAAGGAGTTAATAAATAAATATGAAGACAGCACGAGAAAGTAGGAACCAATTCAATTTCTTATCCCTTCTAAAAGAAATGACGGAACTCGTGAATACGTGTTCAACACGTTTATACCCTCTTAGGGGCTGAAAAAGGAAACAACTTAAAAACAAGTTTTAGGCGATTATTACGCAGTCACGTGAAATTGAAAAAATATTCGATATCTGATAAGACGGGGGGATATGGTAGAATTCGTGAAAAAAGTTTACAACCCCCTTTGCACCTCCTTAGGGGTCGAATTTTAAAAAATCCTGAAAACACTTTCTAGGTATTTATATGAACAAGACGTACAATAAAAATTAATTCAACATTTGGGAAAACCTAATAGATATGATGAAAACCGTGAATATATATGCATTCCATTTTCACTGATCATTTTTTTTGCCCCCCTCCGAGCGCCAATGGATATTTGAAATTTTTTATCTAAATTGGTTTTCTAGTTGATTTACAGAAACGTACCGAGTTTCAACTTTGTAGCATAAGCCGTTCTATAGATACGAAAAACACCCCCCCCCCCCGTATCATACTACCCCTATAAACAATTATATTTTTCCAAGATGCTACTAATATAGCTCTATCTAAATAATAAGTTTCAGCTTTATATCATTATAGGTTGTCGAGATATTAAAATCGGAACTTTTTCCTTCTCACCCTCCCCCACCCTCGCCCACTACACCCACACTTCAAAAATTTTGTTTTCTACTAGCGGTCTATTAGGCCTACTTCTGGTAAAAATTTTAAGCATCTATCTTACACCGTTCTTGAGATATGAGACGTGATTTTTTTGAAAAATTCTTATCCCCTCCACTTTCATGCTCCACCGCCCCCTTAAAAAATTTTGCTTTGAGCAAACTTCATTTGTCAATCTTTATACACAAACCAAATTTTATTTATCTAATGCAATTGGTTCGTGAAATATCATAATCTAAAGTTTTTCAACCCCCACCCCCGTACGCCACTGCAACCACTCAACTTTTTATTTCCGATCTATTCTCCTAGTATACCTACAGATATGCATTAAGTTTCAATTTTGTGACATTAACCGTTTAGGAGATACGGATTTTAGAATGGGTCGATCTCACTTTTTTTGCGTTTCGGACTCATTATTTTTCCCCCACTCCCAAACCCCTTCACCTATATCTGCAATTTTTTTGCAAATGGGTCCACTACTGAAGTTCTATATAAATTCCAAATTTCAGCCTCCTAGCATAAGCGGTTGCTGAGATCTGGAAACCAAAATTTTCCGTCTAAAACACTTCCCCCTCCTCCCCCCTCATACCCCCACCTTTCCAAATTCGGCCACTTCAAGGGGCCTACCCAGTCCATTCATAAAAAAAATTTCAATTTAATAGCTCAAAGGGTTTGGGAGCTACAAGTCTTCAAACGATTTTGCGTACAGCGGTCGACGTACGGCGGACAGACGGACTGAAATTTTGAGGGTAGCAAATTTTTTTTTTTTAAAAATCGATAACAATACTGTACTATTGAAATTATAAAGTAAAACCTATGAAAGTCGACAGTAGATCGATCAGGAATTTTTCCAGGAGTTGAAAAAGATCAGTCCTTTTAGAGAATGAGTAGAGACCGTCAATATAACTGAAGCCCTTTGTGGAATAAGGGGTCAACTCTGAATTTTTGAAAAGTGTGGATATTACGTCATGATGGCAGATGAGTGTATTTTGGTGTTGTTTGCCCAAATTTGTCAACAGAAGGCGCCAATTCCCTAAAACTTTAAATTATAAGGGGTTAACTGCATCAGCTGAATTTCATCCGAATGCAATAAGGGGTTATCTCGATTAAAAAATCTGCCAACAGTCTGGGCGCAACTTTATTATTTTTGGGTAGAAGTCCGAAACGTGTTTAATGCTGAGATACGGTGTAGGGTACTATGTGACTGACAATGTAAGGAATAACCAGGAGGCTAATTGGAACGTTATTTTGTAGGTTGCCAGTCATAGTACTGGCGTTTCGGACGTCTACCCATAAAATAATAAGTAGCGGCCAGACTGATGGACGTCACTCCTTATGGTGAACTGTAGTTCCATTCGACACGTGAGGAAGAACGACGACCTTTTACTTTATTATTTTAATAATAAAGTATTGTTATCGATTTTTAAAAAAAAAAATTTGCTACCCTAAAAATTTTTTTTTATGCGTTTCATGACTAATAAGCACCAAAAAAGCAAAAAAAATTTTCAGTCCGTCTGTGCGCCGTCCGCCGTACGCAAAACGTTTGAGAACTTATAACTCCTAAATCCTAAAAGCTATTGAATTGCAATTTTTTTCTTTAATTGACTGGGTACGCCCCCACTTTTTGGTGGGTGGGAGTATGAGGGGGGAGGTGGGGAAAGCGTTTTAGACCAAACATTTTGGTTTCTAGATCTCAGCAACCGCTTATGTTAGGAAGCTGAAACTTAGAATTTATATAGAGCTTCAATAGTGGAACCATTTGCAAAAATATTGTTGATATGGCTGAAGGGGTGTGGGAGTGGGGGAAAAAATAATGCGTCCAAAACGCAAAAAAGGCGAGATAGGCGACATTCTAAAATCCATATCTCCTAAACGGTTAATGTTACTAAATTAAAACTTGATAAGGTATACTAGGAGAATAGATTGGAAACAAATTTTTGAGAGAGGGCAGTGACGTACGGGGTGGAGGTTGAAAAACTTTAGATTACGATATCTCACGAACAAATTGCACTAGAGAAATAAAATTTGGTCTGTGCATAAAGGTTGAAAAATGAAGTTTGCTGAAATAAAATTTTTTTAGGGGGTGGTGGAGCATGGAAGTGGAGGGTGTAAGAATTTTTTTAAAAAATCACGTCATATGTCTCGAGAACGGTGTAAGATAGATGCTTAAAATTCTTACCAGAAGTAGGCCTAATAGACCCCCAGCAGAAAAAAAATTTTCAGGGATGAGTGTGGGTGATGGTAAAAAGCAAAAAGTTCCGATTCTTATATCTCGAGAACCTATAATGATATAAAGAACTATAGTAGTAGCATGTTGGAAAAATATAATTTTGTATAGGGGTAGTATGGTACTGTAGAAGGGATTATGCTAGAAAATTGAAATTTGGTATGTATATGTAAATCAACTAGAAAAGTAATTCAGATTGAAAAAAATTCAAATATCTATTGGCTTTCGGAAGTGGGGAAAAAAATGATCAGTGAAAATGGAATGCATATATTTTTACGATTTTCGTCATATCTATTAGGTCTTTCCAAATATTGAATTAATTTTTTTTTTGTACGGATTCTTTATATAAATACCTAGAAAGTGTTTTCAGGATTTTTTGAAATACGCCCCCCAAGCTGGTGTAATGGGGATGTATACATTTTCACGAATTCAGCCGTATCCCTCAGGTCTGATTAGATATCGAATAACTTTTTACTTCCCCGGGCTTATTTAATAATCACCTAAAACTTGTTTTCAGGTTTTTTCCTTTTTCAACCCCTAAGAGAGTAAAAACGGGTTGAGCACGTTTTCACGAATTCCGTCATATCTCTTAGGAGTCATAAGACATCGGATTGGTTTTTACTTCCTCGTGCTTTCTTTATATATATCTAAAAACCTATTTAAGGATTTTTGGATATTCAACCCCAAGGTTGCAAGGGGGTTGCAAGGGGGTTGCATCAGTGGCGTGGCGTGATAATTCAACAAGGGGAAGCAATTGGTTAACATCCAAAATTTATTATTATTATTCTACCTACAAATTTACTACGTATTAATTGAACCTCCTCCATTAGCTACTTTTAACATTGCTAATATAAAAGCACCCAGCAATCACGAACGGGAACCAGGAGGCTATTTGGAACGTTATTTTTTAGGTTATCAGTCGCAGTCACCTACATCGCATCTCATCATTAAACGCTTTCCGGACTTCTATCAAAACAAATAATAATGTTTCGCCCAGAGTATTGGCAGATTTTTTTTTATTTTTCACGTATTTTTTTGAATAGAAGAGTCAATAGAAGTAAAAACAAATTCGATCTCATTAACCCTAAAAGTTTTTCGGAATTCGTGCAAATATTTAATTTTTATGCGATATGTATTTTTACCTATTACTTCCAAAATGTTAATCGTAACTCATACATATGTATACAGCTTTTGTAGGTAATAATACGGCTCATAAAAAAATAAAATTAAAATGACATTTTTATAATGGGGTTTTCTGAGAAAAACTACATTGATCACTGAATTTTTAGGGTTGACGTAGCAAAAATCTGTGTTTTCGAGTAAATATCTCAAGATTGGGTACAGTTACAATTTAGACTGATACATCAAATGAAAGGTAATTCGATTGCCTAAAAAACGAGTTATAACACTTTGCCTTGTGATTATTCGTTTTCAAGATTTAACGTTTTAAGTGAGTGAGGGTACCGGTCAAAAACACTTTTCTTAACTAATATTGAAAATTGATCCACCCTGTAGAACAATTTTTTTCTCCAAATATATCAAGGAATAACCCCTTACAAGGTGGCACACGGAGTGCCAAACACCCTATATATAACGAAATCGTGAAAATGTGGAAAAATCCTCTTTACGGACATTTGTTTTACTCAACCTCTATGCCAATAAAAATCTGAATTTTTTTTTCTTTAATTACGTCAGTCGCATACGTACATATACGTACTAAGTTCCAACTTTCTTCTTCATAAGCCGTTTCTGAGATATAAAAAACCACCACCCACCCCTTGCCTTGCTACCCATATTAAAAAAAAATTTATAGGATACCTCTTTATTGGCTCTATGTAGTCAATTTTTAGCTTTCTATGGTTTGTGGTTTTTGAAAAATAGAAATTGATGTTATTTTCTTTCCATCCCCTCCCACCATCAGCCCCTTCACCAGTACCTCCAACATTTTTTCCCTGTTAGAAGTCTACTGAGCCTAACTCCTGTAAAATTTCTAAGATCATTTATATGGTACGGTTCTTAAGATAATTTTATTAAAAATGGCTATATTTTAGCTTTTGATTAATTTCCTATTATCCCTTAAGACAACTACAAAGTTTCAATCTTCTGACATCAACCGTTCAGAAGATACGTATTTTAGAATGTTTCAACTCCAGCTTTCAAGCACTTCGAACACATTGGTTTCCCTTCCACTCCCACACTCCTCAACCCTTATCGCCAATATTTTTGCAAATAGGTCCACTATCATAGTTCTACATAAGTTCTAAGTTTCAGACTACTAGCGTAAGTGGTTCCTCAGATTTAAAAACCAAATTAAATATAAATCAACTATTTACCACAATTCAATTTCAAACTTCGATCAGAATTCAATTCCTATCCTACTCTGGTAGCACTTATTTCTTGTCAGATCTCTGCTTGCTGAAAGCTTCACCGCTGCAGCCAGGAATGTGTGGAAGCAAATAGCGTATTGCTTCCACCGTGCCGAGTACAACAAATTTTACGGAATGAAATGAACCTGCATAGATGCAACTTTCAAATTGCTTCCATGTGTCTTCTTTTTGGTTTCTTTTCGCTTGTCTTTATCGTGGTCTTGTCAAATTGGCTGTGTGTGTGAAATTCGCGTGTAGTTTCTTGTGAACTTTTATTTATACTGTGTCAAAGAAAATGTTTGAAACATGAATTTTTTTTCCGATTTTTCTGCGCGATTTAGAAAACGCATTTTAGATATAATATTTTTCAGCAAAATGTAAGGGAAGCAATGCTTCCCTTGCTTCCATGGACGCCACGCCACTGGGTTGCATATGTTTTCACAAATTCTTACATATTTCTAAGTTCTAATGAGATATCGAATTCATTTTTACTTCCTAAGGCTTCCTATATAATCGTCAAAAAGTCGATTTCAGGATGTTTGTTATTCAACTCCAATAGGACGTAATGCTTTCGACATATTTCTTAGGATTGATGAGATATTAGATTGGTTTGTACTTCCACAGACTTTTTATATAATCGCCTACAAACGCATTTCCGATTTCATGTAATGGCCCAAAACCAAATCACAAAAAACCTTCTAATGGCGTAACAACTGATATAGACCTCGTCCCGGAGTATGACCCAATTATGTAATTCATATGTTATATGTGGCAGCGGCGTAAGTATTCTACCGCGACCCCATTCTAACCGCTTCCCGAACTTAGGTTAGGTTTTCAGTCACATAGTAAACTACACCGCATCTCAGAATTAAACTCGTTCCGAACTTCTACCCAAAAAATAATAAAGTTGCACCCAGACTGATTTTTTTTTGGTCATCAGAATCCCGGAATGAACAGTTCACTGGAACTAGTTCATTGAACTCGTTCCTTCAAGTGAGTGACTCGGAGTGAACTCCTTCACTTAAAGGAACTGCTTTGCCCATCTCTAGTATAACTGGATCGGCTGTAGAGTGAAGTTCCTGTATTGGAGATTAATTCGTTAAGAGAAGGATAAAACATCGGGTACGAAAGAGAGATAATGATAAATTTGTGCTAGCCTGTCAAATTTTTTTGCTCTAGAGTTGTTTTCACAACAGCGTCGGCGTTGAAAAATAAAATCCCTTTCATATTGCGGCCCGCACATTTGGCTTTTTTAACGCCTGCACTGAACGCATACAAACGCAATTGGAAACTAACACAATCGGACTTCATTAGGTAAAATTTTATTTATCGCCGATCCTGTTACTACTACATCCATGCTTTGACAATTGCCGCTAGCAATATAGTTTACTAATACTGTAACGACTCGTTTTGTAGCCGGGGTATACTCAGTGGTCGCCAGGTTTCATTACAAAAATTTGTTCTTGTTTAACTTCCCTTTCATTTAATTTGGTTTTAGATAATACATTCAAAATTCAAAATTCATTATTGTCTCCAAAATTCATGTTGTTTATTGGCTCGACGTATCTCGTCTGCTCGCTATAACTCGTCTCTGCTCGACTTCTTGTCCCTGCTCGCCGTATCTCGCCTCTGCTCGCTGTAACTCGTCTCTGCTCGACTCCTTGTCCCTGTTCGCCGCACTTCGCTTCTGCTCGCCGTGTCTCGCCTCTGCTCGCTGTATCTCGTCTTGGCTCGACTTCTTGTCCCTGCCTGCCGTATCTCGCCTCTGCTCGCTGTAACTCGTTTCTGCTGGACTTCTTGTCTCTGCTCGCCGTACTTCACTTCTGCTCGCTACGTCCCGTCTCTGCTCGCTGTATCTCGTCTCTGCTTGCCGTACTTCGCTTCTGCCTATCGACTATGCAGGTTTATACTTGGCTCCGGGCGTTAATCACGATGGCTGGCTCTTCCATTATAAGCGGACTTCTAAAGCCACAGCCTTAGTAATGGAATCGCATGGTCAGTGATGGCCGTTTCACCCAGTCTTTCAGTCTCTTCGAGTCTATGATTTTGGCGGAATTATGAAATCCACAGCCTAAAGGACATAGGTCGATTTGCCTGAATACAGGTTTCAGTTTTCGTTTAGGCGGAATTATAAATTCACGATCTTCGCTACTGGCTGATCGCTGCCGACTGCCTGCCTTCTGTTTGATCGTTGCAGACTATATATTCGTGAGAACATTTGTCGGGTGCGAATTATGTTAATGCATAATTGTGTTTATTTTATTTTCATTTTTATTATTATGTATTTCGTGTTTAAATAAACATTTTTCCTTCGAGCTTGTACTCGGATCCTCTACTTTCGGCAGTTGTGTGGGCGGAAATTTGGTCCAGGATTTCTGTCCTTACAGCACATACATATATGCACAGCATAGCATTGCTATTATAACAGTTTTAGGAAAAGCTTAGCTAAACCGTCAAAATGGCTCAGCTGATGCTTATTTGACACTTCATAAATCAAATATTAAATTAAATTCTATAGAAAAATTTGAATATTTTTACGTTTGCTAAGATTGACTGATAGCTCTGCTGTCGTAAAAGTAGTCAAGACACGAACCGAAAAGGAATTCAGACTCAGCTTTTGCAATGTCTGACGTCATAAACTGTTATAACTAGACGTAGACGTAGACGAAGCAAAGTATTCGAATATGACTTTAATATCTTAACGGGTGTGTGAGCTACGCGCCTTGAAACTCTTTTACGTACGGCGGACGGCCGGCATCCAAGGCGGGCAGAAAGATTTTTTTTTGCGTTTTTGGAGCTTAATAGTCCCAAAACGTGAAAATACAAAATTTCAAATTGGCAAATTTTTTGGAAATTGCAGGTCGGTTATTAAAAAATAATAAAAAAAAATCAATATTTTTTTAACGGAACCTCTCAACCGCTAAGCATACAAGATAGTTTCGTCAATGAACAGTTTATTCTATGCTAATGGTAATTTTAAAAAATATATTGCAATATTATTTTTATCGAAGTGTGGCAGTTTTATTACAGTTTCAAACCATATTATATAGTACACAAGATTTGCTAGATGGCAAACATTTGCCAGCTAATACGGTAATATTGAGGAAGTATCTTATTGCGTGTACTTAAATTTTGGGCACAATTACTTCATACTTTAACCGCAGTGAAAAAATTTACATAGACCCAAAATTGACTTGGTTTTCTAATTAGGATACAAAAGGGTGATGCCAAATTCTGGCGCAATCGAGGTAATACAAATTAAATCAATTTCCGAGAAGGAAACACTAGAAAAAAAATTCCTCATTTAGCTTGAGGCCTTGAACTTGATTATGCTAACACCTAGGGCATTCCTGCTGCCACCATCCGAAAAGAATTTCAATTAAATTCCCTGACAGCCAAAAAATATTTCAATATAATTTGCTGACTTGGCTTTTCTTGCCGAAGGGAGGGCCATCGTATTTATTCGCAATTTGGGTCATTCGGGCTTTTAGATGTCGCTATAATGTACCCCTGAATATAGACGTGAATTGAATAGCGTAGTATCTGGATATAAACGTAGCTACATCTATATGTCGACCGGGAAATAAATTTTCCGCAGAATTTTTATTACTCTGCAAAATACAGAAAGGCCATAAATTTGTGGGTATGCCTAATCGATTTGTGGTTACGGTAACATTTGACAGGTTTTTGTTATGTTCTGAGGGTTAATATACGAACGAGTTGGAGCCCGCTTACCCCGCCTACTATTAGTCATCGTCACCGAAATAATCCATTATACCAGATAGACTAGCCCAGTATCCCATCAACTGAAATGCCGGGTCACCAGACCTTTTATAAATTTCAATAAAATTCCGATAGTTCCGGCTTTTATGTACCTGCAGAGGTGTGAAAAGTTCGACTTCACTAAACGCTATCATATAATTTAGTACCGTGCTGAATGATAATCCGAGAATTATTGCAAGCATGACTATGATTAAATTGCAGCAGTAAGACCGACTTAATATTCGTCGAATAACGTCGATATTCGAACCGATTTCAGTCGTTAATCTTGGAAAAATAGTGCTAGTGTAAGGTATGAAAAATTTCCTGACCTTACGACATTCACTTTGATTCGCGTCGACAGGATATTAAATATGCTGCACGATAGTAACGTATCCAATTCGGAAAGGTGTCTCCAAAATGTCTGAAGCTTTCCCGTTTAATCGAGAGATAAATTAATCAAGTCAACTACCGAGCCATAATAAAATATCCGCTTATTTCGGAATAAACAAAATGGTAAATACGGTGACGATATCTTAAAAGGACATCAACTTTTACTAATTTACCGGAGAGAATATATTCGAAATATTTGGACAACGAATGATAAATTGGGACAATAATTTTGTGGTCGAATTTGTCCTCAATATCGAAAATATAAATCGGTTTTGTCGAATAAACTTTAGTTTCGTGGAAGCTGTGTAAACAGGACATAGTTTTGGTTTGATAGCGCCGGTCACAATATTCAAGTTTGGAGACAAAATGATAAAATCATGTTTTCATGACAAACATTAGTTGTTTTCAGAACAGCTACTTAATACCATACATATATATGGGATTAAAGAGGTGAATGGTGTATATATTGTTGTTAATATTAGTTGTATCAAACTGACTGCTGATATGAAATCAAAAAAAAAAATCTGCCAATGGTCTGGGCGAAACTTTATTATTTTTCGGGTCAAAGTTCGGGAGCGGTCAAAGTCGGAGTGTATCATGAGTTGCTTCGAGGTTATTAGATTTCTTGGAAAATTATTTTTGTTCTTAATATAAAAATATTTAAAATAGAGATTTTTAGCCGATTAAACATTGAAAAAGTCCGCATATACTATTCGAATTTCAGTATATTATGTACACTAAAAGCCCATAGAAGTAAAAACGAATTTGCTGCCTTATCAGAATTAAGAGATATGACGAATTGTTAAAACGTATACAAACCCATTACTTCCACTTGGGGTTTGAATTTCGAAAAAATTGTGAAACAGGTTTTTAGACGATTTCATAAGAAGTAACTTGATATCTCATGAGACAAGACGGATTTTGAAAAATTTGTGAAAACTTAACTTGCACCTCCTTACGGGTCGAATTTTAAAAAATCCTGAAAACACTTTCTAGGTATTTACATGAAGAAGCCGTAGTATAAAAATGAACTCAATATTTGGAAAGACCTAATAGATATGACGAAAACCGTGAAAATATATGCATTTTATTTTCACTGATCATTTTTTTTGCCCTCCCCCCCTCCGAACGCTAATGGATATTTAAAATTTTTTTTATCTAACTTAGTTTTCTAGTTGATTTATATAAACGTACCGAGTTTCAACTTTGTAGCATAAGCCGTTCTATAGATAGGAAAAACACCCCCCACCCCCGTACCATACTACCCCTATACAAAATTATATTTTTCCAAAATGCTACTAATATAGTTCTATCGAAATACCAAGTTTCAGCTCCATATCATAATAGGTTGTCGAGATATTAAAACCGGAACTTTTTCCTTTTCATCCTCCCCCACCCTCACCCACTACACCCACACTTCCAAAATTTTGTTTTCTGCTAGGGGTCTATTAGGCCTACTTCTGGTAAAAATTTTAAGCTTTTATCTTACACTGTTCTTGAGATATGAGACGTGATTTTTTAGAAAAATTCTTATCCCCTCCACTTTCATGCTCCACCGCCCCCTTAAAAAATTTTGCTTTCAGCAAACTTCATTTGTCAACCTTTATACACAAACCAAATTTTATTTATCTAGTGCAATTGGTTCGTGAGATATCGTAATCTAAAGTTTTTTACCCCCCACTCCCGTACGCCACTGCCCCCACTCAAATTTTTGTTTCCGATCCATTCTCCTAGTATACCTACAGATATTCATTAAGTTTCAATTTTGTGACATTAACCGTTTAGGAGATATGGATTTTAGAAAGTGTCGAACTCACCTTTTTTGCGTTTCGGACGCATTATTTTTCCCCCCACTCCCAAACCCCTTCACCTATATCTGCAATTTTTTTGCAAATGGGTCCACTACTGAAGATCTATATTAATTCCAAATTTCAGCCTCGTAGCATAAGCGGTTGCTGAGATCTAGAAACCAAAATTTTCCGTCTAAAACACTTCCCCCTCCTCCCAACTCACACCCCTACCTCTATAAACTTGGTCACTTCAAGGGGCCTACCCAGTCTATTCATAAAAAAAATTTCAATTTTATAGCTTAAAGGGTTTGGGAGCTACGAGCCTTCAAACGATTTTGCGCACAGCGGTCGACGTACGGCGTACGGCGGACAGACGGACTGAAAATTTTTTTTGCTTTTTTCGTGTCTACTAGTCACGAAACGTGAAAAAAAAAATTTTCAGGGTAGCAAATTTTTTTTTTTTAAAAATCGAAAACAATACTGTATTATTAAAATAATAAAGTAAAAGTTCTACCGTCGTATTATTGTACTCTTGATGAAATTTGAGAGTATTTTAAGTGTAATCTAGCCCAAAAGTTGTAGCGTTTAGAACCGAGCCTCGTACGAGAAAATTTTGCAAAGGGTTATTCAATAGATACATAACAATTTTGTTTTTTAAAACAAACGCACCCTTATTCTTATTTGCTGGTCTGTTAATATTAAAAACGTCAATCAAGGTTTATATTATTATTATGGTGAAGTTCACGAACGAGCAACGTTTGGAAATTATCTCAATTATTCTGTGCTTTATTTAAATACACTCAGAGAAAAACCTTGGTAGCATTGACAAAAATTCAGTTCAGTACTTGAACTCCACCATGATAAAAATCGGCCAACAGTCTGGGCGCAACTTTATTATATTATGGGTAGAAGTCCGAAACGTGTTTAATGCTGAGATGTGGTGTAGGTTACTATGCGACTGACAACCTAAAAAATAACGTTCCAAATAGCCTCCTGGTTATTTCTTAGGTTGTCAGTCGAATGGTAACCTACACAGCATCTCATCATTAAACACGTTTCGGACTTCTACCCATAAAATAATAAAGTTGCGCCCAGACTGTTGGCAGATTTTTTTCATTTATTTACGTATTTTTTTTATCAATAGAATAATTCATAGTAGTAAAAGCGAATTCGATCACATTAAACCTAAGAGATTTTTGGAATCAGTGAAAACTTGAACAATACCCCCAGGGGGTTTAATAGAGAAAAATACTTAAATCGGGTTTTTCCCCCACTACGATTAAAGCTTATAGAAGTTAAAGGGAATTCCAAATCTCAATATACCTTAGGAATATATAAGAATTCATGAATATGTACACAACGACTTTACACCCCCTTAGGGATTGGATATCGAAAATATTTGAAGAACGTTCAATAGCCCGCAGAAGTAAAATTGCTTTGATATGTCGACATGTCTAAAAGTTTTAACGAAATTCGTGAAAATGTGGATTCACGGATATTTTTTTTACTCAACCTCTGAACGCCAATAAAAATCTGAACTTTTTTTTGCTTTAGTCATTCTAATAGCATATCTACATATACGTATTAAGTTTCAATTTTCTAGCATAAGCCGTTTCTGAGATATAAAAAACTACCCCTCACCCCCGTACCTTGCTACCCCTATAAACAATTTTATTTTTCTAGGATGTCTCTATAGTGGCTCTATATAATCCTAAATTTTTAGCTTTCCACTCATTACGGTTTTCGAGAAATAAAAATCAGAATTTTTTTCTTTTCTACCCCTTTTCACCATCACCCCTTACACCCCCTCCACTAAATTTTTTTTCCCTACTAGAAGTCTACCGACCCCAACTCCTGTAAAATTTTCAAGATCATATCTGATACGGTTTCTGAGATATAAAAATTACAATTTTTGAAAAATTGCTATCACCTTACTTTCGTGCTGCACCTCCCCCCTCCAAAAATTTAGTTTCGGTAGACTCCTCTTGTGATCCCATATACAGAAACTAAATTTTATCTTTCTGGTGTAATTGGTACGGAAGATATTGTGATCCAAAGTTTTTCACCCCCAACCCCACACCCCACCACCCCCCTGAAAAATTTTAGCCCTTGTCTAATCTTTAAGTTTCCTTAAGGGGTAATACCCAGTCGAAATTTTTTTTTTTCCATTTTTTTTTTATTGGCTTAAATGGTGTAAAAAGATGTCAAGAGTGATGTCTGACATCATTTTTTATTGAAAACAAATTTTAAGTGGTCATTAAAGACGAATTTTCGAAGCAAGGCGGAGCGCTTGAAAATGACAAATTGAGTTTCGGGGTGAGTTTCGCCCCTTTTACTCGTTACCGGCGGTGCAAAGGTACACTATATAGTTTCTAAATGAGATATAGATAACGTTAATATGTAGTTTTAAGCAAATATTGAACATACGTTGTCTGTGTAGCCAAGCCTGTATCTTTAAAATTTCATGTAGTAAACACATTGTGAAACTTTAAACGCGTTTTTCTCGAAACCATGTTTTGAAAAACGGCTAGCAGTAGAACTCGAGTAATTTTTATCCGATCGATATGAAATTTTGGCTGTACCTTCTTAGATAGATTATCTAGTCTAGTACACACGATTTTTGAGTTTCATAAACAATTACGACTTTTATAAACAAATTGATGACGATTTTTTAGTTGAAAAATCGATTTTTTTTTCGAAGTGCTCGCAAATTTTCAAAAATTAAAATTTCTGAATATCCATGTGTACTATACTAGCAAAACTTGTGCATATCATGAAAAAATTTCTTTCATTGTTCCAGATATATTCGTTGAAGACTTGTGCTGCTAGCCGCGGGAAGCTTACAAAAAATCGACCTTCGTTCCGTGCACTGCTCAGCCGCCATTTTTTCATAAAAATTAAAATAAAAAATTTTTTTTTATAGTTCACGATAAGTGTAATGATCCCTCAATATTTCGCATTAATCGATTTTTTAACAAAGACACAAAAAATTAACAAAAAACCGTCTTGTTTTTTGCTTCCGACTAGGTATTACCCCTTAAGGGCAACCACAAAGTTTCAATCTTCTGACATCAATGGTTCAGGAGTTATGGATTTTAGAATGGATTCATTGTTTTCCCCCCCCACTTCGACACCCCTCAACTCTTAACGATAATTTTTTTGCAAATGAGTCCACTATCATAGTACTATATAAGTCCCAAGTTTCAGCCTCCTAGCATTAGTGCTTCCTGAGATATGGAAAACAAAATTTTTCGTCTAAAACGCTCCCCCCTCACCACCCTTACACCCCCACCCCCTTAAAAGATACAATCCGTAGGGGTTCACCTAATCTACCCACCATTAAAATTTCAACTTAATACCTCAACGGGTTTGGGAGCTATGCGCCTTCAAACGATTTTGCGTACGGCGTACGGCGTATACGGCGGACAGACGGACATTTTTATACTCTAGATGAAATCATATAGAGTATTATAAGTTTAATCCAGCCCAAAAGTTTGTAACGCATAGAAGCGAGCCTCGGACGAAAAAAAGTTATATATTATTTTCTGTTTATTTGTGGCCAAAAACCTCAAATCCGCTTGACGTCCGTCCGTCCGTCCGTCTGTCCGTGAACACGATAACTCAAGAACGCCTTCACCTAGGATCTTGAAATTTTGAATCTGGATGTTTGGTTGAATTTGCAAGGCTAAGTTCGATAACGGGCAAAATCGTCTTACTCCTTCGGGTAGCTGCCATACAAAATGTCCTTAAAACACGTGTTCAAGAATATTGGTCGATAACTTCAGAAGGGTTTAAGCTACGTCTTTCAAATTTTGTATGTGTTATTTTTCCAATAGTTGGAGCTAAATATATGATTATGAAGAAAATCCTGTTAGTCCTTCGTGTAGCTGCCATACAAATATCCAGTCAAAATGTCTTCACTTAATTTACGGAACTTACTATAACTCAAGTAATCTTTTAGCTATGAATTGGAAATTTTGTACAAATTAGTTTTGAGTGAAAACGAAGTTTGAGTTTACTAATCAGCGAAATCCTTTTACTCCTTCTGGTAGCTGCCATACAAAATGTCCTTAAGACACGTGTTCAACAATATTTTTCGATAACTTTTAAACGCTTCAAGCTACGAATTTGAAATGTTGTACACATTAATTTTTAATGATTCCAAGGAAAAGGATAAATATGTAAGAAATCGAGTGAGTCCTTCCTGCACCTCCCATGTGAAAGTCCTTCAAAAAGAAAATTTTTTTTCGATGACTTACCCAGTTCAAGATATGAAATTAAACACTGAATATTGTCTTTTAGGTTTGAGTAGCAATCTTATGGCAGTCCTTAATAAAGGACATACAACATGCACACACGTAACTCTACTTTATCCCCAACTACAATATAAATCGGAGTTCAGTATTCATCTTGAGTATTATACGATTGGCTTGCAGCCGATCGTGACTGCAGTATGTTTAAGTCATAGTTCGAGCCACGTTGTTACTATAATCGTCAGTGGTTCATTATACACTCATTGAAATAGGTAAATTGCCCATATAAGTAAAAATATCGAAAAATGCCATGGCACATTTCAGGTGTATATTGTTACATGGTACCCTGGCATCCCGCACAACTCGACCAGTGAGACAGCCACGCCTCCGTCTAATATCCAAAATTCAATATCACGCCTTCCAATATCTTGATCGAATACTCATCTTCTTCTCGAGTCTTCTGGCATGCAGAAGAACTTCTACACACCACCGAATATTCGGGAACGCTCTCGACTTAATAAAATGGAGTAGATAAGTGTCTTAGAGCTTCCATACGACACAGATGTTACGGTATATTGAATACTACACTGCTATAGTTTGTACGGTGCGAAACAATAAGTGAAGTGAATTCTAGGGACGGTCGATGTAAGACGAATGATGCATGATCATCATTCTTTATACCTAGCATTAAGTATCTACATATAAACCAAGTAATTAAATTCTTCAAAGTCCATTACCTTAAGATCCACTTAATTTTGTAAACATTGCAGCATTATACTTTTATCATAATTTGCTTACATAAGAGTTCAATCAAGTTCACTTTGTTCAATAATTTTTACCTTATAGAATTAGGCCAATAATTTGTCATGTTAGCAATAAGTACCTATAAATAATATTAATAAATTATACGGAACTCAGGTTCAAAACAAGACTCGTACTTTTAACACGAATTTGATTGGGTATCAGCGATCGTGCAGTGCTCAAGTTGTATATAAAATCGGGCAGCGTTCCCGGATTGCGTTTATTAGTGCAATTAGTAAGGCGAACAATAAATTATTATTTCTATTGATTTTAAGCGAATTGGGTTTTACTTGAAATCCCGGCGAACCCCTAGCTTGCAACAATATGTAAAGGTCGATAAATGATATTCAAATAGGTGGATTTCTTTTTTATGAAGCTGCATTTCCGGAAGTCACTTCCAAACGTCACATCCAAATGTCTAAGACTGTCAGACTTTGGAGAAAACGAAATGTAATAATCCTCACTATATGAATTCACCGGTGATGCTTGAAGTGAAATGTATGCTTACGAATACTAATTCAAACCATCCTTTGTACTTTCTTTCTTTATCAACCGCGCGGTATGAGTGTGGAATAAACGCCCAATATCTGTCTTTCATCACACATACCGCCAAATAAGTTTTAAGCGTAATGTTCACTGTTATCTTTCGTCCAACTCTCTCCAACATAGCACCCTATCTCTTAACCCCTTCATTGCCTTTATATGAATCGATTTCCTTTGTAATGAGTGACGTAAAAAACATTTATACTATACCACTTGTTGTATAAGTTTTTCCTATGGCATCTGAATTACCCTGTATAGTTTACTAAAGTGAAGTGAAGTCCTCCTTCCGCACGCATATACGTTACTCTCAGCCAGGATTACTAGTCGTGCAAAATAAGGATATGACGATAATAATACAATTAATTTACCCTAATCCTAATCCCTGCTGGTCAGAGTTTCCCTATTACTTCCATCGACAAGTTGTGCGAACAATTAAATTTACCATATAATTGTATATACGGAAAGTACGTCCATTTATGACACGGAAGGGAAATATCCCTGCATGTTGCTCGCGGAATCCATAAATTCTGCACGAATGTGAAGCATTAGAGAGACGAATCTAACGCTGGTGTCCCTTTTTAATGTCCAGAGCAAGGAACGCAATGGGGTCTAGTCCACGATAGGGCCTATGGAGATGAGCCCTGGGCTCCATCTATGGACTATTTTGTACTTCTTTTCGCCGTATTTCAATGGACAGAAATATGAAATATTGCCCGCGACACGGAAGGATATTGTCCCAAACGAGCAACCACCGAGGCTTTTATAGCACACAGTCGCATTAACAGAGGTCCCAGGCATATTGAAGGTTTCAGTACTTAAGAGGCTTTTCGTGGAGGGTTGTTGCTGTTCTATTTTACTTCCGTCAGGCAGGTGCTCAAATTTAGATTGTAACACTTGGGGCTTAGATTTGCATGTCAGATAAGCTTTGTGGTGTGAAATCAGGGGATTTATCAGATGTGTGAAGCTCTAACATGTCCGGTTTTATCAATTGGCAGAATTTATTCATTTAATCATACTTTCCTCATTTTATTTCAAAATGTACGAACCGAATTATCATCTAGTCTAAGCAGCCCCTTTTTTAAGGTTTGTAGTGTCATCTGTTGGCAATCATTGACTTATGGTGGCATTACTATCCGCTTCATAATCGAGCCGGTGATTGAGTTCAACGGATGCCAAGAGGAATATATGAGGGACATTTTAATTGCTCACCTGATGATGGTGTGGTGTCGTTAAATAAATATTATTATGTCTCGTTAATTAAGTGTTTCGCTACTGTCAATGCAACTCGATATTTGAGCGACTTCGAAGTGGTTGAGGGATTCAATCAAAGTCTTCATCGAAATTGTTTTTTCAAAAAAATATGTTTTATTTATTACTTTATTATTTCAATAATACAGTATTGTTATCGATTTTTAAAAAAAAAAAATTTGCTACCCTCAAAATTTTTTTTTCACGTTTCATGACGAGTAGACACGAAAAAAGCAAAAAAAAATGTCAGTCCGTCTGTCCGCCGTACGCCGTACGCCTACCGGTGTACGCAAAATTGTTTAAAGGCTCGTAGCACCCAAACCCTACAAGCTATTTAGTTGAATTTTTTTTCGTGGGTAGAGTGGGTAGGCCCCCTGAAGTGACCAAATTTGGAGGAGTGGGGGTGTGAGGGGGGAGAAGGGGGAAATGTTTTAGACGGAAAATTTTGGTTTCTAGATCTCAGCAACTGCTTATGCTAGGAGGATGAAATTTTTAATTTATATAGAGCTTCGGCAGTGGACCCATTTGCAAAACAAGTCGATCACAAAGTTGCCGATATAGGTGAAGGGGTTTGGGAGTGGGGGAAAAATAATGCGTCCGAAACGCAAAAAAGGTGAGATCGCCACATTCTAAGATCCATATCTCCTAAACGGTCAATGTCACAAAATTGAAACTTAATGAATATCTGTAGATATACTAGGAGAATAGATCGGAAACAAAAATTTGATTTGGGGCAGTGGCGTACGGGGGTGGGGGGTGAAAAACTTTAGATTACGATATATCATGAACCAATTGCAGTAGACAAATAAAATTTGGTTTCTGTATAAAGGTTGACAAATGAAGTTTGCTGAAAGCCAAATTTTTCAAGGGTGCGGTGGAGCATCAAAGTGTAGGGGATAAGAATTTTTCAAAAAAACACGCCTCATATCTCAAGAACAGTGTAAGATAGATGCTTAAAATTTTTACCAAAAGTAGGCCAAATAAACTTCTAGCAGAAAACAAAATTTTAGAAGTGTGGGTGTAGAGGGTGAGGGTAGGGGAGGGTGAAAATGAAAAAGTTCCGATTTTAATATCTCGACAACATATTATTATATTAAGCTGAAACTTGGTATTTGGATAGAGCTATATTAGTAGCATCTTGGAAAAATATAATTTTTTATAGCAGTAGTAAGGTACGGGGGTGGGGGGTGTTTTTCCTATCTATAGAACGGCTTATGCTACAAAGTTGAAACTCGGTACGTTTATGTAAATCAACTAGAAAATTAATTTAAATAAAAAAAAATTTAAAATTTTCATTGGCGTTCAGAGGGGGGGCAAAATAAATTATCAGCGAAAATGGAATGCATATATTTTCACGGTTTTCGTCATATCTATTAGATCTTCCCAAATATTGAATGCATTTTTATACTCTAGATGAAATCATATAGAGTATTATAAGTTTAATCCAGCCAAAAAGTTTGTAACGCATAGAACCAAGCCTCGGACGAAAAAAAGGTATATGTTATTTTTTGTTTATTTGTGCCCAAAAACCTCAAATCCGCTTGACGTCCGTCCGTCCGTCCGTCCGTCTGTCCGTGAACACGATAACTCAAGAACGCCTTCACCTAGGAACTTGAAATTTTGAATCTGGATGTTTGGTTGAATTTGTAAGGCTAAGTTCGTTAACGGGCAAAATCGTCCTACTCCTTCGGGTAGCTGCCATACAAAATGTCCTTAAAACACGTTTTCATGAATATTGGTCGATAACTTCAGAACGGTTTAAGCTACTACTTTGAAATTTTGTATGTGTTATTTTTCCAATAGTTGGAGCTAAATATATGATTATGAAGAAAATCCTGTTAGTCCTTCGTGTAGCTGCCATACAAATATCCTGTCAAAATGTATTCACTTAATTTACGAACCTCACGATAACTCAAGTAATCTTTTAGCTACGAATTCGGAATTTGGTACAAATTAGTTTTGAGTGAAAAGGAAGTTTGAGTTTACTAGTCAGCGGAATCCCTTTACTCCTTCTGGTAGCTGCCATACAAAAAGTCCTTAAAACACGTGTTCAAGAATATTGGCCGATAACTTCAGAAGGGTTTAAGCTACTACATTGAAATTTTGTATGTATTATTTTTCCAATAGTTGGAGCTAAATACATGATTATGAAGGAAATCGTATTAGTCCTTCGTGTAGCTGCCATACAAATATCCTGTCAAAATGTCTTCACTTAATTTACGGAACTTACTATAACTCAAGTAATCTTTTAGCTATAAATTGGGAATTTTGTACAAATTAGTTTTGAGTAAAAACAAAGTTCGAGTTTACGAATCAGCGAAATCCTTATACTCCTTCTGGTAGCTGCCATACAAAATGTCCTTAAAACACGTGTTAAGAATATTGGCCGATAACTTCAGAAGGGTTTAAGCTACTTCTTTCAAATTTTGTACGCAGTATTTTTCCAATAGTTGGAGCTAAATATATGATTATAAAGAAAATCCTATTAGTCCTTCGTGTAGCTGCCATACAAATATCCTGTCAAAATGAATTTACTTAATTTACGGAACTCACTATAACTCAAGTAATCTTTTAGCTATGAACTCAGAATTTTGTACAAATTAGTTTTGTGTGAAAACGAAGTTTGAGTTTTACTTATCAGCGAAATCCTTTTACTCGTTCTGGTAGCTGCCATACAAAATATCCTTAAGACACGTGTTCAACAATATTTTTCGATAACTTTTGAACGCTTCAAGCTACGAATTTGAAATTTTGTACACATTAATTTTTGAATGGTTCCAAGGAAAAGGATAAATATGTAAGAAATCAAGTTAGTCCTTCCTGCAACTCTCATGTGAAAGTCCTTCAAAAAGGACATTTTTTTCGATTACTTACCCAATTCAAGATATGAAATTAAACACCGAATGTTGTCTTTAGTTTTGAGTCGCAATCTAATGGTAGTCCTTAATAAAGGACATACAACATGCACACACGTAATTCTACTTTATCCCCAACTACAATATAAATCGGAGTTCAGTATTCATCTAGAGTATTATACGATTGGCTTGCAGCCGATCGTGACTGCAGTATATTTATTCTACGGTTTCTTCATATAAATACCTAGAAAGCGTTTTCAGGATTTTTTGAAATTCGACCCCTAAGGGGGTGCGAAGGGGGTTGTAAACTTTTTCGCGAATTCTACTATATCCCTACGTCTTATCAGATATCGAATATCTTTTATCACCTAAAACTTGTTTTTAAGTTTTTTCCTTTTTCAGCACCTAAGAGGGTATAAACGGGTTGAACACGTTTTCACGAATTCCGTCATTTCTTTTAGAAGTGATAAGAAATTGAATTGGTTCCTACTTTCTCGGGCTGCCTTCATATTTATTTATTAACTCCTTTCAGGATTTTTGGGTATTCAACCCCCAAGTGGGTGTAAGGAGGTTGCATATCTGGTGATATATCGAATTAATTTTTACTTCATAAGGTTTCCTATATAAAAAAGCCAAAAAGACAATTTCAGTATTTTAGATATTCAATCCTAATGGGTGTAAGGGGGTTGTATGCTTTTCAAAGTTTCGACATATTTCTTAGGTTCGATGAGATATTAGATCGCTTTTCATTTCCACAGACTTTCTATATAATCGCCTACAAACTCATTTCTCAATTTTTCGATATTCAACCCTCAAGGGTTTGCATATGTTTTCACAATTTTTGCCATCCCTTGGTTCTGATGAGATATAAAATTGATTATTACGGCCAACCAATTCACGATTTTTCGAATTTCCAGAACCAAGGAGGTGTGAAGGGTTTGCTTATGTTTTCTAAAATTTCGTTTTTGCTTCTATGGGCTTTTAGTGTACATAATATACTGAAATTCGAATAGTCTACACAGACTTTTTCAATGTTTAATCGGTTAAAAATCTCTATTTTAAATATTTTTATATTAAGAACAAAAATAATTTTCCAAGAAATCTAATAATCTCGAAGCAACTCATGATACACTCCGACTTTGACCGCTCCCGAACTTTGACCCGAAAAATAATAAAGTTTCGCCCAGACCATTGGCCGATTTTTTTACTTAAATTTAAATTTAATAGAAACCATACAAGATAAAAAATATGCCGACAGTCTGGGCGCAACTTTATTATTTTTTGGGTAGAAGTTCGGAACGAGTTTACTTCTGAGATGCGGTGTAGGTTACTATGTGACTGAAAGCCTAAAAAAAAGTTCGGGAAGCGGTTAGAATGGGGTCGCGCTAGAATACTTACGCCGCTGCCACATATAACATATGAATTACAAAATTGGGTCATACTCCGGGAAGAGGTCTAAGTCGTAGTATAATATCAGCTAGGAGGTTTTTCGTGATTTGGTTTTGGGCCATGACATGAAATCGGAAATGCTTTGTAGACGATTATATAAAAAGTCTGTGGAAGTGAAATTCAATATATTATAATATCTCATCAATCCTAAGAAATATGTCGAAAGCCTTACGTCCTATTGGAGTTGAATATCTAAAAATCCTGAAATCAACTTTTTGACGATTCTGTAGGAAGCCTGTACAGACTATGCATTTTAAACGCATTTAAGTAGGTAAATTGAACATGTTATAAAAGTAGTGTTCAGACTAGGCAACTCGTTTTATTTTGATACATGATAGCTTGATGTGATTTTTTTTGACAAGTAGATATTCAGCTGTGTTTTGTTAGCAAATTATTACCATTTTACCCGGCGGAAAAACCGTCTTACAACCCCAGCACAAAAATAGAGCGAACGGGCCTTGTCCGGCCAATCCAGAGAAGAGTCGTGGGCGCCAGTGATCCTTTTTTTTAAGGGGCCCCGTTCTCTATCTTTTCCCCGTCCGAATCACCAATTCGGGGAAGAGTTTCGCGCGTAAATACAACGAAAGGCACAACGGAAGGCGAACTGAAACACGTCACAAACTCAGGGAGAACACTTAACTAGTAGAAAACAATTCGGACTTTCGTTCCAAGTAATAAATTTTATTCACTATCGTACCTCGCAAATCTCCTGGTATACTACTCTACCTGACCCTATCCTCTTCTAAGCTTGAAATTAGGGCGCCTCTGGTGCGTAGTCCCTCGAAGACTTCCCGACGATCGTTCTTCTTTTGCCGCAACACAAAGCCGCTGCCAACGTTGAAAGTGCACAACTCCTTCGTTCTCCAGTACCCTCGGAAGTCACCGACTTGTGATATTCCGAAATCACACCTCAGACTTATTTCTTCTCTCGTGACCACTTCCTTCAAATCACTCTCGATAATTTTTTCGCTTTCCAAAATCCTTTTTTTTGGTCTTACAATAATACTTCCACACTCTAGCTGGCACTTGATCTAAGAGACCGTTCTTCAGTCCAGACCCACCCGCGAAAACTCGGCTCAGATTTCGAATCGGTTAATCCCAGTTTTCCTGTGTCAACGACTGCTTGCTCCAGGTCATTCACTCAAGTCTATTAACTTTCTCTTAATTCGCTAGCTTTCACTCTCGGTTGATTCGGTATCTACTTTATATTCTCCATCCGACTTTTTAGCATGGACCCAAACCTCGCTGATCTATCTTATCGACTTGCAATTCGCGCAGTGTAAGTCCGCCATGTTTGCACTGCAAATTCGAATATGACATTTCTCCATCTTCAATGAAGTGTATGCAACGTGATGTGATTCGTGATTCGATGTTGCGTGTTATGTATTAATTTCCAATTGTGGTTAAATTGGCGTTAATGTTTCGTTCCAATTGTTCCTAATCCTACCCTAATATTACTAAATCCTAAATCAGTATTTCACGTTCCTTATCCTAATTGAAACTAATTCTAAATTCAACGGACTACTAACCATCTTCCAGCTCCTCTTCCGTGCTTTATTTTTAACGCTTGCTACGCTCACGTTTCTTTGGTGCTATACTATCTTTACTCATGTTGCTCCCGGTGATTCCGTTGCTCCCATTTCTCCCGTTGCTTCCGTTACTCCCGTTACTTCCATTTCTCCCGTTACTTCTGTTGCTCCGTTGCTTCCGTTGCTCCCATTACACCCATTGCTTCCATTTCTCTCGTTGCTTCCATTTCTTGCGTTGCTCACGTTGCTTCTATTTCTACCGTTGCTTCCATTTCTCCCGTTGCTTTCATTTCTCCCGTTACTTTCGTTGCTCCGTTGCTCCCGTTACTTCCGTTGCTTCAATTTCTCCCGTTGCTTCCATTTCTCCTAACAATTCTCTTCTTTCCTTGCAGGACGACAATAACTATCCGTAACAAAATTTATGCTCTCTAAATTATTCGAAACAAATTAGTTTGTATAGCAGTAATGGAAATGGAATTTATTAGCTAATGCAGTCGTTGCACATGCACAAAATTGAGTTTCTGCAGAATTAAATAGTTTCTTCCAAAGTTTACATCGATTTCCGCGAGGGTCGTAGTACATGTTTTCGGTTAAACGAGTAGCTACTGTGTTTTCGTAAACGCGTCCGGGAAGTGTTTTCAGTGCATTTAACTCGATTTAATCTCGTAGTCTGAACAAAGTATTAGACCAAAAGTTGCGCACGATTGTCCTCTTCGAGAATATGTAATAATTTTTTTTTCAAATATACCAATGGGGGGGGGGGGGTTGTACGAACCCCAAACGGCGTCACTAATCCGAACTTTGTCTTATTTTCAATTAACTTTCCAACTAGTTTATTAATCTTCCCAGGATCAAGCACCGATGATACGTCTTTTCATCTATTGTACGTCCTTCGATTCATACAGTACTAGACCAGTCGTCTTTGCTTGCCATTTTGACGTTTCTCTGCCAAAGTCAGTCGTGTTTTTGTTTACGTTCAGTGAGATGTTTTGCTTACGAATTCCGACAAATATTTAGTCTAATTAAATATCGAATTCGCTTTTACTTCTTTGGGCTTTATTTCATAATTTTAGTATTTGGCTATATTCAACCCCTAAGGGGGTGTAAAATAATTAAGATATTTTACGAATTCCGTGATATATATTATATATGATGAGATAAAGAATTATTATTTTTCTTTTAACGGGCTTTCTGCTCACATAAAAACTGATTTCACAATGTTTTATTATTCATCTCCTAAACGGCTATCCTCTATTTTTTACTGATATTAAGAAAAATTATTTAGCAAGTATGTGATATTAAGAAAAGAGTCAACTTGTGCTCAACTTTACTATTTTTTGGGTAGAAGTCCGGAATGCGAGTAATGTAGAGATGCGGTGTAGGTTACTATGAGACTGAACAACCTAAGAAATAAATATTTGGTACTTTTTTTCATAATTGTACTTACAAGTATTTTCAATTCCTTGATCAGAATAGCAAATACGCATTCTGGGAATATCTCCTGTTAAACGATAAGTCTACATTCGTATTCGAAACTAAAATATTCACAGAATTCTGTGGCAAAGTTATCATATCTTATGCCTGCACTATGCGGCTCACAATGTTAGAATTCGATATTATTTCATTAAGCTTATTCAATTTTCTTTGGATGGAATTTCTCTGTACTCCACATACAGACAATGTTCAAATACTTGGTTGGTAAAACTTATTTTACTGTTGGAGTCTCTATAGAGTTTTAGTTTTTTTTAAGTTCTAATTTTATACTTTATACTTTTATACTCTTTATACTCTAGATGAAATCTGAGAGTATTATAAGTTTAATCCAGCCGAAAAGTTTGAAACGCATATAACCGAGCTTCGGACGAAAAAAGATATACGAGTATATTATGTTTTGCTTATTTGTGGCTAAAAACTCCAAATCCACTTGACGTCCGTCCGTCCTTCTGCCCATCCGTCCGTCTCTCCGTGCGCACGATAACTCAAGAACGCCTTCACCTAGGATATTGAAATTTTGAATCTAGCTATTTGGTGGAATTTTTAAGGCTAAGTTCGTTAATGGGCAAAATCGTCTTACTCTTTCGGGTAGCTGCCATATAAAAAGTCCTTAAAACACGTGTTTAACCCTTTGTCTACCGCAAAAAAACTTTCAATAACTACCGCACGGGTCCGTTGGACCCATATGAAATTTCAGGTGTTTTTCTCTATTTAAACATATTTACTTTATATATTTTAGATATAGATAGATTTATTCAAAACAATTTTTACATAATGTAACAGAATGTTCTCCGCATACATGTTGATTACATTTATAGCATGTTGTTTTAGTTTTTCGATCTTTTTTAGCACTGCATATACTGCATCGTTTTTTCTTTTTTGGAGGTTCATATACTGTGCTGGTGCTTGGTACCGGTTTACCAGAATTTTCATTATATTGTGTTTTCCCAATTCTATGATAAAATTCCTTCTCTTACGTAATTTTTTGACACAATTCCTATTGAGAGATGACCACACTATGTATGCATTCATAACGCTAATATCGATCATATTATAAAAAACATACTGCAGTCACGATCGGCTGCAAGCCAATCGTATAATACTCTAGATGAATACTGAACTCCGATTTATATTGTAGTTGGGGATAAAGTTGAATTACGTGTGTGCATGTTGTATGTCCTTTATTAAGGACTGCCATTAGATTGCTGCTCAAAACTAAAAGACAATATTCAGTGTTTAATTTCATATCTTGAACTGGGTAAGTCATTGAAAAAAAATGTCCGTTTTGAAGGACTTTCACATGGGAGGTGCAGGAAGGACTCACTCGATTTCTTACATATTTATCCTTTTTCTTGGAACCATTTAAAAATGAACGTGTACAAAATTTCAAATTCGTAGCTTGAAGCGTTCAAAAGTTATCGAAAAATATTGTTGAACACGTGTCTTAAGGACATTTTGTATGGCAGCTACCAGATGGAGTAAAAGGATTTCGCTGATTAGTAAACTCGAACTTTGTTTTTACTCAAAACTAATTTGTACAAAATTTCCAATTCATAGCTAAAAGATTACTTGAGTTATAGTAAGTTCCGTAAATTAAGTGAAGACGTTCGGACAGGATATTTGTATGGTAGCTACACGAAGGAATAATAGGATTTTCTTCATATTCATACATTTAGCTGCAACTATTGGAAAAATATTACATACAAAATTTCAAAGACGTAGCTTAAACCCTTCTGAAGTTATCGACCAATATTCTTGAACACGTGTTTTAAGGACATTTTGTATGGCAGCTACCAGAAGGAGTAAAAGGAATTCGCTGAATAGTAAACTCGAACTTCTTTTTCACTCAAAACTAACTTGTAGAAAATTCCGAATTCATAGCTAAAAGATTACTTGAGTTATAGTGAATTCCGTAAATTAAGTGAATACATTTTGACAGGATATTTGTATGGCAGCTACACGAAGGACTAACAGGATTTTCTTCATATTCATATATTTAGCTCCAACTACTGGAAAAATAACACATACAAAATTTCAATGTCGTAGCTTAAACCCTTCTGAAGTTATCAACCAATATTCTTGAACACGTGTTTTAAGGACATTTTGTATGGCAGCTACCCGAAGGAGTAGGACGATTTTGCCCCTTAACGAACTTAGCCTTACAAATTCAACCAAACATCCAGATTCAAAATTTCAAGATCCTAGGTGAAGGCGTTCTTGAGTTATCGTGTTCACGGACAGACGGACGGACGGACAGACGGACGGACGGACGGACGGACGGACGGACGGACGGACGGACGTCAGGCGGATTTGAGGTTTTTGGCCACAAATAAACAAAAAATAATATATAACTTTTTTTCGTCCGAGGCTTGGTTCTATGCGTTACAAACTTTTGGGCTGGATTAAACTTATAATACTCTATATGATTTCATCTAGAGTATAAACAATCAGTGGCCATCTTCTAGTTTTCCTTTTCACGCTGTATGTCCTGACCCCAGCTTTAGTTTTATTATAGTCTAGAATTATTTCAGGTTTCTTTTTGGGTCCGTTATCGATTTTCTTGTCATTATGTAATGTACTAAGTAATGTCACAATTTTTCCTCTTTTTGGGCAGTATGAAGTTATCATTTTATCGTTTTGAAAACCAAATAATGTGGAAAAGACTTCACGGTTTTTGGGATTTGTGAAGCAACTGGGCAAGTCCGGTTTATTTTTTCGGATTGTTCCTATAATACTCAGTTTTTTTGATAGTAAATAATTAGCAAGTGAATACGAAGTAAAAAAATTGTCGCAAGTTATATTTCGTCCAGAGTTTTCGATCTCCTTTACCAAGCTCTTCACCACATTCTCGCCTTGATTTTTATACTCTAGATGAAATCATATAGAGTATTATAAGTTTAATCCAGCCGAAAAGTTTGTAACGCATAGAACCAAGCCTCGGACGAAAAAAAGTTATATATTATTTTTTGTTTATTTGTGCCCAAAAACCTCAAATCCGCCTGACGTCCGTCCGTCCGTCCGTCCGTCCGTCTGTCCGTGAACACGATAACTCAAGAACGCCTTCACCTAGGATCTTGAAATTTTGAATCTGGGTGTTTGGTTGAATTTGTAAGGCTAAGTTCGTTAACGGGCAAAATCGTCCTACTCCTTCGGGTAGCTGCCATACAAAATGTCCTTAAAACACGTGTTCAAGAATATTGACTAATAACTTCGGAACGCCTAAAGTTACGACTTTGAAATTTTGTACGTGTTACTTTTTCAATAGTTGCAACCAAAAGTATGATTATGAAGAAAATCCCATTAGTCCTTCGTGTAGCTGCCATACAAATATCCTGTCAAAATGTATTCACTTAATTTACGAAACTCACTATAACTCAAGTAATCTTTTAGCTACGAATTCAGAATTTTGTACAAGTTAGTTTTAAGTGAAAAGGAAGTTCAAGTTTACTGTTCAGCGAAATCCTTTTACTCCTTCTGGTAGCTGCCATACAAAATGTCCTTAAAACACGTCTTCAAGAATATTGTCCGATAACTTCAGAAGGGTTTAAGCTACGTCTTTGAAATTTTGTATGTATTATTTTTCCAATAGTTGGATATAAATGTATGAATATGAAGAAAATCCTATTAGTCCTTCGTGTAGCTGCCATACAAATATCCTGTCTAAACGTCTTCACTTAATTTACGGAACTTACTATAACTCAAGTAATCTTTTAGCTATGAATTGGAAATTTTGTACAAATTAGTTTTGAGTAAAAACTAAGTTCGGGTTTACTAATCAGCGAAATCCTTTTACTCATTCTGGTACCTGCCATACAAAATGTCCTTAAGACACGTGTTCAACAATATTTTTCGATAACTTTTGAACGCTTCAAGCTACGAATTTGAAATTTTGTACACGTTCATTTTTGAATGGATCCAAGGAAAAGGATAAATATGTAAGAAATCAAGTTAGTCCTTCCTGCAACTCTCATGTGAAAGTCCTTCAAAAAGGAAATTTTTTTTCGATGACTTACCCAGTTCAAGATATGAAATTAAACACTGAATATTGTCTTTTAGTTTTGAGTAGCAATATAATGGCAGTCCTTAATAAAGGACATACAACATGCACACACGTAATTCTACTTTATCCCCAACTAGAATATAAATCGGAGTTCAGTATTCATCTAGAGTATTATACGATTGGCTTGCAGCCGATCGTGACTGCAGTATGTTTTTCTCTCTCTTCTCCAGTTTTTCCTACATAAATCTCTAGCTTCCAAGCATATGACGTGACGCTATCACAAATTGCCCAAAACTTGATACCATATCTTCCTGGTTTTGAAGGTATATATTGCCGGAATGGACATCTTCCTCTAAAAGTGACCAATTGTTCATCTACGGTCATACTCCAACCTGCAATAAATCCGTCTTGTAGGTGATCGTTCCACATTTCGAAACACTCGCGAATCGGTTGTAATTTGTCTGTTGATCTTTCTATCCTTCTTGCAGCTGCATTATCAAATCTTATGACTCGAAGTATATCTTGAAATCTAGTACGGTTCATAATATCGTTGAAAATTTTTCTCCACAACTGAGATATCTCTTCGTTTTTTGATTTATAGACTCCAATAAGTATTAGTAATCCAATAAATTTTCGCAATTCATTTTGGTCAAGTGGTTTCCAGTTATTTCCAAAGACATTATATCCTTCTACATTCGTCCATTTGATAATAGTTTCTAAGAATGGTCTTCTAAAATAAATCAAAAACGCTGAAGTTATACTATCAACTTCTCGGAGGGCGTATCGTCTAGGTCCTGATTTTTCTCGCAAAATATTATGCTGACCTTGTCGCCCCTGCTGAGGGTTGACAGGATTTTCGAGCCATACTTGTTGATTCTTAGATATAAAAGTTAAATTTGGTTCACTAATGGTGTTCATTACAACGTCGTCGATTTCATCTGAGTCGGAATCACTAGAGTTGTCAATTTCTGAATTTTCCTTGTCCTGTGCTAAAACTTCGATGTCTATTTCTCCATCGTCATCCGATGATACATATTCACTGTCACTGTTGCCTTCAACATCTCTCATCTCATTCAAAATTGCCTCCAATTCTTCGGGCTTCAATGGTCTTCGCATATCCATTTTTTCAAAAATTTAGAAACTAAAATAACTAGGTATTATAAATTTACAAAACAACTAAATTATATAAAATTTTACTACCTGATTCAATAAATGATACAGTAATTTACTATTTTCATAAGCACATAAACACTAGTCACCTTACGGAATTCCAAATTGTACTGAATACCGAATTTATTGACACTACCTAACTCAATAAATGAAGCAGTAATTTACTATTTTCATAAACACTAGTTACTTTACAAAAGTCCAAACTGTACAGAATACCGTATTTATTCGTTGCTGTTACTCAAACAGCGTGGAATTCTCTGAAATGCATTGGCATACAACTGATTTTGTCTTATATGTAACACTGGGTCCAATAGACCCAGATGGTAGTTCCCGATGGAATATTTATATAAAAAAAAGTAATTATTGCAAAACATTAACGCAATCAAAAAATTACAAAAGGCATGTAAATAAACAAAGTCAAGCAGCTACAGAGTCCAAAAGTATTAGATATTGAAATGAGAGCACAATAAAATCTCATTCGGGTCCATTGGACCCGCTCGGTAGACAAAGGGTTAAGAATATTGGCCGATAAGGGTTTAAGCTATGACTATGAATTTTTGTATGTGTTAATTTTCCAATAGTTGAAGCTAAATGTATGATTATGAAAAAAATCCAATTAGTCCTTCATGTAGCTGCCAAACAAATATCCTGTCAAAATTTCTTCACATAATTTACGGAACTCACTATAACTCAAGTAATCGTTTAGCTACGAATTTGGAATTTTTTACAAATTAGTTTTGAGTGAAAAGGAAGTTCGATTTTACTGGTCAGATAAATCCTATTACTCCTTCTGGTAGCTTTCATACAAAAAATTCTTAAGACACTTGTTCAACAATATTTTCCGATAAATTTTGAGCGCTTTAAGCTAAGAATTTGAAATTTTGTACTCATTAATTTTTAAATGGTTCCAAGGAAAAGAATAAATATGTAAGAAATCGAGAGAGTCCTTCCTGCACATCTCATGTGAAAGTTCATGAAAGAAGAAAACTAAATTTTCGGTGACACACCTAGTTCCTGATATGGAATTAAACACTGATGACATTATCTTTTAGTTTATTTATTTATTTATTTCAGTTTCATCAAAACCTGATTACTTAAAGCTCATTACAGTTTTAAAACAAATAAAAGCGACCATTAAATATAACAATTACATAGAATATTTAAACAAATTATTTAATTATTTTATTTAAAGCTGACTTCAGTTGTGTCGCGCTCAAGTCAAAATCAATAGCATGATAAAAATCTGCCAATGGTCTGGGCGAAACTTTATTATTTTTCGGATCAAAGTTCGGGAGCGGTCAAAGTCGGAGCATATCATCAGTTGTTTCGAGATTATGAAGTTTCTTGGAAAGTTAATTTTGTTCTTAAAATAAAAATATTTAAAATAGAGGTTTTTGGGAAATTAAATATTGAAAAAGCCCCTGTAGACTATACGAATTTCGGTATATTATGTACACTAAAAGCCCATAGAAGTAAAAACGAATTTGTTGCCTTATCAGACTTAAGAGATATGACGAATTGTTAAAACGTAAACAAACCCATTACTTCCACTTGGGGTTAGAATTTCGAAAAAATTGTGAAACAGGTTTTTAAACGATTTCATAAGAACCAACTTGATATCTCATGAGACACGATGGATTTTGAAAAATTTGTGAAAACGTAAGCAAACTCTTCACACCCCCTTGGTTCTTGAAATTCGAAAAATCGTGAAATTAGTTTTTAGGTCATTATATCAAATGCCGTAATAACCAATTTCATATCTCATCGGAACTAAGGGATGGCAAAATTTGTGAAAACATATGCAAACCCTTGGGGGTTGAATATCCAAAAAATGAGAAATTGGTTTGTAGGCGATTATATAAAAAGTCTGTCGAAATGAAAAGCGATCGTATATCTCATCAAACCTAAGAAATATGTCGAACCTTTGAAAAGCATACAACCCCCTTACACCCCTTAGGATTGAAAATCTGAAAATACTGATTTTGACTTTTTGGTTTTTATATGGGAAAGCTTAGGAAGTAAAAATGAATTCGATATATCATCAGATCTAAGCAATATGTAGGAATCTCTGGAAACATATGCAACCTCCTTACACACCCTTGGGGGTTGAATATCCGAAAAATCTGAAAGGAGTTAATAGATAAATATGAAGACAGCACGAGAAAGTAAAAAATATTGCATTACTTATCACTTCTAAAGGATATGACGGAATTTGTGAAAACTTGTTCAACCCTTTTATATCTCCTTAGGGGCTGAAAAAATGAAAAAACTTAAAAACAAGTTTTAGGCGATTATAACGCAAGCCCGTGAAAGTGAAAAGATATTCGATATTTGATCAGACCTGGGGGATATGGCATAATTCGTGAATAAGTATACAACCCCTTTACACCACCTTAGGGGTCGAATTTCAAAAAATCCTGAAAACACTTTCTAGGTATTTATATGAAGAAGCCGCAGAATAAAAATGAATTAAATGTTTGTGAAGACCTAATAGATATGACGAAAATCGTGAAAATATATGCATTCCATTTTCACTGATACATTTTTTCGCCTTCCCTTCCGAACGCCAATGGATATTTGAAATTTTTTTTAATAAATTACTTTTCTAGTTGATTTACATAAACGTACCAAGTTTCAACTTTGTAGCATAAGCCGTTCTATAGATAGGAAAAACATCCCCCACCCCCGTACCATACTACCCTTACAAAAAATTATATTTTTCCAAGATGCTACTACTATAGTTCTATCTAAATACCAAGTTTCAGCTTTATATCATTACAGGTTTTCGAGATATAAAAATCTGAACTTTTTCCTTTTCACCCTCCCCCACCCTCACCCTCTACACCCTCACCCCCAAAATTCTTTCTAATAGGGGTATATTAGATCTACTTACGGTAAACATTTTTAACGTCTACCGTACACTGTTCTTGAGATATAAGACGTGATTTTTTAGAAAAATTCGCATCCCCCCCACTTTCATGATTCACCGCCCCCTTAAAAAATTTTACTTTCAGCAAACTTCATTTGTCAACCTTTATACACAAACCGAATTTTATTTATCTAGTGCAATTGGTTCGTGAGATATCATACTCTAAAGTTTTTTACCCCCCACCCTCGTACGCCACTGCCACAACTCAAAAATTTGTTTGCGATCTATTCTTCTAGTATACCTACAGATATTCATTAAGTTTCAATTTTGTGACATTAACCGTTTAGGAGATATGGATTTTAGAATGTGTCGATCTCGGTTTTTTTGCATTTCGGACGCACTATTTTTCCCCCCACTCCCACACCCCTTCACCCATATTGTCAATTTTTATGCAAATGGGTCCACTACCGAAGTTCTACATAAATTCCAAATTTCAGCTTCCTAGCATTAGCGGTTGCTGAGATCTGAAAACCAAAATTTTCCGTCAAAAACACTTCTCCCTCCTCCCCCCTCACACCCCCACACCTCAGAATTTGGTCACTTCAAGGGGCCTACCCACTCTATTCATAAAAAAAAATTCAATTTAATATTTCAAACCATTTGGGAGCTACGAGCCTTCAAACGATTTTGCGTACGGCGGACGGCATACGGCGTACGGCGGACAGACGGACTGAAATTTTTTTTTGGTTTTTTCGTGTCTACAGGGTAGCAAATTTTTTTTTTTTAAAAATCGATCACAATACTGTATTATTAGAAAATAATAAAGTAAAACGGTTAACAAGACGCGAAATGGATGTGATCGGTTCATGTTGCCCATAATTAGTTCGATGATATGAGATGTTTAGTAGCGTATAGTCTCTCAAAGTACGACCCGGAATACGGAAAGAAATTTCTTGTAACAACATAGGGGCATCAATTCCTCCAGTGATAATGTTAAATGCGAAAACAGTCCCGAGAACTTTCCTTCTGTTATCAAGCGATTCAAGACAGAGAAGATTAAGACGTTCAGAATAGGGAGGAAGATTTTGAGAGTCAAGCCAGGGTAACCCCTTAAGTGCAAACCTCAAAAATCTTTTCTGCACAGATTCAATTCTGCTCTTATGGAGCTCATAATATGGAGTCCATACCTGGCACGCATATTCCAGAATTGATCGAACAAAAGCACAATATAACGCCTTTGTGACGTAAGGATCATTGAAATCCTTACACCATCTTCGCACAAAGCCCCAGATGGGGTTCGCTTTATTCACAATATAATTAATATGATCGTCGAAAGAAAAAGATGAATTAAAGTAAACACCCAGATCACGTACCTTGTCTGATTTTTGTAATGAGTTTCCTTCAACGGTGTACTTAAAATTAAATGGACATTTCTTACGCGAAAAAGAAATAGTTGTACATTTATTAACATTTAGAGGCATGTCATTTAACGTACACCAATAAGATAAATGGCTAAGCTCCTCTTGCAAGAGAATGCAGTCGTCCATATCCGTAATATTGCGGAAAAGCTTTGCATCATCAGCACAAAGAAGAATTCCAGAGTTTAAAATCATTGAACTCAAGTCATTAATAAATAATATAAATAATAAAGGACCTAAGTGGCTGCCTTGTGGAACTCCCGATGTGTTAGAAATTTCCGAGGATAATACCCCACGAAATAAAACTCTTTGAAATCGGTTGCATAGATAAGATGTTATCCAATTAATAAACACAATTGGAAAACCCAAATGCTTAAGTTTGCATATCAGAATGTTTTGATTGATCTTATCAAACGCCTTACTAAAGTCGGTATAAATACAATCTAGTTGATGACCCGCTTCGATTATTGGAATGGAGAAATTTGACAATTCCATCAAATTTGTCGTTGTAGATCTGCCTTTGGTAAATCCATGTTGGAAAGGTACAATAATCGATTCGCTATGAAATTTCAAAACTTCACAGACAATCGATTCAAAGAGTTTAGATATAGAGGCTAGGTTGGCAATAGGTCGATAATTCTGTATATCTGTCCTCTTGCCCTTCTTCCAAAGTGGTCTAATTGTGGAAAATTTCCAAATGTTAGGGAACACACCGGAAATAAGGGAGGTATTGAATAGGTATCGCAAAGGTGTCATTAATGAAGCGCCACAACGTTTCAATACGATAGGCGGCACACCATCTGGACCAACCCCAAAATTATCATTAGTGTCCGAGATAAACCTTAAGAAAGTGGCCTCGTCAATATTGAGGTCTTTCATTTCTAATGAGGTCTGCGGAAACTTAGTCATGTAGTGGTAATCACTGTAGCTAATATTACAGTTTGATGATGTAAAAGCGGTATGAAAATGATCGGCAAAGAAATTACTTATAGTTAGGGGATCATCGCTGACAACATCGTCAAGAGATAAACGTGCTGGGTATCCATCGGTACGTTTCTTAGAGTTCACAAAATTCCAGAACTCCTTAGGATTTTCTCTAATGGATGATTTCATCGAGACCATATACGAAGTATACGCGAGTCTAGACTGACTAACAAACAACTCACGCAAGTCAGTGCAGGTAGCATAATCCGCTTCGCACCCTGAGAGACAGTACGATTTCTATGCTTTATTTAAATGTCAAACAAATTTCCTACACTGAAATTTGGAATTTACATTGGCGAGTGGCTAGAGAAACAATGCTTCCGAAACGCTTGAAAGCTGGGATCGAGACATTCGAAAATCCATAACTCCTGAACGGTTGTAAGAAGCTTAAAACTTTGTAGAAGTCTTAAGGGATACTACACCGGAACGTGGTCAAAGTCGGAGTATAACATCAGATGTTTCGAGACTAGGAGTTTTTTTGGGGAGTTAATTTTGTCCTAAGAATAGATGTATACATATGTAAAATACAGATTTTTAGCCGATTAAACATATAAACAACTTTATTATTTTATGGGTAGAAGTCCGAAACGTGTTTAATGATGAGATGCGGTGTAGGTTACTATGCGACTGACAACCTAAAAAATAACGTTCCAAATAGCCTCCTGGTTATTTCTTAGGTTGTCAGTCGCATAGTAACCTACACAGCATCTCATCATTAAACACGTTTCGGACTTCTACCCATAAAATAATAAAGTTGCGCCCAGACTGTTGGCAGATTATTTTATTTACTTACGTATTTTTTTATCAAGAGAATAATTCATAGTAGTAAAAGCGAATTCGATCACATTAAACCTAAGAGATTTTCGGAATCAGTGAAAAATTTGAACCATACCCCCAGGGGGTTTAATTGAGAAAAATACTTAAATCTGTTTTTCCCCGACTACGTTTAAACCTTATAGAAGTAAAAGTGAATTCTAAATCTCAATATACCTTAGAAATATATCAGAATTCGAAATCGAATATCGAGAAATTTTGAAGATCGTTACTAGGCGCTTATATAAATAGCTCGCAGAAGTAAAATTGCTTTGATAGCTCGACATGTCTAAAAGTTTTAACGAAGTTTATAAAAATGTGGATTCATGGACATTTTTTTTACTCAACCTCAGAACGCCAATAAAAATCTGAACTTTTTTTTTGCTTTAATTACTCTAATAGTACATCTACATATACGTACTAAGTTTCAACTTTCTAGCATAAGCCGTTTTTGAGATATCAAAAACCACCTCTCTCCCCCGTACCTTGATACCCCTATCAAAAATTTTTTCTAGGATGCCTCCATAGTGGCTCTATATAATCCTAAATTGTTAGCTTTCTATTCATTATGGTTTTCGAGAAATAAAAATCAGAATGTTTTCCTTTCTACCCCTTTTCACCATCACCAAAATTTTTTCCCTACTAGAAGTTTACCGACCCCAACTCCTGTAAAATCTTCAAGATCATATCTGATACGGTTTCTGAGATATAAAAATTCTATTTTTTGAAAAATTGCTGTCCCCCACTTTCGTTCTCCACCTCCCCCCTCAAAAAATTTAGTTTCGGTAGACTCCTCTTGTGATCCCATATGCGGAAACTAAATTTTATCTTCCTGGTGTAATTGGTTCGGAAAATATTGTAATCCAAAGTTTTTCACCCCCCAACCCCACACCCCACCACCACTCTTAAAAATGTTAGCCCTTGTCTAATCTTGAAGTATCCATAAGGACAACAATAAAGTTTCAATGTTCTGACATCAATTGTTCAGGAGATATCGATTTTAGAATGTTTCAATCCCGTCTATCATGCGTTAAAGACTCATTGTTTCCCCCCCAATTCCACACCCCTTGACCAATATCAACCATTTTTTTGCAATTGAGTCCATTATCATAGTACTACATAAGTTCCAAGTTTCAGCCTCCTAGCATAAGTGGTTCCTGAGATCTAGAAACCAAAATTTTTCGTCTAAAACGCTTCTCTCTTCTCTCCCCTTGTACCCCACCACTCGAAAATATACCAGACATAGGGGTTCACCTAATCTACCCACCATAAAAATTTCAATTTAATATCTCAACGGGTTTGGGAGCTACGCGCCTTCAAACGATTTTGTGTACGGCGGACGGCGTACGGCGTCTACGGCGGACAGACGGACATATTTTTTTTTTTACTTTTTTGGGGCTGACTAGTCCTAAAACTTGAAAATACAAAATTTCAGGGTAGCAAATTTTTTTGAAATTTCAGGTCGATCACAATACTTTATTATTAAAAAATAATAAAGTAAAACTAGTGTAGACGACTCGAATTTCGGTATATTATTATTTACACTATAGGCCCATAGAAATAAGTACCAAGTTGCTGCCTCATCATACCTAAGAGATATGACGAATTGAGATATGATGGCTTAAGAGATAACAAATTACATCAACTTGAGGTAATATTCCGAAAAAATCGTAAGATTCGGTTTTATGCCATTTTGTGAAAAATAAAAAAAAACTACATGTGTTTTTTTTGTCCGGGGCCCGGTTCTATACAAACTTTTCGGGCTGACTTAAGCTTATAATACTTTATGATTTAATCTAGAGTTTAAACATCAGGTTATGCATTTTTTTATCGACCACTGTATGTACTCGTAGATACAAAAAGCTGTATCAATTTCTCCCCAAACAAATAACAAACTCATTAAGCTCACATAACCTAATCATAAGATCCACTTAGTAACTTAGCACCATAATTTGGATGTACTCTTTACACTGCATCTCATCGTAATTAAGTGAATCTTATGCCAGGCTTGTTGCCGTCGCTGTACTAAATATCTGTGAAAGTGCACTTTCGCGCAACTTTTTACCAAGATTGAGGTGAAATGCGAAAAGCCTGGTTGCTTTTCCGGATAGCATTTTCCAAAGCGCAATTTATCGTCTGTTTAAACAGTATACTCCCTGTGTTAAGAGTACGCTTTCAACTATTCGGAGTTGTAAGTTTTCATGAATATGGGGATAAACTTGATAAGCCGGCTTATAAGGAAAGCTGCGGTGAGATTAGTTGTACCTTTCAGGGATATGAAATTAAACAATAGAAGTATGTTTTAAGTGGTAACATGGATTTTCAATCATGCGAATTCAAAGGTGAATTGTAACACTTTTAGCAAATAAGGCACACGAATTTATGCAAGCAAAGTGGTTATCCTCAATAAAATTGGATTTTGCATTAGGAGTTGCAATTAATTATTTTAGTTGTTAATACGTCAGCCAAACATGAACGCGAAAAGGGAGTTTTAATCCCTGAGCCCCGCAGGGCTGCACGAAAGGTAGTTGGAGCATAGCGCGCGTCAACCAAATATGCCATAATGGCAATTCGAAACACACTCTATTCTTGGGGAATAGACAGGAGATAGTCCTTTTCTTGGTGAATTATTCCTCTCAAGGATCGTAACTAGAGTTACCATCTCTCCGGAGTCTCTGTATTTTGTTGTTATATATCCGGGCTCCGGATTTAGTCGGGGATTCCCGCAATATATAGGTACACTCAGAGAAAAGTTGCAACTTAAAAATGAAATGAAAGCTATTTGATTTCATTCATTTTGATTAAATTATAAAATTCATTCATTCAAACGTAAGTTAAATTTGAAATGAATATGTTCCCTTTAATTTCTAATCTGAAGAAAGTTTTCCCTTTAAATTGAAATGACACATACATATTTTAAAATGAAATCACTTTGATAACAATTAACACGTAAGAACTTTAATGTAAAAATGAAATGATAGCTATTTGATTTCATTCGTTTTGATCATTTTGATCCTTTATTCATATGTAAATTAAATTTGAAATAAATATCTTCCCTTTAATTTCCATACTCAAGATAGTTTACCATTTGATTTGAATTGACACTATACATATTTTAAAATGAAATCACTTTGATTTCAATGATCGTGTACGAACTTGCAAAGAATTTCCCATTTTCAGAGCTACGAATTTGTTTTAATCGTCACATTCGCGTACGGTGCAGTCTGCTGTGTAGTGTAGTGAAAAAAAAATAATGAGTGATTTAAATGTTGCAGATTTAGACATAATTTTTGATTTCGCGTCGACCACTCCTTCATCTGATACAAATTTGTATCAATTGCTGGTCAAATGGGAATTGGTGGAGTTACATGATATTTTACAAGGTAAGTAAAATCTTAATTATATCTTATGTGAGTGAAAGTGTAGCTTGTGTTTCCTAAAATACTCGTTTTTTACTATTTAAGATAATGTATTACGCCTAAAATTCGCGCAGTTCAATTGCAATATCATTCAACTCATGAGAATTAAGCACTTGACAATACGCATACACCGCATATTTTATTTGTTTATTCGAAAATAATTTCCGGAAAAAATATCGGTTTCGTATTTGAATATTATAACTATTTCCTTATGTCCTTTTAAGTTCGATTCTCATTATTTTCGAAAATGTACTCTAATTTCAGTGAAATTAGTATTTTGCATGGAAATCTCCACTAAAAGTGTTTTTTTTAGAATATATGTATACTATGCAAATTTTTCAGTCATAATTTTTTTTAAATTTCTATGTTTTACAGAAGCTCATATAACATACAGAAGCCTGCAATATTTATCTGCTGCTGATATATAGGAACTTTTAAGTAACATCGGTTTAAGGGCGGAGTTCGTGAAAAGCTTTTCCACTGGAGAAAAAAAACGGTATACACTTCCTAATATAGAAATATAAAACACGAAAACTAAATTTATTATTTTTAGTTCAATATTGATGACGACACAATATCCAACAACTCGAAAATCGAGTCATCGATGGTAAATTTACAGAATTGTTCGCCATTAAATCCCAAAAAAATGCTAGAAAATAAAAGGGGAGAGGAATTTTGAAATTGTATTAGAAAAATTCCTGCTTTCGCAGTGAACTTATTGATGTTATTATTGAGAATATCTTGTATAGCACACAGAAAATAGCACCAAAAAATTTTGGCGCTCTTACCGCGCAACTGTTGCCTTTATTTCCCAAAGAACAAAAGGTAAAATTTTTTATATTGGTACTTTGGAATATTTCAATAAACAATTTTTTAGTTCCTTAGGAGTACTATTTTTGACATCAGGGAATTAAAAAAAATCCTAGCGGAAAACTATGGTATAAATATATCAATGCTAGTACAAAAAATCTGCCAATGGTCTGGGCGAAACTTTATTATTTTTCGGGTCAAAGTTCGGGAGCGGTCAAAGTCGGAGTGTTGCGTCGAGATTATTAGATTTCTTGGAAAATTATTTTTGTTCTTACTATAAAAATATTTAAAATAGAGATTTTTAGAACAAGATTTTATACATTGAAAAAGTCCGTGTATGGCTTATAGTGTACATTATGTACACTATAAGCCCATAGAAGTAAAGACAAATTTGTTGCCTTATCAGAATTAGATAGTCGAATTGTTAAAACGTATACAAACCCATTACTTCCACTTGGGGTTTGAATTTCAAAAAAATTGTGAAACAGGTTTTTAGACGATTTCATAAGAAGCAACTTGATATCTCATGAGAAAAGACGGATATTGAAAAATTTGTGAAAACGTAAGCAATCTCTTCACACCCCCTTGGTTCTTGAAATTCGAAAAATGGTGAAATTGGTTTTAAGGTCATTACATCAAATGCCGTAATAACCAATTTTATATCTCATCAGAACTAAGGGATGGCAAAATTTGTGAAAACATATGCAAACCCTTGGGGGCTGAATATCCAAAAATCGAGAAATTGGTTTGTAGGCGATTATATAAAAAGTCTGTCGAAATGAAAAGCGATCGTATATCTCATCAAACCTAAGAAATATGTCGAAACTTTGAAAAGCATACAACCCCCTTACACCCATTAGGATTGAATATCTAAAATACTGAAATTGACTTTTTGGCTTTTTTATATAGGAAACCTTGGGAAGTAAAAATGAATTCGATATATTATCAGATATGCAACCTCCTTACACTCACTTGGGGGTTGAATATCCAAAAATCCTGAAAGGAGTTAATAAATAAATATGAAGACAGCACGAGCAAGTAGGAACCAATTCAATTTCTTATCACTTCTAAAAGAAATGACGGAACTCGTGAAAACGTGTTCAACCCGTTTATACCCTCTTAGGGGCTGAAAAAACTTAAAAACAAGTTTTAGGCGATTATTACGCAAGCATGTGAAAGTGAAAAGATATTCCATATCTGATAAGACGTGGGGATATAGTAGAATTCGTGAAAAATTTTACAACCCCCTTTGCACCCCCTTAGGGGTCGAATTTAAAAAAATCCTGAAAACGCTTTCTAGGTATTTATATGAAGAAGCCGTGGAATAAAAATTAATTCATTATTTGGGAAAACCTAATAGATATGACGAAAACCGTGAAAATATATGAATACCATTTTCACTGATCATTTTTTTTGCCCCCCCTCTGAATGCCATTGGAAATTTGAAATTTTTTTTTATTTAAATTAGTTTTCTAGTTGATTTACATAAACGTACCAAGTTTCAACTTTGTAGCATAAGCCGTTCTATAGATAGGAAAAACACCCCCCACCCCTGTACCATACTACCCCTATAAAAAATTTTATTTTTCCAACATGCTACTAATATAGCTCTATCCAAATACCAAGTTTCAGCTTTATATCATTATAGGTTGTCGAGATATTAAAATCGGAACTTTTTCCTTTTCACCCTCCCCCACCCTCACCCTCCCCCACCCACACCCTCTACACCCACACCTCCTAAATTTTGTTTTCCGCTAGGGGTCTATTAGGACTACTTCTGGTAAAAATTTTAAGCATCTATCTTAAACTGGTCTTGAGATATGATAAGTGATTTTTTTGAAAAATTCTTATCCCCTCCACTTTCATGCTCCACCGCCCCCTTAAAAAATTTTACTTTCATCAAACTTCATTTCTCAACCTTTATACACAAACCAAATTTTATTTATCTAGTACAATTGGTTCATGAGATATCGTAATCTAAAGCTTTTCACCCCCCACCCCCGTACGCCACTTCCCCCACTCAAATTTTTATTTCCGATCTATTCTCCTAGTATACTTACAGATATTCATTAAGTTTCAATTTTGTGACATTGACCGTTTAGGAGATATGGATTTTAGAATGTGTCGATCTCACCTTTTTTGCGTTTCGGACGCATTATTTTTCCCCCCACTCCCGAACCCCTTCACCTATATCGGCAATTTTTTTGCAAATGGGTCCACTACCGAAGCTCTATATAAATTCCAAATTTCAGTCTCCTAGCATAAGCGGTTGCTGAGATCTAGAAACCAAAATTTTCCGTCTAAAACGCTTCCCTCTCCTCCCCCCTTACACCACCACCCCACCAAATTTGGTCACATTAGGGGGCCAACCCACTGTACTCACGAAAAAAAATTCACTTAAATAGCTCATAGCGTTTGGGTGCTACGAGAATTCAAACAATTTTGCGTACACCGGTAGACGTACGGCGTACGGCGGACAGACGGACTGAAATTTTTTTTTGCTTTTTTCGTGTCTACTCGTCATGAAACGTGAAAAAAAAAATTTTGAGGGTAGCAAATTTTTTTTTTTAAAAATCGATAACAATACTGTATTATTGAAATAATAAAGTAAAAAACAAAAATTTGAGCCCAGGAGAGCGGAAGTTTATTTTGGGGGCGTGGAGTACGTATAGGGTACGTATGGGGTACGATCGTACCCGATACGTACCCCATACTGGGTATGAGCGCATAGGATGAGATTTTTACAAGTGACCACTTAAATTAAAATTAAAATTAAATTCAAATCCGCAAACAGATTTAAAAATACAAAAATTTGAGCCCAGGAGAGCGGAAATTCATTCGGGGGGCGTGGGGGGTACGTGGTGGGTACGAATCGTACCCACCACGTACCCCCCAATGGGTATGAGCGCATAGGCTGAGAATTTTACAAGTGACCACTTAAATTAAAATTAAAATTAAATTCAAATCCGCAAACAGATTTAAAAAAACAAAAATTTGAGCCCAGGAGAGCGGAAATTCATTCGGGGGGCGTGGGGGGTACGTGGTGGGTACGAATCGTACCCACCACGTACCCCCCAATGGGTATGAGCGCATAGGCTGAGATTTTTACAAGTGACCACTTAAATTAAAATTAAAATTAAATTCAAATCCGCAAACAGATTTAAAAAAACAAAAATTAGAGCCCAGGAGAGCGGAAGTTCATTTTGGGGGCGTGGAGTACGTATAGAGTACGTATGGGGTACGATCGTACCCCATACGTACCCCATACTGGGTATGAGCGTATAGGATGAGATTTTTACAAGTGACCACTTAAATTAAAATTAAAATTAAATTCAAATCCGCAAACAGATTTAAAAAAACAAAAATTTGAGCCCAGGAGAGCGGAAATTCATTCGGGGGGCGTGGGGGTACGTGGTGGGTACAAATCGTACCCACCACGTACCCCCCAATGGTTATGAGCGCATAGGCTGAGATTTTTACAAGTGACCACTTAAATTAAAATTCAAATTAAATTCAAATCCGCAAACAGATTTAAAAAAACAAAAATTTGAGCCCAGGAGAGCGGAAGTTCATTTTGGGGGCGTGGAGTACGTATAGGGTACGTATGGGGTACGATCGTACCCCATACGTACCCCATACTGGGTATGAGCGCATAGGATGAGATTTTTACAAGTGACCACTTAAATTAAAATTAAATTCAAATCCGCAAACAGATTTAAAAAAACAAAAATTTGAGCCCAGGAGAGCGGAAATTCATTCGGGGGGCGTGGGGGGTACGTGGTGGGTACGAATCGTACCCACCACGTACCCCCCAATGGGTATGAGCGCATAGGCTGAGATTTTTACAAGTGACCACTTAAATTAAAATTAAAATCAAATTCAAATCCGCAAACAGATTTAAAAAAACAAAAATTTGAGCCCAGGAGAGCGGAAATTCATTCGGGAGGCGTGGGGGGTACGTGGTGGGTACGAATCGTACCCACCACGTACCCCCAATGGGTATGAGCGCATAGGCTGAGATTTTTACAAGTGACCACTTAAATTAAAATTAAAATTAAATTCAAATCCGCAAACAGATTTAAAAAAACAAAAATTTGAGCCCAGGAGAGCGGAAATTCATTCGGGGGGCGTGGGGGGTACGTGGTGGGTACGAATCGTACCCACCACGTACCCCCCCTGGGTATGAGCGCATAGGATGAGATTTTTACAAGTGACCACTTAAATTAAAATTAAAATTAAATTCAAATCCGCAAACAGATTTAAAAAAACAAAAATTTGAGCCCAGGAGAGCGGAAATTCATTCGGGGGGCGTGGGGGGTACGTGGTGGGTACGAATCGTACCCACCACGTACCCCCCAATGGGTATGAGCGCATAGGCTGAGAATTTTACAAGTGACCACTTAAATTAAAATTAAAATTAAATTCAAATCCGCAAACAGATTTAAAAAAACAAAAATTTGAGCCCAGGAGAGCGGAAGTTCATTTTGGGGGCGTGGAGTACGTATAGGGTACGTATGGGGTACGATCGTACCCCATACGTACCCCATACTGGGTATGAGCGCATAGGATGAGATTTTTACAAGTGACCACTTAAATTAAAATTAAAATTAAATTCAAATCCGCAAACAGATTTAAAAAAACAAAAATTTGAGCCCAGGAGAGCGGAAATTCATTCGGGGGGCGTGGGGGGTACGTGGTGGGTACGAATCGTACCCACCACGTACCCCCCAATGGGTATGAGCGCATAGGCTGAGATTTTTACAAGTGACCACTTAAATTAAAATTAAAATTAAATTCAAATCCGCAAACAGATTTAAAAAAACAAAAATTTGAGCCCAGGAGAGCGGAAATTCATTCGGGGGGCGTGGGGGGTACGTGGTGGGTACGAATCGTACCCACCACGTACCCCCCAATGGGTATGAGCGCATAGGCTGAGATTTTTACAAGTGACCACTTAAATTAAAATTAAAATTAAATTCAAATCCGCAAACAGATTTAAAAAAACAAAAATTTGAGCCAAGGAGAGCGGAAGTTCATTTTGGGGGCGTGGAGTACGTATAGGGTACGTATGGGGTACGATCGTACCCCATACGTACCCCATACTGGGTATGAGCGCATAGGATGAGATTTTTACAAGTGACCACTTAAATTAAAATTAAAATTAAATTCAAATCCGCAAACAGATTTAAAAAACAAAAATTTGAGCCCAGGAGAGCGGAAATTCATTCGGGGGGCGTGGGGGGTACGTGGTGGGTACGAATCGTACCCACCACGTACCCCCCAATGGGTATGAGCGCATAGGCTGAGATTTTTACAAGTGACCACTTAAATTAAAATTAAAATTAAATTCAAATCCGCAAACAGATTTAAAAAAACAAAAATTTGAGCCCAGGAGAGCGGAAGTTCATTTTGGGGGGGTGGAGTACGTATAGGGTACGTATGGGGTACGATCGTACCCCATACGTACCCCATACTGGGTATGAGCGCATAGGATGAGATTTTTACAAGTGACCACTTAAATTAAAATTAAAATTAAATTCAAATCCGCAAACAGATTTAAAAAACAAAAATTTGAGCCCAGGAGAGCGGAAATTCATTCGGGGAGCGTGGGGGGTACGTGGTGGGTACGAATCGTACACACCACGTACCCCCCAATAGGTATGAGCGCAAAGGCTGAGATTTTTACAAGTGACCACTTAAATTAAAATTCAAATTAAATTCAAATCCGCAAACAGATTTAAAAAAACAAAAATTTGAGCCCAGGAGAGCGGAAGTTCATTCGGGAGGCGTGGGGGGTACGTGGTGGGTACGAATCGTACCCACCACGTACCCCCCAATGGGTATGAGCGCATAGGCTGAGATTTTTACAAGTGACCACTTAAATTAAAATTAAAATTAAATTCAAATCCGCAAACATATTTAAAAAAACAAAAATTTGAGCCCAGGAGAGCGGAAATTCATTCGGTGGGCGTGAAGGGTACGTGGTGAGTACGAATCGTACCCACCACGTAGCCCCCAATGGGTATGAGCGCATAGGCTGAGATTTTTACAAGTGACCACTTAAATTAAAATTAAAATTAAATTCAAATCCGCAAACAGATTTAAAAAAACAAAAATTTGAGCCCAGGAGAGCGGAAATTCATTCGGGGGGCGTGGGGGGTACGTGGTGGGTACGAATCGTACCCACCACGTACCCCCCAATGGGTATGAGCGCATAGGCTGAGATTTTTACAAGTGACCACTTAAATTAAAATTAAAATTAAATTCAAATCCGCAAACAGATTTAAAAAAACAAAAATTTGAGCCCAGGAGAGCGGAAGTTCATTTTGGGGGCGTGGAGTACGTATAGGGTACGTATGGGGTACGATCGTACCCCCCCCATACGTACCCCATACTGGGTATGAGCGCATAGGATAAGATTTTTACAAGTGACCACTTAAATTAAAATTAAAATTAAATTCAAATCCGCAAACAGATTTAAAAAACAAAAATTTGAGCCCAGGAGAGCGGAAATTCATTCGGGGGGCGTGGGGGGTACGTGGCGGGTACGAATCGTACCCACCACGTACCCCCCAATGGGTATGAGCGCATAGGCTGAGATTTTTACAAGTGACCACTTAAATTAAAATTCAAATTAAATTCAAATCCGCAAACAGATTTAAAAAAACAAAAATTTGAGCCCTGGAGAGCGGAAGTTCATTCGGGGGGCGTGGGGGGTACGTGGTGGGTACGAATCGTACCCACCACGTACCCCCCAATGGGTATGAGCGCATAGGCTGAGATTTTTACAAGTGACCACTTAAATTAAAATTAAAATTAAATTCAAATCCGCAAACAGATTTAAAAAAACAAAAATTTGAGCCCAGGAGAGCAAAAATTCATTCGGTGGGCGTGGGGGGTACGTGGTGAGTACGAATCGTACCCACCACGTACCCCCCAATGGGTATGAGCGCATAGGCTGAGATTTTTACAAGTGACCACTTAAATTAAAATTAAAATTAAATTCAAATCCGCAAACAGATTTAAAAAAACAAAAATTTGAGCCCAGGAGAGCGGAAGTTCATTTTGGGGGCGTGGAGTACGTATAGGGTACGTATGGGGTACGATAGTACCCCATACGTACCCCATACTGGGTATGAGCGCATAGGATGAGATTTTTACAAGTGACCACTTAAATTAAAATTAAAATTAAATTCAAATCCGCAAACAGATTTAAAAATATAAAAATTTGAGCCCAGGAGAGCGGAAGTTCATTTTGGGGGCGTGGAGTACGTATAGGGTACGTATGGGGTACGATCGTACCCCATACGTACCCCATACTGGGTATGAGCGCATAGGCTGAGATTTTTACAAGTGACCACTTAAATTAAAATTAAAATTAAATTCAAATCCGCAAACAGATTTAAAAAAACAAAAATTTGAGCCCAGGAGAGCGAAATTCATTCGGGGGGCGTGGGGGGTACGTGGTGGGTACGAAACGTACCCACCACGTACCCCCCAAGGGGTATGAGCGCATAGGCTGAGATTTTTTCAAGTGACCACTTAAATTAAAATTAAAATTAAATTCAAATCCGCAAACATATTTAAAAAAACAAAAATTTGAGCCCAGGAGAGCGGAAATTCATTCGGTGGGCGTGGGGGGTACGTGGTGAGTACGAATCGTACCCACCACGTAGCCCCCAATGGGTATGAGCGCATAGGCTGAGATTTTTACAAGTGACCACTTAAATTAAAATTAAAATTAAATTCAAATCCGCAAACAGATTTAAAAAAACAAAAATTTGAGCCCAGGAGAGCGGAAATTCATTCGGGGGGCGTGGGGGGTACGTGGTGGGTACGAATCGTACCCACCACGTACCCCCCAATGGGTATGAGCGCATAGGCTGAGATTTTTACAAGTGACCACTTAAATTAAAATTAAAATTAAATTCAAATCCGCAAACAGATTTAAAAAAACAAAAATTTGAGCCCAGGAGAGCGGAAGTTCATTTTGGGGGCGTGGAGTACGTATAGGGTACGTATGGGGTACGATCGTACCCCCCCCATACGTACCCCATACTGGGTATGAGCGCATAGGATGAGATTTTTACAAGTGACCACTTAAATTAAAATTAAAATTAAATTCAAATCCGCAAACAGATTTAAAAAACAAAAATTTGAGCCCAGGAGAGCGGAAATTCATTCGGGGGGCGTGGGGGGTACGTGGCGGGTACGAATCGTACCCACCACGTACCCCCCAATGGGTATGAGCGCATAGGCTGAGATTTTTACAAGTGACCACTTAAATTAAAATTCAAATTAAATTCAAATCCGCAAACAGATTTAAAAAAACAAAAATTTGAGCCCTGGAGAGCGGAAGTTCATTCGGGGGGCGTGGGGGGTACGTGGTGGGTACGAATCGTACCCACCACGTACCCCCCAATGGGTATGAGCGCATAGGCTGAGATTTTTACAAGTGACCACTTAAATTAAAATTAAAATTAAATTCAAATCCGCAAACAGATTTAAAAAAACAAAAATTTGAGCCCAGGAGAGCAAAAATTCATTCGGTGGGCGTGGGGGGTACGTGGTGAGTACGAATCGTACCCACCACGTACCCCCCAATGGGTATGAGCGCATAGGCTGAGATTTTTACAAGTGACCACTTAAATTAAAATTAAAATTAAATTCAAATCCGCAAACAGATTTAAAAAAACAAAAATTTGAGCCCAGGAGAGCGGAAGTTCATTTTGGGGGCGTGGAGTACGTATAGGGTACGTATGGGGTACGATCGTACCCCATACGTACCCCATACTGGGTATGAGCGCATAGGATGAGATTTTTACAAGTGACCACTTAAATTAAAATTAAAATTAAATTCAAATCCGCAAACAGATTTAAAAAACAAAAATTTGAGCCCAGGAGAGCGGAAATTCATTCGGGGAGCGTGGGGGGTACGTGGTGGGTACGAATCGTACACACCACGTACCCCCCAAGGGGTATGAGCGCATAGGCTGAGATTTTTTCAAGTGACCACTTAAATTAAAATTAAAATTAAATTCAAATCCGCAAACAGATTTAAAAAAACAAAAATTTGAGCCCAGGAGAGCGGAAATTCATTCGGGGGGCGTGGGGGGTACGTGGTGGGTACGAAACGTACCCACCACGTACCCCCCAAGGGGTATGAGCGCATAGGCTGAGATTTTTTCAAGTGACCACTTAAATTAAAATTAAAATTAAATTCAAATCCGCAAACAGATTTAAAAAAACAAAAATCTGAGCCCAGGAGAGCGGAAATTCATTCGGGGGGCGTGAGGGGTACGTGGTGGGTACGAATCGTACACACCACGTACCCCCCAATGGGTATGAGCGCATAGGCTGAGATTTTTACAAGTGACCACTTAAATTAAAATTAAAATTAAATTCAAATCCGCAAACAGATTTAAAAAAACAAAAATTTGAGCCCAGGAGAGCGAAATTCATTCGGGGGGCGTGGGGGGTACGTGGTGGGTACGAAACGTACCCACCACGTACCCCCCAAGGGGTATGAGCGCATAGGCTGAGATTTTTTCAAGTGACCACTTAAATTAAAATTAAAATTAAATTCAAATCCGCAAACAGATTTAAAAAAACAAAAATCTGAGCCCAGGAGAGCGGAAATTCATTCGGGGGGCGTGAGGGGTACGTGGTGGGTACGATTCGTACCCACCACGTACCCCCCAATGGCTATGAGCGCATAGGCTGAGATTTTTACAAGTGACCACTTAAATTAAAATTAAAATTAAATTCAAATCCGCAAACAGATTTAAAAAAACAAAAATTTGAGCCCAGGAGAGCGGAAGTTCATTTTGGGGGCGTGGAGTACGTATAGAGTACGTATGGGGTACGATCGTACCCCATACGTACCCCATACTGGGTATGAGCGCATAGGATGAGATTTTTACAAGTGACCACTTAAATTAAAATTAAAATTAAATTCAAATCCGCAAACAGATTTAAAAATACAAAAATTTGAGCCCAGGAGAGCGGAAGTTCATTTTGGGGGCGTGGAGTACGTATAGGGTACGTATGGGGTACGATCGTACCCCATACGTACCCCATACTGGGTATGAGCGCATAGGCTGAGATTTTTACAAGTGACCACTTAAATTAAAATTAAAATTAAATTCAAATCCGCAAACAGATTTAAAAAAACAAAAATTTGAGCCCAGGAGAGCGAAATTCATTCGGGGGGCGTGGGGGGTACGTGGTGGGTACGAAACGTACCCACCACGTACCCCCCAAGGGGTATGAGCGCATAGGCTGAGATTTTTTCAAGTGACCACTTAAATTAAAATTAAAATTAAATTCAAATCCGCAAACAGATTTAAAAAAACAAAAATTTGAGCCCAGGAGAGCGGAAATTCATTCGGGGGGCGTGGGGGGTACGTGGTGGGTACGAATCGTACCCACCACGTACCCCCCAATGGGTATGAGCGCATAGGCTGAGATTTTTACAAGTGACCACTTAAATTAAAATTAAAATTAAATTCAAATCCGCAAACAGATTTAAAAAAACAAAAATTTGAGCCCAGGAGAGCGGAAGTTCATTTTGAGGGCGTGGAGTACGTATAGGGTACGTATGGGGTACGATCGTACCCCATACGTACCCCATACTGGGTATGAGCGTATAGGATGAGATTTTTACAAGTGACCACTTAAATTAAAATTAAAATTAAATTCAAATCCGCAAACAGATTTAAAAAAACAAAAATTTGAGCCCAGGAGAGCGGAAATTCATTCGGGGGGCGTGGGGGGTACGTGGTGGGTACGAAACGTACATACCACGTACCCCCCAAGGGGTATGAGCGCATAGGCTGAGATTTTTACAAGTGACCACTTAAATTAAAATTAAAATTAAATTCAAATCCGCAAACAGATTTAAAAAAACAAAAATTTGAGCCCAGGAGAGCGGAAATTCATTCGGGGGGCGTGGGGGGTACGTGGTGGGTACGAATCGTACCCACCACGTACCCTCCAAGGGGTATGAGCGCATAGGCTGAGTTTTTTACAAGTGACCACTTAAATTAAAATTAAAATTAAATTCAAATCCGCAAACAGATTTAAAAAAACAAAAATTTGAGCCCAGGAGAGCGGAAATTCATTCGGGGGGCGTGGGGGTACGTGGTGGTTCCGAAACGTACCCACCACGTACCCCCCAAGGGGTATGAGCGCATAGGCTGAGTTTTTTACAAGTGACCACTTAAATTAAAATTAAAATTAAATTCAAATCCGCAAACAGATTTAAAAAAACAAAAATTTGAGCCCAGGAGAGCGGAAATTCATTCGGGGGGCGTGGGGGGTACGTGGTGGGTACGAATCGTACCCACCACGTACCCCCCAATGGGTATGAGCGCATAGGCTGAGATGTTTACAAGTGACCACTTAAATTAAAATTAAAATTAAATTCAAATCCGCAAACAGATTTAAAAAAACAAAAATTTGAGCCCAGGAGAGCGGAAGTTCATTTTGGGGGCGTGGAGTACGTATAGGGTACGTATGGGGTAGGATCGTACCCACCACGTAGCCCCCAATGGGTATGAGCGCATAGGCTGAGATTTTTACAAGTGACCACTTAAATTAAAATTAAAATTAAATTCAAATCCGCAAACAGATTTAAAAAAACAAAAATTTGAGCCCAGGAGAGCGGAAATTCATTCGGGGGGCGTGGGGGGTACGTGGTGGGTACGAATCGTACCCACCACGTACCCCCCAATGGGTATGAGCGCATAGGCTGAGATTTTTACAAGTGACCACTTAAATTAAAATTAAAATTAAATTCAAATCCGCAAACAGATTTAAAAAAACAAAAATTTGAGCCCAGGAGAGCGGAAGTTCATTTTGGGGGCGTGGAGTACGTATAGGGTACGTATGGGGTAGGATCGTACCCCATACGTACCCCATACTGGGTATGAGCGCATAGGATGAGATTTTTACAAGTGACCACTTAAATTAAAATTAAAATTAAATTCAAATCCGCAAACAGATTTAAAAAAACAAAAATTTGAGCCCAGGAGAGCGGAAATTCATTCGGGGGGCGTGGGGGGTACGTGGTGGGTACGAATCGTACCCACCACGTACCCCCCAATGGGTATGAGCGCATAGGCTGAGATTTTTACAAGTGACCACTTAAATTAAAATTAAAATTAAATTCAAATCCGCAAACAGATTTAAAAAAACAAAAATTTGAGCCCAGGAGAGCGGAAGTTCATTTTGGGGGCGTGGAGTACGTATAGGGTACGTATGGGGTACGATCGTACCCCATACGTACCCCATACTGGGTATGAGCGCATAGGATGAGATTTTTACAAGTGACCACTTAAATTAAAATTAAAATTAAATTCAAATCCGCAAACAGATTTAAAAAAACAAAAATTTGAGCCCAGGAGAGCGGAAATTCATTCGGGGGGCGTGGGGGGTACGTGGTGGGTACGAATCGTACCCACCACGTACCCCCCAATGGTTATGAGCGCATAGGCTGAGATTTTTACAAGTGACCACTTAAATTAAAATTCAAATTAAATTCAAATCCGCAAACAGATTTAAAAAAACAAAAATTTGAGCCCAGGAGAGCGGAAGTTCATTTTGGGGGCGTGGAGTACGTATAGGGTACGTATGGGGTACGATCGTACCCCATACGTACCCCATACTGGGTATGAGCGCATAGGATGAGATTTTTACAAGTGACCACTTAAATTAAAATTAAAATTAAATTCAAATCCGCAAACAGATTTAAAAAAACAAAAATTTGAGCCCAGGAGAGCGGAAATTCATTCGGGGGGCGTGGGGGGTACGTGGTGGGTACGAATCGTACCCACCACGTACCCCCCAATGGGTATGAGCGCATAGGCTGAGATTTTTACAAGTGACCACTTAAATTAAAATTAAAATTAAATTCAAATCCGCAAACAGATTTAAAAAAACAAAAATTTGAGCCCAGGAGAGCGGAAGTTCATTTTGGGGGCGTGGAGTACGTATAGGGTACGTATGGGGTACGATCGTACCCCATACGTACCCCATACTGGGTATGAGCGCATAGGATGAGATTTTTACAAGTGAACACTTAAATTAAAATTAAAATTAAATTCAAATCCGCAAACAGATTTAAAAAAACAAAAATTTGAGCCCAGGAGAGCGGAAATTCATTCGGGGGGCGTGGGGGGTACGTGGTGGGTACGAATCGTACCCACCACGTACCCCCCAATGGGTATGAGCGCATAGGCTGAGATTTTTACAAGTGACCACTTAAATTAAAATTAAAATTAAATTCAAATCCGCAAACAGATTTAAAAAAACAAAAATTTGAGCCCAGGAGAGCGGAAGTTCATTTTGGGGGCGTGGAGTACGTATAGGGTACGTATGGGGTACGATCGTACCCCATACGTACCCCATACTGGGTATGAGCGCATAGGATGAGATTTTTACAAGTGACCACTTAAATTAAAATTAAAATTAAATTCAAATCCGCAAACAGATTTAAAAAACAAAAATTTGAGCCCAGGAGAGCGGAAATTCATTCGGGGGGCGTGGGGGGTACGTGGTGGGTACGAATCGTACCCACCACGTACCCCCCAATGGGTATGAGCGCATAGGCTGAGATTTTTACAAGTGACCACTTAAATTAAAATTAAAATTAAATTCAAATCCGCAAACAGATTTAAAAAAACAAAAATTTCAGCCCAGGAGAGCGGAAATTCATTCGGTGGGCGTGGGGGGTACGTGGTGAGTACGAATCGTACCCACCACGTACCCCCCAATGGGTATGAGCGCATAGGCTGAGATTTTTACAAGTGACCACTTAAATTAAAATTAAAATTAAATTCAAATCCGCAAACAGATTTAAAAAAACAAAAATTTGAGCCCAGGAGAGCGGAAATTCATTCGGGGGGCGTGGGGGGTACGTGGTGGGTACGAATCGTACCCACCACGTACCCCCCAATGGGTATGAGCGCATAGGCTGAGATTTTTACAAGTGAACACTTAAATTAAAATTAAAATTAAATTCAAATCCGAAAACAGATTTAAAAAAACAAAAATTTGAGCCCAGGAGAGCGGAAGTTCATTTTGGGGGCGTGGAGTACGTATAGGGTACGTATGGGGTACGATCGTACCCCATACGTACCCCATACTGGGTATGAGCGCATAGGATGAGATTTTTACAAGTGACCACTTAAATTAAAATTAAAATTAAATTCAAGTCCGCAAACAGATTTAAAAAACAAAAATTTGAGCCCAGGAGAGCGGAAATTCATTCGGGGGGCGTGGGGGGTACGTGGTGGGTACGAATCGTACCCACCACGTACCCCCCAATAGGTATGAGCGCATAGGCTGAGATTTTTACAAGTGACCACTTAAATTAAAATTCAAATTAAATTCAAATCCGCAAACAGATTTAAAAAAACAAAAATTTGAGCCCAGGAGAGCGGAAGTTCATTTTGGGGGCGTGGAGTACGTATAGGGTACGTATGGGGTACGATCGTACCCCATACGTACCCCATACTGGGTATGAGCGCATAGGATGAGATTTTTACAAGTGACCACTTAAATTAAAATTAAAATTAAATTCAAATCCGCAAACAGATTTAAAAAACAAAAATTTGAGCCCAGGAGAGCGGAAATTCATTCGGGGGGCGTGGGGGGTACGTGGTGGGTACGAATCGTACCCACCACGTACCCCCCAATGGGTATGAGCGCATAGGCTGAGATTTTTACAAGTGACCACTTAAATTAAAATTAAAATTAAATTCAAATCCGCAAACAGATTTAAAAAAACAAAAATTTGAGCCCAGGAGAGCGGAAATTCATTCGGGGGGCGTGGGGGGTACGCGGTGGGTACGAATCGTACCCACCACGTACCCCCCAATGGGTATGAGCGCATAGGCTGAGATTTTTACAAGTGACCACTTAAATTAAAATTAAAATTAAATTCAAATCCGCAAACAGATTTAAAAAAACAAAAATTTGAGCCCAGGAGAGCGGAAATTCATTCGGTGGGCGTGGGGGGTACGTGGTGAGTACGAATCGTACCCACCACGTACCCCCCAATGGGTATGAGCGCATAGGCTGAGATTTTTACAAGTGACCACTTAAATTAAAATTAAAATTAAATTCAAATCCGCAAACAGATTTAAAAAAACAAAAATCTGAGCCCAGGAGAGCGGAAATTCATTCGGGGGGCGTGGGGGGTACGTGGTGGGTACGAATCGTACCCACCACGTACCCCCCAATGGGTATGAGCGCATAGGCTGAGATTTTTACAAGTGAACACTTAAATTAAAATTAAAATTAAATTCAAATCCGCAAACAGATTTAAAAAAACAAAAATTTGAGCCCAGGAGAGCGGAAGTTCATTTTGGGGGCGTGGAGTACGTATAGGGTACGTATGGGGTACGATCGTACCCCATACGTACCCCATACTGGGTATGAGCGCATAGGATGAGATTTTTACAAGTGACCACTTAAATTAAAATTAAAATTAAATTCAAATCCGCAAACAGATTTAAAAAAACAAAAATTTGAGCCCAGGAGAGCGGAAATTCATTCGGGGGGCGTGGGGGGTACGTGGTGCGTACGAATCGTACCCACCATGTACCCCCCAATGGGTATGAGCGCATAGGCTGAGATTTTTACAAGTGACCACTTAAATTAAAATTAAAATTAAATTCAAATCCGCAAACAGATTTAAAAAAACAAAAATTTGAGCCCAGGAGAGCGGAAGTTCATTTTGGGGGCGTGGAGTACGTACAGGGTACGTATGGGGTACGATCGTACCCCATACTGGGTATGAGCGCATAGGATGAGATTTTTACAAGTGACCACTTAAATTAAAATTAAAATTAAATTCAAATCCGCAAACAGATTTAAAAAAACAAAAATTTGAGCCCAGGAGAGCGGAAGTTCATTTTGGGGGCGTGGAGTACGTATAGGGTACGTATGGGGTACGATCGTACCCCATACGTACCCCATACTGGGTATGAGCGCATAGGCTGACATTTTTACAAGTGACCACTTAAATTAAAATTAAAATTAAATTCAAATCCGCAAACAGATTTAAAAAAACAAAAATTTGAGCCCAGGAGAGCGGAAATTCATTCGGGGATCGTGGGGGGTACGTGGTGGGTACGAAACGTACCCACCACGTACCCCCCAAGGGGTATGAGCGCATAGGCTGAGATTTTTACAAGTGACCACTTAAATTAAAATTAAAATTAAATTCAAATCCGCAAACAGATTTAAAAAAACAAAAATTTGAGCCCAGGAGAGCGGAAATTCATTCGGGGGGCGTGGGGGGTACGTGGTGGGTACGAATCGTACCCACCACGTACCCCCCAATGGGTATGAGCGCATAGGCTGAGATTTTTACAAGTGACCACTTAAATTAAAATTAAAATTAAATTCAAATCCGCAAACAGATTTAAAAAAACAAAAATTTGAGCCCAGGAGAGCGGAAGTTCATTTTGGGGGCGTGGAGTACGTATAGGGTACGTATGGGGTACGATCGTACCCCATACGTACCCCATACTGGGTATGAGCGCATAGGATGAGATTTTTACAAGTGACCACTTAAATTAAAATTAAAATTAAAATTAAATTCAAATCCGCAAACAGATTTAAAAAAACAAAAATTTGAGCCCAGGAGAGCGGAAATTCATTCGGGGGGCGTGGGGGGTACATGGTGGGTACGAATCGTACCCACCACGTACCCCCCAATGGGTATGAGCGCATAGGCTGAGATTTTTACAAGTGACCACTTAAATTAAAATTAAAATTAAATTCAAATCCGCAAACAGATTTAAAAAAACAAAAATTTAAGCCCAGGAGAGCGGAAGTTCATTTTGGGGGCGTGGAGTACGTATAGGGTACGTATGGGGTACGATCGTACCCCATACGTACCCCATACTGGGTATGAGCGCATAGGCTGACATTTTTGCAAGTGACCACTTAAATTAAAATTAAAATTAAATTCAAATCCGCAAACAGATTTAAAAAAACAAAAATTTGAGCCCAGGAGAGCGGAAATTCATTCGGGGAGCGTGGGGGGTACGTGGTGGGTACGAAACGTACCCACCACGTACCCCCAAAGGGGTATGAGCGCATAGGCTGAGATTTTTACAAGTGACCACTTAAATTAAAATTAAAATTAAATTCAAATCCGCAAACAGATTTAAAAAAACAAAAATTTGAGCCCAGGAGAGCGGAAATTCATTCGGGGGGCGTGGGGGTACGTGGTGGGTACGAATCGTACCCACCATGTACCCCCCAATGGGTATGAGCGCATAGGCTGAGATTTTTACAAGTGACCACTTAAATTAAAATTAAAATTAAATTCAAATCCGCAAACAGATTTAAAAAAACAAAAATTTGAGCCCAGGAGAGCGGAAGTTCATTTTGGGGGCGTGGAGTACGTATAGGGTACGTATGGGGTACGATCGTACCCCATACGTACCCCATACTGGGTATGAGCGCATAGGCTGAGATTTTTACAAGTGACCACTTAAATTAAAATTAAAATTAAATTCAAATCCGCAAACAGATTTAAAAAAACAAAAATTTGAGCCCAGGAGAGCGGAAATTCATTCGGGGAGCGTGAGGGGTACGTGGTGGGTACGAAACGTACCCACCACGTACCCCCCAAGGGGTATGAGCGCATAGGCTGAGATTTTTATAAGTGACCACTTAAATTAAAATTAAAATTAAATTCAAATCCGCAAACAGATTTAAAAAAACAAAAATTTGAGCCCAGGAGAGCGGAAGTTCATTTTGGGGGCGTGGAGTACGTATAGGGTACGTATGGGGTACGATCGTACCCCATACGTACCCCATACTGGGTATGAGCGCATAGGATGAGATTTTTACAAGTGACCACTTAAATTAAAATTAAAATTAAATTCAAATCCGCAAACAGATTTAAAAAAACAAAAATTTGAGCCCAGGAGAGCGGAAATTCATTCGGGGGGCGTGGGGGGTACGTGGTGCATACGAATCGTACCCACCACGTACCCTCCAATGGGTATGAGCGCATAGGCTGAGATTTTTACAAGTGACCACTTAAATTAAAATTAAAATTAAATTCAAATCCGCAAACAGATTTAAAAAAACAAAAATTTGAGCCCAGGAGAGCGGAAGTTCATTTTGGGGGCGTGGAGTACGTATAGGGTACGTATGGGGTACGATCGTACCCCATACGTACCCCATACTGGGTATGAGCGCATAGGCTGAGATTTTTACAAGTGACCACTTAAATTAAAATTAAAATTAAATTCAAATCCGCAAACAGATTTAAAAAAACAAAAATTTGAGCCCAGGAGAGCGGAAATTCATTCGGGGAGCGTGAGGGGTACGTGGTGGGTACGAAACGTACCCACCACGTACCCCCCAAGGGGTATGAGCGCATAGGCTGAGATTTTTACAAGTGACCACTTAAATTAAAATTAAAATTAAATTCAAATCCGCAAACAGATTTAAAAAAACAAAAATTTGAGCCCAGGAGAGCGGAAGTTCATTTTGGGGGCGTGGAGTACGTATAGGGTACGTATGGGGTACGATCGTACCCCATACGTACCCCATACTGGGTATGAGCGCATAGGATGAGATTTTTACAAGTGACCACTTAAATTGAAATTAAAATTAAATTCAAATCCGCAAACAGATTTAAAAAAACAAAAATTTGAGCCCAGGAGAACGGAAATTCATTCGGGGGGCGTGGGGGGTACGTGGTGCGTACGAATCGTACCCACCACGTACCCTCCAATGGGTATGAGCGCATAGGCTGAGATTTTTACAAGTGACCACTTAAATTAAAATTAAAATTAAATTCAAATCCGCAAACAGATTTAAAAAAACAAAAATTTGAGCCCAGGAGAGCGGAAGTTCATTTTGGGGGCGTGGAGTACGTATAGGGTACGTATGGGGTACGATCGTACCCCATACGTACCCCATACTGGGTATGAGCGCATAGGCTGAGATTTTTACAAGTGACCACTTAAATTAAAATTAAAATTAAATTCAAATCCGCAAACAGATTTAAAAAAACAAAAATTTGAGCCCAGGAGAGCGGAAATTCATTCGGGGGGCGTGGAGTACGTATAGGGTACGTATGGGGTACGATCGTACCCCATACGTACCCCATACTGGGTATGAGCGCATAGGCTGAGATTTTTACAAGTGACCACTTAAATTAAAATTAAAATTAAATTCAAATCCGCAAACAGATTTAAAAAAACAAAAATTTGAGCCCAGGAGAGCGGAAGTTCATTTTGGGGGCGTGGAGTACGTACAGGGTACGTATGGGGTACGATCGTACCCCATACGTACCCCATACTGGGTATGAGCGCATAGGCTGAGATTTTTACAAGTGACCACTTAAATTAAAATTAAAATTAAATTCAAATCCGCAAACAGATTTAAAAAAACAAAAATTTGAGCCCAGGAGAGCGGAAATTCATTCGGGGAGCGTGGGGGGTACGTGGTGGGTACGAAACGTACCCACCACGTACCCCCCAAGGGGTATGAGCGCATAGGCTGAGATTTTTACAAGTGACCACTTAAATTAAAATTAAAATTAAATTCAAATCCGCAAACAGATTTAAAAAAACAAAAATTTGAGCCCAGGAGAGCGGAAGTTCATTTTGGGGGCGTGGAGTACGTACAGGGTACGTATGGGGTACGATCGTACCCCATACGTACCCCATACTGGGTATGAGCGCATAGGATGAGATTTTTACAAGTGACCACTTAAATTAAAATTAAAATTAAATTCAAATCCGCAAACAGATTTAAAAAAACAAAAATTTGAGCCCAGGAGAGCGGAAGTTCATTTTGGGGGCGTGGAGTACGTATAGGGTACGTTTGGGGTACGATCGTACCCCATACGTACCCCATACTGGGTATGAGCGCATAGGCTGAGATTTTTACAAGTGACCACTTAAATTAAAATTAAAATTAAATTCAAATCCGCAAACAGATTTAAAAAAACAAAAATTTGAGCCCAGGAGAGCGGAAATTCATTCGGGGGGCGTTAGGGGTACGTGGTGGGTACGAAACGTACCCACCACGTACCCCCCAAGGGGTATGAGCGCATAGGCTGAGATTTTTACAAGTGACCACTTAAATTAAAATTCAAATTAAATTCAAATCCGCAAACAGATTTAAAAAACAAAAATTTGAGCCCAGGAGAGCGGAAATCCATTCGGGGGGCGTGGGGGGTACGTGGTGGGTACGAATCGTACCCACCACGTACCCCCCAATGGGTATGAGCGCATAGGCTGAGATTTTTACAAGTGAACACTTAAATTAAAATTAAAATTAAATTCAAATCCGCAAACAGATTTAAAAAACAAAAATTTGAGCCCAGGAGAGCGGAAATTCATTCGGGGGGCGCGAAGGGTGCGTGGTGGGTACGAATCGTACCCATAACGTACCCCCCAATGGGTATGAGCGCATAGGCTGAGATTTTTACAAGTGACCACTTAAATTAAAATTAAAACTAAATTCAAATCCGCAAACAGATTTAAAAAAACAAAAATTTGAGCCCAGGAGAGCGGAAGTTCATTTTGGGAGCGTGGAGTACGTATAGGGTACGTATGCGGTACGATCGTACCCCATACGTACCCCATACTGGGTATGAGCGCATAGGCTGAGATTTTTACAAGTGACCACTTAAATTAAAATTAAAATTAAATTCAAATCCGCAAACAGATTTAAAAAAACAAAAATTTGATCCCAGGAGAGCGGAAGTTCATTTTGGGGGCGTGGAGTACGTATAGGGTACGTATGGGGTACGATCGTACCCCATACGTACCCCATACTGGGTACGAGCGCATAGGCTGAGATTTTTACAAGTGACCACTTAAATTAAAATTAAAATTAAATTCAAATCCGCAAACAGATTTAAAAAAACAAAAAATTGAGCCCAGGAGAGCGGAAATTCATTCGGGGAGCGTGGGGGGTACGTGGTGGGTACGAAACGTACCCACCACGTACCCCCCAAGGGGTATGAGCGCATAGGCTGAGATTTTTACAAGTGACCACTTAAATTAAAATTCAAATTAAATTCAAATCCGCAAACAGATTTAAAAAACAAAAATTTGAGCCCAGGAGAGCGGAAATTCATTCGGGGGGCGTGGGGGTACGTGGTGGGTACGAAACGTACCCACCACGTACCCCCCAAGGGGTATGAGCGCATAGGCTGAGATTTTTACAAGTGACCACTTAAATTAAAATTCAAATTAAATTCAAATCCGCAAACAGATTTAAAAAAACAAAAATTTGAGCCCAGGTGAGCGGAAATCCATTCGGGGGGCGTGGGGGGTACGTGGTGGGTACGAATCGTACCCACCACGTACCCCCCAATGGGTATGAGCGCATAGGCTGAGATTTTTACAAGTGACCACTTAAATTAAAATTCAAATTAAATTCAAATCCGCAAACAGATTTAAAAAACAAAAATTTGAGCCCAGGAGAGCGGAAATTCATTCGGGGGGCGTGGGGGTACGTGGTGGGTACGAAACGTACCCACCACGTACCCCCCAAGGGGTATGAGCGCATAGGCTGAGATTTTTACAAGTGACCACTTAAATTAAAATTCAAATTAAATTCAAATCCGCAAACAGATTTAAAAAAACAAAAAATTGAGCCCAGGAGAGCGGAAATTCATTCGGGGAGCGTGGGGGGTACGTGGTGGGTACGAAATGTACCCACCACGTACCCCCCAAGGGGTATGAGCGCATAGGCTGAGATTTTTACAAGTGACCACTTAAATTAAAATTCAAATTAAATTCAAATCCGCAAACAGATTTAAAAAAACAAAAATTTGAGCCCAGGAGAGCGGAAATCCATTCGGGGGGCGTGGGGGGTACGTGGTGGGTACGAATCGTACCCACCACGTACCCCCCAATGGGTATGAGCGCATAGGCTGAGATTTTTACATGTGACCACTTAAATTAAAATTCAAATTAAATTCAAATCCGCAAACAGATTTAAAAAAACAAAAATTTGAGCCCAGGAGAGCGGAAATCCATTCGGGGGGCGTGGGGGGTACGTGGTGGGTACGAAACGTACCCACCACGTACCCCCCAAGGGCTATGAGCGCATAGGCTGAGATTTTTACAAGTGACCACTTAAATTAAAATTAAAATTAAATTCAAATCCGCAAACAGATTTAAAAAAACAAAAATTTGAGCCCAGGAGAGCGGAAGTTCATTTTGGGGGCGTGGAGTACGTATAGGGTACGTATGGGGTACGATCGTACCCCATACGTACCCCATACTGGGTATGAGCGCATAGGCTGAGATTTTTACAAGTGACCATTTAAATTAAAATTAAAATTAAATTCAAATCCGCAAACAGATTTAAAAAAACAAAAATTTGATCCCAGGAGAGCGGAAATTTATTCGGGGGGCGTGGGGGGTACGTGGTGGGTACGAATCGTACCCACCACGTACCCCCCAATGGGTATGAGCGCATAGGCTGAGATTTTTACAAGTGACCACTTAAATTAAAATTAAAATTAAATTCAAATCCGCAAACAGATTTAAAAAAACAAAAATTTGAGCCCAGGAGAGCGGAAATTCATTCGGGGGGCGTGGGGGGTACGTGGTGGGTACGAATCGTACCCACCACGTACCCCCCAATGGGTATGAGCGCATAGGCTGAGATTTTTACAAGTGACCACTTAAATTAAAATTAAAATTAAATTCAAATCCGCAAACAGATTTAAAAAAACAAAAATTTGAGCCCCGGAGAGCGGAAGTTCATTTTGGGGGCGTGGAGTACGTATAGGGTACGTATGGGGTACGATCGTACCCCATACGTACCCCATACTGGGTATGGGCACATAGGCTGAGATTTTTACAAGTGACCACTTAAATTAAAATTAAATTCAAATCCGCAAACAGATTTAAAAAAACAAAAATTTGAGCCCAGGAGAGCGGAAATTCATTCGGGGGGCGTGGGGGTACGTGGTGGGTACGAAACGTACCCACCACGTACCCCCCAAGGGGTATGAGCGCATAGGCTGAGATTTTTACAAGTGACCACTTAAATTAAAATTAAAATTAAATTCAAATCCGCAAACAGATTTAAAAAACAAAAATTTGAGCCCAGGAGAGCGGAAATTCATTCGGGGGCGTGGAGGATACGTGGTGGGTACGAATCGTACCCACCACGTGCCCCCCAATGGGTATGAGCGCATAGGCTGAGATTTTTACAAGTGACCACTTAAATTAAAATTAAAATTAAATTCAAATCCGCAAACAGATTTAAAAAAACAAAAATTTGAGCCCCGGAGAGCGGAAGTTCATTTTGGGGGCGTGGAGTACGTATAGGGTACGTATGCGGTACGATCGTACCCCATACGTACCCCATACTGGGTATGGGCACATAGGCTGAGATTTTTACAAGTGACCACTTAAATTAAAATTAAAATTAAATTCAAATCCGCAAACAGATTTAAAAAAACAAAAATTTGAGCCCAGGAGAGCGGAAATTCATTCGGGGGGCGTGGGGGTACGTGGTGGGTACGAAACGTACCCACCACGTACCCCCCAAGGGGTATGAGCGCATAGGCTGAGATTTTTACAAGTGACCACTTAAATTAAAATTCAAATTAAATTCAAATCCGCAAACAGATTTAAAAAAACAAAAATTTGAGCCCAGGAGAGCGGAAGTTCATTTTGGGGGCGTGGAGTACGTATAGGGTACGTATACGGTACGATCGTACCCCATACGTACCCCATACTGGGTATGAGAGCATAGGATGAGATTTTTACAAGTGACCACTTAAATTAAAATTAAAATTAAATTCAAATCCGCAAACAGATTTAAAAAAACAAAAATTTGAGCCCTGGAGAGCGGAAATTCATTCGGGGGGCGTGGGGGGTACGTGGTGGGTACGAAACGTACCCACCACATATCCCCCAAGGGGTATGAGCGCATAGGCTGAGATTTTTACAAGTGACCACTTAAATTAAAATTCAAATTAAATTCAAATCTGCAAACAGATTTAAAAAAACAAAAATTTGAGCCCAGGAGCGCGGAAGTTCATTTTGGGGGCGTGGAGTACGTATAGGGTACGTATACGGTACGATCGTACCCCATACGTACCCCATACTGGGTATGAGCGCATAGGATGAGATTTTTACAAGTGAGCACTTAAATTAAAATTAAAATTAAATTCAAATCCGCAAACAGATTTAAAAAAACAAAAATTTGAGCCCAGGAGAGCGGAAATTCATTCGGGGGGCGTGGGGGGTACGTGGTGGGTACGAATCGTACCCACCACGTACCCCCCAATGGGTATGAGCGCATAGGCTGAGATTTTTACAAGTGACCACTTAAATTAAAATTAAAATTAAATTCAAATCCGCAAACAGATTTAAAAAACAAAAATTTGAGCCCAGGAGAGCGGAAATTCATTCGGGGGGCGTGGGGGGTACGTGGTGGGTACGAATCGTACCCACCACGTACCCCCCAATGGGTATGAGCGCATAGGCTGAAATTTTTACAAGTGACCACTTAAATTAAAATTAAAATTAAATTCAAATCTGCAAACAGATTTAAAAAAACAAAAATTTGAGCCCAGGAGAGCGGAAATTCATTCGGGGGGCGTGGGGGGTACGTGGTGGGTACGAAACGTACCCACCACGTACCCCCCAAGGGGTATGAGCGCATAGGCTGAGATTTTTACAAGTGACCACTTAAATTAAAATTAAAATTAAATTCAAATCCGCAAACAGATTTAAAAAAACAAAAATTTGAGCCCACGAGAGCGGAAATTCATTCGGGGGGCGTGGGGGGTAGGTGGTGGGTACGAATCGTACCCACCACGTACCCCCCGCATAGGCTGAGATTTTTACAAGTGACCACTTAAATTAAAATTAAAATTAAATTCAAATCCGCAAACAGATTTAAAAAACAAAAATTTGAGCCCAGGAGAGCGGAAATTCATTCGGGGGGCGTGGAGGGTACGTGGTGGGTACGAATCGTACCCACCACGTACCCCCCAATGGGTATGAGTGCATAGGCTGAGATTTTTACAAGTGACCACTTAAATTAAAATTAAAATTAAATTCAAATCCGCAAACAGATTTAAAAAAACAAAAATTTGAGCCCCGGAGAGCGGAAGTTCATTTTGGGGGCGTGGAGTACGTATAGGGTACGTATGGGGTACGATCGTACCCCATACGTACCCCATACTGGGTATGAGCGCGTAGGCTGAGATTTTTACAAGTGACCACTTAAATTAAAATTTAAATTAAATTCAAATCCGCAAACAGATTTAAAAAAACAAAAATTTGAGCCCAGGAGAGCGGAAATTCATTCGGGGGGCGTGGGGGGTACGTGGTGGGTACGAATCGTACCCACCACGTACCCCCCAATGGGTATGAGCGCATAGGCTGAGATTTTTACAAGTTACCACTTAAATTAAAATTCAAATTAAATTCAAATCCGCAAACAGATTTAAAAAAACAAAAATTTGAGCCCAGGAGAGCGGAAATTCATTCGGGGGGCGTGGGGGGTAGGTGGTGGGTACGAATCGTACCCACCACGTACCCCCCGCATAGGCTGAGATTTTTACAAGTGACCACTTAAATTAAAATTAAAATTAAATTCAAATCCGCAAACAGATTTAAAAAACAAAAATTTGAGCCCAGGAGAGCGGAAATTCATTCGGGGGGCGTGGAGGGTACGTGGTGGGTACGAATCGTACCCACCACGTACCCCCCAATGGGTATGAGCGCATAGGCTGAGATTTTTACAAGTGACCACTTAAATTAAAATTAAAATTAAATTCAAATCCGCAAACAGATTTAAAAAAACAAAAATTTGAGCCCAGGAGAGCGGAAATTCATTCGGGGGGCGTGGGGGGTACGTGGTGGGTACGAATCGTACCCACCACGTACCCCCCAATGGGTATGAGCGCATAGGCTGAGATTTTTACAAGTGACCACTTAAATTAAAATTAAAATTAAATTCAAATCCGCAAACAGATTTAAAAAAACAAAAATTTTAGCCCAGGAGAGCGGAAATTCATTCGGGGGGCGTGGGGGGTACGTGGTGGGTACGAAACGTACCCACCACGTACCCCCCAAGGGGTATGAGCGCATAGGCTGAGATTTTTACAAGTGACCACTTAAATTAAAATTAAAATTAAATTCAAATCCGCAAACAGATTTAAAAAAACAAAAATTTGAGCCCAGGAGAGCGGAAATTCATTCGGGGGGCGTGGAGTACGTATAGGGTACGTATGGGGTACGATCGTACCCCATACTGGGTATGAGCGCATAGGCTGAGATTTTTACAAGTGACCACTTAAATTAAAATTAAAATTAAATTCAAATCCGCAAACAGATTTAAAAAAACAAAAATTTGAGCCCAGGAGAGCGGAAATTCATTCGGGGGGCGTGGAGTACGTATAGGGTACGTATGGGGTACGTACCCCATACTGCGTATGAGCGCATAGGCTGAGATTTTTACAAGTGACCACTTAAATTAAAATTAAAATTAAATTCAAATCCGCAAACAGATTTAAAAAAAACAAAAATTTGAGCCCTGGAGAGCGGAAATTCATTTTGGGGGCGTGGAGTACGTATAGGGTACGTATGGGGTACGATCGTACCCCATACGTACCCCATACTGGGTATGAGCGCGTAGGCTGAGATTTTTACAAGTGACCACTTAAATTAAAATTTAAATTAAATTCAAATCCGCAAACAGATTTAAAAAAACAAAAATTTGAGCCCAGGAGAGCGGAAATTCATTCGGGGGGCGTGGGGGGTACGTGGTGGGTACGAATCGTACCCACCACGTACCCCCCAATGGGTATGAGCGCATAGGCTGAGATTTTTACAAGTGACCACTTAAATTAAAATTCAAATTAAATTCAAATCCGCAAACAGATTTAAAAAAACAAAAATTTGAGCCCAGGAGAGCGGAAATTCATTCGGGGGGCGTGGGGGGTAGGTGGTGGGTACGAATCGTACCCACCACGTACTCCCCGCATAGGCTGAGATTTTTACAAGTGACCACTTAAATTAAAATTAAAATTAAATTCAAATCCGCAAACAGATTTAAAAAAACAAAAATTTGAGCCCAGGAGAGCGGAAATTCATTCGGGGGGCGTGGAGTAAGTAAAGGGTACGTATGGGGTACGATCGTACCCCATACGTACCCCATACTGGGTACGAGCGCATAGGCTGAGATTTTTACAAGTGACCACTTAAATTAAAATTAAAATTAAATTCAAATCCGCAAACAGATTTAAAAAAACAAAAATTTGAGCCCAGGAGAGCGGAAATTCATTCGGGGGGCGTGGGGGGTACGTGGTGGGTACGAATCGTACCCACCACGTACCCCCCAATGGGTATGAGCGCATAGGCTGAGATTTTTACAAGTGACCACTTAAATTAAAATTAAAATTAAATTCAAATCCGCAAACAGATTTAAAAAAACAAAAATTTGAGCCCAGGAGAGCGGAAATTCATTCGGGGGGCGTGGGGGGTACGTGGTGGGTACGAATCGTACCCACCACGTACCCCCCAATGGGTATGAGCGCATAGGCTGAGATTTTTACAAGTGACCACTTAAATTAAAATTAAAATTAAATTCAAATCCGCAAACAGATTTAAAAAAACAAAAATTTGAGCCCAGGAGAGCGGAAATTCATTCGGGGGGCGTGGGGGTACGTGGTGGGTACGAAACGTACCCACCACGTACCCCCCAAGGGGTATGAGCGCATAGGCTGAAATTTTTACAAGTAACCACTTAAATTAAAATTCAAATTAAATTCAAATCCGCAAACAGATTTAAAAAAACAAAAATTTGAGCCCAGGAGAGCGGAAATTCATTTTGGGAGCGTGGAGTACGTATAGGGTACGTATGGGGTACGTACCCCATACTGCGTATGAGCGCATAGGCTGAGATTTTTACAAGTGACCACTTAAATTAAAATTAAAATTAAATTCAAATCCGCAAACAGATTTAAAAAAAACAAAAATTTGAGCCCTGGAGAGCGGAAATTCATTTTGGGGGCGTGGAGTACGTATAGGGTACGTATGGGGTACGATCGTACCCCATACGTACCCCATACTGGGTATGAGCGCGTAGGCTGAGATTTTTACAAGTGACCACTTAAATTAAAATTTAAATTAAATTCAAATCCGCAAACAGATTTAAAAAAACAAAAATTTGAGCCCAGGAGAGCGGAAATTCATTCGGGGGGCGTGGGGGGTAGGTGGTGGGTACGAATCGTACCCACCACGTACTCCCCGCATAGGCTGAGATTTTTACAAGTGACCACTTAAATTAAAATTAAAATTAAATTCAAATCCGCAAACAGATTTAAAAAAACAAAAATTTGAGCCCAGGAGAGCGGAAATTCATTCGGGGGGCGTGGAGTAAGTAAAGGGTACGTATGGGGTACGATCGTACCCCATACGTACCCCATACTGGGTACGAGCGCATAGGCTGAGATTTTTACAAGTGACCACTTAAATTAAAATTAAAATTAAATTCAAATCCGCAAACAGATTTAAAAAAACAAAAATTTGAGCCCAGGAGAGCGGAAATTCATTCGGGGGGCGTGGGGGTACGTGGTGGGTACGAAACGTACCCACCACGTACCCCCCAAGGGGTATGAGCGCATAGGCTGAGATTTTTACAAGTGACCACTTAAATTAAAATTAAAATTAAATTCAAATCCGCAAACAGATTTAAAAAAACAAAAATTTGAGCCCAGGAGAGCGGAAATTCATTCGGGGGGCGTGGAGTACGTATAGGGTACGTATGGGGTACGATCGTACCCCATACTGGGTATGAGCGCATAGGCTGAGATTTTTACAAGTGACCACTTAAATTAAAATTAAAATTAAATTCAAATCCGCAAACAGATTTAAAAAAACAAAAATTTGAGCCCAGGAGAGCGGAAATTCATTCGGGGGGCGTGGGGGGTACGTGGTGGGTACGAATCGTACCCACCACGTACCCCCCAATGGGTATGAGCGCATAGGCTGAGATTTTTACAAGTGACCACTTAAATTAAAATTAAAATTAAATTCAAATCCGCAAACAGATTTAAAAAAACAAAAATTTGAGCCCAGGAGAGCGGAAATTCATTCGGGGGGCGTGGGGGGTACGTGGTGGGTACGAATCGTACCCACCACGTACCCCCCAATGGGTATGAGCGCATAGGCTGAGATTTTTACAAGTGACCACTTAAATTAAAATTAAAATTAAATTCAAATCCGCAAACAGATTTAAAAAAACAAAAATTTGAGCCCAGGAGAGCGGAAATTCATTCGGGGGGCGTGGGGGTACGTGGTGGGTACGAAACGTACCCACCACGTACCCCCCAAGGGGTATGAGCGCATAGGCTGAAATTTTTACAAGTAACCACTTAAATTAAAATTCAAATTAAATTCAAATCCGCAAACAGATTTAAAAAAACAAAAATTTGAGCCCAGGAGAGCGGAAATTCATTTTGGGAGCGTGGAGTACGTATAGGGTACGTATGGGGTACGTACCCCATACTGCGTATGAGCGCATAGGCTGAGATTTTTACAAGTGACCACTTAAATTAAAATTAAAATTAAATTCAAATCCGCAAACAGATTTAAAAAAAACAAAAATTTGAGCCCTGGAGAGCGGAAATTCATTTTGGGGGCGTGGAGTACGTATAGGGTACGTATGGGGTACGATCGTACCCCATACGTACCCCATACTGGGTATGAGCGCGTAGGCTGAGATTTTTACAAGTGACCACTTAAATTAAAATTTAAATTAAATTCAAATCCGCAAACAGATTTAAAAAAACAAAAATTTGAGCCCAGGAGAGCGGAAATTCATTCGGGGGGCGTGGGGGGTACGTGGTTGGTACGAATCGTACCCACCACGTACCCCCCAATGGGTATGAGCGCATAGGCTGAGATTTTTACAAGTTACCACTTAAATTAAAATTCAAATTAAATTCAAATCCGCAAACAGATTTAAAAAAACAAAAATTTGAGCCCAGGAGAGCGGAAATTCATTCGGGGGGCGTGGGGGGTAGGTGGTGGGTACGAATCGTACCCACCACGTACCCCCCGCATAGGCTGAGATTTTTACAAGTGACCACTTAAATTAAAATTAAAATTAAATTCAAATCCGCAAACAGATTTAAAAAACAAAAATTTGAGCCCAGGAGAGCGGAAATTCATTCGGGGGGCGTGGAGGGTACGTGGTGGGTACGAATCGTACCCACCACGTACCCCCCAATGGGTATGAGCGCATAGGCTGAGATTTTTACAAGTGACCACTTAAATTAAAATTAAAATTAAATTCAAATCCGCAAACAGATTTAAAAAAACAAAAATTTGAGCCCAGGAGAGCGGAAATTCATTCGGGGGGCGTGGGGGGTACGTGGTGGGTACGAATCGTACCCACCACGTACCCCCCAATGGGTATGAGCGCATAGGCTGAGATTTTTACAAGTGACCACTTAAATTAAAATTAAAATTAAATTCAAATCCGCAAACAGATTTAAAAAAACAAAAATTTGAGCCCAGGAGAGCGGAAATTCATTCGGGGGGCGTGGGGGGTACGTGGTGGGTACGAAACGTACCCACCACGTACCCCCCAAGGGGTATGAGCGCATAGGCTGAGATTTTTACAAGTGACCACTTAAATTAAAATTAAAATTAAATTCAAATCCGCAAACAGATTTAAAAAAACAAAAATTTGAGCCCAGGAGAGCGGAAATTCATTCGGGGGGCGTGGAGTACGTATAGGGTACGTATGGGGTACGATCGTACCCCATACTGGGTATGAGCGCATAGGCTGAGATTTTTACAAGTGACCACTTAAATTAAAATTAAAATTAAATTCAAATCCGCAAACAGATTTAAAAAAACAAAAATTTGAGACCAGGAGAGCGGAAATTCATTCGGGGGGCGTGGAGTACGTATAGGGTACGTATGGGGTACGTACCCCATACTGCGTATGAGCGCATAGGCTGAGATTTTTACAAGTGACCACTTAAATTAAAATTAAAATTAAATTCAAATCCGCAAACAGATTTAAAAAAAACAAAAATTTGAGCCCTGGAGAGCGGAAATTCATTTTGGGGGCGTGGACTACGTATAGGGTACGTATGGGGTACGATCGTACCCCATACGTACCCCATACTGGGTATGAGCGCGTAGGCTGAGATTTTTACAAGTGACCACTTAAATTAAAATTTAAATTAAATTCAAATCCGCAAACAGATTTAAAAAAACAAAAATTTGAGCCCAGGAGAGCGGAAATTCATTCGGGGGGCGTGGGGGGTACGTGGTGGGTACGAATCGTACCCACCACGTACCCCCCAATGGGTATGAGCGCATAGGCTGAGATTTTTACAAGTTACCACTTAAATTAAAATTCAAATTAAATTCAAATCCGCAAACAGATTTAAAAAAACAAAAATTTGAGCCCAGGAGAGCGGAAATTCATTCGGGGGGCGTGGGGGGTAGGTGGTGGGTACGAATCGTACCCACCACGTACCCCCCGCATAGGCTGAGATTTTTACAAGTGACCACTTAAATTAAAATTAAAATTAAATTCAAATCCGCAAACAGATTTAAAAAACAAAAATTTGAGCCCAGGAGAGCGGAAATTCATTCGGGGGGCGTGGAGGGTACGTGGTGGGTACGAATCGTACCCACCACGTACCCCCCAATGGGTATGAGCGCATAGGCTGAGATTTTTACAAGTGACCACTTAAATTAAAATTAAAATTAAATTCAAATCCGCAAACAGATTTAAAAAAACAAAAATTTGAGCCTAGGAGAGCGGAAATTCATTCGGGGGGCGTGGGGGGTACGTGGTGGGTACGAATCGTACCCACCACGTACCCTCCAATGGGTATGAGCGCATAGGCTGAGATTTTTACAAGTGACCACTTAAATTAAAATTAAAATTAAATTCAAATCCGCAAACAGATTTAAAAAAACAAAAATTTGAGCCCAGGAGAGCGGAAGTTCATTTTGGGGGCGTGGAGTAAGTAAAGGGTACGTATGGGGTACGATCGTACCCCATACGTACCCCATACTGGGTACGAGCGCATAGGCTGAGATTTTTACAAGTGACCACTTAAATTAAAATTAAAATTAAATTCAAATCCGCAAACAGATTTAAAAAAACAAAAATTTGAGCCCAGGAGAGCGGAAATTCATTCGGGGGGCGTGGGGGGTACGTGGTGGGTACGAAACGTACCCACCACGTACCCCCCAAGGGGTATGAGCGCATAGGCTGAGATTTTTACAAGTGACCACTTAAATTAAAATTTAAATTAAATTCAAATCCGCAAACAGATTTAAAAAAACAATAATTTGAGCCCAGGAGAGCGGAAATTCATTCGGGGGGCGTGGAGTACGTATAGGGTACGTATGGGGTACGATCGTAAAATTAAAATTAAATTCAAATCCGCAAACAGATTTAAAAAAACAAAAATTTGAGCCCAGGAGAGCGGAAGTTCATTTTGGGGGCGTGGAGTAAGTAAAGGGTACGTATGGGGTACGATCGTACCCCATACGTACCCCATACTGGGTACGAGCGCATAGGCTGAGATTTTTACAAGTGACCACTTAAATTAAAATTAAAATTAAATTCAAATCCGCAAACAGATTTAAAAAAACAAAAATTTGAGCCCAGGAGAGCGGAAATTCATTCGGGGGGCGTGGGGGGTACGTGGTGGGTACGAAACGTACCCACCACGTACCCCCCAAGGGGTATGAGCGCATAGGCTGAGATTTTTACAAGTGACCACTTAAATTAAAATTAAAATTAAATTCAAATCCGCAAACAGATATAAAAAAAACAAAAATTTGAGCCCAGGAGAGCGGAAATTCATTCGGGGGGCGTGGGCGGTACGTGGTGGGTACGAAACGTACCCACCACGTACCCCCCAAGGGGTATGAGCGCATAGGCTGAGATTTTTACAAGTGACCACTTAAATTAAAATTAAAATTAAATTCAAATCCGCAAACAGATTTAAAAAAACAAAAATTTGAGCCCAGGAGAGCGGAAATTCATTCGGGGGGCGTGGGGGGTACGTGGTGGGTACGAAACGTACCCACCACGTACCCCCCAAGGGGTATGAGCGCATAGGCTGAGATTTTTACAAGTGACCACTTAAATTAAAATTAAAATTAAATTCAAATCCGCAAACAGATTTAAAAAAACAAAAATTTGAGCCCAGGAGAGCGGAAATTCATTCGGGGGTCGTGGAGTACGTATAGGGTACGTATGGGGTACGATCGTACCCCATACTGGGTATGAGCGCATAGGCTGAGATTTTTACAAGTGACCACTTAAATTAAAATTAAAATTAAATTCAAATCCGCAAACAGATTTAAAAAAACAAAAATTTGAGCCCAGGAGAGCGGAAGTTCATTTTGGGGGCGTGGAGTAAGTAAAGGGTACGTATGGGGTACGATCGTACCCCATACGTACCCCATACTGGGTACGAGCGCATAGGCTGAGATTTTTACAAGTGACCACTTAAATTAAAATTAAAATTAAATTCAAATCCGCAAACAGATTTAAAAAAACAAAAATTTGAGCCCAGGAGAGCGGAAATTCATTCGGGGGGCGTGGGGGGTACGTGGTGGGTACGAATCGTACCCACCACGTACCCCCCAATGGGTATGAGCGCATAGGCTGAGATTTTTACAAGTGACCACTTAAATTAAAATTTAAATTAAATTCAAATCCGCAAACAGATTTAAAAAAACAAAAATTTGAGCCCAGGAGAGCGGAAATTCATTCGGGGGGCGTGGGGGGTACGTGGTGGGTACGAATCGTACCCACCACGTACCCCCCAATGGGTATGAGCGCATAGGCTGAGATTTTTACAAGTTACCACTTAAATTCAAATTCAAATTAAATTCAAATCCGCAAACAGATTTAAAAAAACAAAAATTTGAGCCCAGGAGAGCGGAAGTTCATTTTGGGGGAGTGGAGTACGTATAGGGTACGTATGGGGTACGATCGTACCACATACTGGGTATGAGCGCATAGGCTGAGATTTTTACAAGTGACCACTTAAATTAAAATTAAAATTAAATTCAAATCCGCAAACAGATTTAAAAAAACAAAAATTTGAGCCCAGGAGAGCGGAAGTTCATTTTGGGGGAGTGGAGTACGTATAGGGTACGTATGGGGTACGATCGTACCCCATACTGGGTATGAGCGCATAGGCTGACATTTTTACAAGTGACCACTTAAATTAAAATTAAAATTAAATTCAAATCCGAAAACAGATTTAAAAAAACAAAAATTTGAGCCCAGGAGAGCGGAAATTCTTTCGGGGGGCGTGGCGGTACGTGATGGGTACGAATCGTACCCACCACGTACCCCCCGCATAGGCTGAGATTTTTACAAGTGACCACATAAATTAAAATTAAATTCAAATCCGCAAACAGATTTAAAAAAACAATAATTTGAGCCAAGGAGAGCGGAAATTCATTCGGGGGGCGTGGGGGGTACGTGGTGGGTACGAAACGTACCCACCACGTACCCCCCAAGGGGTATGAGCGCATAGGCTGAGATTTTTACAAGTGACCACTTAAATTAAAATTAAAATTAAATTCAAATCCGCAAACAGATTTAAAAAAACAAAAATTTGAGCCCAGGAGAGCGGAAATTCATTCGGGGGGCGTGGGGGGTACGTGGTGGGTACGAAACGTACCCACCACGTACCCCCCAAGGGGTATGAGCGCATAGGATGAGATTTTTACAAATGACCACTTAAATTAAAATTAAAATTAAATTCAAATCCGCAAACAGATTTAAAAAAACAAAAATTTGAGCCCAGGAGAGCGGAAATTCATTCGGGGGGCGTGAGGGGTACGTGGTGGGTACGAATCGAACCCACCACGTACCCCCCAATGGGTGCGAGCGCATAGGCTGAGATTTTTACAAGTGACCACTTAAATTAAAATTAAAATTAAATTCAAATCCGCAAACAGATTTAAAAAAACAAAAATTTGAGCCCTGGAGAGCGGAAATTCATTTTGGGGGCGTGGAGTACGTATAGGGTACGTATGGGGTACGATCGTACCACATACTGGGTATGAGCGCATAGGCTGAGATTTTTACAAGTGACCACTTAAATTAAAATTAAAATTAAATTCAAATCCGCAAACAGATTTAAAAAAAACAAAAATTTGAGCCCTGGAGAGCGGAAATTCATTTTGGGGGCGTGGAGTACGTATAGGGTACGTATGGGGTACGATCGTACCACATACTGGGTATGAGCGCATAGGCTGAGATTTTTACAAGTGACCACTTAAATTAAAATTAAAATTAAATTCAAATCCGCAAACAGATTTAAAAAAACAAAAATTTGAGCCCAGGAGAGCGGAAGTTCATTTTGGGGGAATGGAGTACGTATAGGGTACGTATGGGGTACGATCGTACCCCATACTGGGTATGAGCGCACAGGCTGCGATTTTTACAAGTGACCACTTAAATTAAAATTAAAATTAAATTCAAATCCGCAAACAGATTTAAAAAAACAAAAATTTGAGCCCTGGAGAGCGGAAATTCATTCGGGGGGCGTGAGGGGTAGGTGGTGGGTACGAATCGTACCCACCACGTACCCCCCGCATAGGCTGAGATTTTTACAAGTGACCACTTAAATTAAAATTAAAATTAAATTCAAATCCGCAAACAGATTTAAAAAAACAAAAATTTGAGCCCAGGAGAGCGGAAGTTCATTTTGGGGGAATGGAGTACGTATAGGGTACGTATGGGGTACGATCGTACCCCATACTGGGTATGAGCGCACAGGCTGCGATTTTTACAAGTGACCACTTAAATTAAAATTTAAATTAAATTCAAATCCGCAAACAGATTTAAAAAAACAAAAATTTGAGCCCAGGAGAGCGGAAATTCATTCGGGGGGCGTGGGGGGTAGGTGGTGGGTACGAATCGTACCCACCACGTACCCCCCGCATAGGCTGAGATTTTTACAAGTGACCACTTAAATTAAAATTAAAATTAAATTCAAATCCGCAAACAGATTTAAAAAACAAAAATTTGAGCCCAGGAGAGCGGAAATTCATTCGGGGGGCGTGGAGGGTACGTGGTGGGTACGAATCGTACCCACCACGTACCCCCCAATGGGTATGAGCGCATAGGCTGAGATTTTTACAAGTGACCACTTAAATTAAAATTAAAATTAAATTCAAATCCGCAAACAGATTTAAAAAAACAAAAATTTGAGCCCCGGAGAGCGGAAGTTCATTTTGGGGGCGTGGAGTACGTATAGGGTACGTATGGGGTACGATCGTACCCCATACGTACCCCATACTGGGTATGGGCACATAGGCTGAGATTTTTACAAGTGACCACTTAAATTAAAATTAAAATTAAATTCAAATCCGCAAACAGATTTAAAAAAACAAAAATTTGAGCCCAGGAGAGCGGAAATTCATTTTGGGGGCGTGGAGTACGTATAGGGTACGTATACGGTACGATCGTACCCCATACGTACCCCATACTGGGTATGAGCGCATAGGCTGAGATTTTTACAAGTGACCACTTAAATTAAAATTAAAATTAAATTCAAATCCGCAAACAGATTTAAAAAACAAAAATTTGAGCCCAGGAGAGCGGAAATTCATTCCGGGGGCGTGGAGTACGTATAGGGTACGTATGGGGTACGATCGTACCCCATACGTACCCCATACTGGGTATGAGCGCGTAGGCTGAGATTTTTACAAGTGACCACTTAAATTAAAATTTAAATTAAATTCAAATCCGCAAACAGATTTAAAAAAACAAAAATTTGAGCCCAGGAGAGCGGAAATTCATTCGGGGGGCGTGGGGGGTACGTGGTGGGTACGAATCGTACCCACCACGTACCCCCCAATGGGTATGAGCGCATAGGCTGAGATTTTTACAAGTGACCACTTAAATTAAAATTAAAATTAAATTCAAATCCGCAAACAGATTTAAAAAACAAAAATTTGAGCCCAGGAGAGCGGAAATTCATTCGGGGGGCGTGGAGTACGTATAGGGTACGTATGGGGTACGATCGTACCCCATACTGGGTATGAGCGCATAGGCTGAGATTTTTACAAGTGACCACTTAAATTAAAATTAAAATTAAATTCAAATCCGCAAACAGATTTAAAAAAACAAAAATTTGAGCCCAGGAGAGCGGAAATTCATTCGGGGGGCGTGGGGGGTACGTGGTGGGTACGAATCGTACCCACCACGTACCCCCCAATGGGTATGAGCGCATAGGCTGAGATTTTTACAAGTTACCACTTAAATTAAAATTCAAATTAAATTCAAATCCGCAAACAGATTTAAAAAAAAAAAAATTTGAGCCCAGGAGAGCGGAAGTTCATTTTGGGGGAGTGGAGTACGTATAGGGTACGTATGGGGTACGATCGTACCACATACTGGGTATGAGCGCATAGGCTGAGATTTTTACAAGTGACCACTTAAATTAAAATTAAAATTAAATTCAAATCCGCAAACAGATTTAAAAAAACAAAAATTTGAGCCCAGGAGAGCGGAAATTCATTCGGGGGGCGTGGGGGTACGTGGTGGGTACGAAACGTACCCACCACGTACACCCCAAGGGGTATGAGCGCATAGGCTGAGATTTTTACAAGTAACCACTTAAATTAAAATTCAAATTAAATTCAAATCCGCAAACAGATTTAAAAAAACAAAAATTTGAGCCCAGGAGAGCGGAAATTCATTTTGGGGGCGTGGAGTACGTATAGGGTACGTATACGGTACGATCGTACCCCATACGTACCCCATACTGGGTATGAGCGCATAGGCTGAGATTTTTACAAGTGACCACTTAAATTAAAATTAAAATTAAATTCAAATCCGCAAACAGATTTAAAAAACAAAAATTTGAGCCCAGGAGAGCGGAAATTCATTCCGGGGGCGTGGAGTACGTATAGGGTACGTATGGGGTACGATCGTACCCCATACGTACCCCATACTGGGTATGAGCGCGTAGGCTGAGATTTTTACAAGTGACCACTTAAATTAAAATTTAAATTAAATTCAAATCCGCAAACAGATTTAAAAAAACAAAAATTTGAGCCCAGGAGAGCGGAAATTCATTCGGGGGGCGTGGGGGGTACGTGGTGGGTACGAATCGTACCCACCACGTACCCCCCAATGGGTATGAGCGCATAGGCTGAGATTTTTACAAGTGACCACTTAAATTAAAATTAAAATTAAATTCAAATCCGCAAACAGATTTAAAAAACAAAAATTTGAGCCCAGGAGAGCGGAAATTCATTCGGGGGGCGTGGAGTACGTATAGGGTACGTATGGGGTACGATCGTACCCCATACTGGGTATGAGCGCATAGGCTGAGATTTTTACAAGTGACCACTTAAATTAAAATTAAAATTAAATTCAAATCCGCAAACAGATTTAAAAAAACAAAAATTTGAGCCCAGGAGAGCGGAAATTCATTCACCACGTACCCCCCAATGGGTATGAGCGCATAGGCTGAGATTTTTACAAGTTACCACTTAAATTAAAATTCAAATTAAATTCAAATCCGCAAACAGATTTAAAAAAAAAAAAATTTGACCCCAGGAGAGCGGAAGTTCATTTTGGGGGAGTGGAGTACGTATAGGGTACGTATGGGGTACGATCGTACCACATACTGGGTATGAGCGCATAGGCTGAGATTTTTACAAGTGACCACTTAAATTAAAATTAAAATTAAATTCAAATCCGCAAACAGATTTAAAAAAACAAAAATTTGAGCCCAGGAGAGCGGAAGTTCATTTTGGGGGCGTGGAGTAAGTAAAGGGTACGTATGGGGTACGTACCCCATACTGGGTATGAGCGCATAGGCTGAGATTTTTACAAGTGACCACTTAAATTAAAATTAAAATTAAATTCAAATCCGCAAACAGATTTAAAAAAACAAAAATTTGAGCCCTGGAGAGCGGAAATTCATTTTGGGGGCGTGGAGTACGTATAGGGTACGTATGGGGTACGATCGTACCCCATACGTACCCCATACTGGGTATGAGCGCATAGGCTGAGATTTTTACAAGTGACCACTTAAATTAAAATTAAAATTAAATTCAAATCCGCAAACAGATTTAAAAAAACAAAAATTTGAGCCCAGGAGAGCGGAAATTCATTCGGGGGGCGTGGGGGGTACGTGGTGGGTACGAAACGTACCCACCACGTACCCCCCAAGGGGTATGAGCGCATAGGCTGAGATTTTTACAAGTGACCACTTAAATTAAAATTAAAATTAAATTCAAATCCGCAAACAGATTTAAAAAAACAAAAATTTGAGCCCTGGAGAGCGGAAATTCATTTTGGGGGCGTGGAGTACGTATAGGGTACGTATGGAGTACGATCGTACCCCATACGTACCCCATACTGGGTATGAGCGCATAGGCTGAGATTTTTACAAGTGACCACTTAAATTAAAATTAAAATTAAATTCAAATCCGCAAACAGATTTAAAAAAACAAAAATTTGAGCCCAGGAGAGCGGAAATTCATTCGGGGGGCGTGGGGGGTACGTGGTGGGTACGAAACGTACCCACCACGTACCCCCCAATGGGTATGAGCGCATAGGCTGAGATTTTTACAAGTGACCACTTAAATTAAAATTAAAATTAAATTCAAATCCGCAAACAGATTTAAAAAAACAAAAATTTGAGCCCTGGAGAGTGGAAGTTCATTTTGGGGGCGTGGAGTACGTATAGGGTACGTATGGGGTACGATCGTACCCCATACGTACCCCATACTGGGTATGAGCGCATAGGCTGAGATTTTTACAAGTGACCACTTAAATTAAAATTTAAATTAAATTCAAATCCGCAAACAGATTTAAAAAAACAAAAATTTGAGCCCTGGAGAGTGGAAGTTCATTTTGGGGGCGTGGAGTACGTATAGGGTACGTATGGGGTACGATCGTACCCCATACGTACCCCATACTGGGTATGAGCGCATAGGCTGAGATTTTTACAAGTGACCACTTAAATTAAAATTTAAATTAAATTCAAATCCGCAAACAGATTTAAAAAAACAAAAATTTGAGCCCAGGAGAGCGGAAATTCATTCGGGGGGCGTGGGGGGTACGTGGTGGGTACGAAACGTACCCACCACGTACCCCCCAATGGGTATGAGCGCATAGGCTGAGATTTTTACAAGTGACCACTTAAATTAAAATTAAAATTAAATTCAAATCCGCAAACAGATTTAAAAAAACAAAAATTTGAGCCCTGGAGAGCGGAAATTCATTTTGGGGGCGTGGAGTACGTATAGGGTACGTATGGGGTACGATCGTACCCCATACGTACCCCATACTGGGTATGAGCGCATAGGCTGAGATTTTTACAAGTGACCACTTAAATTAAAATTCAAATTAAATTCAAATCCGCAAACAGATTTAAAAAAACAAAAATTTGAGCCCAGGAGAGCGGAAGTTCATTTTGGGGGCGTGGAGTAAGTAAAGGGTACGTATGGGGTACGATCGTACCCCATACGTACCCCATACTGGGTACGAGCGCATAGGCTGAGATTTTTACAAGTGACCACTTAAATTAAAATTAAAATTAAATTCAAATCCGCAAACAGATTTAAAAAAACAAAAATTTGAGCCCTGGAGAGTGGAAGTTCATTTTGGGGGCGTGGAGTACGTATAGGGTACGTATGGGGTACGATCGTACCCCATACGTACCCCATACTGGGTATGAGCGCATAGGCTGAGATTTTTACAAGTGACCACTTAAATTAAAATTTAAATTAAATTCAAATCCGCAAACAGATTTAAAAAAACAAAAATTTGAGCCCTGGAGAGTGGAAGTTCATTTTGGGGGCGTGGAGTACGTATAGGGTACGTATGGGGTACGATCGTACCCCATACGTACCCCATACTGGGTATGAGCGCATAGGCTGAGATTTTTACAAGTGACCACTTAAATTAAAATTTAAATTAAATTCAAATCCGCAAACAGATTTAAAAAAACAAAAATTTGAGCCCAGGAGAGCGGAAATTCATTCGGGGGGCGTGGGGGGTACGTGGTGGGTACGAAACGTACCCACCACGTACCCCCCAATGGGTATGAGCGCATAGGCTGAGATTTTTACAAGTGACCACTTAAATTAAAATTAAAATTAAATTCAAATCCGCAAACAGATTTAAAAAAACAAAAATTTGAGCCCAGGAGAGCGGAAGTTCATTTTGGGGGCGTGGAGTAAGTAAAGGGTACGTATGGGGTACGATCGTACCCCATACGTACCCCATACTGGGTACGAGCGCATAGGCTGAGATTTTTACAAGTGACCACTTAAATTAAAATTAAAATTAAATTCAAATCCGCAAACAGATTTAAAAAAACAAAAATTTGAGCCCTGGAGAGCGGAAATTCATTTTGGGGGCGTGGAGTACGTATAGGGTACGTATGGGGTACGATCGTACCCCATACGTACCCCATACTGGGTATGAGCGCATAGGCTGAGATTTTTACAAGTGACCACTTAAATTAAAATTAAAATTAAATTCAAATCCGCAAACAGATTTAAAAAAACAAAAATTTGAGCCCAGGAGAGCGGAAGTTCATTTTGGGGGCGTGGAGTAAGTAAAGGGTACGTATGGGGTACGATCGTACCCCATACGTACCCCATACTGGGTATGAGCGCATAGGCTGAGATTTTTACAAGTGACCACTTAAATTAAAATTTAAATTAAATTCAAATCCGCAAACAGATTTAAAAAAACAAAAATTTGAGCCCAGGAGAGCGGAAATTCATTCGGGGGGCGTGGGGGGTACGTGGTGGGTACGAAACGTACCCACCACGTACCCCCCAATGGGTATGAGCGCATAGGCTGAGATTTTTACAAGTGACCACTTAAATTAAAATTAAAATTAAATTCAAATCCGCAAACAGATTTAAAAAAACAAAAATTTGAGCCCAGGAGAGCGGAAGTTCATTTTGGGGGCGTGGAGTAAGTAAAGGGTACGTATGGGGTACGATCGTACCCCATACGTACCCCATACTGGGTACGAGCGCATAGGCTGAGATTTTTACAAGTGACCACTTAAATTAAAATTAAAATTAAATTCAAATCCGCAAACAGATTTAAAAAAACAAAAATTTGAGCCCAGGAGAGCGGAAGTTCATTTTGGGGGCGTGGAGTAAGTAAAGGGTACGTATGGGGTACGATCGTACCCCATACGTACCCCATACTGGGTACGAGCGCATAGGCTGAGATTTTTACAAGTGACCACTTAAATTAAAATTAAAATTAAATTCAAATCCGCAAACAGATTTAAAAAAACAAAAATTTGAGCCCTGGAGAGCGGAAATTCATTTTGGGGGCGTGGAGTACGTATAGGGTACGTATGGGGTACGATCGTACCCCATACGTACCCCATACTGGGTATGAGCGCATAGGCTGAGATTTTTACAAGTGACCACTTAAATTAAAATTAAAATTAAATTCAAATCCGCAAACAGATTTAAAAAAACAAAAATTTGAGCCCAGGAGAGCGGAAATTCATTCGGGGGGCGTGGGGGGTACGTGGTGGGTACGAAACGTACCCACCACGTACCCCCCAAGGGGTATGAGCGCATAGGCTGAGATTTTTACAAGTGACCACTTAAAATAAAATTAAAATTAAATTCAAATCCGCAAACAGATTTAAAAAATCTGCCAATGGTCTGGGCGAATCTTTATTATTTTTCGGGTCAAAGTTTGGGAGCGGTCAAAGTAGGAGTGTATCATGAGTTGCTTCGAGATTATTAGATTTCTTGGAAAATTATTTTTGTTCTTAATATAAAAATATTTAAAATAGAGATTTTTAGAACAAGATTTTATACATTGAAAAAGTCCGTGTAGACTATTCGAATTTCAGTACATTATGTACACTATAAGCCCATAGAAGTAAAGACAAATTTGTTGCCTTATCAGAATTAGATAGTCGAATTGTTAAAACGTATACAAATCCATTACTTCCACTTGGGGTTTGAATTTCAAAAAAATTGTGAAACAGGTTTTTAGACGATTTCATAAGAAGCAACTTGATATCTCATGAGACAAGACGGATATTGAAAAATTTGTGAAAACGTAAGCAAACTCTTCACATCCCCTTGGTTCTTGAAATTCGAAAAATGGTGAAATTGGTTTTAAGGTCATTACATCAAATGCCGTAATAACCAATTTTATATCTCATCAGAACTAAGGGATGGCAAAATTTGTGAAAACATATGCAAACCCTTGGGGGCTGAATATCCAAAAATCGAGAAATGGGTTTGTAGGCGATTATATAAAAAGTCTGTGGAAATGAAAAGCGATCTAATATCTCATCAAACCTAAGAAATATGTCGAAAATTTGAAAAGCATACTACCCCCTTACACCCATTAGGATTGAATATCTAAAATACTGAAATTGACTTTTTGGCTTTTTTACATAGGAAACCTTAGGAAGTAAAAATGAATTCGATATATCACCAGATATGCAACCTCCTTACACCCACTTGGGGGTTGAATGTTCAAAAATCCTGAAAGGAGTTAATAAATAAATATGAAGACAGCACGAGAAAGTAGGAACCAATTCAATTTCTTATCACTTCTAAAAGAAATGACGGAACTCGTGAAAACGTGTTCAACCCGTTTATACCCTCTTAGGGGCTGAAAAAACTTAAAAACAAGTTTTAGGCGATTATTACGCAAGCACGTGAAAGTGAAAAGATATTCCATATCTGATAAGACGTGGGGATATAGTAGAATTCGTGAAAAATTTTACAACCCCCTTTGCACCCCCTTAGGGGTCGAATTTTAAAAAATCCAGAAAACGCTTTCTAGGTATTTATATGAAGAAGCCGTAGAATAAAAATGAATTCAATATTTGGGAAGACCTAATAGATATGACGAAACCCGTGAAAATATATGCATACCATTTTCACTGATCATTTTTTTTGCCCCCCCTCTGAATGCCATTGGAAATTTGAAATTTTTTTTATTTAAATTAGTTTTCTAGTTGATTTACATAAACGTACCAAGTTTCAATTTTGTAGCATAAGCCGTTCTATAGATAGGAAAAACACCCCCCACCCCTGTACCATACTACCCTATAAAAAATTTTATTTTTCCAACATGCTACTAATATAGCTCTATCCAAATACCAAGTTTCAGCTTTATATCATTATAGGTTGTCGAGATATTAAAATCGGAACTTTTTCCTTTTCACCCTCCCCCACCCTCACCCTCTACACCCACACCTCCTAAATTTTGTTTTCCGCTAGGGGTCTATTAGGCCTACTTCTGGTAAAAATTTTAAGCATATATCTTAAACTGGTCTTGAGATATGATAAGTGATTTTTTTGAAAAATTCTTATCCCCTCCACTTTCATGACCAACCGCCTCCTTAAAAAATTTTACTTTCATCAAACTTTATTTCTCAACCTTTATACACAAACCAAATTTTATTTATCTAGTACAATTGGTTCATGAGATATCGTAATCTAAACCTTTTCACCCCCCACCCCCGTACGCCACTTCCCCCACTCAAATTTTTGGTCCCGATCTATTTTCCTAGTATACCTACAGATATTCTTTAAGTTTCAATTTTGTGATATTGACCGTTTGGGAGATATGGATTTTAGAATGTGTCGATCTCACCTTTTTTGCGTTTCGGACGCATTATTTTTCCCCCCACTCCCGAACCCCTTCACCTATATCGGCAGTTTTTTTTGCTAATGGGTCCACTACCGAAGCTCTATATAAATTCCAAATTTCAGTCTCCTAGCATAAGCGGTTGCTGAGATCTAGAAACCAAAATTTTCCGTCTAAAACGCTTCCCCCTCCTCCCCCCTTACACCCCCACCCCTCCAAATTTGGTCACTTTAGGGGGCCAACCCACTCTACCCACGAAAAAAAATTCAATTAAATAGCTCATAGGGTTTGGGTGCTACGAGCCTTCAAACAATTTTGCGTACACCGGTAGACGTACGGCGTACGGCGGACAGACGGACTGAAATTTTTTTTTGCTTTTTTCGTGTCTACTCGTCATGAAACGTGAAAAAAAAAATTTTGAGGGTAGCAAATTTTTTTTTTTTAAAAATCGATAACAATACTGTATTATTGAAATAATAAAGTAAAAGTCTCGATTTGATAGCCCGAATTCGTCAACATCAACGCACAAATCTGAATCAGTTAACTGATGACGAAGTATAGAAGTTACTTTTGCCACAGCAATCAAAACTTCTCTATCTAGGGATTTTTCGAATTTGAATGATGTCAACTTACTTACGGGATAAGTACCTTTAATTTTATGTTGTATATTATTTCTTGTATTTAATCTTAATTTTATTTTCTAAAATAAATAATAAAAAAAATTCATTGTTTGCAGTTTTAATTTACATCCTTGTGAAATAATATTAGAAAGATAAATTTGAAACATTCTTTTAAAAAATGCAATTTTTAAAATCAATATAAAATTATTTAAATGAGAATTAAAATGATATAATTTTAGATTGAAATGAGCCATAGTCAACAAAAAAGCTTAGTAAAGCTTTACTTTGATTTCAAAAATGTTCACTTTTAATGAAACTGAAAGTAATTGATTCAATATGAAATCATTTTGACCACAAATTAACATGTAGCTTATTTCAATTGAAACGATATCCCTTTGAAAGATATTATTGTCATTTAAAATATGTGTTAAATTGAAAATGTATTTGAATTTATGTGAATGCATTTCGAAGACAAATTATAATTGAAAATTATTGAAAGAATGTGATTTTATTTGATTTTATATTGTTTTTTTTTCTGAGTGTACGTCAGTTTCCATTTGCTTTTTGTTTGACTAAACCGAGCTGAGTTGATATCTGAACACAATTTTTGTATTTGGTTCGTGAAATCCCAAACGGGTTTTTACGACCTTTCTATTAGTTTTGTGTTGCATTCATTTATCATAAAAATATCTGAAAACAGTCTGGGCGCAACTTTATTATTTTATGGGTAGAAGTCCGAAACGTGTTTAATGCTGAGATGCTGTGTAGGTTATTATGCGTCTAACAACCTAAAATATTATATAACGTTCCAAATAGCCTCCTAGGTATTCCTTAGGATGCCAATCGCATAGTAACCTACAACGCATCCAAGCATTAAACACGTTTGGGACTTCTACCCATAAAATAATAAAGTTGCGCCTGATTTTTTTTTATTTATTTAGTTTCTTTTTATCAATAGAAGATCATACAGAAGTAAAAGCGAATTCGATCACATTAAACCAAAGAGTCTTTCGGAATCACTGAAAACTTGAACAATACTTTAAACCCCTAGGGGGTTTAATATTGAAAAATACTTAAATCGGTTTTTTCCCCGACTATGTTTAAAGCTTTTAGAAGTGAAAGTGAATTCTAAATCTCATCAGACATAAGAAATATATCGGAATTCGTGAATATGTACCCAACCACTCTACACCCCCTTGGGGGTTGGATATCGAAAAATTTGGAAGATCGTTTCTAGGCGCTTATATAAAAAGCCCGCAGAAGTAAGATTGCTTTGATATCGCTACATGTCTAAAAGTTTTAACGAAATTCATGAAAATGTGGATTCACGGAAATTTTTTTTACTCAACCTCTGAACGCCAATAAAAATCTTAACTTGTTGTGCTTTTATTACTCTGGTAATGCATTTACATATATGTACTAAGTTTTAACTTTCTAGCATAAGCTGTTTCTGAGATATAAAAAACCACCACTAACCCCCGTTCCACGCAACATCTATTAAAAATTTAATTTTTCTATCGTGTCTCTTTAGTAGCTCTATATAATCATAAATGCGTAGCTTTCTATTTATTACGGTGTTCGAAAGAAAAAAATCAGAATGCTTTACTTTCCTCCCCCTTTCACCATCAACCCCAATACCCACACCTCCTTTCCCAGCTAGAGGTCTACTCACCCCAACTCCTGTAAAATTTTCAAGATCACAACTGGTACGGTTTTTGAGATAGAAAAATTAAATTTTTTGAAAAATTGCTATCCCATCACTTTCGTGTCCACCTCCCACTTCAAAATATTTGCTTTCAGTAGACTTCAATTGTGATCCCATATACAGAAACTATATTTTGTCTTCCTGGTGTAATTGGTTCGGAAGATATTGTAATATGAAGTTTTTCACCCCTCATCCCCACACCCCACCACCACCCTTAAAAATGTAAGCCCTTGTCTATTTTTGAAGTATACCTAAAGTCAACCAAAAAGTTTGAACCTTCTGACATGAATCGTTCAGGAGATATGGATTTTAGAATGTTTCAATCCCGGCTTTCAAGCGTTTCGGAAGCAATGTTTTCCATCCACTTCCACTCCCCTCAACCCTTTATCGACCATTTTTAGCGTTTTAGACGGAAAATTTTTGTTTCTAGATCTCTTAGGATGCTGAAACTTTAAAATTTATATAGAGCTTCGATTTGCAAAAATGTTGCTGATATTGGTGAAGGGGTGGTGTGGGAGTGGAGGAGGGGAAAATAATGCGACCGAAACATTCGAAAGCTAAGATCGAGACATCACGAACCAATTGCACTAGACAAATAAAATTCGGTTTCTGTATAAAGGTTGACAAACAAAATTTGCTGAAAGTAAAATTCTTTAAGGACGTGGTGGAGCATGGAAGTGGAGGGGATAAGAATTTTTCTAAAAAATCACGTCTCATATCTTAAGAACGGTGTAAGATAGATGCTTTAATTTTTTACCAGCCTAATAGAGTGGTGTTGGGTTTGGTGTTTTTCCTAACTATAGAATGGCTTATGATAGAAAGTTGAAACTCGGTACGTGTATGTATATCAACTAGAAAAGATATATTAAAAAAAAAATTTAAAGATCCATTGGCGTTCGGAAGGGTTGAAAAAAAAAATTACAGTGAAAATGTAATGCATATGCATTCCATTTTCACGATTTTCGTCATATCTATTAGGTCTTTCCAAATATTTAATTCATTTTTTTTGTACGGATTCGTCATATAAATACCTAGAAAGCGTTTTCAGGATTTTTTGAAATTCGACCCCCAAGGTGGTGTAAAGCGGCTGTATACATTTTTACGAATTCAGCCGTATCCCTCAGGTCTGATTAGATATCGAATATAATTTTTCACCTCCACTGGCTTGTTTAATAATCACCTAAAACTCGTTTTAAAGGTTTTTTCTTGTTCAACCCCTAAGAGTGTAAAAACGGGTTGAACACGTTTTCACGAATTCCGTCATATCTCTTAGGAGTGAGAAGACATGGGATTGGTTTTCACTTCCTCGGGTTTTCTACATATACATATATCTAAAAACCCATTTCAAGATTTTTGGATATTCAACCTCAAAGTGGGTGCAAGAGGGTTGCATATATTTTCACAAATTCCTGCATATTGCTCAGTTCTGATAATATATCGAATCAATTTTAACTTCCTAAATCTTTCTACATAATGGTCAAAAAGTTGATTTCAGCATTTTTAGTTATTCAACTCCAATAGGATGTTAAAGCTTTCGACATATTTCTTAGGATTGATGAGATATGAGATTGATTTTCACTACCACAGACTTTTTATATAATCGCCTACAAACGCATTTCTGATTTCATGTAATTGTCTAAGACCAAATCACGAAAACCCTCCTAATCACTTAACAACTGATATTATACTATGACTTACCATGGATACACTGCTGGTATGGATATCATAATATCGTCAATACCAGCAGTGTATCACCCAATACTAGGTATGTACGAGATAAACGAACTGGTATATATCTAGTATTGAACCTGTTTCATGGTTTACAGATGCGATAATTTGACCTAGTATAATATGAATTTTACTGCTAGTAGTGCCATTCCCCAATTGTGTGGCGAGTATCGCAACTAAATGTCGTTGCTTGCTTATATCAGATACTGTCAAATCATACCATATGTGCAGTGTATTATATGCAGCTAGTTTCAATACTACGATTTCAATACCATGGTTTGTATATTAGCTGTGTATCCATGGTAGTATACCTTGGATACACAGCTTGTATACAAACCATAATATCGTCAATATCACCAGTGTATCACCCAATAATCTGCATGTAGTACGTCAACGAGCTGATATCTACATAATATCCAACCTGTTTCCTTGTATATAAATTCGATGATTTTAGCTGATATCTTCTTTTAACTGCCATCAGCGCCATCTAAAAGTGAAATCAACTGAAATTCCAATGAATGACAATTGTGGATTTTTATATCCTTCCGTCAGTTAAAATTGTTTGATCGTGTTTTCATTTTTGTGTGTGATGTGATGGTCCGCTTTTTACATTTCTTTATTAGCAATGACAGTGCTTTCGCGGCAACATCTGTAACGAACGCCAAAAAAATGTTACATCTAGCATAGCAAAAATGTTCGGTAATCTCAACTAACACTGTCGCGAGAAATTTGCCTGCTGGGCAATAAACTGCAGATGTCAAGTACGCATGCACGACAGGCTATTCCGCTAAACAGACGTCGCGCTGCAGATTTTTTTTGAAGAATGACCTGTCATCCACGATCAGGTGCCCGAGAGTTAAGTTATGTTTCAACCTCCGACGAGGACAGTTGTGGTTTTTTTTAAAAAGTCTTGTTTCAACCACCGGCCGAGACGGTCGCTTTTTTTGAGTTGGGAGGAGTGTTCCAGCCACCGGCCGAGCAGGTCGTGAGGGTCGCGTTCCAGCCGCTGGCCGAGCCGGTCAAGTTTTGTTTGGTTTAATTTGAAGTTGTGCAACGAAACAAGAACGAAAGGAATACATTTTTGGACAGGTGTGCTGTGCGCAGCGGAAAACGGGCCCGCACCGGGGGGTAGCCACAGGGAGGCGAGCAGGAAATATCAGACGGGGATTTTTAGAAGAAAAAAACTTAAATAAAATATGTAAGTAATGGGAATTACCTACTTTTCTTTTTTTTCTTTTTTTTGTTGATTTCATAGATTTTTTTTTTGTTTGCGTCTTTTCCGGTACGCAGTAAAGTGTCCTTGTGTTTTTCTTTTTTTTTTGGTTCGTTTCAAGTACGTTGCTAGGATTTTGTGCCGTCTATTACCGGTGTACTAAACTCCCTCTCGGTCGTAAGGGGAGTAATGAATTAAGGGTGTCTCGTGGACATGCGACCTGACAGCCCTGTTGGAGCCTCAGAGCAGGTCGGTAAAGCGCTAGCGCTCCTGCATTATACTCTGCGCGGTCAGAAGTCGGCTGGCTTAGTGTCGAGTCTATGGTATGCAAGTTGTTTTTTTTTTTTTTTGGTTATCTCCAGTTTGGTGAAAATAGTGATTTTCGAACCATAATCGGCATATTGCAGGCACCGAGGCCCCAATCGTGAACCTCAGCCGCGACTTTCGCTTCCATGACTGCGAGTTTTATTCTTTTTTTCTGTCGATTTGAGCGTAATCTCGCAACGGAATGTGCACGGATTCGTCGATTTTAGTCGATTTTCGGCTTTTTACCGTAATTTTCAGTGGCACGAGGCGCGTGAAAATTGTGTCGCGTTAACGGTGGATCTTTTCAACGCGGACTCGGTCCGTTGTTCAATACCGTTGGTTAGGCCGTTATGCGACGCGCAACCGCGTGCGCTTTTAGATAGGCACATACGAGCCACCGGTTTTATTTTTGGATTCGTCATCTAGATTTCGCTCAATTTGAGTCTTTTGTGATTTTTTTTTTTTGTCAGGACTTAGTTTCATGGGAGGACAAGCCGGGTGAAAATTTGGTGTAACTTTTCCTGTATTCGATCCTCTCACATGCTTTACCGACTGGCACTTCTTTTAGCCCAGAAGGTGTGGAACACATTCCCCTTTTGTTTGCTGTTGTGTTTCTGGTTTTATTCTCTGGATTGAATTTAGGTTTTATAGTGATGCGGAGCAGAGTACGGAATGGACAACGGCTGGATCACGGTTAGCCCTCCAAATTTTAGGATCGGACCCTATACACTCCTTTTCAGGACATGCGCTCCGGGTTTTTTTTTTTTTTCTTTTTTTCTTTTTGCAAGGCACCCAGTTGACCAGGCTAAGGTCGAAATCTTGCTGGCCTTTAAAAGCAATACAATTACATATATGTATATATATTAATTTTTATTGCAACTATACGCCATTTTGCGATCAGTCTTGTGAGGAGACATTAAAGAAAGAAAAATCGGAGAAAATTATTTTCTTTTAAGGTTAAGTCCTAGCACGTGCCGGACCCTGCTGGTCAATTGTCGTATATATATACCTCAATAGGTACATACTTTCGTTTAGTTGCTGTCTCAGAATGCTTGGTGTTTCACAGATTAGTTTCGGGATGATCCGTTGACGCAAATCAAGGGTTCAGGAAGGATTTATCGTTGGTCAAAACGGAATTATGCGATGAAGATTTTCTCTTATTTTTTTTTTGGTATGAGGGCATGACTAACTCCTCGTGGGATCTTGCGGTGCATCTAGGCTCCCAATACATGGCACCCAACGATGTGTTTTGCGTCGTCAGAGTACGGCTCACCTTACATGGCGCCTTACTCCTTCAGTAGCCGCGCCATACATTATATGTCGCCCCAAAGTAACGACTATTTATCGCGTCGTTATAGGATACCTACAGTATTGGTTGTGGTACAGCGCCTCATTTTATGTGGCCCCTACTGCGTTCGGTTTCTGGTGTTATAAACTGAATGGAGCCCAAGGATTTTCTTTTGGGTATTCTCCTGTTTGTTTTTGGGTTACATTACATGGCACTCTGAGTGTTAACTGACATATATATCGAATACAGGCATTCTAAGTCCTATTCAACGAGCCATACGGCTGTAAATACTTCAACTCTTGCGAGTTAATTTTCTGTCAACTCAAATGATATGTGATTGAGTATGACATTGGCCTTCCCGTCGAAAAGTCTACATTTCTGTGCTTTTCCGCCTTTCATTTCCTTCTTTTCTATTCCATTTTCATTTCCACCGTCTGTTAATCCTTCCTTCCTTTTTCCTCCACCTTCCAGCCCGCTGAAGATAGAGTTCGAACTCCTCAATTCGAACTTTCAGCCCAAACCGTGCATAAATACGTTTTGTCCATGGTTAAAGGTAGCCACTCACGCCCCTTCCGACGAGCTACGCACGTGCTAGAGCTAGATGCACGCTACCTATCGGGAAACCATGGGACTAAAGTCACCCAACTGTGGCTTGGTCACCGGCTGACAATCGTTTTCGCGGTGTGGGTTTGTCCTGACCGACCTGAGACAATTGTTGATGGAGACATACTCCCTTCAGTTGTTTCATGACGGGGTAAAGAACGAACCCTTACTGATGGCTGAGACGATTAATTGGGTAGTAATGTTGTGCGATGATTTGGTTGGACGGATACTATGGTATGATTCAGTTCATATCATAGCGCACCAAATCACTTCAGCATTAATACGCCAAAAACATGCTTGTGTACATTATACATCATACTGCGACGTTTGGCACGAAGAGCTAGCAGTCGAAGCCTTTTTTTCTTCACTGATAAAATTTCGGAATGCACTTCTAGCTGTCCCAGATTAATTAAAAGTTCTATTCAATTTTGTTGCTGCGTTGAATTCATATTAATTTTAAAATATCACAATATAAGCGCAATGCTACGGAGCACGCAATGCGATTCATTCATCGCGAGCGTTTCGCGCATTGCTATAAACTAAAACAGAATGTCAACTAAGACTTTACCTACTGAGAATAAGAAGAACCGGTTTTCAACTTTGACTTCAAGTGTCGGATGACGACTTCGCCTCTTACATTGTCGCGGCGCTTAAGTTGGTATTTTAAGCATCGACATACAATCGTTTGTGTTTTAATGAATTTGAGTCGAAGTTCGCCGTTGAAGTAGGTGCTCTGTTTTAGCCTTAACTAGAATCTAGATACACCTTTATTATTTAATGGTGCTTAATGCTCTATGGTGCAAACATTGCCAGGTTCTTGTGCTTCTAACTCTTCAGTGTTCGTTTCTTACAGCTGGGAAGTGTTTTGTCGAAATGCCGAGATGTTGTTACTTATACAGTAAACATCTTTCATCTGCCATATCCCGCATGGTTTGATTTTCAACATAGATTAGCACTAAGCAAAGTACTGTTCTATCGAAGTCAAGAGTTGGTGGTCACACCAATAAGAAACTCCTTAAATTTTCATCTACGATAGCACTTACCGTTCCGTTTATAAGCAGCTTAAAACATGAAATTTTAATAATCAAGAAAATGAAGCTTGAAGAAGAAGCTACAAGAAACTTGAATATTTCAATTTAAAATTGTCCATTTCACTAACGACAAATACTCAGTAAACTCGTACAAATGCAACAAGTTAGCTTATTAAATTTCAATTCACATAAGGCTCTCGCTTAATGTATGAGATGTCATACTTGCAAATATACTAGGAACCGTATGCTTACACAGGAAGTCGATAAGGACATCCTCATTCATAATAATGGGAGTATGCTAACATATACGCCCATATGTTGCCTACATAATTTCGGACACATAATCTAGTCAGAAGATGATTGATTATATGAGCGAAATTGAAATATTAACAATTCTAAGGACATTGTAATCATGTCCCTTAAGTTAAACCAAAAAAAAATGACCACGACCTAAACTTAAGTTAATATTCGAGTTATAAGTCTTCCTAAAAATGTTGAAAAGCGAGACATTATTTTTTTTGCGGATTATAAGACGGTTGACTTGGAGAACCTTTTATTGAATTAAAAAAAAAAAATGAACGAATATTTTGAACTTATTTCGAAATTTATACCGCCCATTCATAGAGAAAAATTATTCATTTTCTGACTTGGTCGTGGGTGTTTCGAATTGTAGAACCGGAAATAAATACGTAATTAATACCCGCACCGATTGTCATCAATTTGGATTATATGTCACATAGAAAAATTTACAAAGAATCGCAAACTTGTCGAGATCCAAATCATAAAATTACACACGAACCGCCATATAACAGTCAGCTGTCGGAAATTTGTTTATCTCGGAAGGTTGTTTTTATTTCCACCAGGACGCGATTTCCTACTTTACCATTTGCCAATAGTGCAGAAACTCAATTGACAAATAGTAATGCTGGAAATCTCCACCTGGTGGAAATAAAACCAACTCTTCAAGATAGCCACATTTTTGTCAGTTGACTGTTATATTGCGATTCGTGTGTAATTTTATGATTCGGATCTCGACAAGTTTGCGATTCTTTGTAAATTGGTAAATTGGTAAATTGGCTTGATTAGTTTGTAAATTTAGCCACTAAAATATGAAAATTCAGTGGGAAATGAACCCACGATACCGACGAAGCAATGTTTGGAAGACCTTGCTTCGGCGGTATCGTGGGTTCATAATTTATTTATAAGCATTTTACTTTATTACTTTAATAATAAAGTATTGTTATCGATTTTTAAAAAAAAAAAATTTGCTACCCTGAAAAATTTTTTTTATATGTTTCTTGACTAATAAGCACCAAAAAAGCAAACAAAATTTTCAGTCCGTCTGTGCGCCGTACGCCGTCCGCAAAACGTTTGAAAGCTTATAACTCTCAAACTCTTCGAGCTATTAAGTTGAATTTTTTTTTGTTGGTAGACTGAGCAGACCCCATCAAGTGGCCACCTTTTGAGTGGTGGGGGTGTGAGGGGGAGGTGGAGAAAACGTTTTAGACGGAAAATTTTGGTTTCTAGATCTCAGTAACCACTTAGGCTAGGAAGCTGAAACTTGGAATTTATGTAGAGCATTGATAGTGGACCCATTTGCAAAAAAATTATGATATAGGTAAAGGGGTGTGGGAGTGGGGGGAATAATAATGCGTCCAAAACGCAAAAAAGCCGAGATTAAGACATTCTAAAATCCATATCTCCTAATCGGTTAATGTTACGAAATTAAAACTTAATGAACATCTGTGGGTATACTAGGAGAATAGATCCGAAACAAATTTTTGAGAGGGAGCAGTGGCGTACGGAGGTGGGGGGTGAAAAACTTTAGATTACGATATCTTACGAACCAATTGCACTAGAAAAACGAAATTCGGTTTCTGTATTAAGGTTGACAAAAAAAGTTTGCTGAAAGTAAAAATTTTTAAGGGGAAGGTGGAGTATGGAAGTGGAGGGGATACGAATTTTTCCAAAAAATCACGTCTCATATCTCAGGAACAACGTACGATAGATGCTCAGAATTTTTACCAGAAATAGGCCCAATAGACCCCTAGCAGGAAAAATTTTAGGGTGGGGGTGTAGAGGGTGTAGAGGGTGAGGCTGGGGTGAGGCTGGGGGAGAGTGAAAAGGAAAAAGTTCCGATTCTTATATCTCGAGAACCTGAAATGACATCAAGCTGAAACTTGGTATTTAGATAGAACTATAGTAGTGGCATGTTGGAAAAATATAATTTTTTATAGGGGTAGTATGGTACGGGGGTGGGGGTGTTTTTCCTAACTATAGAACGGCTTATGCTAAAAAATTGAAACTCAGTATGTATATGTAAGTCAACTAGAAAACTAATTTTGATTAAAAAAAAAATCAAATATCCATTGGCGTACAGAAGGGGGGCAAAAAAAATTGTCAGTGAAAATGGAATGCATATATTTTCACGATTTTCGTCATATCTATTAGGTCTTTTCAAATATTAAATTTATTTTTATTCCACATATTCTTCATATAAATACCTAGAAAGTGTTTTCAGGATTTTTTGAAATTCGACCCCCACGATGGTGTAAAGGGGTTGTATACATTTTCAAGAATTCAGCCGTATCTCTCCGGTCTGATTAGATATCGAATATATTTTTACTTCTACGGGCTTGTTTAATAATCACCTAAAACACGTTCTCAAATTTTTTCCTTTTTCAACCCCTAAGAGTGTATAAATGGGTTGAACACGTTTTCACGAATTTGGTCATATCTCTTAGGAGTGATAAGACATGGGATTGGTTTTTACTTCCTCGGTCTTTCTTTACATATATCTAAAAACTCATTTCAGGATTTTTCAATATTCAACCCTAAGTGGGTACAAGGGGGTTGAATATGTTTTCACAAATTCCTACATATTTCTTAGTTCTAATGAGATATCAAATTCATTTTAACGTCCTAAGGCTTCCTACACAATCGTCAAAAGTTGATTTCAGTGTTTTTAGATATTCAACTCCAACAGGACGTAAGGCTTCCGACATATTTCTTACGATTGATAAGATATCAGATTGGTATTCACTTCCACAGACTTTTTATATTATCGCCTACAAATGCATTTCCGATTTCCTGCAATGGCTCAAAACCAAACCACGAAAAAACTCTTGATATTATACTACGACTTAGACCTCGTCCCGGAGTTTCAGTTGCTATTGGCTTCGTAATATATACATATAGATAGTGAACAGTGCGGAATGTTTTATGGGGTCACTACTAAAGGAGCTAACACTGAGTAGATGAGTTCTGTTTACATTCTTATCAGATTCATAAATGCCATCAGAACTACCAGCTACCCATTTGTTATAGGCAACTTTGCTGTTCTGGTAGATCGTATCACAGCCAAACATCACTAAAAATTATTAACACCTACTAGTACACTACCATACCCGGTCCAATTTCTGATCTCCCCATCGCTAAGCTGACTGTATAGTACACTACTGTGTAGTTAAGGCTAACCTTCTAAGTTCAGCTCGGTGTCCTTAAAAAAACGTGCTTATATTGAATTAATTTATTAAAGACAGGTACTTTTCTGAGTACGTACATAAACAATTTTCTCGCTAAAGACCGAAATATCTTTGAAAATTAATTAATTAATGACCATAACTACGAGTATGTCAATGGACTTCATGCTCGCTTTGTTATGCTCTTCCTGCGAACTCTATACCCATTTCGTCATTGTATTTTGTCCTATATTGCCTTGTATTGCAGGATTTTTTCACCTTTAATTGTGACGTTAACATCAACCTGGAGACAGGTGAACTACACGCTTACAATACAAGTATTACTACCGCATGCAGTAAAAGTGCCACAGCTCACCTGCCTCGGTATACATAATATGCACGTTGGTACAACATTCATACTCATTTCCCGTGACATTAAGTACACTCCTATGAATGTGAATTGCGAGATGTTGCCTTGTGTTCCCATACAATTTTCCCGCGAACTACAGGAAGTCGTGGAGGCTGCAGCAATTGGAGTATAGTTGATACGAATACACACGCCTGTAAGTACTCGTAATATAAAAGCCACTTTGCGCTAAACGATAGAAATGAATGAAAAGGGCCGTAGCAGGAAAAAAGCCAAAGGAGCCATCGGGTTGTTGAACCTTCTCTGGACGGAACTTTTCTTGGGTGAATTAAAAGTAAATTCTAATTATTTTTAATATGATAATAGTGTAAACGAACTAGCGAATCATTCAAGTTATCGTGGGTTCGAACCTTATGACATGGTCCAATATTTGTTTCATATACTCAATTTTTGTTGCTTATCCATATACAATAAGTTTTCTACCACCGGTTCCCACCGTCGGGCTCACAACCTATCCACGCATAAAGTAATGGCGTTAGGTTAGGTTAGGTTGAGAAGGGTGGACTGAAGCAATGTGCCACAGTCCATCACGAGAGATCACTGTGGATCCATTGTGGTCACCTCGTATAAAACCGGGCTCTAGACTACTGATTCCAAATATTGCTCTTCCTTATGAAAAGAGTGGTTCTCCATAAAGGAATGATCGCAAGTTCCGATAGATCGGTTAAGGAGAATTTCCCCAAGTACCGATACCTGGTACGTGCCAGGCTTTCACATTCACACACTAGATGCTCAAGTGTTGGCTCAACATTCTCATCACCACAGCGACACTGATCAGCCATGGGTATTCCCAGCCTTTCTCCATGCCTCCCAAAGGGACGGTGTCCCGTTAGGACCCCTATAAGTTGTCTGCAAATGTCCCTGCCCAGAGACAAAATGAAGCTAGAGTTCCTCCTATCAAGTTTCGGCCAGCAGATTCTTGCTTGCCGGCATCCCGAGAGATTCACCCAGGCCCCCTCCATCTGTCTGAGCACTTCAATATCAATCATTCCCTTTACACATTCAATGGGACATAGGACCGACTCGTCGGCCAGCTCTATGCTCATCCCCGACTCCCTTCTGGCGAGCTCGTCTGCCTTTTCATTTCCAGGGAAGTCACTGTGACCAGGAATGCAGCTAATCTTAAGGTTGTTATTCATACCCACCATCTGCGATATTCTTTTACATTCTCCCACAAGCCTGGATTTAGTAATGTGCGCCTCAACAGCCTTGATGGCAGCTTGGCTGTCAACATAAATAGTTATTGTACCATTCACGCACTGTTTTCGCACAATTAACTCCGCTGCTTTTGTCAGCGCAAAAAATCTCGGCCTGAAACACGCTCGAGCTACCCGGTAGCCTAAAAGATTCCATAATGTCAAGCTCGCAAGAGTACACTCCCGCGCCCGTTCCGCTTTCCGTTTTGGAGCTATCAGTGTAGATAGCAAACGTGTCTGGGGCGATGATTCCAGATCGCCACTCCAGTCTGGTGGGAATATTTACAGCATAGGAATAACAAAAACTGCAAGACAGTGTCCTGTAGTCAGTGCGCTCCGGAATGGCGGAACCCAGGGAAATTGACAAGATCCTAGTGTGGCCCACACTGCCTCCCCTCCAATAGCCTGCCTCACGCAGACACAAAGCACTCTATGCTACTATTGATTTTACCGCTAATTAAAATGGGATTATGTGGAGCATTACTTCCAGAGCCTGCGAGGCCGTGGTACGTAAGGCCCCAGTGATCCCAATGAGTGCCATTCTTTGGATTCTGCTCATGGCGACCCTGTTAGTCCCGAACTCCAACGCATGCCACCACACCAGTGACCCGTAAGTGAGAACAGGTCCAACTACCGTGATGTACAGCCAGTGCACTATCCTCGGGTTAAGGCCCCAGGTTTTCTCTACCATTTTCTGACAAGCGTAGTAAGCATTCGATGCCTTCTTGATCCTGTCGTCAATAGTGAGTTTCCAGTTCAACCTAGGATGGAGATAGATTTCTAGGTACTTCACACTAAGGGAGAGCGGGATGGTAACGCCATTCAAGAGTGGGAGCATGAATTCTCGGTCCCTTTTCCTCGTAAAGAGGATAAGCATTGGCGTTGCCACGCTTCGAGAGCAAACAATGATCGGATAAATTGATGACTCTTTTTTCATCGAAGAGTTAGACTGTCGTGGTACTGAATAAACATAGGGTGTTTCAATAGGAATGCTCGAAATTGTTAGGTTATAGCCACCATGTTGTTTTATCAACATCCGTCGAATTTATTGTGAATTGTTCATTAGTGAAGGGCAAATCACCACGGAAGGTTGAAGCGTTGAACAACGTGTGCAAATCATCAAATTTTATTTTCAAAATCAGAGCTCTATTCGAAACATATTCCGAGCATTGCGTGATTTTTAACGACGGGGCCCATTTCTTGATGAATGGATGTATGACCAACCAAAATTGTCGGATATGGGACGATACTAATCCACACGAGATATACCAGCACCAAATTCATCCCGAGAAAGTCACTGTTTGGTGCGGATTTTGGTCTGGCAAAATCATCGGTCCGTACTTCTTCCAAAACGAAACTGGCATTGCCATAACCGTCAAACGATCGATGATAAGCAACTTCTTGTGGCCTAAACTGGATGATATCGATTCCGACGACATGTGGTTCCAACAGGACGGCGCAACTTGCCACAGAGCGCATGTCACGATGGACATTCTGCACGAGCGATTTGAGGGCATCGTTATCTCACGCGGCGGTGACGTAAACTGGCCACCGTGATTTAAAGCCTTTAGACTTATTCCTTTGGGTCTATCTTAAATCGCAGGTCGATGCGTATAATTCGCAAACAATAGATGATATTTAAGTCAACATTTAACGAACGCCATCCAACAAATTCAGCCAGATTTATGCGACAAACTCGTCGAAAATTAGACCTCTCGAATACGTGCCACCAAGCAAAGCCGGGCGGACATTTGAATGACGTTATATTCCATACATAGGGCCGTATTATTCACCTCGGGTTATATTCGCCTTAACCAGCTGTTAACTTATCCGGGGTATTAAATTTAATCACTTTTTAATTTCTCTGGGTATAAAATTGTATTATTCACCTCAGGTTAGCGATTTAGTAGGTCGGGTTATCTTAACGGCTGGTTTTCCATTTTTCCATTATTTTTCCAGTCAAACGTCAAGAATTTTATTAATTATTTACAGAATGTGACATTTTTCTTTTTTGTGATTATTTAAATTTGTATTTTCAGGAAAAATGTGAATTATTGGCTGCAATTTTTTCATGTTTGAGGATCTGGGAGCAGTACAAATGACGTGTGTGATGCACGGTTTAGACGTTCAACGAGAACCATCCCATTTGATTCCGATAGTTTTCTGAGTGAGTGCTTCCGGGTGATTGGAGGCTTGCATCTCCCAAACCATTGGAACCATTGAATTTAAGTTTATTGGTAGGTTAGATTGAGTGGACCCCTTCAAGTGATAAGTTTCTAGTGGAGTGGTGAGGGGGGATGTGGGTGGCGTTTTAGACGCAAAACTTTGGTTCTTATATTTCAGGAACCACTTATGCTCGGAAGCTGAAATTCGGAACTTTCATTGATCTATGATATTGTACCCACTTGCTGGCTTCATTTTTATATGAGTGAAAGGGTTCGGGAATTCGGAGAAAAACAATGTGTCCGAAACGCTTGAAAGCTTAGGTCGAGACATTCTAAAATCCATATCTCCTGAACGGTTAATGTCACAAAGTTGAAACTTGATACTTGCTAAACTAGGAACTAGGCGAATGGATCGAAAACAATTTTTTGAGAGTGGTCAGTGACGTGGGTGGATGGTAAAAAACTTTGCATTGCGATGTCTCACAAACCAATTAAAAAAGAAAAAGGAAATGTGGCTTATGTTTAAAGATGGACAATAGGAGTTGGCTGAAAGTATTTTTCAGAGAGGCGATGGATAAGCTTTTTTTTTTAAAAATCACACCTCATATCTCAAGAACTGTATAAGATGGGATCATCCAAATAATACGAGACCTAGACCATTTACACTTCTAGCTGAAAACTGGAGGGAGATGATGGAAGGAGTGAGGGTGGAAACGATAAAATGGAAAAAATTAATTTGGCTTTGCAATCCGGTATCGACAGAAAAAGTCTTTGTTTGTATTGGTGACACTCGAGTCATGTTCTTATCAGAATCACTCCAATTATTCCACAAATGAAATCTTGCTATAACTTTAAACGTGAATAATACAAAATTTGTCAAATCGCCGGTTAATCCCTGGGTATCGTAGAAAACTGGAAGTTTTCCACCGGTTAAATTTTTCCCTGGGTAACATTAATCACTGATTACAAAACCAGCGCATCACCGGTTAAAAACGATAACCGGAGGTGAATAATACCAAATCTTTGGAAAAACTGGAATTACCCAGAGGTTATAAATAACCCGAAGTGAATAATACGGCCTTTAATACCATAAAATATTTTTTCAAATAAAAAAAATTGGGTGAATATATCACACACAACTTGTTTTATATACATTTAAAAAAAATCTGCCAACAGTCTGGGCGCATAAAGTTGCGCCCAGACTGTGTGGTAGAAGTCCGAAACGTGTTTAATGATGAGATGCTGTGTAGGTTACTATGGGACTGACAACCTAAACAATAACGTTCCAAATAGCCTCCTGGTTATTTCTTAGGTTGTCAGTCAGATAGTAACCTACACCGCATCTTATCATTAAACACGTTTCGGACTTCTACCCATAAAATAATAAAGTTGCGCCCAGACTGTTGGCAGATTTTTTTTATTTACTTACGTATTTTTTTTATCAATGGAATAATTATTCATAGTAGTAAAAGCAAATTCGATCACATTAAACCTAAGATATTTTCGGAATCAGTGAAAACTTGAAAAATACCCCCAGGGGGCTTAATTGAAAAAAATACTTAAATCGGTTTTTCCCCGACTACGTTTAAAGCTTATAGAAGATATATAAGAATTCGTGAATATGTACACAACCACTTTACACCCCCTTAGGGGTTGGATAGCGAAAAATTTTGAAGATCGTTACTAGGCGCTTATATAAATAGCCTGCAGAAGTAAAATTGCTTTGATAGCTCGACATGTCTAAAAGTTTTAACGAAGTTTATAAAAATGTGGATTCATGGACATTTTTTTTACTCAACCTCTGAACACCAATAAAAATCTGAACTTTTTTTTTGCTTTAATTACTCTAATAGTACATCTACATATACGTACCAAGTGTCAACTTTCTAGCGTAAGCCGTTTCTGAGATATAAAAAACCATCATTCTCCCCCGTACGCTACTCCTATCAAACATTTTATTTTTCTAGGATGTCTCCATAGTGGCTCTACATAATCCTTTTTAGCTTTCTATTCATTATGGTTTTCGAGAAATAAAAATCAGAATTTTTTCCTTTCTCACCCCCAACACCCACACCACCAAAATTTTTTTCCCTACTAGAAGTTTACCGACCCCAGCTCCTGTGAAATTTTCAAGATCATATCTGATACGATTTCTGAGATATAAAATTAAATTTTTTGAAAAATTACTGTCCCCACACTTCCGTGCTCCACCTCCACCCTCAAAAAATTTAGTTTCGGTAGTCTCCTCTTGTGATCCCATATAAAGAAACTAAATTTTATCTTCTTGGTGTAATTGGTTCAGAAGATATTGTAATCCAAAGTTTTTCACCCCCACACCCCACCACCTCTCTTAAAAATTTTAGTTCTTGTCTAATCTTCAAGTATCCCTAAGTACAACAACAAAGTCCCAATCTTCTGACATCAATTGTTCAGGAGATATCGATTTTAGAATGTTTCAATCCCGTCTTTCATGCGTTAAAGACTCATTGTTTTTCCCCCCACTTCCCCACCCCTTAACCAATATCGACCATTTTTTTGCAATTTAGTCCATTATCATAGTACTACATAAGTTCCAAGTTTCAGTCTCCTAGCATTAGTGGTTCCTGAGATTTAGAAACCAAAATTTTTCGTCTAAAACGCTCCCCTCTTTTCTCCCCTTGTACCCCCACCCCTCGAAAATATACCAGTGGTAGGGGTTCACCCAATCTACCCACCATAAAAATTTCAATTTAATATCTCAACGGGTTTGGGAGCTACGCGCCTTCAAACGATTTTGCGTACGGCGGACGGCGTACGGCGTCTACGGCGGACAGACGGACATTTTTTTTTTTTTGCTTTTTTGGGGTTTACTAGTCCTAAAACGTGTAAATACAAAATTTCAGGGTAGCAAATTTTTTTGAAATTTCAGGTCGATCACAATACTTTATTATTAAAAAATAATAAAGTAATTGAACGTCCTTATTGAAAGTCCCTACATAAGCAACGATATGCAGGCTGTAGATAAAATAATGAAATCCAATTTATCTTATAGCTCAATTTAAAATAAAAGAAAGGCCAGATGTAGTCCACAGGAAGTACAAGTACAATAGCTCTTGAAAACAGTGCTCCGGTGATGTCGCCGGTTCAAGTTCCGCCTAGTGCAATTTGTGTTGATTACTACTAGAACAGGAAGTTCGATATTGCTACCAATTTCGACAGTAATTTTTAAATTACTTTCACGACACAGCTAATTGCAGTTATTACTTTCACTTTAGTGCAAAAACCTCCACTTCTCAATCCCGTGATTTAAGTACTTTTAAATGGAAGCTTCATGAATGGAAATTTTCTTCGCTTAATACGTTATCACGTGATCCAAACGCTTTTCATTTGAAACACTCATGAATCGGAATTTCGCTCTGTTATCAAATTTAACACGCCTTTTTACATGAAAATAGTTACTGACTGAGTAGAACGGTGCGAAGTATGAAATACATAACTTTTTCAAAGACTTTTGTATGGAGCCTACACGACGGACTTGCTAGTTTAAATTGTAACTATTGAAAAATAAACATTTACCATATTTAAAATTCCTGACCTTAAGCTTTCTACTGCAATTGGTCAATATTAGCGAAAACGTATTTTAAGAACTTTTATGAAGGAGCTTCATACGCGAAGCTGTAGGACGAGTTCGCCCGTTTTACATGTTGCCTCCTTAATCGTCGATAAAATCGATACAGTATTGCAAAATTGATGCAAATACTTGCAGTCTTATGAACTCGTGTAAAATTAACGAGCTTGGTCCTTAGTAATAAATTGCAATATGAATATTCATAAGTTATTCTTCCGTTTTTTGTATCCAATGAGGCAACTCTTACTTCCAAATTATATTCGAGTAAGTACGAAAGCTACTGTTAAATATCCGTAGTTTCCATTAGATTTATGTGCATGTATGCGAGAATATTTAAATTTATGGAAGGTTTTACCCAATGCCTCGTTAATGTATGCAAATATTTTCTTCCATTTTGCTCTACTTTACCCGATCATTCAAATTTTACGTGCTCACGATTGATAATTTTGCAGCATAATTTGTAACGTTCCCTTGAAGGGTTGAATTAAAAATTGCATTAAGTAAATTGAAAATTTAATACAGCTTCAAAATTCACTTATAATAATAATATTTTTATGTAAATAAATAGTACTAGTGGAATATAATATCGGGCAAATTGTCACCTCGGTTTGTTTTGCACATGATAATCCTTTCCAGGAAAGGAAGCCGTAGCAAAGTTCATTTCTTTAATTTGTAGTGTAGTCCCAAAATTATTTTTGGCAAAATGTCAAGTACTAGTTCAGATGAAGAAAATGTTATTCCCTATTATCAGTACTGCAGAGTTACCGCAGAATAACTAAATAAAACAGACAGCAAGTTTATAGCATTCTATAGAATGTCCAAAGATTGTTATATGGAATTGTTTAGGATGGTTGCTCCTTCCATCAAAAAGATGGACACAAACATGAGAAATGTTTGGGTGTAGAAGAAAGAATATTAACTTTGAGGTAAGATTTTTATACTTTCGATGAAATCTGAGAGTATTGTAAGTTTAATCCAGCCCAAAAGTTTGTAACGCATAGAATGGAGCCTTGGACGAAAAAAAGTAATACATTATTTTGTGTTTATTCTCTCCTGGGTGTCAGGCCACTGCGGAATCCAGTGGAACGAGCTAGCTGATGAACTCGAGCAGGATCCAGCTTAAGCTCGCTAGTGGAAGAACTGCATGTTGCCGTTCCCGTCTGATCCAAAAAACAATCGATCAACTTACTATGCCTACAGTGTGAAGGCAATAGATGGTCAAACTGAACTACATGCTCAATATGAAGAACTCTTCGGCCCAAATAAGACTACTTGAAGAGCAAGTTTGTTCTGAGCCTGAGCAGGAAAGATGGTAGCACACTAATCGGAGTGCTCCAGGGCATTGCCTGATCGGAAGACGGGCTAAACGGCTGGGTGTCGAGGCTAATCTTTGTCGTTGCTGCGGTGACCCAGAAATGGAAGAGTCAATCTTCCACGTCCAATGCGGGTGTCTGGCTCTATCGGGAACGAGAACACGGAACCTGTCCGTCTATCTGTCCGTAAGCACGATAACTCAAGAGTGCCTTGAGCTAATTTTTAATCTGGATGTTTGGTCGAATTCGAAGGGTTAAGTTCATTTACGGGCAAGATCGTCCTGCTCCTTCGGGTAGTTGCCATACAAAAAGTCCTTCAAACACGTGTTCATGAATATTAACCAATAACTTCGGTGCGCCTTATGCTACGACTTTAAAATTTTGTATACGTTGGTTTACCAAAAGTTACACTTAAATGACTGAATACGAAAGAGTGCACCATTTTATTTATTTCAGTTTCATCAAGACCTGATTACTTAAAAGTTCATTACAGTTTTAAAACAAATAAAAGCGACCATTAAATATAACAATTACATAGAATATTTAAACAAATTATTTGATTATTTTATTTAAAGCTGACTTCAGTTGTGTCGCGCTCAAGTCAAAATCAATAGCATGATAAAAACGGTTAACAAGATGCGAAATGGATGTGATCGGTTCATGTTGCCCATAATTAGTTCGATGATATGAGATGTTTAGTAGCGTATAGTCTCTCAAAGTACGACCCGGAATACGGAAAGAAATTTCTTGTAACAACATAGGGGCATCAATTCCTCCAGTGATAATGTTAAATGCGAAAACAGTCCCGAGAACTTTCCTTCTGTTATCAAGCGATTCAAGACAGAGAAGATTAAGACGTTCAGAATAGGGAGGAAGATTTTGAGAGTCAAGCCAGGGTAACCCCTTAAGTGCAAACCTCAAAAATCTTTTCTGCACAGATTCAATTCTGCTCTTATGGACCTCATAATATGGAGTTCATACCTGGCACGCATATTCCAGAATTGATCGAACAAAAGCACAATATAACGCCTTTGTGACGTAAGGATCATTGAAATCCTTACACCATCTTCACCACCACAAAGCCCCAGATGGAGTTCGCTTTATTCACAATATAATTAATATGATCGTCGAAAGTTAAAGATGAATTAAAGTAAACGACCAGATCACGTACCTTGTCTGATTTTTGTAATGAGTTTCCTTCAACGGTGTAATTAAAATTAAATGGGCATCGCTTACGCGAAAAAGAAATAGTTGTACATTTATTAACATTTAGAGACATGTCATTTAACGTACACCAATAGGATAAATGGCTAAGGTCCTCTTGCAAGAGAATGCAGTCGTCCATATCCGTAATATTGCGGAAAAGCTTTGCATCATCAGCATATAGAAGAATTCTAGAGTTTAAAATCATTGAACTCAAGTCATTAATAAATAATATGAATAATAAAGGACCTAAGTGGCTGCCTTGTGGAACTCCCGATGTGTTAGAAATTTCCGAGGATAATACCCCACGAAATAAAACTCTTTGAAATCGGTTGCATAGATAAGATGTTATCCAATTAATAAACACAATTGGAAAACCCAAATGCTTAAGTTTGCATATCAGAATGTTTTGATTGATCTTATCAAACGCCTTACTAAAGTCGGTATAAATACAATCTAGTTGATGACCCGCTTCGATTATTGGAATGGAGAAATTTGACAATTCCATCAAATTTGTCGTTGTAGATCTGCCTTTGGTAAATCCATGTTGGAAAGGTACAATAATCGATTTGCTATGAAATTTCAAAACTTTACAGACAATCGATTCAAAGAGTTTAGATATATAGGCTAGGTTGGCAATAGGTCGATAATTCTGTATATCTGTCCTCTTGCCCTTCTTCCAAAATGGTCTAATTGTGGAAAATTTCCAAATGTTAGGGAACACACCGGAAATAAGGGAGGTATTGAATAGGTATCGCAAAGGTGTCATTAATGAAGCGCCACAACGTTTCAATACGATAGGCGGCACACCATCTGGACCAACCCCAAAGTTATCATTAATGTCCGAGATGAACCTTAAGAAAGTGGCCTCGTCAATATTGAGGTCTTTCATTTCTAATGAGGTCTGCGGAAACTTAGTCATGTAGTGGTAATCACTGTAGCTAATATTACAGTTTGATGATGTAAAAGCGGTACGAAAATGATCGGCAAAGAAATTACTTATAGTTAGGGGATCATCGCTGACAACATCGTCAAGAGATAAACGTGCTGGGTATCCATCGGTACGTTTCTTTGAGTTCACAAAATTCCAGAACTCCTGAGTCGTTCGAGTAGCTACCATACAAAAATCCTATAAAAATATCTTCACTCAATATACGGAACTCATTATAACTCAAGAAATCGTTTTGCTACGAAGTTGGAATTTAGTAGAAATTAGTTATGAGTGAGAATGAAGTTTAAGTTTATTAGTCGTTAAAATTCATTTACTCCTTCTAGTAGCTTCCATACAAAGAGTCCTTAAAACACGTGTTCAATAATATCTTCCGATAGCTTTTGAATACTTCACGCTAGGACATTGATATTTTGTACACTTTAATTTTATTTTATTATTTTAATAATAAAGTATTGTTACCAATTTTTAAAAAAAAAATTTGCTACCCTGAAAAAATTTTTTTTTCACGTCTCTTGACTAATAGATACCAAAAAAGTAAAAAAAAATTGCAGTCCGTCTGTCATGTGCGGACGGCGCCTACGTCCGCCGTACGCAAAACGTTTGAAAGCTTATAGCTCTTAAACTCTTTGAGCTATGAAGTTGTTTTTTTTTTGGTGGTAGACTGAGCAGACTCCTTCAAGTGCTCACCATTTGAGTGGTGGGGGTGTGAGGGCGGAGGTGGGGGAAGCGTTTTAGATGAAAAATTTTGGTTTCTAGATCTCAATAACCTCTTAAGCTAGGAGGCTGAAATTGGAATTTATATAGAGCATCGATAGTTTACCCATTTGGGTGCAAGGGGGTTGCATATGTTTTCACAAATTCTTACATATTTCTAGTTCTAATGAGATATCGAATTCATTTTTACTTCCTAAGGCTTCTTACATAATCGTCAAAACGTTGATTTCAGGATGTTTGTTATTCAACTCCAATAGGACGTATGGCTTTCGACATATTTCTTAGGACTGATAAGACATTAGATTGGTTTGCACTTCCGCAGACTTTTTATATAATCGTCTTCAAACGCATTTCCGATTTCATGTAATGGCCTGAAACCAAATCAAGAAAAACCTTCTAATGGCGTAACAACTGATATTATACTAGGACTAGATCTCGTCCCGGTGTATGACCCAATTATGTAATTCATATGTTCTATGAGGCAGCGGCGTAAGTATTCTAGCGCGACCCCATTTTAACCGCTTCCCGAACTTTTTTTTAGGTTTTCAGTCACATAGTAACCTACACCGCATCTCAAAATTAAACTCGTTCCGAACTTCTACCGAAAAAATAATAAAGTTGCGCCCAGACTGTTGGTAGATTTTTTTCACTTATTTGCACTTATCAGCATAACTTAAAACCTACTTTTTACTTATAATTTAATAACACTTTTTATGAATTTTTACACTTTCGGTGTCAAATGTCGAGTTTCGAAAATAATACAGAGCTCAAATCTCGGTCGCGACACACTTTTATATACCTAAAAATGCATTCGACCCATAACGCTGACCTTGTTACGTTATGCCGGTAAACATTAGGTCAAAACATTATGAGTCGATTGCATTTCTGGTCATTACGTAATCCGGTAGTACTAATGTGTTTTGTGTACGAAATTCAAGCCGGCATTCAATAGGTACTGCTGACCGGCGGTATGCCGACTTGCAGTTCGCACAAGAAGGTCGTTAGATTTAGAGGGCGATGCATTGTAAACAAATACTGACTCGAGTTCACAACGCGGAAAGAAGAATCTTTTTACAAGGAAATTAGTATGATCATTGTAAATAAACATAGACTCGTATTCGTATGTTTATTTACAATGCGGAAAATTCTGTGTGTGGAAATGCGATGTGGTTAGAATGTCAGATGAACGTTAGATGATTTCTATAGTACCGGGATGACGTAATGACTACTCAGGAAGGAGTCCAAGGTACAACACGTACATACATTCATACACACATCCTCTTTTATATATTTATGTACATAGATACATTTACCTATAAATACATATCATGTTCATTTAGTCTGCTTTATACGTTGACGTCCTGTCAAACAAATTTTAAAACGCCTATCCATTTTAAAGAAATGTTAACTATTGTGCAGGCGTACCTACCGTATCACTATATTGGGAAATCATCTCAATCGTTTTTTTATTCTACCTGAGATAATCTAAAGCAATAGAAGATTAAAAACACGTTTCACGCACCTGGTCAACTGTAGTTGTGTTTCGGAGCAAACTTCTAAATACTCAAAAAAATTATAAAATTCCGCACATGTTAGCGGATTCTTTTACAATCAAAGAGTGAACAGAATACATGTTCAAGGAGTATGTTCACCAAAATTATTTAGATCGCTTTCATTTTTATAGAATATTTGAAGAATTTTGTTTGGTGGAATACGCCAAAACATTTGGAAATAACCATAAACTGAATTCTTGCGGAGAATGAGTTTAATTTACTTCCAAAACCGTTTTCAAACTACCATTATCTTAAGATAATATTAATTACAACGTGCACAAATACTTTTATTAGCTTACTTTATCTTCAACATCTTCATTCTTTATATATTTGTGTCTGAACTATAATTGCTCTTGTTTTCTCATAAAGAAATATATTGTAAAGAAATGACTCTACTACAAATTTCAGGAAACGGTTGCTTTAGATGGCTCCAACTTTGTTAAGCTTATTGTTCTTAGTGTACACTACAAAAATAATCAAAACTTTAGAATTCTGCTCGATAGCTGGTTTCAACCAAAATTTAGTGAATTTTAACGTTCGATACATACACTCTCTATAGATAAAGTTTCTTTACGATAAAACATAATACAGGGATATTTGGATAAAATCAAATTCCCTAAATTACCGAATTTTTCAATATGATTCCTGCTTAATATAATCACAACTAAATTCCTAATCATAAAAAAGTGTAAAACGCAATTGTATACCGGAACGTGCCATCCGTTCGCCAAGTGTAAACATGAAATTTGCGTCGCAAATACGAAAATGTGAATAATTCGTCTGCAAAACGTGACCGAAAGGTCGTTATGAGGTTTTTGGTTAAGCTGCAGGGAATCAATTTTACTCTTAGTATCGTGGAAGGACATTGCTTCAGGTCCTTCTACAGTAATTGAAACTAGGAAACTAAATGAATAAATTGTTACTGTGGAGGTATTTGTATACATGGCAAGACAGCTTCTTAAATCAAAGGTAACCACTTCTTATTTAATAATATCGTTTTATTTTATATTTTTATTTATTTAACATGATTTTAAATTCGGAAATTACTGTCCGTCACTACAATATATTAAACGGTTTTTTTGTGGGGATCTTAGATATATAGTAGATTGGTAAAAAGGGTTGGTCTTTTAACCTCTGTCACTGAAGCCACAGTTGGGCCTATTGTTATGTCCCCAGGATTAACTATAATTCCTCTTCAATCCCTGCGCTTTCAATAAAGATTAGTACTATGAAGAGGAATGGTCATTCTATGAAACCCTGACCGAAGTGACGAAGTCTTTTTGTCTCAGACCTTACTTATGAGCAGTTATATTGATTCAAATTAACTCTCGATTCATTTCCAACTCATTTCAAACTGATCATTTCATTTTCGGCTATAAAAGGAGTTCTTCTGTTATATTCCAGAGAGTCGAAAATTTCTTTCTGCTACCAATTCTTAATATGTAAGCCAATCAATAAAAAGTTAAAGTCATCTACTCTTCATTTCAAATCGCTACACAAAGAGAGTATGATTTCGTCGGGACACGATTCAATTGGTGTGACCTAATTCAATAACATACCGCAAATATAAATCTAAAGACCAAAATTTTTCCTGGGCTACTACATATACGCAGTACTCATTCGATTCGCTTTATATTCGATATGTTGTCTTCAAACATTGGAAAGTTTATGTGTGGAAAATTTCAAATTGCTAGCTTGAAACATTCGACCAATAATCGTGAATACGTGTTTTAAAGACTCTTGTATGGAGGTACTCGAAGGAGTTTAAGAGTATCGCCCATTAACGAACTTAGCCTCATTTTTTTTATTTTACTGATTGTGAAAAAATTTCAACGCGTTCATAAGTTATCGTGCAAACGACCGGACTGATGATCAAACGTATTTTTAATTTAAAATAGTAAGTAAGTAATATAAAGGTGTTGCATACATTTTCATGAATTCAGCCGTACCACATAGGGCTGATTACATATCGAATACCTTTTCACTTCCAGGGGCCTAAAACTCGTTTAAACGTTTTCTCCTTTTTCAGTCTTAATAGCTGAATTACATCGCCAGATTTTGGCGAATAGATTTCAAAATCGCAAAAAGCGTTTACATCGCCTTTGAAGAGATTTGTCTGACATTTAAAAATTTAGAAGCTGTTTGTTATGTCAAAATTTTTAACTTATTTTGTAATTTTTGCGTTTTTATGTAATGGAAAATGGACCAGCATCAGAGCGAATGAAATAAAAAAAATATTTAATTCCAATGCTTGCATTCCGAGCAAGTAATTCTATAGTTTTATTTAAAATATGTGACAGTGAACATTTTGGTGAAATGAGAACGTGGTCAAACATAAATTTCTGGGCAGCATAGGCCGATTTTAGTATATCTCAAGAATCATGGGATTCTATAAGCTCTGAAATGTATGGGAAATCTAGTTAATTTCGATGGAGATTTTGCGAAATCCACTTCGAAATCTTGCGATGTAAATCAGCTATAATACCCTGCACAGACTATGCGTTTTAAACGCGTTTAAGTAGGCAAAATGAACGAGTTAAAAAAGTAAAACTCGTTTTATTTTGATACATGACACCTTGACGTGATTTGTTTTGACCAGTAGATATTCAGCTGTGTTTCATTAGCAAATTTATGGTTTCTAAATTATTTTAAGCACACGTGTTTGTATAGCAGTAATGAAAAGTTAATAAATTAGCTAATGCAGTCGTTGCACAAGCACAAAATTCAGTTTCTGCAGCATTAAGGGGGGCGATACATGTAAAATTTTCAAAAATTCGAGTTTCCTTTTTTTGCATAAGTTAAATTAACATCTAAAAAATATGTTTTTTAAGTTTTAGAATGAAATTCGCATTATTTATCGATTAAAAACTCATTTAAGTGCTCCGCCTCAACTTGACGCTCGAGCGCTATTGAGTCCGTACTGGAGCGCTCGACTCTCGCTACCTACTTCTCAGATGTATGACCTTGGGGCCTTTTGTATTGAAGACCCGGGTAAGCATGTCAAGAAGAGCTGAGAAAAAAAAACGAGTACTATGAACGTACTAAAGGACTTCTGTATGGGCATCATAGAGTTTCTGTGTGTCAAAACTTTAAACGAGTTTTTCTCGAGACCACTTTTTTTAAGTTGGCGGGCAAGATAACTCAAAAAGTTCTCAACCGATTCTTATGAAACTTGGCACACGTTTTCTCTATAGTATAAGCTTCTAGTTGAACCTCAAAAATGCCAAAAAAATTTCAAAATTTAGCGTTTTTGACCCAAAAACTGTCGAAAAAAAGGGTCAAAAATCGTACTTTTTTTATGAGGCGTGCTAATTCACGATTTTTTGGTTTTTTTTTTTTCTTGGTTCAACTAGAAGATACATGTTTAATAAACACACTCCAAACCATTTTTTGGATTTCAGATTGCTGTAACTGATGCTAAAAATCTCGCCGATTGATGCCTTTCGCCGCGAGGGTCTCAGGAGATTGGTTACTACGGCGGCCATTTCGAAAAAAAAAATTAAATAAAATCGGATTATTGTATTTTAATATGTAATGAATAAACATGGTCACCTTCAAAACGATTCATTTATTCCTTCTATTTTAAATAAGCCTCTGAAAAACGGTCTAAATTCAGGCGTTTACATGTATCGCCCCCCTTAAGTAGTTTCTTTTAAAGTTTACGTCGATTTCCGCGAGTGTCGCAGTACATGTTTTCAGTTAAACGCGTTGTAGCTACGTGTTTTCGTAAACGCGTTCTGCAAGTGTTTTCAACGCGTTTAACTCGATTTAAACGCGTTAATCTCGTAATCTGAACATAGTATTAGAGGGTATAAAAGGCTTGAGCACGTTTTCACGAATTCGGACATATCTGTTTGGAGTGATAAGACATCGAATTGGTTTTTACTTTCTCGCTCTTTCTTCATATTTATCTAAAAACTGCTTTTAAGATTTTTTTATATTCAACCCCCAAGTTAGTGTAAGGGGGTTGCATATGTTTTTACAAATTCGTACATATTTCTTAGATCTGATGAGGTACTGAATTAATTTTTACTTCCTAATGCCATATGCCTCCACCGCCCATGTATTTCGAGAGTTCGCAAATCTACGAGATTGAGATTTCCAAATCGCGCGATTACGACAAAATCTAGGTGCAAATTAACTAAAACTAGCCTGTACAGCACTAAAATTTATGTTTCACCACTTTCACATTTCACTGTCGCATATTTCAAATAAATTTTCCAAAATATTTACTCGAAATGCAAGGTTTGAAATTAAATAATTAAATTTTTTGATTTCTATCCATGCAGGACAAATTTTACTTTATTATTTTTTAATAATAAAGTATTGTGATCGACCTGAAATTTCAAAAAAATTTGCTACCCTGAAATTTTGTATTTACACGTTTTAGGACTAGTAAACACCAAAAAAGCAAAAAAAAAAAAATTTCCGTCTGTCCGCCGTATCCGCCGTACGCCGTACGCAAAATCGTTTGAAGGCGAGGAGCTCCCAAACCCGTTGAGGTATTGAGTTGAAATTTTTATGGTGGGTAGACTGGGTGAACCGGGGGGAGCGTTTTAGACGAAAAATTTTGGTTTCCAGATCTCAGGAACCACTTATGCTAGGAGGCTCAAACTTGGAACTTATGTAGTACTAACATAGTGGACTCATTTGCAAAAAAGTTATCGATAAGGGTTGAGGGGTGTGGAAGTGGGGTGGAAAATAATGAGTCCAAAACTCTAGAAAGCCGAGATTGAAACATTCTAAAATCCATATCTCCTGAACATTTGATGTCAGAAGATTGAAACTTTTTGGTTGCCCTTAGGGATACTTGAAGATTAGACAAGGGCTAAAATTTTTAAGGAGGGTTGTGGGGTGTGGGGTTGGGGGGTGAAAAACTTTGGATTACAAGATCTTCCGAACCAATTGCACCAGGAAGATAAAATTTTGTTTCTGTATTTGGGATCACAAGATGAGTCTAATGAACGTACATTTTTTGAGGGGGGAGGTGGGGCACGAAAGTGGGGGGATAGCAATTTCTCAAAAAATGTCATTTTTATATCTCAGAAACCGTATCAGATATGATCTTGAAAATTTTACAGAAGTTGGGATCGGTAGAACTCTAGTAGGGAAAAATTAGTGATGGGAATGTAGGGGGTGATGGTGAAAAGGGGTAGAAAGGAAAAAAATTATGATTTTTATTTCTCAAAAACCGTAATGAGTGGAAAGCTAAAAATTTAGGATTATATAGAACCACTATAGAGGGGTGGTTTTTATACTCTAGATGAAATCATATAGAGTATTATAAGTTTAATCCAGCCGAAAAGTTTGTAACGCATAGAACCAAGCCTCGGACGAAAAAAAGTTATAAATTATTTTTTGTTTATTTGTGCCCAAAAACCTCAAATCCGCCTGACGTCCGTCCGTCCGTCCGTCCGTCTGTCCGTTAGCACGATAACTCAAGAACGCCTTCACCTAGGATCTTGAAATTTTGAATCTGGATGTTTGGTTGAATTTGTAAGGCTAAGTTCGTTAACGGGCAAAATCGTCCTACTCCTTCGGGTAGCTGCCATACAAAATGTCCTTAAAACACGTGTTCAAGAATATTGGTCGATAACTTCAGAAGGGTTTAAGCTACGACATTGAAATTTTGTACGTGTTATTTTTTCAACAGTTGGAGCTAAATATATGATTATGAAGAAAATGCTGTTAGTCCTTCGTGTAGCTGCCATACAAATATCCTGTCAAAACGTCTTCTTTTAATTTATGGAACTTACTATAACTCAAGTAATCTTTTAGCTATAAATTGGAAATTTTATACAAATTAGTTTTGAGTAAAAACCAAGTTCGAGTTTACTAATCAGCGAAATCCTTTTACTCTTTTTGGTAGATGCCATACAAAATGTCCTTAAGACACGTGTTCAACAATATTTTTCGATAACTTTTGAACGCTTCAAGCTACGAATTTCAAATTTTGTACAAGTTCATTTTTAAATGGTTCCAAGGAAAAGGATAAATATGTAAGAAATCGAGTGAGTCCTTCCCGCACCTCCCATATGAAAGTCCTTCAAAAGTAGTAGCAATCTAATGGTAGTCCTTAATAAAGGACATACAACATGCACACACGCAAGTCTACTTTATCCCCAACTACAATATAAATCGGAGTTCAGTATTCATCTAGAGTATTATACGATTGGCTTGCAGCCGATCGTGACTGCAGTATGTTTTATATCTCAGAAACGGCTTATGCTAGAAAGTTGAAACTTAGTACGTATACGTAGATATGCTATTAGAGTAACTAAAGCAAAAAAAAGTTCAGATTTTTATTGGCGTTCAGAGGTTGAGTAAAAAAATGTCCGTGGATCCACATTTTCACGAATTTCGTTAAAACTTTTAAACATGTCAAACTATCAAAGTAATTTTACTTCTGCGGGCTATTTATATAAGCGCCTAGTAACATTCTTCAAATTTTTTTGATATCCAACCCCTAAGAGGGTGTAAAGTGGTTGTGTACATATTCACGAATTCTTATATATGACAACCTAAAAAATAACCAGGAGGCTATTTGGAACGTTATTTTTTAGGTTGTCAGTCGCATAGTACCCATCACCGTATCTCATCATTAAGCACGTTTCGGACTTCTTCCCATAAAATAATAAAGTTGCGCCCAGACTGTTGGCAGATTTTTTATTACTGAATGGTAAAATCTTACAAAATACTCGTAAGTTAAAAATTTTGACTGCTAAATTATTCAATGTGAAAGTAAATCTATTAATGCAATGGAAACACAGTTTTCTTAATCGCGAGATTTAGGGGTAGTGGAAAGATAACATATGGTCTCCTATTTAATCGGCAATAAGTCTAGATTTTTAGTTATTCAACCCTAAGGAGGTGTTCACAGCTTTCAACATATTTCCTAGGTTTGATGAGATACCATATTGGTTTTCACTTCCACAGACTTTTTATATAACCGCCAAACACAAACAAACCTCTCCATTTTTTGATATTCAACCCCCAATGGTTTGCACATGTTTTCAAAATTTTTGCCGTTCCTTAGTTATGATGGGATATAAAATTGGTTATTACTTTTACGGTTATTTGATGCAATGGCCTAAAACCCGATTTCGCAATTCAACCCCCAAGGGGTTGGGGTGTGAAAGAGTTACTTTCGTTTTCCCAAATATTTCAAAACTTCAAGTGTCTGATGAGATATCATGTTTCTTCTTCTGCAATCGGCTCAAGACATGTTTCACAATTTTTTCGAAATTCAACCCCCAAGCGGATGTAATTCGTTTGTATTCTTTTTCACTATTCGTCATATCGCTTAAGTCTGATAAGGCAGCCAATTCGTTCTTACTTCTATGGGATTTTAGTGTAAATAATATACTGAAATTTGATTAGTCTACAAGGACAACCACCAACTACACTAACCACTTTCGGAACTTTGACCCGAAAAATAATAAAGCTTCGCCCAGACTGCAGATTTTTGTTTGCTTTTTCACTTTATAAAAACTTTTAAAAGACCATTTTCAATATTCGAGTTATAACCGGCAGTACAAATCTAGTGGACACTAAGACATGATTTCATTATAAGTCACAACATAATATAGTTAATAGCTTAGTGTTTGATTAATTTTCTTCTTATCTGCCTCAACTAAGCCGTCAGGTCACACCTACTCTTCTATCTACTATTTTTGCTCATATCAATTACCACCAAGTCTCTTCGCCTGTCGTGATAACATGAATCCTGTCAGTCAGTCCGCACTAGAAAGAAACAGACATCTACCGCACTAGAAGACATGGTTCTTGTCAGCGACAAGAAATCCAGATTTCCAGCAAAGAGTACCATTAATTATTGCAGCGTGAAAGTCAACTTTGTCGAGGACCTAGTGAAGGTTTCTTTTGTTCGAATCCTTGTACGAAGTCAGAAAGGCACTTCCTCCCGATCCAATAGATTTGAAGTTATTTCAGAAATGTGATTAATGGATATGAGGAAAAAAAAACTCACCATGATAAGTATCTTCACTTGGTAAGGATTAAAGGTCCTTTTTCGGATGTTTCTGATGCATTGTAATATTTTATTTCTCCTTACCGCTAAGTGTTGGATTGAGGTGTAAGGACTGAAGGTTGCTCATTTTATGTAACTCGCTCCTTCTGGAATTTTCTAGATAGAATGATGCCAAATTGTGGGTGATTGAAAATTTCTTATTCGGTGCATAGGTGAATTTAATTTGATCACTGAATGAATGTGAAGAATTAAATAAAGCGCCAAACCACTTTTGATTAATTTCGATATTTTCGAAACGAATTTGGTAGATTCTGCTAGTCCCTTTCTCCGATTTGACTTTTATTTAGAAGTTCTTAGCTCAAAAATGTCGGGTTTCGTACTACAATGCAATCTTTGCAAGAGATTACTTCAACGGTTTGTCTGACCGGAAAGCTGACACTACTCGTCCTGAAACAAAGCGGTTCTAAGTGATTATAACAAATGGTGAAAAACTGTCACTGAAGAAGTGAATTAGAAGCTGTTTCATCCATCCATCCATCCATCCATGTCTTAATGGCGGGCAAGTGGTAGTAACTTCATCAATAGACTCTTACAGCTATTTGGTGGCATTGCCTTAAATATGGTATTGTTTTCGAGGAATAAGCTATGACAGGATAACTGGACCAGAAATCGAAGAATATTACCATCGAATCCGAAACATCAGCGAAAGACTAGTACGCTCACGCTAGGCTTAATTTTTGTGTAATTAGTATTATTTGCATTTTTGTACTCTAGGTGAAATCTATACTGTAGTATTACAAGTTTAATTGAAATCCGAAAATCCAAAATACGCATGTTGTCCTTCGGTCTGTCAGTTTGTCTGTTCGAACGCACGTTAACTGAAGAATACCTTGACCTTAAGCTCAAATTCAGTCAACTTTCAGTAATTACCATTTTTAAAGCAAAGATCGTGAACAGGCGAAATCGTCTTATTCCTTCAGGTATCTGTCATACAAAAGGTCTTAAAACACGTACTCAAGAATATTGGCCAATAACTTTAGAGCGCTGTAAGCTACGCCATTAAACTTTTGAAGTTGAATATACCATTAGTTTTTCAGTGGCAACGAATAAGGGTTATCCCTATAAGCTTATCTCTATAAGATTAAAATCATGTGAGTCATTCCCACAGCTCACTGGATATTTATCGAAATTCGTGAAAACTTACACAACCTCCTCACATACCCTTGGAGGCTGAGTATCGAAAAAATTTAAAAACAATTTTTTGGCGATTATATTTAAAACTCTTAGAAGTAATAAATACCTCGTTAAACCTAAGAAATATGTCGGAATTCGTAAAAACGTACACAACGCCTTAACATCCCATCCGGGGTAGAATACCGAAAAATCAGGTAAACAGTTTCTAGACGCTTATATAATATCAATATATATCAGAAGTAAAACTAATTCAATACCTGGATAGACCTAACAGATGTGACGAAATTCGTGAAAATGTAGAAAAAACTCTTTTCACGGAAATTTTTTTTGCTCCATCTCCATACACCAATGCAAATCTGAACCTTTTTGTTGCTTAAATTTCTTCTCTCGTCAACATCAATGGCGCGACAGCCCAAGTTGGGCCCTGGCCTCCTGAAGTCGTCTCGATCCAAAGACCGCGTTCTCCAGCTGCTAATTTTACTTTATTATTTTTTAATAATAAAGTATTGTGATCGACCTGAAATTTCCAAAAAAATTTGGTACCCTGAAATTTTGTATTTAGGACTAGTAAACACCAAAAAAGCAAAAAAAAAAATGTCCGTCTGTCCGTCGTAGACGCCGTACGCAAAATCGTTTGAAGGCGCGTAGCTCCCAAACCCGTTGAGATATTCAATTTAAATTTTTATGGTGGGTAGGTTGGGTGAACCCCTACGGATGGTATCTTTTAAGGGGGTTAGGGTGTAAGGGGGGATGAGGGGGGAGCGTTTTAGACAAAAAATTTTGGTTTCCAGATCTCAGGAACCACTTATGCTAGGAGGCTGAAACTTGGAACTTATGTAGTACTATGAAAGTGGTCTCATTTGCAAAATGATCGATAAGGGTTAAGGGGTGTGTAAGCGGGGGGGGGGGGGAACAATGAGTCCAAAACGCTTCAAAGCCGGAATTGTAACATTCAAAAATCCATATCTCCTGAACGATTGATGTCAGAAGATTGAAACTTTGTGGTTGCCCTAAGGGATACTTGAAGATTAGACAAGGGCTAACGTTTTTAAGGGGGGTGGTGGGTTGTGGGATCGTAGGGTAAAAAACTTTGGATTACAATATCTTCCGAACCAATTACACCAGGAAGATACAATTTAGTTTCTATATATGCGATCACAAGATAAGTCTAATGAACGTAAATTTTTTGAGGGGGGAGGTGTAGCACGAAAATGGGGGGATAACAATTTCTCAAAAAATGTCTCAGAAACCGTATTACATATGATCTTGGAAATTTTACAGGAGCTGGGATCGGTAGACCTCTAGTAGGGAAAAAAAATTAAGTTTTGGGGATGTAGGGGGTAATGGTGAAAAGGGGTAGAAAGGAAAAAAATTCTGATTTTTATTTCTCGAAAACCGTAATGAGTGGAAAGCTAAAAATTTCGGATTATATAGAGCCACTAGAGAGACATCCTAGAAAAATAAAATTTTTCATAGGGGTAGCAGGCTACGGGGGTGAGGGGTGGTTTTTTATATCTCAGAAACGGCTTATGCTAGAAAGTTGAAACTTAGTACGTATATGTAGATGTGCTATTAGAGTAACTAAAGCAAAAAAAGTTCAGATTTTTATTGGCGCTCAGAGGTTGAGTAAAAAAACTGTCCGTGAATCCACATTTTCACGAATTTCGTTAAAACTTTTAGTTATGTCAAAACTGTCAAAGCAATTTTACTTCTGCGGGCTACTTATATAAGCGCCTAGTAAAGTTCTTCAATTTTTTTTGATATCCAACCCCTAAGGGGGTGTAAAGTGGTTGAGTACATATTCACGAATTCTTATATATTCCTACGGTATATTGAGATTTGGAATTCACTTTTACTTCTATAAACTTTAAACGTAGTCGGGGAAAAACCCGATTTAAGTATTTTTCTCTATTAAACCACCTGGGGGTATTGTTCAAGATTTCACTGATTCCGAAAATCTCTTAGGTTTAATGTGATCGAATTCGCTTTTACTACTATGAATTATTCTATTGATAAAAAAATACGTAAGTAAATAAAAAAAATTGGTCAACAGTCTGGGTGCAACTTTATTATTTAATGGGTAGAAGTCCGAAATGTGTTTAATGATGAGATGCTGTGTAGGTTACTATGCGACTGACAACCTAAGAAATAACCAGGAGGACTGTTGACAGATTTTTAAGATGGCTTTGCAGTCTTCATCAACTGAGTCTTCCCATCGCTTGCGTGGTTTGCCTACTGGCCTGTTACCACTCGCTTTGCCTTTAAGAGCACGTTTGGAGATTCTTCTGTCTTCCATCCGCTCTACATTGTCAGCACACTGCAGTTTAAGTAGTTTGATGAACCTTGAAACTTCTGGCGCCTCGAAGAGTTGATACAGTTCATGGTTGTATCTTATTCTCCAATGCGTTCCTTTCTTTATAGGTGCCAAAAATGTTCGGAGGACCTTTCATTCGAATGCGTTAACTGCTTTTTCTGCTTTCTTCTGTCGTACGCCTCCATATACAGACAAAGTTTTAACTTTCTAGCATTAGCCGTTTTGTTCGTCTTGATTGCTCTATCAAAAATTTGTCTACCTCTGTGGAGAATTTAAATAGTAATATATTTTTAGCTTTCTATCCTTAGCGACTTTTGAGGAATAAAAAACAGTTTTTTTTCCATCCCAACCTCTTCCACCCTCACCCCCTACATAACCAATTTTCTTCTTTCTGGTATAATTGGTTCGAAAGGTAGTGAACGACATTTGTGTGGGATCTGTTCCAAGAAGAAAGTAGATATTACTTGATCTGTACTATTAACTAATACAAAACATACAGCAGTCACGATCGGCTGCAAGCCAATCGCATGATACTCTAGATGAAATACTGAACTCCGATTTATATTGCAGTTGGAGATAAAGTATAATTACGTGTGTGCATGTTCTATGTGCTTTATTAAGGACTCCCATTCGATTGCTACTCAAACCTAAAAGACAATATTCAGTGTTTAATTTCATATATTGAACTGGGTGAGTCACCGAAAAAAATGTTCCTTTTTGAAGGACTTTCACATGGAAGGTGCAGGAAGGACTCACTCGATTTCTTACATATTTATCCTTTTCCTTGGAACCATTTAAAAATGAACGTGTACAAATCGTAGCTTTAAGCGATCAAAAGTTATCGGAAAATATTGTTGCACACGTGTCTTAAGGATTTTTTTGAATGGAAGGTACTAGAAGGAGTAAAAGGATTTCGCTGACTAGTAAACTTTGAATTTCGTTTTCACTCAAAACTAATTTGTACAAAATTCGGAATTCATAGCTAAAGGATTCCTCGAGTTGAGTAAATTAAGTGAAGACATTTTGACGGGATATTTGTATGGCCGCTACACGAAGGACTAATATAATTTTTTTCATAATCACACATTTAGCTCTAACTGTTGAAAAAGTAACACATACAAAATTTCAAAGTCGTAGCTTAAACGCTTATGAAGTTATCGACAAATATTCTTGAACACATGTTTTAAGGAGATTTTGTGTGGCAGCTACCCGAAGGAGTAGGACGATTTTGCCCGTTAACGAACTTAGCCTTACAAATTCAAGCAAACATTCAGATTCAAAATTTCTAGATCCTAGATCAAGGCGTTCTTGAGTTATCGTGTTCACGGACAGACGGACGGACGGACGGACGTCAAGCGGATTTGAGGTTTATAAACTTTTGGGCTGGATTAAACTTATAATACTCTATATGATTTCATCTAAAGTATAAAAATGTCCCTGAAAGGGACATTTTCACGAAATCCGTTAAATCCTTTAGACATGCCCAGTGGCGGATCCAGACGTTGCTGTTGGGGGGGGGGGGGGGGAGGCGGAAAGTTTTTTGATTTGGCTATTTTGTTTGATCAAGTTCTGTGTGAATTTAGTTACATAGACTGCACTTAGCAAAAACGGGATCATATTGTTTTCATCTTATTATGGGTCATTCCATCATGAATCGCCAAAGTTGTGACCTTACCATTTCCGATTATTTTGAAAATGTTTGTTCTTTAAAGTAAGTCCTACTTTATTATTCAAGTATAAAAATTACCAGAGATATGAATTTTCAAAAGAGGACTTGGACATCTTTTTGGGAAATCTTTAACATACTATAACTAACAAAAAAAATGAGATAGAAACAAAAACTTGAAATCATATTTTCTTTTCACTAGTTCTTCGGAGTACACAAAGTTTCAAAAGAATCGGCGAGGATAAGGTCCACTTTTGGCGATTCTTGATTAAATGACCCTTTTTCTATAAAATAATTGAGAACCACTATAATGTTCTTCGATTTTTTTGACCCCGATCCCATTGAGATCCCAAGTTAATTTTTTGGTATGTTTTGAAAAACAGTATAGCCTAAAAATATAAAAAAATAAAAAAAAAACGTTTTGAGATATTCAGGGATAAAGGACAAAATCATTATCCTTGAAAAAAATTTCAAAGATAATTTTTATTGCGACAACCTTCCCCTTTAAAATAAGCCATATTTTATTATACCAGGATAAAAATTACCAGAGATATTCATTTTCAAAGAGGACTCGGATACCATTTTTGCGAAAACTTTAACATACTATAACTAACAAAAAAAATGAGATAGAAACAGAAAATTTAATTCCAATTATTTTTTTCACTAGTTCTTAAAGTACAAAAATTTTCAAAAGAATCGGATATGGTAAGGTCACAAATTTCGTCATTCTTGGCGGTTCTTGATGGAATGACCCTATTACTTACACAATATGTTGTCTTGTAGTCTTTTTATCATGGTGCGTTTACACTCACCCTTGAGGCGAGCCTCGATGCGAGCCCCTACCCCCATCAGGCCATTGTAAACCGGTTTTCGTCGGCTGTGTTCTTTGCTGTGTTGAAAGCAATTTACACTCAACATGCCTTTGCGGCGCAACTTGTCTATAAGTGCGAAACGACAGAAATACGATGAGCTGCGAATTGTGTGGTACCACAGTTCATTGTATGAGTGTACACATATGGAAGCGTGCGTCGGAGAAAAAGTTGAAGAATGTTAGACTCTTGCGACTGCACGAGCCATCTGATTGGTTGATTTTATGGTGTGGATAGAGGCGAGGTGTGTGGTAAATCCACCATCATGGTTCTGTTCTGTGCTTTGTATTGCACCGCAGAACTACAGTAAATGCTAATTATAGTCTACATTGCAGTGGAGTAACAGAAATCGGAGAACGGTTGAAGTAGGTATGTATGTTTAGAAAATTCGGAATTGCTCTTGGGGGGGGGGGGGGGGGGGGGCGGCCGCCCCCTCCGCCCCCCCCCCCCCCTGTATCCGCCAATGGACATGCCGAGCTATCAAATGAATCTTACTACTACGAGCTCTTTATATAAGTGCCTAGAAGCCTTTGTCAAAATTTGATATTCAATCGATGTAAAGTGGTTGTGTACAAACTCACGAATGCAGCTATATTTCTTAGGTCTAATGAGATATAGAATCTAAATTAGCTTTTAAAAGCTTTAATTATAACCTGAAAAAAACCGATTTAAGTATTTTTCGATATTGAACTTCCCCCCCCTCCAGGGCAATTTCGTTTTGACAGGAGTACGGACTGATGATTTTGCCAGACCAAAACACGCTCCAAACATTGACTTTCTCGGAATGCATTTGGTGCTAGTGTATTTCGTGTGGATTGGTATCGTCCCAAATACAACAAGTCTGGTTGTTCACACATCCATTCATCAAAAAATGGGCCTCGTCGTTAAAAGTCACGCAATGATCGGAACGTTTTTCGAGCGGAGCTCTGATTTTGAAAATAAAATTTGATGATTTCCACACTTTGTTCAACGCTATAACGCTCCATGATGATTTGCCATTCACTACTGAACAATTCCCAACAAATTCGTCGGATGTTGCATTAATAACATGGCCGCTATAACCTAACAAATTTCGGGCGTTTATATTGAAACACCCTATAGTTAAACATACTGCAGTCACGATCGGCTGCAAGCCAATCGTATAATACTCTAGATGAATACTAAACTCCGATTTGTATTGTAGTTGGGGATAAAGTAGAATTACGTATGTGCATGTTGTATGTCCTTTATTAAGGACTGCCATTAGATTGCTACTCAAACCTAAAAGACAATATTCAGTGTTTAATTTCATACCTTGAACTGGGTAAGTCATCGAAAAAAATGTCCTTTTTGAAGGACTTTCACATGGGAGGTGCAGGAAGGACTCACTCGATTTTTTACATATTTATCCTTTTTCTTGGAACCATTTAAAAATGAACGTGTACAAAATTTCAAATTCGTAGCTTCAAGCGTTCAAAAGTTATCGAAAAATATTGTTGAACACATGTCTTAAGGACATTTTATATGGCAGCTACCAGAAGGAGTAAAAGGATTTCGCTGATTAGTAAGCCTGAACTTCGTTTTTACTCAAAACTGATTTGTACAAAATTTCCAATTTATAGCTAAAAGATTACTTGAGTTATAGTAAGTTCTGTAAATTAAGTGAAGACGTTTTGACAGGATATTTGTATGGCAGCTACACGAAGGACTAATAGGATTTTTTTCATAATCATACATTTAGCTCCAACTATTGAAAAAATAACACATACAAAATTCCAAAGACGTAGCTTAAACCCTTCTGAAGTTATCGACCAATATTCTTGAACACGTGTTTTAAGGACATTTTGTATGGGAGCTACCAGAAGGAGTAAAAGGATTTCGTTGACTAATAAACTCAAACTTCCTTTTCACCAAAAACTAATTAGTACAAAATTCCGAATTCGTACCTAAAAGGTTACTTGAGTTATAGTGAGTTACGTAAATTAAGTAAATACATTTTGACGGGATATTTGTACGGCAGCTACACGAAGGACTTACAGGATTTTCTTCATAATCATACATTTAGCTCCAACTATTGGGAAAATAACTCATACAAAATTTCAAAGTCGTATCTTAAACCCTTCTGAAGCTATCGACCAATATTCTTGAACACGTGTTTTAAGGACATTTTGTATGGCAGCTACCCGAAGGAGTAGGACGATTTTGGCCGTTAACGAACTTAGCCTTACAAATTCAACCAAACATCCAAATTCAAAATTTGAAGATCCTAGGTGAAGGCGTTCTTGAGTTATCGTGCTAACGGACAGACGGACGGACGGACGGACGGACGGACGGACGGACGGACGGACGTCAGGCGGATTTGAGGTTTTTGGCCACAAATAAACAAAAAATAATATATAACTTTTTTTCGTCCGAGGCTTGGTTCTATGCGTTACAAACTTTTGGGCTGGATTAAACTTATAATACTCTACATGATTTCATCTAGATTATAAAAATATTGGAATATTCGGCTACTAACTTCAGCCAACTAGCAGTTGGCGTTTTGCAAGGTGTCACCACGTGAAACACGCTCTACTTACAGATTGTCCGCTTTGCTAGAGAGATTGTTTCCCGAGAAGCTCTTCAAATTTAAAAAAAAAAAATTTTTTTTCAGATTAATTTTAAAAGTTTTTGTTCATCGAATTACTTACCTTTCCCCCATTTTCGTTTGAAAAACAAAGATTGTCTTCGCTCAACTGAAATATGTCTTTGTATCGTGCCATCTCTAATGCAAATTTCACTTTGAGGAAACTTTAAACATAAATCAAATTTTAGGCTCGGATTTACATTTTTCTCTCAATGAAAATGATTTCGTACGTACGGGCATGTATCTGTTTTCCATTCATTTTGAAATTAAGGAAATCACCATAATCTCAAAAAATGTGTTTTTGTGATGACGACCATCTACTTATTCGTACAGAAGTTATTTCAGGTATAGAGAGTGAAAAACTTTACGAACTTAAAAAGGAGGAAACGCTGTATCTCTGCCATAGCCCAAGGTTTGAATCTTTTCGCATATCATAACCGTAACTCTGAAAAATTTATTACAATATTTTTCATGGAAAGTATGTATATAGGCTTCATACTGCTAACAATGTGGTGGAGTATAGAAAATGCCGCAACAAATGCCATCTTTTATTATAATGAGCATAAAACTTGTGCCATTACATCCCATGGTTAATGGACAAAGTCGTAAAAAGATTCGCCTAACATGACCGTTTTTAAACCATCGCTAAGCACTGAGGAATTAAGTTATTGCAGAAAATTATGGAGAGGAGAAATTAAATGTTTCAGTTTGAATTTTTAAAAATTTTAAGATTTAAATGTTAAGATATCCTGCTGCCATGGGAAAATAGAAAATCTGAAATTATTGAAAGCCGAAGTGTAAGACGCAAATGAAGAGCGATACAATGCGCCCCCGGACTATTGATACATTTGTTTACTATTATTTCATATTTTTTTCAATAGGTGAGATATTAGACCGTGTATGGTATAGTACGTTGGAGCTTAGAAAGTCCGGTATTTATTCCGGCTTTCCTACAATTGTCTGAACACCTTTGAAAGCAGAAGTCGAACCACTCAAAAATTTGTTGCCAGAGTGCGGAAAGGGGTCGTATAGGTTTTTGTGAAATTCGCCTTTTTTTAGATCTGAAGGTGTTCTATTTAATTATTTTTACTTGCACACCTAAAAACTGAATCCCAGAATTTTTCAACATTCAACTTTTTAGAACTTTACTTTATTATTTTCTAATAATACTGTATTGTGATCGATTTTTAAAAAATTAAATTTCGCGTTTCATGACTCGTAGACACGAAAAAAGCAAAAAAAAATTTCAGTTCGTCTGTCCGCCGTACGCCGTACGCAAAATCGTTTGAAGGCTCGTAGCTCCTAAACGGTTTGAGATATTAAATTGCATTTTTTGTTATGAATAGACTGGGTAGGTGCCTTGAAGTGACCAAACTCTGAGGGCTAGGGGTGTGAGGGGGGAGGAGGGGGAAGTGTTTTAGAAGGAAAATTTTGGTTTTTAGATCTCAGCAACCGCTTATGCTAGGATGCTGAAATTTGGAATTTATATAGAACTTCGGTAGTGGACCCATTTGCATGAAAATTATCAATATGGGTGAAGGGGTGAAGGGGTGTTGGAGTGGGGGGAAAAATAATGCGTCCGAAACGCAAAAAAGCCGAGATTGACATATTCTAAAATCCATATCTCCTAAACGGTTAAAATTGCAAAATTGAAACTTAATGAGTATCTGTAGGTATACTAGGAGAATAGATCGCAAACAAATCTTTGAGTGGGGGCAGTGGCGTACGAGTGTAGGGGGTAAACAATTTTAGATTATGATATCTCACGAATCAATTGCACTAGTCAAATAAAATTTGGTTCGTGTATAAAAGTTGATAAATGAAGTTTGATGAAAGTAAAATTTTTTGTGGAGGGTGGAGGGGATACGAATTTTTTTAAAAAATCACGGCTCATATCTCAAGAACAGTATGAGGTAGATGCTTAAAATTTTTACCAGAAGTAGGTCTAATAGACTCCTATCAGAAAATTTTGGGTGTGTGACATACGCAATTGTATACGAAAATAAAACTTATGTAGATGAAAACCCACGACTTTCTTTAAAAAAATTAATTATGTACAAACTTAAAAAATAAATACATTCATATTCAAAAAATTAAAGTTTTTACATTTATCGCCTGAGGTTGCTTCTACCCTCGAGTTAAGTCGTTTTCGACTTACGTCGCAAATTCTCGGAACCTAACTCCGATGTAAGTCGAGGGACTACTGTATTTTCACCATTTTCGTCATATCTATTAGGTCTTCCCAAATATTAAATTCATTTTTATTCTACGGCTTCTTAATATAAATACCTAGAAAGTGTTTTCTGGATTTTTCGAAATTCGACCCCTAAGAGGATGTAAAGGGGTTGCATACTTATTCACGAATTATGCCATATCCCCCAGGTCTGATCAAATATCGAATATCTTTTCACTTTCAAGGGCTTGCGTAATAATCTCCGAAAACTTGTTTTTAAGTTTCCTTTTTCAGCCCTTAAGGGGATATAAAAGGGTTGAACAAGTTTTCACAAATTCCGTCATATCCCTTAGAAGTGATAAGTAATTCAATTGTTTTTACTTTCTCGTGCTGTCTTCATATTTATCTATTAATTCCTTTCAGGATTTTTGGATATTCAACCCCCAAGTGGGTGTAAGGAGGTTGCATATGTTTTCACAGATTCCTATATATTGCTTAGATCTGATGATATATCGAATTCATTTTTATACTCTAGATGAAATCATATAGATTATTGTAAGTTTAATCCAGCCCAAAAGTTTGTAACGCATAGAACCAAGCCTCGGACGAAAATAGTTACATATAATTTTTTGTTTATTTTTGATCAAAAACCTCAAATCCACTTGACGTCCGTTCGTCCGTCCGTCCGTCCGTCTGTCCGTGAACACGATAACTCAAGAACGCCTTTACCTAGGATCTTGAAATTTTGAATCTGGATGTTTGGTTGAATTTGTAAGGCTAAGTTTGTTAACGGGCAAAATCGTCCTACTCCTTCGGGTAGCTGCCATACAAAATGTCCTTAAAACACGTGTTCAAGAATATTGGTCGATAACTTCACAAGGGTTTAAGCTACGACATTGAAATTTTGTATATGTTATTTTTCCAATAGTTAGAGCTAAATATAAGATTCTGAAGAAAATCCTGTTAGTCCTTCGTGTAGCTGCCATACAAATATCCTGTCAAAATGTATTCACTTAATTTACGAAACTCACTATAACTCAAGTAATCTTTCTGCTACGAATTCGGAATTTTGTACAAATTAGTTTTGAGTGAAAAGAAAGTTCGACTTTACTAGTCAGCGAAATCCTTTTACTCCTTCTGGTAGCTGCCATACAAAATGTCCTTAAAACACGTCTTTAAGAATATTGGCCGATAACTTCAGAAGGGTTTAAGTTACGTCTTTGAAATTTTGTACATGTTATTTTTCCAATAGTTGGAGTTAAATGTATGATTATGAAGAAAGTTCTATTAGTCCTTCGTGTAGCTGCCATACAAATATCCTGGCAAAATGTCTTCACTTAATTTACGGAACTCACTATAACTCAAGTAATCTTTTAGCTATGAATTGGAAATTTTGTACAAATTAGTTTTGAGTCAAAACAAAGTTCGACTTTACTAATCAGCAAAATCCGTTAACTCCTTCTGGTAGCTGCCATACAAAATGTCCTTAAGACACGTGTTCACCAATATTTTTCGATAACTTTTGAACGCTTCAAGCTACGAATTTGAAATTTTGTACACGTTCATTTTTAAATGGTTCCAAGAAAAAGGATAAATATGTAAGAAATCGAGTGAGTCCTTATTGCACCTCCCATGTGAAAGTCCTTCAAAAACAAAATTTTTTTCGATGACATACCCAGTTCAAGATATGAAATTAAACACTGAATATTGTCTTTTAGTTTTGAGTAGCAATCTAATAGCAGTCCTTAATAAAGGACATACAACATGTACACACGTAATTCTACTTTATCCCCAACTACAATATAAATCGGAGTTCAGTATTAATCTAGAGTATTATACGATTGGCTTGCAGCCGATCGTGACTGCAGTATGTTTACTTCCTAAGGTTTCCCATATAAGAACCAAAAATTCAATTTCAGTATTTTCAGATTTTCAATCCTAAGGGGTGTAGGGGGGTTGTATGCTTTTCAAAGGTTAGACATATTTCTTAGGTTTGATGAGATATTAGATCGCTTTTCATTTCCACAGATTTTTAATACTCGTATAATCGCCTACAAACCAAGTGGAAGTAATGGGTTTGTATACGTTTTAATAAATCGTCATATCTCTTTAGTCTGATAAGGCAACAAATTCGGTTTTACTTCTATGGACTTTTAGTGCACATAATATACCGAAATTCGAATAGTCTACCATAGACGGACCAATGTTTAATCGGCCAAAAATCTCTATTTTAAATATTTATACTCTAGATGAAATCATATAGAGTATTATAAGTTTAATCCAGCCCAAAAGTTTGTAACGCATAGAACCAAGCCTCGGACGAAAAAAAGTTATATATTATTTTTTGTTTATTTGCGGCCAAAAACCTCAAATCCGTCTGACGTCCGTCCGTCCGTCCGTCCGTCCGTCCGTGAACACGATAACTCAAGAACGCCTTTACCTAGGATCTTGAAATTTTTAATCTGGATGTTTGGTTGAATTTGTAAGGCTAAGTTCGTTAACGGGCAAAATCGTCCTACTCCTTCGGGTAGCTGCCATACAAAATGTCCTTAAAACACGTGTTCAAGAATATTGGCCGATAACTTAAGAAGGGTTTAAGCTACGACTTTGAAATTTTGTATGTGTTATTTTTCCAATAGTTGGAGCTAAATATATGATTATGAAGAAAATCCTGTTAGTCCTGGGTGTAGCTGTCATACAAATATCCTGTCAAAATATATTCACTTAATTTACGAAACTCACTATAACTCAAGTAATCTTTTAGCTACGAATTCGGAATTTTGTACAAGTTAGTTTTGAGTGAAAAGGAAGTTCGAGCTTACTAATCAGCGAAATCGTTTTTCTCCTTCTGGTAGCTGCCATACAAAATGTCCTTAAAACACGTGTTCAAGAATATTGGTCGATAACTTAAGAAGGGTTTAAGCTACGATATTGAAATTTTGTATGTGTTATTTTTCCAATAGTTGGAGCTAAATGTATGATTATGAAGAAAATCCTATTAGTCCTTCGTGTAGCTGCCATACAAATATCCTGTTAAAACGACTTCACTTAATTTACGGAACTCACTATAACTCAAGTATTCTTTTAGCTATGAACTCGAAATTTTGTACAAATTAGTTTTGAGTGAAAACAAAGTTCAAATTTACTAATCAGCGAAATCCTTTTACTCCTTCTGGTAGCTGCCATACAAAATGTCCTTAAGACACGTGTTCAACAATATTTTTCGATAACTTTTGAACGCTTCAACCTATGAATTTGAAATTTTGTACACGTTCATTTTTAAATGGTTCCAAGGAAAAGGATAAATATGTAAGAAATCGAGTGAGTCCTTCCTGCACCTCCCTTGTGAAAGTCCTTTAAAAAGGACATTTTTTTTCGATGACTTACCCAGTTCAAGGTATGAAGTTAAACACTGAATATTGTCTTTTATTTTTGAGTAGCAATCCAATAGCAGTCCTTAATAAAGGACATACAACATGCACACACGTAATTCTACTTTATCCCCAACTGCAATATAAGTCGGAGTTCAGTATTCATCTAGAGTATTATACGATTGCCTTGCAGCCGATCGTGACTGCAGTATGTTTTTATATTAAGAACAAAAATAATTTTCCAAGAAATCTAATAATCTCGAACCAACTCATGATACACTCCGACTTTGACCGCTCCCGAACTTTGACCCGAAAAATAATAAAGTTTCGCCCAGACCATTGGCAGATTTTTCATTCAGTGTAGGAAACCTCAAACACAAACGCATACAAACCGATCCGCAAGTGAAAGAATCGTCCTTCCGCATACTTTGCGTGTATCCGGCTCTATCTTAAACGGAAAGTGAAGCCTCGGCACATATTTTGTCGATGATCTGAACAAAAGCTAACTTTAAGTTTGTAAAAGTTGTAGACCGAGGTTAGGCCGTATTATTCTGGATTTTTATTTAATCACCTAAAACAGAATTCCAAATTGTTAAATACTTGCTAAATACCCAAAGATTACTAGATTTTGTAGAAATCCAGTTCAAGATCTGCTGGATCTGATCTGGACAACCCAGAAATTAATGTTTTACCACCAACACCACATACAACTTTTAAATTTATTGCTCAGAGTGCAAACTTTTGTTGATTAATTTTATTATTTGATTCCCGATAATTCTTTTCAAATGTCCTTTGGAGAAAATCGTAAAATTAAATAAAAATTTTTGACACAACCGTTATGCCCTAGACACACGGCAAAATTTAATATATTGTTACGTTCAAGCCTGGCAACCGCGCAACTCGATCAATTACGAATAAGGGAAACATCAACAGCCGAATACTTAGCTACAAAGTAACCCAATCAGAAACCAAGTTGAAGTATAGAAGGAGAGGGGAGCAACACGATTATACCCCCCTTCTTCTCGAATGTGCTCGAATGTACTAGAACAGCGTAGAGGATCAAATGGAAAGATCTCAAGCTCACTAGAACCCTCTACCCACACCACCGAACGAAGATTCAAGAACAGTCTCGACTGCAGACAACTGGTATAAAAGCAGATAAAGCTTTCAGCGAGGGACATAGTAATTTTTATTACGTCGACTGTGACAGCCAGCGTATACACGCGAGCGTATTGGTGGAAAGCGAGTGATTGAGTGTTGAGTGATCGAATCAAGCGATATAGATAAGCGGGCGGTATTGCCATATAGTGCGAATAATTGTGCGAACAGAATTAAAGTGCGAATTAATAAATTGTTACTTTTTTTGATTTTAAACGAATTGTGTTTTACTTGAAATTCAGGCGAACCCCTAGCTCGCATCAATATATTACATCAAAAGCTTCAATTGGAAATTGAAGGATGACACACGTACGTTTATTTTAATATATATTAAACCAAGAAAAAAAGCTCTTGATCTTTTAAACTGCTTGACAATTCAATTGTCGCGTAAACATGCGAGTTCCGTTTCACTTGCCTTAAGTCTGGCAAACTGTCTCTCCAAACATCTCTCAGCTTCTGTTTGCCAGACCTGCACCAGAGAAATCTTTTTTTACGCGTTTTATCCATTTGCAAAAAATTTTACTTTATTAATTAATAAATTATTTAATTTCATTCAACAACTGTCAAATACACATGTTACACTGCAAAAAACAGAAGCTTTTCGGTTCATCGCATTGCGTCAAGCTTGGAATAATATCGTTGCGAAATTTAATACAGATTTTGGAACGGTATTAAATTAGTAAGATAATAGTCAAAAAATTACTAATTAAGCCGAGTTAATTTCCGAATGGCAGGTAATTAGCTATTAACGCTGCCATGTGTCCAGGGTATTAGCTGTTAAAATTTTAAATGTCAATGAAATCTCGGCAGAGCGTTGTAAACGCTTTTGTAATTCTGAACTCTGATTTTGTTTTCACTTCCACAGGGTCTTACTGAGCTTTAAGCGAATTGTCGATCGTCAATTGCAGTCCAACTTTCTCCCATCCAGCTTCTAATACATCCCCATCTCCACTGCCATATGCAGAAGGTTTATATTGTAGTCTTTTCGTAATGAAAGATGTAGAAACAAATATCCCGATTTCTGCTCCTACCCAATTTTATCGCAATAAACTTATTAAAGGTTATTTCATATGTATGTCGAGATGATATACAAGTTCAAGCAAGCAGGAATGAGAGATTCGAACGTCGACGAAATCCAGCCGTCTCAACAATTCAATCAAAACGAAATTTTCAAATGTTGCTTAAGATGTCATCGCCCGACACCCACTTCGAGGACATCACTCGCCGGAAATTCCTCTATATTTGACTAGCAACAAATAAACAACAATTTCTTAAGGGTTGTTGGGTGCAGATTAGGAAGGGTCGAGCGGGATTCCACACTTCCGAATACTAAGAACCGCACTAAAGTTAAACGTGCGGAGGGATGGGTTGCCAGGCGAAAGAAAAGCAAGAAAGAAAAAAACCGGGAAGAATTCAACCTTCAAGAACATAGACATGCCCTTAAAGACAAAGCAGAATACGAAGATGGGTTGGATAAACGAATACCGAGCGAGAGAATTATGCAGATACCAAAAAGATTTATGGCGTTCAAGGGGATATTCCACTGTCGACAGGATTTTGAAGGAAAACTTTAGGGGCGATGTATAACAACTGTAAAAATTTTCAACTGTCAGTTTTTGCAACAACGGCAAAAACACTATTCTTGATTATGCGACTTTCGAAGTTTCTCAAGTAGATCAATTTATTGTGGTTCGAAAAAGAAGTTGGCTTTGACAGATAAGTCGTTCAATACTGGGAAGAATAAGGGATGCAAGTAGTTTCATGTAACAAGCGTGTGGTTTTGAACTAATCTGTATTAGCTTAGCGATTGCTCCTCAATCATTCTATGCATATTATGTTTATTTTGTTGAAGTAAAAGTTACAGTAGCTTAATACCTCCATAATAAGTCGAGAAAAAACAGTTAAGAATTTCAAAGTATATATAACCTAGATACTTAGGAAGGATTCATAGAATGCCTTGCATTGGCAACCCGGTCTGTTTTTCAATGCACAATTTCTTAATCGATCGCTTGATACAATTATTGCAAGGATTAAAGATTGTGTTCCTTTATTTTGAGTTGGCTACAATACAAAACCAAAGTTCATTAAAAAGGACACAATACCCTCTCTTTATTTTACTTTATAATTTTTTAATAATACAGTATTGTAAGCGACCTGAAATCTAAAAAATTTGCTACCCTTAAAAAAATTCCGTCTTTCCGCTGTAGAAGAAGTAGAAGGCCCGTAGCTCACAAATTAGCTCAAAAATTCGTAAATAAATAAAAACATACTGCAGTCACGATCGGCTGCAAGCCAATCGTATAATACTCTAGATGAATACTGAACTCCGATTTGTATTGTAGTTGGGGATAAAGTAGAATTACGTGTGTGCATGTTGTATGTCCTTTATTAAGGACTGCCATTAGATTGCTACTCAAACCTAAAAGACAATATTCAGTGTTTAATTTCATATTTTGAACTGGGTAAGTCATCGAAAAAAAATTTCCTTTTTGAAGGACTTTCGCATGGGAGGTGCAGGAAGGACTAAAATTGCAGTGGGAATATATACCGAGAAGTGCATACCCAAACCACGAATTTTACATGAGAAATAATTCGCGGATAAGAAATGTTCTGCACAGAATATATACAAGAACGAATCAGCCAGAAAGCAGGTCAGTCGGTCGGGAGTCAGTCGGCAGTACTCATGCTGTGACAAAGATGGTGGAGTTGTACTTCCTTTCTTTGAAACAGTATTGAGAAACTGAGCTCGATCGGTTCGACTTGTGCTATTGCTCTTGTGGAGTTGTACTTCCATCAATAAGCAAGTCTGAATCGAGCGAAGAACTGAGCAAGTGAGGACGATGACGAAGTAACAGTCAGCGCAAGTCAACGCAGCAGCACAAAGTAACACAGCCAGCGCAAGCCAACGCAGCAGGACGCAGAGGCAGCAGGAAGCTGAGAGGAGACAACGTCGAAGCAACGCAGTCAGCGCAAGCCAGCGCAGCAGGACGCAGTAGCAGCAGGAAGCCAAGAGGAGACAACGTCAAAGCAACGCAGTCAGCGCAAGCCAACACAGCAGGACGCAGTAGCAGCAGGAAGCCGAGAGGAGACAACGTCGAAGCAACGCAGTCAGCGCAAGCCAACGCAGCAGGACGCAGTAGCAGCAGGAAGCCAAGAGACGACGACGCCGAAGCAACGCAGGCAGCGCAAGCCAACGCAGCAAGACGTAGTAGCTGCAGGAAGACGAGAGACGACGACACCGAAGCAACGCAGTCAGCGCAGGCCAACGCAACGAGACGTAGCTACCGTAAGAATACGACGCCGAAGAAATATAGCTAACGCAAGCCAACGCAGCGGTACGTAGCGAGCCACGACGAGAGAGCAGAACAAGCCACGACAAGCAGAGCAAGCCACGCAAGTAAGCCACGCAAGCAAGCCACGCAAGCAAGCCACGCCGAGCAGCGGAGTAAGTCAAGCCACAAGGAACTACGCGACGTTGAGCGAGGTAGCGACAACCCCAGCAACGGAGCAAACCAAGCGGCGATGAACGAAGCAGCGGAGTAAAGCCAAGCAGTGACAGGCAAAACGGCGAAGCAAGCCACACAGCGACATACCATGCAGAGACAAGCCATACATCGGAGAAAAGCCAAGCAGCGAAGGACGACGCGACGTTGGGCCCGGTAGTGACAATCCGAGCAACAGAGCAGACCGAGCAGTGATGAGCCAAGCAGCGAAGGACCACGCGACGTTGAGCCAGGTAACAGCAAACCAAGCAACGAAGCCAACCTAGCAGCGACAAACAGAATGGGCATGTAGTGCAGAGGAAGAGAAGCAGAAGCCACACAGAGAGAGTCGAGGCAAGGCGAGTGGAATCGTACCCGCAGGATTACCATCGAATCACGTTGAGCAGAGGCGGCGATCAGTAGCGAGTCAAGGCGAGTAGAGCAGACGCGCGGAGGCGAACAAGAAGGAAACCAGGAGCGGAGTTAAATGACGCAACGAACAACAACCTTTGAAATTTGAATTGGAGTAGAACATATATTATAGTTAGAGAATAAAGTGAAGTCCTAATATCAAATAAATGTTTTGTAACGGATCCCGGCACCCGATGAGCCTACCCCGGAAATTCGAGTCGTTACATCATATATTTAGCTCTAACTCTTAGAAAAATAACACATACAAAATTTCAATGTCGTAGCTTAAACTCTTCTGAAGTTTACATTATATCAGTCTTGAGAGAGGTTTCTGCAACGCTTACTACTAGTTCAGGTCATTATCTGATACTCGCCTAGTATGAAAGTTGTTCTAAGTCATAAGGTGGAAAACATTTTCCAGAAATACCAGTTAAACATTTTGTTAGGCTTGGCCAAAAACTCCTTGGCATAAGTCCTTGACGATATACGCACTACTCCCCAGATTTGTTTTTAATATTTCTTCCTTTCGCTTCATTTAAAGAGTATAGCTAAATTCAAAGAAGTGTACATACATAAAAAAATATAAATTACGTATATGATATCCAGCACCCTTCTATCCCTTTGAAGAACAGACAGCAACCACTACTGGAAAGCATAATCCTTAAAAAGCAACATACAAGTAGGTTCCAAGTGTCATTTAATACAGCTTTCTGGAAGTTTCGTCCGTGTATTAGTGTCATTAGCTGCAATGAAAAGAACACGTAGACAAAATTAATGAAAGAAAGGACTCAACAAAACACAGTACACCTGCAGAGTCTATTAAGTACCTGTCTACTTTGAAAATAGCAAAAGAACCGCTTTTAAAGGACATAAATTTGCAAAGAGATAATTAAGATGTTGCCCCGATTTTTCTTAGAGTTTTCGATATTTTTTATGTTTTTAAAGGTTCTCTCAAGGGATAAGCTCCACCGGCGAAGTTATCCTGAAGTCAGGATTTAAATTTTTTTCGAGTTATTCCGAACAACCATAATGTTTTTCATTTGATTAATATCCCGGATCACAGTGCTCGCAAGAGTTGACCCAACCGGTATTAATCCCTTTAGTCCTTTTTGGGAGAAGTCGCAGAGTTTCACGTTAGCTGAAAAGGTTTGTCAGTTTTGTGTTAGCTATTTAACTTTGTATTCCAAAGTATTGGGGCAGAGATGTTTCAGATTAATATGGACCTTTGGTTAATAAAGAATGGTACAATTCCTTCCATCAGCTTATTTTCTTGCGACTACAGTATTTATTCCTTCAAGTTTTTTTTAAAGACTTTTCGTCTATTTCTCACTTAATTTTGAAGTACATTCCTATTAAATTTTGTAGGAATGGCCCACAAATACTAATCGATATTTTCGACTGTATTTGCGTGATTACTCATTCACGACAGACAGCTGCTAATCGTCAAAAACTCTTCATCAAATATGAGGTAGTGGTTTTCTTTTGGTTTTATAGAAAATGCAAAGCAATACAATAACAACAATAACAATGCTAAGTCATTCATTAACATGACGCTAACCTGCTCTGCACTGGATAATGGGTATGACGTATAAAAAATTAATAAAGAAACTAAAAAAAAGACTGCTCACAAGTCCCTTTGGACTTACGAGGTTTGTCTAAAAAGTTCGCGAACAAGTTGAAAAAAAATTGGATATTGGTACATTGTCCGCATCAAAATTTTCGTCCGTCCGTCCGCAAACATAACCCCAAAGAAAGTAGTCCAACGAAGTCAAATCGCACGATTTCGGTGGCCAATTGATTTCGCTGTTTCTGGAGATTATTCGTCCGAGGAACTTCTGCTGCAATAATTCCATTGTTGCCTTGGCTATGTGGCATGTTGCACCATCTTGCTGGAACCACATGTTGCAGATGTTATTCAATTTTGGCCACAAGAAGTCGATGATCATGGAACCGTACCGTTCCCCGTTCACTGTGACAGAGTTGCTAGCTGCATTTTCAAAGAAAATCACTCCACCAGCGCAAAATGTAGCCACACAGTGACTTTTTGTGGATGCATTGGCTTTTCAAAGAGTGCCCTCGGATTTTCATCAGCTTATTTCAGAAAAGAAAATTTTGGTCGCAAATCCATTGTCAATTTGGTTTTGCTCATACATCCAATTGGCGAACGTAAAGCGCTTCAAATCGTCAGTAGGCAAGACTGAACTATCAAAATGTCAAAACAGATGTCAAAAATTATTTGACGTTTAAGCGTGATTCACAATGAACTTCGGAGCGAGTTATTCTAACACCCTTTTGTATATTTCATTAACTATATCGGCTATTGTAATTTTCCGTGTTATTGGTGTAACGTTTTTCAGCTCGTCCGATTAGAACGGATCCTTAAAGGAAGGATCACTGTCGCCCAAGACCCTTCTCTGGGTTGGCTGGACAACGCCTAATCACCTGCTTTTGTTCAGGGGAACAAAAGCGTACGTAAAGTAATGCTGCTAATATTGACATAACCTGTGTTACTTTTCGGTTTTAACGACGTTCCCGATTTGGACACAAAAATGAAATTGATGTTTATTAGTTGTCAGTGGCGAAGCATTTCTTTTTCATCTCGACTTTAATCGCTTCCTAATAAAGTTGCACCCTCTACTACAGGATGTTTACACTAACGTCTGAAAATTAAGTCAGAATTTGTTTATACTCAACCTCCAAGACGGTCAAAAGAGGTTCAATACATTTTAACGAATTTCTTAATATCACTCGGCCCTAATGAAGTAGGATCCATCTTTTACAGGCACCTTTTATATCAACTTTCTTTTCTATTCCATTTTCATTTCCACAGTCTGTTGCTCCTTCCTTCCTTTTTCCTTCACCTTCCAGCCCGCTGATGATAGAGTTCGAACTCCTCAATTCGAACTTTCAGCCCAAACCGTGCATAAATACGTTTTGTAGCCACTCACGCCCCTTCCGACGAGCTATGTACGTGCTAGAGCTAGATGCACGCTACCTATCGGGAAACCATGGGACTAAAGTCACCCAACTGTGGCTTGGTCACCGGCCGACAATCGTCTTCGCGGTGTGTGCTTGTCCTGTCCAATTTGGAACAGGTGATGATGGAGACAATCTCCCATCATTTGTTTCAAAGCGGGCTGAGAGATGAATACATGCTGATGACTAAGACGATTACTTGGGTGGTAATGTTGTTGATGGTTTGGTTGGACGGATACTATGGTATGATTCAGTTCATATCGTAGAGCCCCAAATCACTTCAGCATTGCTTCGCCAAAAACGCGCTTGTGTACATTACATGACTTAAAAATAAATTTCGAGATTTTTGGATATTCCACCGACAAAGTGGTTGATAGGGGGGGGGGGGGGGTGAATAAGTTTATTTTAACAAATTCCGCTTTACAAAAATATTTCAGAATTTTTCGATTTTCAATTAAAAGCCCCGTCGAACACTAAAATAAAGTTTTTTTCGTAGCGCATTCATTTCCTGTAAATCCTGGACTATACGAAGCTTCTTTTTAAATTCATAATTTATTGGGGAACAGTAAAGAAAAAATCTGCCAACAGTCTGGACGCAACTTTATTATTTTCGGGCAGAAGTCCGGAATGCGTTTAATTCTGGGACGCGGTATAAGTTACTATGTGACTGAAAACCTAAAAAAGGTTCCGGTAGCGGTTAGATTGGTATCGCTCTAGAATACTTAAACGCCGCTTTCACATATAACATATGAATTACATAAACCAGTCTGATATTTCATCAATCCTAAGAATTATGTCGAAAGCCTTACGTCCTATTGCAGTTGAATATCTAATAATACTGAAATCAACTTTTGACGATTATGTAGGAAGCCTTAGGAAGTAAACATACTGCAGTCACGATCGGCTGCAAGCCAATCGTATAATACTCTAGATGAATACTGAACTCCGATTTATATTGTAGTTGGGGATAAAGTAGAATTACGTGTGTGTATGTTGTATGTCCTTTATTAAGGACTGCCATTAGATTGCTACTCAAACCTAAAAGACAATATTCAGTGATTAATTTCATATCTTGAACTGGTTAAGTCATCGAAAAAAGTGTCCTTTTTGAAGGACTTTTACATGGAAGGTGCAAGAAGGACTCACTCGACATATTTATCCTTTTCATTAGAACCATTTAAAAATGAACGTGTACAAAATTTCAAAATCGTAGCTTGAAGCGTTCAAAAGTTATCGGAAAATATTGTTGAACACGTGTCTTAAGGACAGTTTGTATGGCAGGTACCAGAAGGAGTAAAAGGATTTCGCTGATTATTAAACTCGAATTTTGTTTTTACTCTAAACTAATTTGTACAAAATTTCGAGTTCATAGCTAAAAGATTACTTGAGTTATAGTGAGTTCCGTAAATTAAGTGAAGACTTTTTGACAGGATATTTGTATGGCAGCTACACGAAGGACTAATAGGATTTTCTTCATAATCATACATTTAGCTCCAACTATTGGAAAAATAACACATACAAAATTTCAAAGACGTAGCTTAAACCCTTCTGAAGCTATCGGCAATATTCTTGAACACGTGTTTTAAGGACATTTTGTATGGCAGCTACCAGAAGGAGTAAAAGACTTTCACTGATTAGTTAACTCGAACTTCCTTTTCACTCAAAACTAACTTCTATAAAATTACGAATTCGTAGCTAAAAGATTACTTGAGTTATAGTGAGTTTCGTAAATTAAGTGAAGACGTTTTGACAGGATATTTGTATGGCAGCTACACGAAGGACTAACAGGATTTTCTTCATAAACGTATATTTAGCTCCAACTATTGGAAAAATAACACATACAAAATTTCAATGTCGTAGCTTAAACCCTTCTGAAGTTATCGACCAATATTCTTGAACACGTGTTTTAAGGACATTTTGTATGGCAGCTACCAGAAGGAAAAAAAGGATTTCGCTGATTAGTAAACGCAAACTGCCTTTACACTCAAAACTAACTTGTACAAAATTCCGAATTCGTAGCTAAAAGATTACTTGAGTTATAGTGAGTTTCGTAAAATAAGTGAATACATTTTGACAGGATATTTGTATGGCAGCTACACGAAGGACTAACAGGATTTTCTTCATAATCGTATATTTAGCTCCAACTATTGAAAAAATATCACGTACAAAATTTCAAAGTCGTAGCTTAAACCCTTCTTAAGTTATCGACCAATATTCTTGAACACCTGTTTTAAGGACATTTTGTATGGCAGCTACCCGAAGGAGTAGGACGATTTTGCCCGTTAACGAACTTAGCCTTACAAATTCAACCAAACATCCAGATTCAAAATTTCAAGATCCTAGGTGAAGGCGTTCTTGAGTTATCGTGTTCACGGACAGACGGACGGACGGACGGACGGACGGACGGACGGACGGGCGTCAGGCGGATTTGAGGTTTTTGGCCACAAATAAACAAAAAATAATATATAACTTTTTTTCGTCCGAGGCTCGGTTCTATGCGTTACAAACTTTTGGGCTGGATTAAACTTATAATACTCTATATGATTTCATCTAGAGTATAAAAATGAATTTGATATCTCATTAGAACTAAGAAATATGTGGGAATTTGTGAAAACATATGCAACCCGCCACCCACTTAGGGGTTGAATATTAAAAAATCTTGAAATTGATTTTTAGATATATGTAAAGAAAGCCCGAGGAAGTGAAAACCAATCCGATGTCCTATCACTCCTAAGAGATATGACGAAATTCGTGAAAACGTGTTCAACCTGTTTATACCCTCTTAGGGGTTGAAAAAGGAAAAAATTTGAAAAAGGGTTTTAGGTGATTATTAAACAAGCCCGTGGAAGTAAAAAGTTATTCGATATCTAATCAGTCCGGAGGGATATGGCTGAATTCGTGAAAATGTATACAGCCCCTTTACACAACCGTGGGCGTCGAATTTCAAAAAATTCTGAAAATTCTCTCTAAATATTTATATGAAGAATCCGTGCAATAAAAATGAATTCAATATTTAGAAAGACCTAATAGATATGACAAAAGCCGTGAAAATATATGCATTCCATTTTCACTGATAATTTTTTTTGCTCCCCTTCCGTACGCCAATGGATATTTGAAAATTTTGTTTATCTAAATTACTTTCCTAGATGACTTACATACACATACCGAGTTTCAACTTTCTAGCACAAGCCGTTCTATAGTTAGGAAAAACACCCCAACCCCCGTACCATACTACCCCTATAAAAAATTATATTTTTTCAACATGCTACTACTAAAGTTCTATCCAAATACCAAGTTTAGGCTTTATATCATTATAGGTTCTCGAGATATAAAAATCGGAACTTTTTCTTCTTTACCCTTCCCCACCCTCACCCTCTACACGCTCACGCCCTTTCTGCTAGGGGTCTATTGGGCCTACTTCTGGTAAAAATTCTAAGCATCTATCATAGACTGTTCTTGAGATATGAGACGAGATTTTTTAGAAAAATTCTTATCTCGTCCACTTCCATACTCCACCTCCCCTTTAAAAATTTTTACTTTCAGCAAACTTTATTTGTCAACCTTAATACAGAAACCAAATTTTATCTGTCTAGTGCAATTGGTTCGTGAGATATCGTAATCTAAAATTTTTCGACCCCCACCTCCGTACGCCCCTGCCCGCTCTCAAAAATTTGTTTCCAATCTATTCTCCTAGTATATCCACACATGTTCATCAAGTTTTAATTCGTGACAGTAACCGTTTAGGAGATATGGATTTTAGAATGTCACGATCTCGGCTTTCGAGCGTTTCGGACGCATTATTATTCCCCCCACTCCCACACCCCTTCACCCATATCAGCAATATTTTTGCAAATGGGTCCACTGTCGATACTCTATATAAATTCCAAGTTTAAGCCTCCTACCCTAAGCGGTTACTAAGATCTAGAAACCAAAATTTTTCATCTAAAACCCTTCCTTCACCTCCCCCCTCACACCCCAACCTCTCAAAAGGTGGGCACTTGAAGGAGTCTACTCAGTCTACGAGCCAAAAAAAATTCAACTTAATAGCTCAAAGAATTTGAGAGCTATAAACTTTCAAACGTTTTGCGTATGGCGGACGGCGTACGGCGCACAGACGGACTGAAATATTTTTTTTGCTTTTTTGGTGTCTATTAGTCATGAAACGTGGAAAAAAAATTTTCAGGGTAGCAAATTTTTTTTTTTTAAAAATCGATAACAATACCTTATTATTAAAATAATAAAGTAAAAATACAAAATATTAAATATAATTAACCATCAAACTGGGAAGGTAATTTTAATTTTGCCCTTCAACGTTTTGTTGTGAAACATTGGTTAACGAACCATCATCTTTCCTGCAAGTTCTTTCAAAGCGTTGCTGCACGACCTTTATTTTATCTCATAAAAATCGATACGATGCAATACTTTAAAACATAATGTTCCATAGCGAAACTAAATTTTGTATTTGGTGCGCTCCTGGGGCAAGAATGAAAAAGGGTTCAATATTGTTTGAACTTCAAACAGATTCAGACACAAATTCACCACAGTCCACCTTATACGAGCCGGACTGTAGGACAACTGCGACAGCATTGACTGTATCACTGTAAGAGTCAACGGCAGTAAAAGCTACACGGTCCTATAAAGGCTCGGCCCGCCTTGACTCGACCTTCTTGTTTCAAGTATCGTTCTAGGCGACTTATCCACGCAGCGATTACGCTCCCGGCTGATTTCAGCGTTTAAGTCATCAACAATTACGGTAACTACCACATCAAGCAAATTAAGCGGAAACTTTTAAGATCAGTCTTTACGCTATACCAGCTGGGGACTCCTTTCAAAGGTAGCACGCTCAACGTAAAATTTATCATTTATCATACCTCTATCCTCCTCATTTACATACAATTCCCTAAAATTTAGCATCTTCGGCAACTCGCCAACATCCCATACTCTTGCAAGCGATCACCTCATCGCACACAAATATTTTTTCACGAGTACCTCAATATCTCTCAGGTCGGATCAAATTGGTTTTCCCTTCTAACTATGCCTAAAAAGTGCTTTCCAATTTTTTTGGGCAGGTGCCAATCGTGAGAGTCGTAGGTTTTTCTACTAATGTATCATTGCCATTCTGCACTGCCAATTTCGGAATCATAGTGTACTACGAAACAATGTGCATGATAAACGCAAATATGTTATAGGTACATATTCGAAATGTATTGCAATAATTTATTTGTAAAAATACTTGGCCAACAAACGGGTCACATGGACAAATCTATCATACAACTTGCAACGGTTCGCTTAAAGCATTATTTCAATTAGACAATAGCAGCCCCGATTTTTTGTTTCACACCCCTAACGTTTGGAGCAAGAAACAAAGTCATTTGTTGGGTCTAAGCGAACAGTGTTCATTCCGCCCATATTTGTGGCATTCGACTACAATTTTGGTTATTTCGGCGAATATAACAAAACTCAAGGTTTTGTCCACACCTACGTAGGGACAGTGTGAATATACCAGTGGACAAAAAGCCCTAGTACTCACATCTGAAATTCGACATAAAATTAATGGCGGACTAAACATTGGTTGTATGCTGTATGTGCATTACCATAAAATGGGTTTTGTTAGTCCTTCACGTCAGGCGGGAAGCAATGGAGTAGACATTTGTCATATTTAGGGGATAGAAAATGGGTCAGACAGCAAAAAGATGTATAGCAGGCTACTGGAGTAAGCCTTGATTTGTAGGCCGGAAATGTGCATATTTTCATTTTTATATCTACCAAATGAGACGTTATTCGGGGAGGTAGACGCGCTCTACTTGGTTTGCTGTAATTCCAAGGATTTGGATAGAGACGTATTACACTTAAAAATATGTCTGTCCTAAATGGGATTAAGATAAGCAATTTCATTGCGAATAACGCTCTGGAAATACGCAAAATTTGCGATTTTCTGTTAATTTCGTTTCATAATCGTATGTAGGGGAATTGAGTTATTTATGGTCTATGCAAAGTAGGTTCAGATATGCTAATGTTCATCTTTGTGTGGTAATTTATTAAGTCGATTGGAAAACCTAGAAACGGAATTCGAGTCTTTTTTCAATAGTGTAAAATGTTTGTTACAACTCAGACAAATTTTAATGACCACATCAAATAGTATAGTTTCCTGTTTTTAACATCTTCACGGAAAGAGTAGATGCCTGAAAAATTAACAGCGCTACAGTATAATGATTTCATCTAGAGTATAAATATAGATTCAGTATGATGTTAATCTTGACGTACACCAAAATAAAAATATTCCATGGTGAAGCTGTATATGTATTTTAACATCGCAAGTTTAGTCCAGTATAAGCAAATTCTTTTTCTAAAGGAATTGCTGGAAAAAACTTTACTATCGCAAAACTTCACTATATTCGCAAAAATAAAATATTATTAGTTATCCTTTTGAAAAGAGTCTTATACCCTAGGCAGACGACACATTCGAATGATCATTCGGGGAATGATCATTCCCATTCAATGATTAACATTGGCACACGTCTATCGGAATTACATTCAGTCTGTCAAAATATTATTGTTGTTGGAATGTTCAATAAAAGTTGCCATTTTTGCATTGGCATGCGGCTACGTTTTATATGTTGAAATAAAGTGATAGAAAAGTGCTAATGTGTCAGCAATTATAAACGAAACGTTAAAAAGATTGATCGTAATTAAATTGAAATTGAAATTGTTTTATTCCTTCGATATTTACAATTTTTAACTTAAGCTAGTTTTAATGGTTCGGTGGTGAGACTTATTCCAAATCTTTACATCCTTAATAATTTATATATAAAAATTGAATTTATGTTTGTTTTTAATCGTTTTCTACTGGCATTAATTCATTTACGGAAAAAGGAGTTAAAAATTGATCGTAATTAATGCACACATGAAATAAATAGAAAAATTTGGACGATGGAATACCTGATTTTCCACTTGTTCCACTAGTTTCATAGGGCTTGACGCTAGATGGCGTTGTGAGCGCTTGAACGAATTACGAATTTATCTCGGAATGACCATTTCGCAATTGTAATTCGAATGATCGAATGAATGACCAATTCGACAATTTCATTGTGACAGACGTGATGCGGAATGATCATTCAACTAGGAATCATCATTCGATTGCGTCGTCTGCCTAGGGTATTATACCCTAGGCTATTCGTTCAAGGGTATTATACCCTAGGCAGACGACGCAATCGAATGATCATTCCTAGTCGAATGATCATTCTGCATCACGTCTGTCACAATGAAATTGTCGAATTGGTCATTCATTCGATCATTCGAATTACAATTGCGAAATGGTCATTCCGAGATAAATTCGTAATTCGTTCAAGCGCTGGCAATGCCATCTAGAGTCAAGCCCTATGAAACTAGTGGAACAAGTGGAAAATCAGGTGTTCCATCGTCCAAATTTTTCTATTTATATCATGTGTGCATTGATTACGATCAATCTTTTTAATGTTTCGTTTACAATTGCTGACACATTAGCACTTTTCTATCACTTTATTTCAACATATAAAACGTAGCCGCATGCCAATGCAAAAATGGCAACTTTTATTGAACATTCCAACAACAATAATATTTTGACAGACTGAATGTAATTCCGATAGACGTGTGCCAATGTTAATCATTGAATGGGAATGATCATTCGAATGTGTCGTCTGCCTAGGGTATTAGTCTCCTACTTAAAATACTATGTAATAACAATTTTAAGTTGAGTTTTTCGGAATTTGAATCTTGGCCTTTTTGTTTTGTGCGATTTTATACTCTAGATGAAATCATATAGAGTATTATAAGTTTAATCCAGCCCAAAAGTTTGTAACGCATAGAACCAAGCCTCGGACGAAAAAAAGTTGTACATTATTTTTTGTTTATTTGTGGCCAAAAACCTCAAATCCGCTTGATGTCCGTCCGTCCGTCCGTCACGTGTTCAAGAATATTGGTCGATAACTTCAGAAGGGTTTAATCTACGTCTTTGAAATTTTGTATGTGTTATTTTTCCAGTAGTTGGAGCTAAATATATGATTATGAAGAAAATCCTGCTAGTCCTTCGTGTAGCTGACATACAAATATCCTGTCAAAATGTATTCACTTAATTTACAAAACCCATTATAACTCAAGTAATCTTTTAGCTACGAACTCGAAATTATGTACAAATTAGTTTTGAGTGAAAAGAAAGTTCGACTTTACTAGTCAGCAAAATCCTTTTACTCCTTCTGGTAGCTGCCATACAAAATATCCTTAAGACACGTGTTCAATAATATTTTCCGATAACTTTTGAACGCTTCAAGCTAGGAATTTGAAATTTTGTACACATTAATTTTTAAATGATTCCAAGGAAAAGGATAAATATGTAAGAAATCGAGTGAGTCCTTCCTGCAGCTCCCATGTAAAAGTCCTTCAAAAAGGACATTTTTTTCGATGACTTACCCAGTTCAAGACATGAAATTAAACAATGAATATTGTCTTTTAGGTTTGAGTAGCAATCTAATGGCAGTCCTTAATAAATGACATACAACATGCACACACGTAATTCTACTTTATCCCCAACTACAATATAAATCGGAGTTCAGTATTCATCTAGAGTATTATACGATTTGCTTGCAGTCGATCGTGACTGCAGTATGTTTTTTATTCTCCTAGGAAGATAACCACAAAGTTTCAGCCGTCTGACATCAATCGTTCAGGAGAGATGGATTTTAGAATGTTTCAATCCCAGGTTTCAAGCGTTTTGGACGCATTGTCTTCCCCCCCCCCCCACTCGCACACCTCTCAACCCCTATCGACCATTTTGTTTCAAATGGGTTCACTATCATAGTTCTACATAAGTTGCAATTTTCAGCTTCCTAGAATATGCGGTTCCTGAGATCTAGAAACCAAAATTTTTCATCTAAAACGCTCCCCCCTCCTCCTCCTACACACACCCTCCCTTCAAAAAGATACTACTCGTAGTGGTTCACCCATTCTACCTACTATAGAAGTTTCAACTTAATATCTCAATATCTACGCACCTTCAAACGGTTTTGCGTACGGCGGACGGCGTCTTCAGCGGACAGACGGATATTTTTTTTGTTGCTTTTTTGAGGTTTACCAGTCCTGAAACGTGAAAATACAAAATTTCAGGGTAGCAAATTTTTTGAAATTTCAGGTCGATAACAAGCTTTATTATTAAAAAATAATAAAGTGAAATCCGCAATCTGCGCTCAAAAGTCCTTCCGAAACCTTATCGAAGATATAGCCTCCGGAAAATCAAAATCCGTTTGCTAGTTGGGTGACATGATACACTCTCTGATGAAACACTGCAACCCGGTGAAGTCCTTTGGACCTAGTCTAACAATTTTTAAACTGGCTCTTTCAGTGAAGGTTTTTCAAATGTCATGTCCTCAATGGCAGTAGCCAGGGTAGAGATCAATCAAAGTTGAGATTTTCGTATCCATGGTTCACAAGAAACTCATCTAACGCCGGCAAACAACCAAAAATTAATCTTATCTAAAAATGTCCATAGCATTCAATAACCACAACGGATTTAGTTATTCCATATTCACCTTCTACTTAAAGTTTATTAGTATCAAAAACATAATTTTAAAATCAATCTACTTCAAATTAAGGTATATTCGTCTTTACCAATTTTACCTCTAATTCGACGACAGATAAATATTCAAAATTAAAGAAAGGGCTTTTGACTAGCATGGGCTTTGTAATATACTTTCATCTCTTTACCATAAATACCTATAAATTTGCTGGACTCCCTAGAACAAAATTTCGTAGCAACCCTTTTCCGGGAAAACGCCGTGAATTATGAACCAAATGTATTTAAGTTATAGCGGTATTCTACTCGTACCAACAATAACAGTGATATAAAAAGATTATCAAGGTACAAAAGCGACAAGGATCTAGACAGTTCCGTATCCTTTTATTTTAAACAGGAGATAGTGTCTTCAGAAGCATTTCTTGAGGAACGGTACGTTTTTTTCGAAAGTAGACAGACTTAAGTTGCAACCGAGTGGTATAAGATACTTCTTCCTGGTAGACATTTCTTAAAGACATTTATCTTCAATTTAAAGCTACGGGAAATATTTTATATGGTCATGTAATGTGAAGCTACCGGTAGCAACCGTTGCTATAATTCCACATGTACCGCGTGAAGGAGCTTAAGCATTTAAATTGGATTATAAGTTGACTGGAAAAAATTGCATTTTAACTTTTGGAACTTCGTCGACGATGGAGGATAATCTTGGAATTCAGTAGTTTTTTAACACGCTGAATCAAAACAGAGCTGGGCAGTTAAGGTGGAATTTGAAATAGATCGATAGGTAACGCGACATAAAGTGTTTCGAGCGATGCTTTATTTAGGCTAGTCAAAATGGGTGTACAATTTGAAAGGGGATTCGGATATTAATTGTAACAGATTGCGTCTACACACTTACGTTTACGCTGTGTATGCCGTACGCTGTACGGTACGCGTACGGTACACAAACGATCTTGACGTTTGATAAATCAAGAATCCGCAAAGATATGAGCTTCAAATATTTACTTTTACATTTAGAGCGGGTGTTCCCCAAGTATTTTCCATATGCTTTGCGAATGCCCTGGTCTGGCTTTGAGGCGGGAACGTAGTTTAGGTACGCGCTTCGCCGTGGACTGGGGTGAATTCGCAAACATTAAGCTAGACAAGCTAGTGCACTTTGTCAGACTAGCGGGGTGGTTTACCTAAGATGTGATCTTGGGCACACGGGTACTTCTTCCCGTACATATGGGATCACAACGGACCCATTGGCGGTCTATTCGTTTGGTCGCTTTAAGCGGGCATCCACCTTACCTAGCCTAATTTACATTGAGAACCTTAACTTTGTGTAGGCCTGTATAATAACGATATGCTAGTGGAGTATGCAAAATAAAATATTTAACGAGGTGTACCTAAAGCATGAAGCCACTCACTCCTATATCCTTTATAACATGTATGGAAAGATACTGTTACATGTAAACCTGGCAACCGCGCAACCGTGCAACTCGATCGTTTCACTTAATGAAAACAACAACAACCGAATACCTAGTTGAAAAATAACCCAATCAGAAATAAGGCGAAACAGCACGGCTGTATCTCTCTTCTTATCGAATGCTCTCCAATGTACTAGAATCCAATTAGAATCAAAGTCGAAAGATCTCAAGCTCACTTGAACCTTCTACATACACCACTGAACGAAGATCAAAATCGAAAGCTCTAAAGCTTTCTAGAACAATCCACACGCATCGAACATTCAAGTACATCCTAGACTGCAACCGGCTAGTATATAAGCAGGTGAAGCTTTCAGCAAAGACACAGTAATTTTTATTACGTCGACTGTGACAGCCAGCAGGTATACGCGACCGTGTTAAGAGAGAACGAAAGTGAACGAGTCAAGCGATATATGGTATAAGCGGGCGGTGTTGCCATACAGTGCGAATCATTGTGCGAATAGAATTTAAAGTGCGATTAATAAATTATCACTTATTTTTATTTTATATTGAATTGTGTTTTACTTGAAATCCCGGCGAATCCCTAGCTCGCAACAATACTTTAGGAGAAACGGAAAAAGTCTGTGAAAGTTAATATCCGGTTTAAATGACTAATTTGACAGGTATAATTAATAATGTAAACGTTTAATTGCGGAAGTTTGACCAAAAATACAAATAATTAGCAAATTCAGTGCCTACTCCTACATATGGAAATGTGGACCTATTTGAAAAATAAATTCCAAATGTTTGCGAGGAGCGAATCTCCGGTAAACGATGGTTTAAACATATGAACAATACTGCTTTGAAGCTTTAAGTAAAATGTTGGATCGAATTTTATAAACATCGCGTTCGTAGAGAAATGCAAACTTTATTAACGTTTGAATACATAAAATATTACGACATTAACGCATTGTAGTAATAAGCTCAGGTCCGTGATATTGACACAAACATTTCCCTATAGCCGTTCGTCATTCGGATATTATATTATAAGTGATCCTGTACACGATGCTGTCCCACCTGACTTACTTTTTTTATACTCTAGATGAAATCATATAGAGTATTATAAGTTTAATCCAGCCCCAAAGTTTGCAACGCATAGAACCAAGCCTCGTTTAATAATAAAGTATTGTGATCGACCTGAAATTTCCAAAAAATCTGCTATCCTGAAATTTTGTATTTACACGTTTTAGGACTAGTAAACACCAAAAAAGCAAAAAAAAAAATATCCGTCTGTCCGCCGTATACGCCGTATGCCGTACGCAAAATCGTTTGAAGGCGCGTAGCTCCCAAGTCCGTTGAGGTATTAAGTTGAAATTTTTATGGTGGGTAGATTGGGTGAACCACTACGGATGCTATCTTTTAAGGGGGTGGGGGTGTAAGGGGGGATGAGGGGGGGGGGAGCGTTTTAAAAGAAAAAACATACTGCAGTCACGATCGGCTGCAAGCCAATCGTATAATACTCTAGATGAATACTGAACTTCGATTTATATTGTAGTTGGGGATAAAGTAGAATTACGTGTGTGCATGTTGTATGTCCTTTCTTAAGGACTGCCATTAGATTGCTACTCAAAACTAAAAGACAATATTCAGTGTTTAATTTCATATCTTGAACTGAGTAAGTCATCAAAAAAAAATGTCCTTTTTGAAGGACTTTCACATGAGAGGTGCAGGAAGGACTCACTCAATTTCTTACATATTTATCCTTTTCCTTGGAACCATTTAAAAATGAACGTGTACAAAATTTCAAATTCGTAGCTTGAAGCGTTCAAAAGTTATCGAAAAATATTGTTGAACACGTGTCTTAAGGACATTTTGTATGGCAGCTACCAGAAGGAGTAAAAGGATTTCGCTGATTAGTAAACTCAAACTTCGTTTTTCCTCAAAACTAATTTGTACAAAATTTCCAATTCATAGCTAAAAGGTTACTTGAGTTATAGTGAGTTTCGTAAATTAAGTGAAGACGTTTTGACAGTATATTTGTATGGCAGCTACACGAAGGACTATCAGGATTTCTTTCATTATTCTACATTTAGTTCCAACTATTGAAAAAGTAACACATACAAATTTTCAAAGTTGTAGCTTAAACCCTTGCGAAGTTATCGGCTAATATTTTTCAACACGTGTTTTAAGGACATTTTGTATGGCAGCTACCCGAAGGAGTAGGACGATTTTTCCCGTTAATGAACTTAGTTTTACAAATTCAACCAAACATCCAGATTCAAAATTTCAAGATCCTAGGTGAAGGCGTTCTTGAGCTATCGTGTTCACGGACAGACGGACGGACGGACGGACGGTCGGACGGACAGACGGACGGACGGACGGACGGACGGACGGACGGACGGACGGACGGACGGACGGACGGACGGACGGACGGACGGACGGACGTCAAGCGGATTTGGGGTTTTTAGCCACAAATAATCAAAAAAAAATAAATAACTTTTTTTCGTCCGAGGCTTGGTTCTATGCGTTACAAACTTTTGGGCTGGATTAAACTTATAATACTCTATATGATTTCATCTAGAGTATAATTATGGTTTCCAGATCCCTGGAACCACTTATGCTAGGAGCCTGAAACTTGGAACGTACGTAGTACTATGACAGTGGACTCATTTGCAAAAAAATTATCGATAAGGGTTGAGTGGTGTGGAAGTGGGGGGAAAACAATGTGTTCAAATCGCTTGAAAGCCGGGATTGAAAGATTCTAAAATCCATATCTCCTGAACGATTGATGCCAGAAGATTGAAACTTTGTGGTTGCCCTTAGGGATACTCGAACATTAGACAAGGGCTTACATTTTTAGGAGGGTGATGGGGTGTGAGGGTGGTGTTTGAAAAACTTTGGATAACAATATCTTCCGAACCAATTGCACCAGGAAGATAAAATTTAGTTTCTGTATATGGGATCATAAGAGGAGTCTACTGAACGTAAATTTTTTGAGGGGGGAGGTGGAGCACGAAAGTGGGAGGGATAGCAATTTCTCAAAAAATGTCGTTTTTATATCTCAGAAACCGTATCAGATATGATCTTGAAAATTTTACAGGAGTTGGAATCGGTTGACCTCTAGTAGGGTACGGTTGACCGAGGTACGGGGGTGAAGGGTGGTTTTCTATATCTCAGAAACGGTTTATGCTGGAAAGTTGAAACTTGGTACGTATATGTAGATGTGCTATTAGAGTAACTAAAGCAAAAAAAGTTCAGATTTTTATTGGCGTTCAGAGGTTGAGTAAAAAAAATGTCCGTGAATCCACATTTTCACGAATTTCGTTAAAACTTTTAGACATGTCGAGCTATCAAAGCAATTTTACTTCTGCGGGCTATTTATATAAGCGCCTAGTAACATTCTTCAAATTTTTTTGATATCCAACCCCTAAGGGGGTGTAAAGTAGTGTAATGTACACGCGAGCGCTTTTGGCGCAGCAATGCTGAAGTGATTTGTGGCGCTAAGATATGAACTAAGTCATACCATAGTAACCGTCCCAACCAAATCTACAACAACATTACCGTCCAAGTAGTCGAATTAGCCATCAGTGAGGAGTCATCCCTTACTCCGCCCTGAAACAATTGAAGGGAGTATGTCTCCATCAACGATTGTCCCAAGTTGGTCAGGACGAGCCCTCACCGCGAAGACGACTGTCGTCCGGTGACCAAGCCACAGTTGGGTGACTTGAGTCCCATGGTTTCCCGAAAGGTAGCGTGCATCTAGCTCTAGCACGTGCGTAGCTCGTCGGAAGGGGCGTGAGTGGCTACCTGTAACCATGGACTACGTAATTATGCACGGTTTGGGCTGCAAATCCGACTTGAGAGGTTCGGATTCTATCAACAGCGGGCTGGTAAGTAAAGGAAGAAGGAAGGAAGGAATGCAGACTAAGAAAAGGAAATGGAAAAGAAAAGAAAGGAAATGAAGGTGGAAAAGCACCTGAGTCGAGACTTTCGGCGGGAAGGCCGATGCACATCTCAATTATATATCTCAGATGGTGGTGAAAAAACTCAATAGAGTTTAGGAGTCAGCTAGTAGTATGCCGAAATTAATTGTGCGTGTGGACAAATCCAGTAAAAACCCACTTGGTTGCCAATTGCCCAAAGATGAACTGATTCTGATGTTCATCATGCGTCATAAAATGTCACATGACTCCGTGATTTAAAAAGGAAACCCAACCGAACGTCATCCCGAAGGCTAGGAGGCCGAATCTTGGCGCCGCGTTCTTAATCATCATTTGATGTATGATATAATGGGGGTGATACGTTGGGGTTACCGGGCAAAATTTATTACAAAAAGTATTGCCTCCTGGTATCTATGTGGAGCATCATCTACCATATACTGCTGACAAAAGAACTAGAGAGTATAACGTCAGGCGCCTGGATTTATGTGGCTTGGATATTTGCAAGCGTGCCAAGTAATGTGGGTAATAAACCGACAGCACAAAAAAAAAGGTGCCATATTATGTACCTGGTGCCGGATAAAATGGCCGTCCTATACGTTGGGGCGCCATGCAATGTACACGCCGTCTTCTGTTGCCATTCAACCTCGTTGGGCGCCATATAATGAGGTGTCTTGAAGTGGACCCGGTGTTGGGCTTCTCAACCCTACTATAAAGCCATAGCAGATTCGGGAGCCACCTACTGTGGGCCCTGAACAACAAAAGAACTATCCACTCAATCCAGTGCGTGTCGAAAAATCAGACAACGAAGAAAGTACACCAAAAATCCCATACAGGATGGGGTCCGCAAAATAAAATGGCTGTGATCCGGTAAAGGTCCTTCAATCGGCTTGGTTGTTTATTTAATTCCTCGGCTTGGATGGTCGTCGAAACAGGCCAAAGTTGCTCAACAAGGAGGACGTATGTACCTAACCAAAAAAAAAAAAAAAAGGAGGCCAAAATTTCTAACGACTGCGGCTTAATTGATCCAGCCGTTGTTTCGATAAGCTCCGCAGGTCAACTTATGGAGTTCCAGAGACTTCCTGAAATTTCTCCAAAACAAAAAGAAAAGAGACCTCAAAGGAACATGAAGGCTGAATCTTAACACCGACCAGTTCTTGATTTAGCAAAGCGAAAACAAAGGGAACCCATCGAAGTTTTTTTTTTTTTTTTTGAAACCTGAATTGTACTTACGAAGTCAGCACACAGGACGCTAAGTTGAAAGGATACACTTAGAAGGCGCAGGCGGGCAACCAGGGACTGCGTTGGCATCCATGCGGTTGCGCGTCACTAGCGGTAAAACTCAGGGCTTGGTAACGGAACCTGCCGATGGCTTAATGCCTAACGGGGGAACCTCCGTTATGCCTATCGGTATTACGCACCTCGTGCCACCGATAACTTGCACTTAACCTCACAAACGAAAAAAAAAATTCACGAGCAATCCAATTCGAAACGGAAAAGGAGCAAAATATGCCAAGAACTTATTTCTTCGTTCTGAATACATACCAAATAAACGGATCGGGGCGGAATTTAATTTGAATCCTTTTCAGAATTTCACAGAACACAATTAAAATGTTAACCCGATCTCGTATACGCGATATTCGTATGAAGCTTTGGCTTGTCGACTCTTCGGACTTCCTGGGTTCCTACACGCCAACCGTTTTACGGTCGAGTACGAGCGATTTGATGGACGAACTTCCCACGGCACAAAAAAGGCAAACAAAACAAAAATCACTACTGGACCACATAAAAAACAAGGAAACACAAAAGAAAACGAACCGCGGATTAGACCATTTTGGGCCACCTTTTCCCACTAGCCCCCGTAATGTAAAATAAAAAGGGTATTTCCGACCAAAACTAGATAAACAAATTAATATAGAAGAAAACCAAATATAATTCCTTACATGATTTTTCCTTTATTCCTCTTGTATTATTCTTATTCCGCTTTTTCTTTGCTCGCTCTCTCGCTAGGGTGCCTGAGAATAGGGCCCTGTCGGGGATCAGCCGGATCTTTTCTTCTCTCCTGGTACAGGGGGTCGGCGTCCGTCCAGCCCACACCAAAAAACACTTGTTACTTTTTAACTTCCAACCTGCGCGTTCGGTGGTTTTCTCCCTACTGCCGCGTTCTCTCCGTCCGTAATGCGCACCTCGCATCTTTTTCCTCTCTCGCTATGCCGCTTGATGTCTGGTATCCGGTGTTGCCTCGCATGTACGTGTACTTGCTGATTTTACTAACCTCTCCTGGATATTCTGTGATCTCAGACCAAAGAATGACATATGGGTTTTTCTTATTACGTACCCAGCGGATTCGCTAGCAATAAATTGCTAGGAATTTTTTTTGGTTTTGTGTGACGTGTGGTTTTTTTGCCATGTTGTTTGCGGCCGTTCGTTACAGTAGTTGTGTACATATTCACGAATTCTGATATATTTCTAAGGTATATTGAGATTTGGAATTCACTTTTACTTCTATAAGCTTTAAACGTAATCGGGGAAAAACCCGATTTAAGTATTTTTCTCTATTAAACCCCCTGGGGTATTGTTCAAGATTTCACTGATTCCGAAAATCTCTTAGGTTTAATGTGATCGAATTCGCTTTTACTACTATGAATTATTATATTGATAGAGTATAATTATGCAAAGCCGATCGAATAAGACCATTCCAAATCGGAATAATTAGTCCAATAACGTTCGTAGAAGTCCATAACCGAAATTCGCAACAAATAAATAACGAAAATTCAAAAGAAATTAAACTCGAAACCAAATAGAAAATGATAGACATAAAACATGAAAACAACAAAAAGTTGGAAACTTTGCGAGGAAAAAATTAGCTGGTGAAAATATTCGTGCTCCATGCTCCATCACGTCATGACCCCAATTCAAAACACAACGTACCCAAATCTCATCCCTTACAAATGAGCCATGGTAGATAAGCAAGGACGTGTTGGCGTCTTTCTTATTATCATTTTGATTATAAGTCCTACCAAAGTTTTGATATTCGTGCGGCGTAGTTGGCTGTATTGAATGCGACGACGACAACTTCTCGGTTTTCTCCACGCAGTTTAGCAATAAAGCGATCAAGTTTCGAAGAAAACGAAACAAAAATAATCATTGCATTGATGAAGTCGAGCTTAAGAAGAATTGAAAAAATGAGCAAATTTACATTTTCAAAGAAAATTGCTGTTTTTCTTTCACATAGTTGTCTTTTATCCTTACAGTAGTAACATTTTCTTTTCGCACACAACTGAATCTTATTGCGAAAAATCGGAAAGGACAAAAAAAGAAGGAAGTAAATTCCTCGAAAATAGAAGGAGTTTTAGAGACCAAAATATCAGCTGAATTTAACTTTTTCTTCGTATTGAAATGTAGCAGAAAGTCAAATTTGTGATAATTACATAATTTTCACCCCTTAATTTCAACTTGGTCGACAAGGGGGAGTAGTGCTCAATACTTATTCTTATGTATTAATTGAAAAAAAAAACTGCCAACAATCTGAGCGCAACTTGATTATTTGTTGGGTAGAAGTCACGTTTAATTCTGAGATGTGATGTAGGTTACTATGTAGCTGAAAACCTAAAATAAGTTCGGGAAGCGGTTAGAATGGGGACGCGCTAGAATACTTACGTCGCTGCCACATATAACATATGAATTACGTAATTGGGTCATACTCCGGGACGCGGTTAAAGTCTAGTCGTAGAATAATATAGTCGTAGTATTATATCAGATTAGGGGGTTTTTCGTGATTCGGTTTTGGGCCATTACATGAAATCGGAAATACGTTTGTAGGGGATTATACAGGGTGCGCCATCTGTAGCTGCGGTATGTAAATGTTGAATAACTTTTGTAAACATAGACTAATTTCTAATATTTTTTTTTATTTTGAAGGTTGGTTCAATACAATTTGTCTTAATCACTTTTTGAATATGATGTCGATCAAATCACCGCCGTCATTTGCGATTATTAAATTGGCTCTTTTTGCAGCATTCTCCATGACGTAAATATCGCGATAGAAAACCGCCTTCTGACAACACAATTCGTTGATTGGCCCAGAATTTTTTTGGCCACGGGACAGTAGCTAGTCGTATTGTTGTTTGTAAACCTCGCCCAAGACGTGCCAATGAGGTTATTGATGCAGTGAGAGAGAGTGTTGCCGAGAGTCGAAATGTGTCGTATTGCTGCCGATCGCAGCATTTAAACGTCAGTGGATCCTTCATGAGGCGTATTTTGAAGGATGATCTTCATTTATTTCCGTACAGGGTGCAATCGTGTCAAAGAATAATGCCCATCGACAAGCAGTGTCGCTTGGATTACGCTAATAACATCCTGAGACTGGTTGAATAAAAAAAAGGCGATATTGACTGGCCACCAAGATCACCAGATCTGACCGCTCCAGACTTATTTCTGTGGTTTTTTTTGAAAAGTAAAGTATACGCCAGCAAACCGAATAGCAAGAGCAATATTCGTGCAGAAATGGCCGCTATAATGCCGGAGATGCTGGAAAAAGTCATGGAGAAAGTCGCAAAAAGGGCCAATTTAATAATCGCAAATGACGGCGGTCATTTGATTGATATCATATTCAAAAAGTGATCCAGACAAAGTGTATTGAACCAACCTTCAAAATAAAAAAAAATTTGGAAATTCGTCCATGTTTACAAAAGTTATTCAACATTTACATACCGAAGCTATAGTTGGCGCACCCTGTATGTATGTCCTTTATTAAAGACTAAAATTGCTTGCTACTCAAAACTAAAAGACAATATTCAGTGTTTAATTTCAAATCTTGAACTGGGCAAGTCATCGAAAAAAAATTTCCTTTTTGAAGGACTTTCACATAGGAGGTGCAGGAAGGACTCACTAGATGTCCTACATATTATCCTTTTCCTTGGAACCATTTAAAAATGAACCTGTACAAAATTTCAAATTCGTAGCTTGAAGCGTTCAAAAGTTATCGAAAAATATTGTTAAACACGTGTCTTAAGGATTTTTTGTATGGAAGATAGCAGAAGGAGTAAAAGGATTTTGCTAACTAGTAAACTCGAACTTCGTTTTTACTCAAAACTAATTTGTACAAAATTCCCAAATTATACTAAAAGATTACTTGAGTTATAGTAAGTTCCGTAAATTAAGTGAAGACGTTTTGACAGGATATTTGTATGGCAGCTACACGAAGGACTAATGGGATTTTTTTCATAATCATATATTTAACTCCAAATATTGAAAAAATAACACGTACAAAATTTCAATGTCGTAGCTTAAACCTTTCTGAAGTTATCGACCAATATTCTAGAACACGTGTTTTAAGGACATTTTGTATGGCAGCTATCCGAAGGAATAGGAAGATTTTGCCCGTTAACGAATTTAGAATTACAAATTCAACCAAGCATCCAGATTAAAAATTTCAAGATCCTAGGTGAAGGCGTTCTTGAGTTATCGTGTTCACGGACAGACGGACGGACGGACGTCAAGCGGATTTGAGCTTTTTGGACACAAATAAACAACAAATAATATAAAACTTTTTTTCGTCCAAGGCTTGGTTCTATGCGTTACAAACTTTTGGGCTGGATTAAACTTATGATTTCATCTAGAGTATAGTCCGTGTAGACTATTCGAGTTTCGGTATATTATGTACACTAAAAGCACATAGAAGTAAAAACCAATTTGTTGCCTTATCAGACTTAGAGATATGACGAATTGTTAAAACGTATACAAACCCATTACTTTCACTTGGGGTTTGAATTTCGAAAAAATTGGGAAACAGGTTTTTAGACGATTTCATAAGAAGGAACTTGATATCTCATGAGACACAAGGGATTTTGAAAAATTTTGTGAAAGCGTAAGCAAACCCTTCACACCCCCTTGTTTTTCGAAATTCGAAAAATCGTGAAATTGGTTTTTAGGTCATTACATCAAATGCCGTAACAAACAATTTTATATCTCATCAGAACTAAGGGATGGAAAAAATTATGAAAACATATGCAAACCCTTCGGGGTTGAATATCGACAAATTGAGAAATTGGTTTGTAGGCGATTATATAAAAAGTGTGTGGAAGTACAAAGCGATCTAATATCTCATCAAACCTAAGAAATATGTCGGAGCTTTGAAAAGCATACAACCCCTTACACCCCTTAGGATTGAATATCTGAAAATACTGAAATTGACTTTTTAGCTCTTATATGGGAAACCTTAGGAAGTAAAAGTGAATTCGATATATCATCAGATCTAAGCAATATGTAGGAATCTGTGAAAACATATGCAACCTCCTTACACCCACTTGGGGGTTGAATATCCAAAAAACATGAAAGGAGTTAATAAATAAATATGAATCACGAGAAAGTAAAAACCAATTCAATTTCTTATCACTTCTAAAAGATATGACGAAATTTGTGAAAACGTGTTCAACCCTTTTATATCCCCTTAGGGGCTGAAAAAGGAAAAAAACTTAAAAATAAGTTTTAGGCGATTATTACGCAAGCCCATGAAAATGAAAAGATATTCGATATCGGTCGGACATGGGGGATTCGGCAGAATTCGTGAAAAAGTATACAACCATCTTAGGGGTCGAATTTCAAAAAGTCCTGAAAATACTTTCTAGGTAATTATATGAAGAAGCCGTAGAAAAAAAATGAATTCAATATTTGGGAAGACCTAATAGATATGACGAAAATCGTAAAATATGTGCATTCCATTTTCACTGATAATTTTTTCGCTCTCCTTCCGAACGCCAATGGATATTTTAATTTATTTTTTATTTAAACTAATTTTCTAGTTGATTTACATATGCATCCGAGTTTCAACTTTGTAGCATAAGCCTTTTTATAGATGGGAAAAACATCCCCCACCCACGTACCATACTACCCCTATAAAAAATTATATTTTTCCAACATGCTACTACTACATGTCTATCCAAATACCAAGTTTCAGTTTAATATCATTATTGGTTCTCGAGATATAAAAATCTGAACTTTTTCTTTTTCACCCTCCCCCAACCTCACCCACAAACTTTTTTTTCAGATAGGGGTCTATTAGGCCTACTTCTGGTAAAAATTCTAAGCATCTATCATACACTGTTCTTGAGATTTGAGATGTAATTTTTTAGAAAAATTCTTATCCTAACTATATATCCTTGAAAAACCATAAATTGTAAAAATCAAATACATACCTGCTACTTCAATATCCATTATTCAAAACTTCCTAATTTTCCTTTAAAATCACGAAAAAATTATGTGAGCACAGTTAATTTTAAAGAAAGTTTTTTCTGTAACAACTGATCTTTTACGAATGGCTACTTTGAGCTGAGCCCGCGGCTTTTATAGTGAATACAAGTCCTTCCTGAAACTCACTAATTGGTTAAGCAAATTAAGACATAAAATGCTGGTTAACAATTACATGTTTGAAAAACCGAATTTTGGCCAGCTAGATTGGGAAAATGCCCCACTAGGGAGTACGGCGGACAAACGGACCTTTTTTTTGCTTTTTTGGTGTTTACTAGTCCTGAAACTTGAAAAACAAAATTTCAGGGTAGTACATTTTTTCGAAATTTTATGTTGTTAACAATACTTTATTATTATAAAATAATAAAGTGATGATGAAACTGTGAAAATGTATACATCCCCTCTTGGAAATTCTTTCTTTCTTCTACCACCGAACCTGTAGGTGTTTTTTGTAAACTTACTTTTCTGGTACTAATTTTTCTGGTCTACAAATAAGTACCAAGTTTCAACTCATAAGCCGTCCCGGAGAGAGGAAAAAGACCCCGCACACTAGTGCCTTGCTACCCCTATCAACATATTTATTTTCAGGAAGTTACAAAGTTGCAACTTTATAATTTCTTTCCTTAGCGACTCGACAATTTTCTTTAAACCTTTATCCACCCTCGTCCAAAGAGCTTATTTTGTTCGGGGTATATTGTGACCAACTTTTGTATAAATTCCAAAATTTTTCTGAAGAAATTTTTGAGATATAAATTTTTATCAGTAAAATAAGATAAAAAGCTGAAAACATCTAAAAAAAATTTAACTTTTATTAGAAAATTTCTAACCGTGTAGGCTATTGCATTTATTCTTCCTGCAGGAGAAGTTTCCTTGAAATTTTACTCTATGTACAAAAGACTAGCAATTTGTACAACTTTACCAAGCTTAGTCATTTGTCAGAACCCGCACAAAGGCACCATTAGTAGTGTCTACTTTTTCGTAGAAAGTAAACTTTCTCCATTTTGCTTCCAATGATTTCAAGTGCTACTTGGCTATAAGTACTCGTATTTTCATTTCCATTGTAGCCCTTATGCATTTTTCTGTATATTTGAGAGTGGAATATGCCTACACAGAACAACGCATTTCTCGAACAATATTTCTTTAACTAGATGGGTAAGTACTCGTACTTGTGATACTTATATCGATAAACAAGTACAGGATTTTCCTTTTCATTTATTTGCTATCGAAAGCGTGGGAAAAAATTTTATGAAACGCTAGATGGGTGGGCATCGAACAAAATAGTGCTCCAATTAATGTAATGATCATACACCCAAGGAAGTATAATTCAACTATAGGTGGAGTAATTGGCTTTTTTAGTAGAATCACAGTTTGGATCCAGCACAGCAGTTGTCAATATGAAAAACGTCCGATAATCAATTTTGTGAGTTGTGAAATTGATTATTGCAATGAAAATCTAGATTTTCAATTTAAGAACCGCAGTTGTCAATATGAAAACTCATCTTGTTGATATGAAAATCGCAGTTGTCAATATGAAAACCCACATTGTTGACATGAAAATCGCAGTTATCAACATGAAAACCGAAATTGTTGATATGACCATCGCAGCAGTAAATATGAATACCCACGTCGTTGATATGAAAATCGCAGTTGTTAATATGAAAACTCACCTTCTTGATATGAAAATTACGGTTGGCAAAACAATATGTTACTTGTAAACCTGGCAACCGGCCAACTCGATCGATTACGAATAAGGGAAACAGCAGCAACCGAATACCTAGTTGCAAAAAAACCCAATCAGAAACGTAGTTGAAGTATATAAGGCGAAACAACACGACTATATCTCCCCTCTAATCAAATGCGCTCAAATGTATTAGAATAGCCTAGAAGATCAAATGGAATGCTTTCAAGCTTTCCAGAATCCTCTACACACACCTCCGAGCGAAGATTCAAGAACAGTCTCGACTACAGACAAGTGGTATAAAAGCAGATAAAGCTTTCAGCGAGGGACATAGTAATTTTTATTACGTCGACTGTGACAGCCAGCGTGTATACGCGACCGTATTGGTGGAAAGCGATCGATTGCGTGTGATCGAATCAAGCGATATAGATAAGCGGGCGGTATTGCCAAATAGTGCGAATAATTGTGCGAACAGAATTAAAGTGCGAAGAATAAATACTCACTTATTTTAATTTTAACCGAATTGTGTTTTACTTGAAATCCCGGCGAACCCCAAGCTCGCAACAATATCTTTATTTTATAACGACTAGTTACCTTTCATATTTCCAGTACATTAACTTGTTTAACTGATTCCTTTTTAATGTACTTGCGTCAATCATATTAGGTGTGTTTTTTTTGCGCACTTATCCCGAACAGAGTAGGTTAGAAAATTTATATACAAAATAACAACAACATTGGGACTCCTATAAAGGATCACTTCGTAAATACAAATATGAACTGAGAAAGGCGCAGCGCAAATCCTGGGGACTCTTCTGTAGTGAAATAAAAGATTCATCCGAGGCATCCAGGCTCCGCAAAATTCTCTCTAAAAATCCAACCACACCATGCTACCTGAGGAGAACGGACGGATCTTGGACTACCTCAAGTAGGGAAACCACTGATCTCCTCCTGGACACCCACTTCCCTGGTAGCTCGCCTGTTGAGTCGGAGCGGATAAACATTACAAGAAACCATGCACCGTTCAACTCTGACGCTCTTATAACAGAGACCAAGCTCCTCTGGGCGATAGAAGGCTTTAAACCATTTAAGTCTGCGGGACCGGATGGAATAATTCCTGCTGAAATCCAGCAGACCTCGGACATAATTCTTCCTTGGCTGAAGGTTATCTTGAAAGGCTGCCTGGATCTAACCTACATTCCTGAAACGTGGAAGGAAGTCAGAGTGGTATTCATACCCAAAGCAGGAAAAAGCTCTCATGTCTGCCCTAAGGACCTCAGACCTATCAGTCTATCATCCTTTCTTCTGAAAACACTGGAAAGACTAATGGATGTGTACATCCGCGACAATATTGACAAGCGACTGCTGTTAACATCCCAACATGCGTACTGGAAGGGGAGGTCGGTCGAAACGGCCTTACATTCGCTCGTGCGCACCATTGAAAAATCTCTCAGTATTAAAGAATACACCATGGTTGCATTTCTCGATATCGAGGGAGCTTTCAACAACGTCAGACCAGAAGCAATCACTGACGCAATTTCTATCCTGAAGGTGGAGTCCTCGCTTGGCGCGCTGATCAATTTGATGTTAACATCCAGGATTGTGAACACAAAGCTGGGCGAGTCCTCCTCTCGAAGGTTTGTCAGCAGAGGTACACCACAAGGTGGTGTGCTCTCCCCTCTTCTATGGAATTTAGTGGTCAACAAACTACTATTGAGATTGGAAGGGGCGGGCTGCAGAGTGATTGCCTATGCAGATGATGTGGCAATTGCTGTCTCGGGAAAGCACCTCAACACGCTGAGTGAGATATTGCAAAATGCTCTCTCTATCCTCTTCAAATGGGCAGCTGAATGCGGGTTGGGTGTGAACCCACGCAAAACAGAATTAGTCCACTTCACCAGGAAATATAAAATTCCTCACGTAGACCCTCCTTCTCTGAATGGTACTGGTCTAGTTTTCACCGATAGTGCAAAATATTTTGGTCTTATTTTGGACAGGAAACTTCATTGGAAACCTAACATTCAGGAACGGGTAAAGAAAGCAACAGTTGCGCTTTACTCGTGCAAAAAGGCCATTGGCAAAAAATGGAGTATGCAACCCCGGATAGTTCATTGGCTCTACGTGTCCGTCATCAGACCCATACTTATGTATGGAGTTGTTGTCTGGTGGACGGCCTTAGACAAAGCAGTTAACTGCACCACCCTAGGGAAGGTACAGAGATCAGCATGCATATGCATCAGTGGAGCTCTGAGAACAACTCCCTCTGCAGCACTAGACATGCTATTCAGTCTGCCACCCCTAGACATTTTTGGCAAGCAAATGGCAGCCAATGCAGCCATTCGACTTAGGGCCTCTACACAGTGGACTGGCATATATGCAGGTCACTCAACAATATTGAATCACTTCAATAACATTGCTGAAAACACCGACTACACCCCTCCCAGTTATGATTTTGAGAAAAATTTTCTAACAGTCATCCCAACCCGTCTAGAATGGGAAAGGGATTCGGTACGGATGGAAGAGTCCGCCCACATATATACGGACGGCTCCAAAACGGAAGGCGGGGTAGGTGGAGGTGTTTTCTCTGATGTGCTTAACATTAGCAGCTCCTTCCGCCTTCCGGACCACTGTAGTGTCTTTCAGGCGGAGCTTATGGCGATCAAGGAGGCCTTGTCCTGGCTGAGGTGTAATGTAATATCTACTAGGGATATTAGCATTTTCACAGACAGCCAAGCGGCAATAAAATCCTTAGAATCGGCCTCGACAACATCAAAGGTCGCCGCAGAATGTCGATCATCTCTCAAGGAGATGGCTGAACAGTTCAATATTCTCCTGTGCTGGGTGCCAGGACCCAGGGATATTCCAGGGAACTGCATGGCTGACGAAGTCGCTCGAAGCGGTACTACCCTTCAGATTATGTCGGAACACCGGAATCTGGGTGTGCCTCTCTCTACATGTAAACTGCTACTGGGATTGGACTCAATCGAGAAAACCAACTCAAGATGGGCAAACGGTGTTACGTGTCACACTGCGAGACAGATCTGGCCGGAGCTGGATCTAAAACGCTCTAAACAGCTGACTTTGCTCAAAAGGGCGAATATCAGCACCACAGTCGGTGTCCTGACCGGACACTGTCTTATAGGTCGACATGCTAAAAGACTCGGTCTCTTCTCAAACGACTTCTGTAGAAGCTGCCTGGATGAGGAGGAGGAGGAGACAGTCCTTCACCTTCTCTGTACCTGTCCAGCTCTTTCAGCCAGAAGGAAAGCTCATCTTGGAGCTTACTTCTTCAACTGTCTCGGTGACCTTGCCTCAATGGAGGTCGCGAGAATCCAACGCTTCATTGCAAGCTCTAAATGGTTCGACGAGTAGGACCGGATTCGATGATCCTGTGGTAACACAACGGACCTTTCAGGTCTAAGTGTGTCCGTGTTCTCACGGGCAGCCACGCGTACCTACCTACCTACCTACCTAGCAACAACATTGCTGTTTTCATGATTCTTTAAAACTTTTTTTTGTAGATAGTATGCTAGATTAGATGATTTATCGCGAATAGCTGCCAGTGAGGTTACTGGGGCAGCTATTCCTCTTAAAATCTATATTCTAGCCTACTATCTACAGGGAAAAGCAATAAAAAATAACAAAAACAGCAATATTCATGGTGTTTTCAATGTAAATTCTAATCACTACTCTGATCTGGATAAATGCGCAAAAACACACCTATTATTGATTTTAAATTGAAGCTTATAGTCCTACGTAACAATATATAAAATTAATACAACCTTTGGTAAAAGAAATAAATAGAATTTATCCGCAAATATCAAACCGTGCAACCTGAAGACCGTCAAGTTTAAATTACTTTAATCTCAAATATTACTTTATGCAAAAAGAAAAAGAATCTAATTAAATTTATTTCTGGCCCAAATATTATAGTTAATAACAAACTGTGGAGTGTACAGTACATTCGTTCGACCATGCTCCACTAAATCGCTCAATTTGACCTCCTCCTCTAAGGTATTATATTCTGCCGGGTCACATCCTGTGATAAGTGAATCTCAATATTGTCGGAAGTGATATAAAACTTTCTGACCACCACAGAATAATACTCTGTGGCCGATGGTACCAGGGAGTTAATAAGAAAAAGTTTATTACGTATACTAGGCTTAAGTGATGTTGGGATACGAAACTCAATAAAAACCTCGTAAAACCGGCATGTCTCCTAAAAAAGGAAATAATCGTATTCGTTACAAGCTTGAGTTCCATCCAGGGAGTATCATTTCTCCTTGATGAATTTTTCGGTTAATGATGCAAAATTGGTTAAGCTTTGTGGGATGATTTTTATCAATTGCTCGAGGAAAGGAAACAATTTTTTGGTAACATCGTATTATTTAGTTTTCTGAGAATATTAATAATAATAAGAATGCCTTTAGGCAAAAAGTCTACATACAGATATTAAACATAACATAGCTGGATCATGTTTGAGATACTAGATAAAGAATACTTACATTGGTTCTATTTAAGGTATAGTTCGGGATAATAAAAGAGTGGTGAGTGTTTTTTTTATGAATTGGATTAATTCATAATAATTATTTAACTTAAAGAATCAAAAAAACCTGCAATTTGGTCACTCTTTCGTTCTATGCCTGTCAATTAGAAATTGCACTTGCAGTGCCAACAACGGAAATAGTTAAATGAAAATAGGTTGAACTATTGCACTAACTATTGTTCAGTTTAGTTCAAGAAGGGACAGCGCTAAGAACCACCACGCTTACTAGGCACCATACGGGCCCATAGCAATCCCTTCAAAACTTCGTGGGCCACTAATTCCCATCAAAAACACTCTATATGTGTATACAGGGTGTCTGGTACTCCGTGCACTTGTAAGGGGTTATTCCTTGATATATTTTGAGACAAAAATTGTTCTACAGGGAGGGTCAATTTTCAATATCCATGGAGATTCAGGGTGGTCAAGAAAAGTGTTTCGGACCTGTAACCTCACTCACTTAAAACGTTATATCTTGAAAGCTAATAATCAGAATTCAAAGTGTTATACCTTGTTTTTTAGGGAATCGAATTAACTTTCATTTTCATTCACAGTTCAAATTGTAACTGCATCGGATCTTGATATATTTACTTCAAAACACAAGTTTTTCTAGTTCTATTCTAAAAATTCCGTGATCAATGTAGTTTTTCTCAGAAAACCCCATTTTAAAAATGCCAGTTCAATTTTATTTTTTTATCTACCATATTATTATTTACAAATGCTGCATACATATGAATGAGTTACGTTTTAATATTTCGGAAGTAATAGGCGAAAATTAATATCGCTTAAAAATTAAATATGACATAAAGTGGCCCTCGTTCAAAAAACCTGTCTAAATTGTTGGTTCTAGTTATGAATTTTGATTACCCATTTATTTCCATTTTAAGTATCGAGGAAATCAATGAAATGTAAATGAGTTTCAACATAATTGCTGCTCTTGCCTGGATGTGGTTGGTAAAAGTAAAGGTTGGGTACAATACTTTGCCTTTATTACCTAACAAAATAAAAAGCCTATGGAAGCAAAACTATCTTCATATTTTTATCGGTTTCAATTGCATTGCTAAAAGTAGAAGGTATTAGTAGAACTTAGAAAATAATTTAAAAATGCCTGAGTTCTCCAATGAAGAATATGGAGACATTAAGTTCATGCATGGAGAGTGTCAGGGAAAGACACGAGCTGCGCAATCGCTGTATCATCAGAGATATCCTCAATGACGGACACTTGACAGGAGAGCATTTCAAGACGTTTACAGAAGAATTCGGGAAACTGGCAATGTTAGGACAAGCAGAGTAAATGCAAATTCAGCGCCGATAATCGCTGTTCAGATCGATGAATGATTACTGTAGGCAGTGTAAAATAATCCATCAATCAGTATCCGATGCTTGGCATTGCAGTTTAACATCTCTAAGTGGAAAAAAGTGTTTTAAAAGCAGAACGCTTGCATCACTACCATTACACACCAGTGCAGGAGCTGCTACCCATTGATTTCCCCAAAATGATGTAGTTTTGTAATTGGCTCCTTGAGAATTTTATGAACAACATTCTTTGGACGGAAGAGTCCCAATTTACCAGATACTGTATCACAAACTTCCCCAACCTACATACGTGGACTGAGAGCAATCCACACACAAGAAGAGCGGCATCATTTAAGCACAAATTCAGTGTCAATTTATGGGCAGGTGTAATTGTTAACGAGGTTTAGCGATTTCATTGGACCTATTGGGCTTCCGCCTACCTAACAGTTCCAATTACTTACATTTTTTAACAAGTGATCTACAGGACTTATTGGATGATATTCCACTGGTACGATTGGCTTCCATGTTTTACCAACATGATGGTCCTCTAGCTTATTACGGCCGACAAATCACAGATTGGTTAAATTCCAATTATAGCAATCACTGGATCGGTAGAAATGGACCGATACAATGGCCCGCGAGATCTCCCGATGTAACTATTATGGCTCTCTTTGAATGGGGACGGATGAAGAACCTTGTCTACGCAATAGCAGTAGTAACATTGGAAGATCTAAATACCAGGATCGATGCGGCAGCAACAGAAGTAAGGCAGGAGTTGAGGAGTAGGAATACCAAGTGAACTCTTCCAAAACGAGTTTTAGCGTGCATTCAAAATTAACATTAATTGTAATTAAAAAATTTGAAATGAAGCATAAAAACTATTATTAAATTCTTTCAGTTCAAGCAAAGAGTGTATATGTGTGGGGAGATGTTTTACGGCCAAACAACTCAGGCCGAAAACACTCCTCACAAATTGGATCACAGGTCCAAGGACGCTGGCTGTCATTTCGATTCCTATATAAGGACGAGAAATCGAAGTGGCAGCCAGTCGTTCGCCAACTGGCGGGCGACTCACAACACACTGCAAAGTGATGACGCCGATAGTCATCACTGCAGTTCTACACACAAACAGCTGCGCTTAAAAAAGCGGTAGCAAAGACGACGGCTGCGATGTGAGCCGTCGCAACAAAGACGACGGCTGCGATGTGAGCCGTCGCAACAAAGACGACGGCTGCGATGTGAGCCGTCGCAGCAAAGACATCGGCAGCGACATTGCCGACGCAGCGACTACAACACCCCCAGACACGCGACGGCACCAAATACTGCCGTCGCTCACGACCTTACCGAAGTTGGACTCTCGGCATAGCCGGGAGAACTCCAACGTATAAGGTCGTGACGAATGTCCTTACAGATCAACATGTTCTTCTTTTTTGCATAAAAGTGCAATATTTTTCGAATCATAATTTTATTTTATTTATTAACTTAACTTAACTTATGCAATGCAAGTGTATGCAACTTTTGTAGGCAATAATATGACAAATAAAAAAATAAAATTAAACTGACATTTTTATAAGGGGGTTTTCTGAGAAAAACTACATTGATCACGGAATTTTTAGGGTTGAAATAGCAAAAATCCATTAAGCCGTGTCACATTCTACGCCTTTAAAAAATTACGGCAACTCGCATTGACCAATCTAACATGGCTTTTGAGGACATCAAGAACGACTACGCGTTTATTGCTAATAAGGTAAATAAGATATCAGATTCCTTAGTTACTTTCAACGATTACATCGATGGAATCCGGGATTATGAGACTCATTTCGATAAACTGCACGCTTGCTGCAGTATGATTCAGCATAACATCGCCAAATTGACGAAGAAATGTGCTCAATCCGATATAAAACTAAATACTCTTATTAGCAACATATCTGATACCGACTCATCTTCGAGCGTATCGCCGAATGCGGATATCACTTCACAGTCGACTGGCGGCGCGATATGCCGTAAATTAGAAATCATCCACGGAGACATAAAGTGTATAAAATTAACTGCACAAAGCACGGATGACTCTCTTCTGAGCATGTCTGCCCACTTGATTAGCCGCGGAAGTGATTGTCCAGTTCCACAGGTTACAAGCGTTAAATGCCAGACTTTGGAACTGCCTTCAAGTAGGACTGCAAAATCTTCAGCTAAGGGGAAGAAAAGAATTTCAAAACGAACGTATGTATACTACCGAAAATAGTATGAACATGAAAAACACCGAGACAGGTTGCAACAATGAGGAGATTCCAGAGCAATCTAGAAGCTTATCTCTTTCGTCATCTTCAGGCCACGAAATTGTTATATCCCATGATAGTTGCGATAATGAGGATACTATGGTGCACCCTTGAAGTGCCTCTCCAGGACCTGAGAGGTTTATTCCTCAAGAGCCACGTTGCTCTCTTAAAGCCGTTGAGAAACCGAAGGTACTTTTCGTATCACGGCTTGATCCAAATACGTCGGAGGAGGAAGTTTGCAATAACATCAGTGCGATTTTGCAATCTAGTAAGATTAATTTACCGCAAGGATCCATTTCTTGCAAGAAAATTGTACCAGCTGCGCACATTGTTAATTCGCGTGTGGCTTCGTTTAGAGTCGTTTTGCCTATGTCCTGCTTTAAAACAGTTGTAGAATCAAACTGCTGGCCTCATTCAGCAATTGTTAGAGAATTCGTTCCGCATCGACGCAACGCGCATCCCGCTACTCGGCCAAAAAACTTAACTCGATCTCGCTGTACTACGGCAACGTAAGTGGCATGCGGTCTAAGACTAGACAACTGTATATCTCTGCTGCAGCCTCTTGTTTTGACGTTATCTGCATCATTGAAAAATGGCTTTGCAAAAACTTCAGAGACGCCGAGCTGTTTGATGGCGATTATCAGATCTTTCGTCGTGATCGTCATCTTGACATCCAGGATGCTCCGGTTGGCGGCGGAGTGCTTTGCGCAGTAAATCGGAAATTCACCGCTGAAGTAATTGATATTCCTGAAGCTAGCATCATCGAGTTGCTCTGCGTTGCGCTGACTTTTAGCGACAAAAAACTGTATATCATCACGACGTACATCCCTCCGTGTACGTTATCTTCAGTATATGAATCCGTTTTTAACGCTACGGATAGAATCTGCAGTTGTATGCGTCCTTGCGATGAAGTACTCGTTCTCGGAGATTTTAATTTACCACTGGTAACGTGACTGCCTTATCCCGTCCTTCGCCTCATGTCCTAGGCAGGATGAACAATTTCTGGACTGCATGCTTTCAACAGGCTTGCACCAGATCAACACGAAAGCTAATACCTCTGGACGATACTTGGACCTCGTTTTCTCTTCCGATGTAACCCAAACAACAGTCAATCATTGTACATCACCACTGTTACCGGATTCAAATCATCATCCAGCACTTCACGTTGTTCTTAATTTTGATTCACGAATTAATCACTTATTTCCTTCTGAAATAACATATGGCTATAATTTTAATAAAGTCGATTTTTCTGCTTTAAATCGCGACATCTCTACATGTGATTGGTTGGGTGTACTAAGTGAGCCGGATGTTGAAACTGCCACTTTAACCCTAGAACCGTGCTCTTCAAGAAATGGACTTATCGTGCTCTGGGGCACTCAGTGCCCCAGTATGCATTTTATACAAAATGTATGGGTGGTGTGTTGAAAATACGGCTATTTCTTTGCTAATTAGCGTTCTTGATTTGCACAAGCTGATATGAGTTTGGAAAAAGAAGAGAAAATAAAACATTATCTGTATTTTCGAAAAATTAATTATGTCCACATTGAAACCAAAATAAAAATGTTCACAAAGTAATGAAAAGAAAAAACTAATTCAAAATAATAAATTAAATATAATACCAAAATTAAATAGGTGAATGGGTTCTGGATCGTTTTGAATGTGGCCGTTTAGATGAGGTAGATAGCGCTGTCGAAATATCCAGACATGATTCAGCTTCTGAATCAGTATCACTTATAGGAGATGAGTTCGGAACGTAGCATTTTTGACAAACCCGAATAAAATGTTTCGAACAGGTAGGGTTGTTGCACAAATCACAGACAGCAGTAGTTTTGGTGTCTCCTTTATTTTGTTTGCGATCAGCCTTGCATGTTTCACATCTATTACGTTTGTAATTTGACCGAACTACAGGGAACACTGTTGGAGTTGTAGCTTCAAAACCAATTAATGAAAGGGCAGTTTTCACTGATTGCCGTAGTGAACCTTTTTCCATTCTATTCCGGATGTGCTTACTTGCCAATTCAACAGCCAAAAGTTTTAAGAAAATGTTTTCTTACATATTTTCTTGTACCGGATGTGGGATTAGTAATACCAAACATCGGATAAGCAGCAAGGGCTGCTACGTCGACCATATTGAAAAATAGTGTCATAGGCCAACGGCTAAAGGTGTATGTTCTATTCATTTGGTCGAACGTGTCAACACCTCCTTTGGTCGCATTGTAGTCTATAATCATCTCTGGCTTTCTGGTTGATTCATCTAATTCCTCATCCTCGTGTATAGTTGACAACAATAAAACGTTCTTCTTCGTGTTTGATACGTAACTCACAAGGCTCATGCAATCTGAGAAACAAAAAATTGATGAATACACTTCTCTACGTTGGACACCTTTTGGATCTGTAAACTGTTTCGGCAATTGCGGTTTGTTTGACCTAATTGTGCCGATAATAGCAGTGTTTCTTGCGCACAAATCTAATGCCAATGGAATACTTGTAAAAAAGTTATCCATGGTGATATTGTATCCGTTATCTAGATACCGATTGCCGAGCCGAAGCACTAGATCATATGAAATGTTTTTAGCACGATGTTGTCCTGGTTGTGTATCTAGGAATAAGCCTTATAACACATTCCCCTATTTGGTTCTATGGCTGGTAGTTCTTCCTTATTGACTTCTTGCAGTTCTTGTTGAGCAGCAATTTCTTGTTCGCGAATTTCCTCCATTATTTGTACTTCTTCATGCTCGCAGCTTGGATCATCAACGTCCGAAACATCCTAATCAGAATCTTGTTCATCATCTGAATCGTTTGGAATTGCTATAGGATGATCTGCAGCAGAAAAATCTGCACCCCCAATAGGTACGTTTTCAGTTCCATTTTCATCATCGTTGTGAATAAAAACATCGAACTCGTTTTGAAGAAGGTCTTACTCCTCAGCAGATAACTCTCGTCGCGCTGCACTGTTCACTAATCTCAAAAAAGTATCCATTTCCACTCAACACAAAACAAAATTATCACAAAACTATAAAATTAAATCACAAAATACTCAAGTAATTATCTCCTGAAATTTCATCGGCAACTAAATGCATTCAACCGTTTTCTTTTCAAAGGATCTACATACGCATATTCACGAAATCGCCTTTTTTTGTTTACATATTTATTTTTGTTTATAGATTTATCAAATGCATGCATTTAAATGTTTTGTTTTCAAATGATCACTGTACGCATATTCTGGGGCACGCAGTGCCCCAGAACACGAAATTGCCCTTTTTTCTGCGTTTACATATTTATCAAATAAAACACAGAAAAACCAGTTCGATTCTTTTGTTTACGCATTTGTGCATATCATATGTTTCAAAAAATTGTGCATTGGGATTATGTTACAGAACTAGAAAGTATCTAATTTATTGTTTGAAAATAGCTTGGGGCACTCAGTGCCCCAAACACGGTTTCAGGGTTAAACTTTTATAACACGATCTTTCGTAGTTTCGCGCGATGTGTACCGGTCACATCTACTAGAAAGCCTAAGCGTTTTCCGTGGTTTGACGACGACCTGATACATCTGAAAAATTTAAAAACGAAAGCTTGGAAGACATATTGTCTCTCAAGGATTGATTCAGACTACGTTTCCTATTCAACCTTACGCGACCTGTTTATTAGCCGGTCTAGTACGGCGTATACCTCGTACGTCAATAATCTTAAATTATCGATTAGGGACAAACCTAAGCGGTTCTGGGATTTCGTCAATTCAAAAAGGAATTCCGACGGATACCCCGCTTCTATGTCTTTTGATGATGTGGTCAGCGATGACCGTTTAGTCATTAGCAACTTCTTCGGGAACTACTTCCGTGCTGCTTTCACTTCTTCTAGCTGTGATAATAGTTTTAAGGATCATAAACACTTGACAAAGTTTCCTTCTACTTCATTGGAGATGAAGGATCTGCACATAGACGAAGCTACTGTTTTGAAATTTATCTCAAATATTGCAGATAGTTTTTCTGTTGGTCCAGACGGCATCCCTCCAAGCGTTCTAAAACGATGCAGCTCTTCCCTAGTAGCACCCTTGTGCTATTTATTCAATTCTTCTCTTCGTTCAGGGGTATTTCCCAGTTCATGGAAATATTCTACAATTAAGCCGTTATTTAAGAAAGGTAAAAGAATGGATGTAAGAAATTATCGGCCTGTCGCCAACCTTTCTTGTATTTCGAAGCTTTTCGAGGCTATTGTTTGTGATGTAATGAATTTTCATTGCAAATCAATCATAAGTCCATCCCAACATGGATTTACTAAGGGTAGGTCTACTACCACAAATTTAATGGAATTTGCTAATTTTTCCGTTAAAGCGATTGAAGGTGGAAATCAGGTGGACTGCATTTACACTGATTTCAGCAAGGCGTTCGACAAAATGAATCATTCCATCCTGACTTATAAGCTACAATTACTGGGTTTTCCATTCACGTTTATTAATTGGATCAGTTCGTATCTACTTAATCGCACTCAAAAGGTGTTTTTTCGTGGAGCCCTTTCATCCGATATATATAATACTTCTGGAGTACCTCAGGGGAGCCATTTGGGTCCGCTTTTATTTATCCTCTTCATTAATGACGTGAGTTCGGTTCTCTCCCATTCTAAAATTTTAATGTATGGTGACGATGCAAAGATTTTTCGTAAAGTAACCAATGCGGCTGATTGTTCTCTTCTTCAGAGTGACTTGCAACGGTTTTATGACTGGTGTACACTAAATTGTATGCCTTTGAATATTAGTAAGTGTATCACTGTATCGTTCTCTAGAAAGAAAACTCCAGCTACATTTGATTATAGTTTAGAAGGAAACCAAAGTGAACGATTTAGGTGTATATTTGAATAACGAAGTTACTTTTATGACCTTTTTGATTATGTTGTCAGTAAGGCTAACTCCGTCTGGGGCTTTGTGCGAAGATGATGCAAGGATTTTAATGATCCCCATATTACAACAATGTTGTATTGCACATTTGTCCGTTCTATTTTGAAGTATGCCTGCCCGGTATGGGCTCCATACTATGAGGCTCATAAAAATAGAATTGAGTCGGTTCAGAGAAGATTCTTGCGATTCGCACTTAAAGGTCTTCTTTGGCATGATCCACTGCATCTGCCTCCTTACCATGAGCGTCTTAAACTCCTGCCGATGGAGTCATTGGTTGATAGACGAGATGTCCTTAGAGCTGTTTTTCCTTTCAAGGTAATTTCTGGTGATATTAACTCCCCATCATAGCTGGAAGCCGTTACTTTCACTAGTTTGATTTCGATCCTTGAGAGACTATGTGTTCCTGGATATTCCTCACCATCGGACAAATTACAGCCAACATGAACCAATCACATCTCTTTCACGCATTTTTAATTATAATTACAGTCAAATTGACTTTAACATTTCTGTTCAACAGTTAAAATCGGCTTTATCAAATAAATAATGTAATATTTAGGCATTTATGAGTGTACGGATATAATGATGTATTTTTGTACTTATTTTGTTGTACTTATTTCTTATTTTAGTTTATTATTTCAACAATACAGTATTGTTATCGATTTTTAAAAAAAAAAAAATTTGCTACCCTCAAAATTTTTTTTTTTACGTTTCATGACGAGTAGACACGAAAAAAGCAAAAAAAAATTTCAGTCCGTCTGTCCGCCGTACGTCTACCGGTGTACGCAAAATTGTTTGAAGGCTCGTAGCACCCAAACCCTACAAGCTATATACTTGAATTTTTTTTCCTGGGTAGAGTGGGTAGGCCCCCTAAACTGACCTAATTTGGAGGGGTGGGGGTGTGAGGGGGGAGGAGGGGGAAGTGTTTTAGACGGAAAATTTTGGTTTCTAGATCTCAGCAACCGCTTATGCTAGGAAGCTGAAATTTGGAATTTATATAGAGCTTCGATAGTGGACCCATTTGCAAAAAAATTGCCGGTATAGGTGAAGGGGTTTGGGAGTAGGGGGGAAAAATAATGCGTCCAAAACGCAAAAAAGGTGAGATCGACACATTCTAAAATCCATATCTCCTAAACGGCCAATGTCACAAAATTGAAACTTAATAATCATCTGTAGGTATACTAGGAGAATAGATCGGAAACAAAAATTTGAGCGGGGGCAGTGGCGTACGAGGGTGGGGGTTAAAAACTTTAGATTACGATATCTCATGAACCAATTACACTAGACAATTAAAATTTGGTTTGTGTATAAAGGTTGACAAATGAAGTTCGTTAAAAGCAAAATTTTTAAAGTGGGCGGTTGAGCATGAAAGTGGAGGGGATAAGAATTTTTCAAAAAAATCACGTCTCATATCTCAAGAACTGTGTAAGAGAGATGCTTAAAATTTTACCAGGAGTAGGGCTAATAGACCCCTAGCAGAAAACAAAATTTAGGAAGTGTGGGTGTAGAGGGTGAGGGTGGGGGAGGGTGAAAAGGGAAAAGTTTCGATTTTAATATCTCGACAACCTATAATGATATAAAGCTGAAACTTGGTATTTGGATAGAGCTATATTAGTAGCATGTTGGAAAAATATAATTTTTTATTGGGGTAGTATGGTACGGGGGTGGGGGGTATTTTTCCTATCTATAGAACGGCTTATGCTACAAAGTTGAAACTCAGTACGTTTATGTAAATCAACTAGAAAACTAATTTAAATAAAAAAAAATTTCAAATTTCCATTGGCGTTCAGAGGGGGAGCGAAATAAATGATCAGTGAAAATGGAATGCATATATTTTCATGGTTTTCGTCATATCTTTTAGGTCTCCCCAAATATTGAATACATTTTTATTCTAAAAAGTGTTTTCAGGATTTTTTTAAATTCGACCCCTAAGGGGTTGCGAAGGGGTTGTAAACTTTTTCACGAATTCTACTATATCCCCACGTCTTATCAGATATCGAATATCTTTTCAGTTTCACGTGCTTGCGTAATACTCGCCTAAAACTTGTTTGTAAGTTTTTCCCTTTTTCAGCCCCTAAGAGGGTATAAACAAGTTGAACACATTTTAACGAGTTCCGTCATTTCATTTAGAAGTGATAATAAATTGAATTGGTTCCTACTTTCTCGTGCTATCTTCATATTTATTTATTAACTCCTTTCAGGATTTTTGGATATTCAACCCCCAAGTGGGTGTAAGGAGGTTGCATATCTGATGATATATCGAATTCATTTTTACTTCCTAAGGTTTCCTATATAAAAAGGCCAAAAAGTCAATTAGTATTTATTTTAGATAATGGGTGTAAGGGGGTTGTATGCTTTTCAAAGTTTCGACATATTTCTTAGGTTCGATGAGATATTAGTTCGCTTTTCATTTCCACAGACTTTTTATATAATCGCCTACAAAACCCATTTCTCAATTTTTCGATATTCAACCCCCAAGGGTTTGCTTTCACAATTTTTTGCAATCCCTTAGTTCTGATAAGATATAAAATTGGTTGTTACGGCATTTGATGTAATGACCTAAAAACCAATTTCACAATTTTTCGAATTTCAAGAACCAAGGGAGTGTGAAGAGTTTCCACAAATATTTCAAAATCCCTCGTGTCTCATGAGATATCAAGTTGGTTCTTATGAAATAGTTTAAAAACCTGTTTCACAATTTTTTCGAAATTCAAACTCCAAGTGGAAGTAATGGGTTTTGTATACGTTTTAACAATTCGTCATATCTCTTAATTCTGATAATGCAACAAATTCGTTTTTACTTCTATGGGCTTTTAGTGTACATAATATACCGAAATTCGAATAGTCTACACGGGCTTTTCCAATGTTTAATCGGCTACAAATCGCTATTTTAAATATTTTTATTTTAAGAACAAATTAATTTTTCAAGAAATCTAACAATCTCGAAGCAACTCATGATACACTCCGACTTTGACCGCTCCCGAACTTTGACCCGAAAAATAATAAAGTTTCGCCCAGACCATTGGCAAATTTTTTTCTAAATATTTTATATTTTGTAATTTTTGTTATAAGTAATCAGTATTTGATGAATTTGAATAACAAATAATTCAGAATAGGTCTCACAGTAACTGCAGTAAGACTTCTCTGAACCGACTTTATTCTAATATTATGCACCTTATGCCCAAATACATGTTGGACCAACGTAGGCCAGCGCGAAGTAGGACAAATGTAAGACAACGCCTACATGCGCGAGTGCTGCCGTCCACATGTTGGCCGTGGTTCCCAAGCTTCAGTTGTCAATTATCAGCTGTTCAGTGTCAAAGCCTTTAGACTTTCAAAACTGTCAAAAAACCGCCATAGCAGCGACGTCACACCAGCGTCGACAGGATCTTTAAATTTTGAATCTGGGTCGAATTTTAGGGCTAAGTTCGTTAACCGGCAAAATGGTCCTACTACTTCGGATAGCTGCCATACAAAAATCCTGTAAAAGTATCCTAACTCAATTTACATAACTCACTATAACTCAAGAAATCGTTTAGCCACGAAGTTTAAATTTTGTTGAAATTAGTTCTGAGTGGAAATGAAGTTCGAGTTAATTAGTGAGCAAAATCCCTACACTCCTTCAGGTAGCTCCAATACAAATAATCCTTATAAAAAGAGATCAAGAATATTCGCTTCAGAACGGCTTAAATACGATTTGGAACGTATAGGTGTTGATTTTTCAATAGTTGAAGCTAAATATGTGATTATGAAGAAAATCCCATTAGTCCTCTATGTAGCTGCCATAGAAATATCCTGTAGAAATGTATTCACTGGATTCGAAATTTTGTATAAATTAGTTTTGAGTGAAATGAAAGTATTAATTTAATAGTCAGTGTAATCCTTTTACTCCTTCCGATAGCTCCCATACAAAATAGCCTTAAGAGACATGTTCAACAATATTTTCCGATTACTTTTGATCGCTTCAAGCTAGGACTATGCAATTTTGTACACATTAATTTTTAAATGGTTCCAGGTAAAGGGATAAATGTGACTTAAATCGAGTGAGTCCTTACTGCACCTCCTATGTGATAGTCCTTGAAAATGGAAAATTTTAGTTTCGGTGATTCATCTAGTTCCAGATAGGAAATTGAACATTGATGATATTGTCTTTTAGTTTCGAGTAGCAACCAAATCGAAGTCCCTAATTAGGGACAAAATACATACATCTTGGTTGGTTGGTTGGTTTAAGTGGCAGCTCTGTTCTCTAGATGGAGATCAATTAGCTCAATGGCCGTTTTGAAACCACAAACTCGTATTAAACCCGGATGTTAGCGGTTGTTGTGACTGGGGAATTTAAAGGATGGGTGCGAGGAAAATTGATCCGTTATATCCATCCTGTACTGTTTAGGAAGAGTAAAAACTCCCCAATTCTCTTAACCGAAATCTCCCTCAGGTCCCCGTTGAAGGGTTTGCCTAGTGTTCACTCTCGGGCTCTAGCTAAAGCCGGACATTCGTAAAGGAAATGAACGAGCAACTCTCGCTCATTTGTGTCCTGGCAGCTGCGGCAGTGTGCATTAAACGGAATGCCCAATTTGGCAGCATGATCCCCAATTGGCCAGTGACCCGTACTAATCGCCGTGATTCTGGAGATGTCTGCCCGGGTCTTGTCTGACTTGGCTCGGTTGTAAGATGGCCACATACTCCTAGATATGGCGCAGGTGGTTAGGCTTTTCCATCCGGAGTTAGCCGCAGATTGGAAGTGGGAGAGTATGTCTCTCTTGACAACTCCTAAAGGAACGTGGACTAGTTCTGCAAAAGAGCCAGGAAGAGCGGAGCCCTTCCTGGCCAGTTCATCAGCCCGCTCATTTTCCACTATGTCTCTATGCCCCGGGACTAGTAGTGACTTTGAGCAGTTCCGCTAAACCGGCTAGTTCGTTACGGCATTGCTGTACTAGTTTAGAGCAGATGGTAGCCGAATCTATTGCTTCGATTGCAGCTTGGCTATCGGTGAAAATAGCGATGTTGTAATAAGTCGTGTTTCAATGTTCGACAAGCCTCATGGATCTCCAGTATCTCCGCCTGGAAGATGCTAACGTTGTCCGGTAGGCGGTAGGACTTAGCGACATTATGTGTATCAGAGATATTCCTTCTCCGACCCCGCAGTCCATTTTTGAACCGTCGGTAAATATTATCATGTCGAAGTCTGTTTCCACCGCACCGTTCTTCCACTCCTCTCTAGTTGGGAAACCAACAGAGAGGCCTTTCGTGAAGCTCAGCATGGGGGTGATGTAGTCAGTCGGTGACATAACCAATTCCTTTGGTAACTGTTGCAGGATGTTGCTATGCCCGTACGGTTTCGCAGTCCAGCACCCAGATTCTTTGAGCTTGACGGCATTATTTATTTATTCATTCATTCGGACACACTGTACAGATTTAAGAAACCCAATTACACTATCTGTTAAATAAAACAAAAAAAAACAAACGGGAGCGAGAAAAAAAAGAAAAAATTTTATAAAAAGAAAAAAGAAGAAAGAAAGTAATAGTAAAAACACAGGTAAAAAGTTAAGATGAATATTAGCCTGTGAAAATTAAGGACTTGACTAAGATTTTGAAAGCTAAAAAAGATGTGGACAGAGAACCAACCTGGAGCCTATCATGATTCCTTTGTAGTCGAACCAGTGGCGAATAAAAGTAGACGTTAGTTGAAGCCGCAGCTGGCGCGAATATAGAGACAGACCTACTCGGCCGCGAGGAAGAGCGAAACTCAAGGTTAAGATGTAGGGTAGAGTTCATAATACCGTTAAAAACCTTAAAGAGAATACACTCATCAAGATACAATCTGCGCTGATTTAGTGAGGGAATATTGAGTAAGGATAAACGTTCACTGTAGTAGCAGTAGGGTAGGTTATATTTAGAAGAGGAGTGACCGGGTGAATCGACGCTGAACAGACTCAAGAGATTCAATGTGACAACTGCAATGAGGGGACCAAATAGAAGAACAGTATTCCAATCCGCTGCGAACAAGTGTCAGATAGAGCTGGACGCACGTTTGAATATTGGAAAACATATAAGCGGATCTCAAAATGAAACCAGACAATCTAGATGCAGTGCAAATAATGTTTTTTAAGTCTTCGGTCGAAAATTGCACCTAGATCACGAATCTGGGATACTTCGATGAGAAGGGTGGAGTTCAGAGTGTAATCGAAGGGTATAACTGCATGTTTCAGTGTAAAGGTCATTTTATGGCATTTGCTTACTTTAAGTGGAAGGCGATTATATGAGCACCATAAGGTTAGTTCATTAAGATCAGACTGTAATAGGATACAGTCACTTCTTGAAGATATCTCCCTGTAGATTTTGAGGTCATCAGCGTAGAAAAGGAATGAAGAGTAGAAGTTTAGGGGTAGGTCATTAACAAAGATTATGAAAAGGAGTGGGCCAAGTGTTGAGCCTTGAGGAACTCCAGAGAGCGGGAAGAATACAGTAGACGAACATCCATTAAGAACTACACGAGAACTGCGTTCAGCAAGATAGGACGCAAACCACTCCAAAAGAGTATCACCGACGCCACAGCCTTGCAATTTTGACAAAAACAAGCTATGATCAACTGAATCAAAGGCTTTGGAGAAATCAGTGTAGACAACATCCAACTGCCTTCTACAATTAAGCGTTTTTGCCACTGTATTTGTGAATTCTAAAAGACTAGAAGCAGTAGACCGGCCTTTGAAGAAACCATGCTGTTCACGGAGAATGAGGTGACTTATATTTTCATATAAATGATCATGTATGACGCGTTCGAATATTTTAGAGAAACAAGACAACATTGAAACAGGACGATAATTTGTGACTACAGCTGTATCACCTTTCTTATGGATGGGAACGATAGAGGCTTGCTTCCATAATGATGGAAATATTCCTTCAGAAAGGCTTTTGTTGAAGAGAATGGAGAGAGGAATACACAGGGAAGACGAAAATGGCTTTAAGAATTCACACTACGGTCTAGTGCTCCAAGTTGATGCTCAATAACTGAGGGAGCTACAGAGAGAAGAGGAATATCGGTGGGGGAAATTTCAAAGCTACGAGGGCGGATTGATAATGACGTGCAAAAATCAAGAAGGAGTGGGCAGGTAAGGAATTCGTTATTTTTTTTTACCTGGACCATCCTTAAATAGATTACCTGCAAAGTTTAAGCCTGATACCTCGTTTAGTTTTCGAGAAGCAGCCATCTAAGCAAGTCGACTTACAAAAATTGTTGAAAATGGATAAAAGTGAATTTCGTGTGTTGATTAAACACAATTTTTTAAAAGGGAAAACAGCTAAAGTAACCAAAGAAAAATTAGATAAGCATTATGGGGACTCTGCACCATCGATCCGAATGATTTACAAATGGTTTTCTGAATTCAAGTGTGGTCGTACGAGCACACAAACCATACCAAGTCCAGGTCGTCTAAATGAGGTCACAACGCCAGAAATGATCGATAAAATCCATGATATCGTGATAGAAGATCGTCGAGTAAAAGTGCGTGAGATAGTTAACGTAGTAAGTATCTCATTTGAACGTGTTTGGAATATTTTGAAAAACCATTTGGACATGAGAAAGCTATCCGCAAGATGGCTGCCGCGTTTGCTCACAATCGACTAAAAACGCAATCGTGTGACAACTTCGCAGCACGGTTTGCAACTGTTTTAACGTAATACAAATGAATTTTTTCGTTGATTCGTAACTGTTGATGAAGCATGGATTCACCACTACACTCCAGAAACCAAACAATAGAAGGATGTCGGTTCAAGCGCACCGAAGAAGCTCGAGCCTTCAAGCACCAACCAAAAAACGGGTTACCAGGAGCGATCACCGACTCCACGTAGCTCATGATACATACTCAACCCCTTTGCAGCAAGCGGATAAGGTGTTCCTGATTTATTATCAAAACGTCAGGGGCATGAAAACCAAGCTACCCCTCCTTCGCTTGAGCTTATTAAACAGAGATTTCGATGCTATCATTCTCACTGAAACTTGGTTGGATGACGATATCCTAACCAGTGAACTTGGATTTTCAAACTACAATGTATTTCGCTTGGATCGGTGCCATACTCGGAGTACGAAGTCCAGAGGTGGAGGTTGCCTACTAGCTGTGAAAAATTGTTACTCTTCCAAACTTTTGATAAAGTCCTCGAACGATGTGGAAGATATCTTCGTTGAACTCAGCCTTAGCCAACGCAAATTATTTATTGGATGTGTCTACATGCCACCATCATCACCAGCCGAGTCTTACACCAGCCATTGCCAGTTTATCGAAGGCATAATTAACAGCTTTCCATTTGCGGATACCCTGATCATTGGAGACTACAACCAGCCAGAAGTTGATTGGGCCTCCCCCAACTTGTATGAATCCAGAGTTAATAGCACGACCAGTGCTCTCATTGATCATTTCTGCGATCTTAATTTTACCCAAAGCAACCGCATTCTCAACGCCAAAGGGAAGCTACTGGATCTGGTATTTTCCAATCTTTCACCACAGCCTGAAGTGGCTTCATCGTACGACGAATTGCTGCCGCTTGATAAAATGTACCATCCAGCCCTCAATATAAACATAAAATTAAATTCAATCCCTAATATTGATCACATTCATCACTTTGCTTCCTATAATTTTAAAATTGCTAACTATAATTTTATCTGTGAACAGCTCTCATTAATCGACTGGCCGCTCTTACTCGATATGGTAGATATTAATGAAGCCGTTTCTAGATTTTATGGCGTTCTTTATAATATTATCGATGATTTAGTCCCTTCTCAAATTATTTATAGTTCGTTATATCCTCGTTGGTACGACGCTCAATTGCGTCAACTTATCAAGAACAAAAAAATAGCACATGCTAAATATAAGGTATCGCTTTCCCAAACTGACTACCTGGAATTCTCACGCTTACGCGCTCTCTGTAAAGCTAAAAAGGCATCCTGTTATATTGAATACACTAGCAACATTGAAGCTAATATCTCTTCCAATAACATTAAGGCATTCTGGAACTACGTTAATTCACTTAGATCAGAGAATGTTCTTCCATCCTATATGTATGCGAACGATATTATTGCATCTGATCCTTCTAGCATTGCAAACCTCTTTGCTAAGTATTTCTCCAGTGTGTACTCCGATAATAGCACTGTTCCATCTGCCGTGCCGAATTTATCCACACTGGGCAGCTATAACCTAAGTTTGTCGTCGTTAAATGTTGTCATCTCAGATGTCACTTCGATGCTTGATACTATTGATACATCTAAAGGTATGGGACCCGATGGTGTCCCACCATTATTTCTGTTTAACTGTCGTCAGTTATTGGCATTACCCATTACGATTCTTTTAAATTTATCATTACGTTCGGGTCTTTTTCCTGAATTGTGGAAGACTTCATTTATTATACCAATTCATAAGTCTAATGATAAATGCAATGTTCACAATTACAGGCCCATTTCAATCCAATCGGCCCTTTCTAAAATTTTTGATGCAATTGTCACGAACAAATTAACACCATTACTGAGAAACTACATCACCCCTAACCAACATGGTTTCCAGAAACGGAAGTCTACAATGACTAATCTCTTGCCCTATGTTGAGACTATTATACATGCAATGGGAACTAATTCCCAGGTCCACGCAATCTACACCGACTTCTCTAAAGCCTTCGATAAAGTTGATCACTGCTTACTCGTTTCGAAGCTTCACGCATTAGGCATCTCTGGCGATCTTCTGAATTGGATACGTGATTACCTCCATGATCGCACTAGTATTGTAAATATAAAATCTGCTCAATCGGAACCTTTTCTCGTAACATCAGGAGTACCACAAGGATCGCATTTAGGACCTCTGCTCTTTCTTGTTTTTATTAATGATGTATCGAATATATTCGTCAACGTAAATTTTTTGTTATTCGCGGATGATCTAAAAATTTATAAAATTATAAACACTGTACACGACTGTAGAATTATTCAAAATGATCTTAATTGCTTGTATGATTGGTGCATCACAAATCGTCTTCCCTTGAACATCTCCAAGTGTAATTACATTGCCTTCAGCAGACGTCGTGAGCGCGTCAATATTAATTATTATCTTAATACTTGCCTGTTACCAGAGGTTGATGTTGTTAAAGACTTGGGTCTATTACTTGACTCTAAATTGACATTCGTACCTCACTATAACAGAATATGTAGTTCAGCTCGGAGAATGCTGGGTTTCGCTATACGCAATAGTCAAGACTTCAATAATATATATTCCCTAAAAATTCTTTATTGCTCATTGGTGCGTCCACATCTGGAATATTTATCTGTCATCTGGAACCCTTTTTTTCATATTCACTCTGCCCATATTGAAACTGTTCAACACAAATTCCTGCGGTACATTGCCTTTAAACTTCGTATACCTGTTGAAACAATAGATTATGACTATTTGCTCACTACTTTGAATCTGGAGCCACTGTCTAAACGACGTGAGCGATATGAGCTAATAGCCTTATTCAAAATTGTTAATGATAGGTTGGATTGCCCTGAATTTCTCGAATCTTTAAATTTCCGGGTTCCAAAACATGCGTCTCGCTCAACCGATATTTTTTACATCGATCATCATGAAACTAGTTATGCTAACAATAGTCCGGCCACTCGCTTAATGAGAACTGCTAACATGCATTCAGCTAGGTTGGACATATTTTGTACAAATATTGAATGCCTAAAGGCTATAGAATTATGAAATGTCTTCCTTTCTTATTTAGTTTTTGGTTTTTAGTTTTTAAAATTATTTCCATTTAATTTTAGTCTTATTTTTTTTTTTCTTTTTTTCTTCTTCTTTTTTACACATTCTTCATTTCATTCTCCTTTACATTTATATATATAAGCTGTATTTTTCTTTGAAGGTCTTGCACCCGTAAATAAATAAATAAATAAATAAAACCGTTCTATCGGCTGGAAAGGTTATGGCGACAGTTTTTGGGATTCCAATGGAATGATATTCACCAAGTACTTGGAGAAAGGAAAAACAATGACGGGAGCATATTATTCTGAGTTATTGGTTCCATTGGATGTTGAAATCAAGGCAAAACGGCTTCATTTCGCGAAGAAAAAAGTGTTGTTTCACACGTCCGTTGTTGCAACGGCAAAACTGTTTGAATTACGGTACGAATTGCTCCCTCATCCACCGTATTCTCCGGATTTGGCACCCTGCGACTTTATACTATTTCCAGACTTGAAAAAATGGCTTGCTGGATAGAGATTTACCACGAATACTGACGTCATAAGTGAAACCAACGCCTATTTTGAAGGGTTGGACAAATCATATTATTTGGAGGGGATCAAAAAATTGGAAAAACGCTGGACTAAGTGTATCGAGCTAAAAGGAGACTACGTTGAAAAATAAAATAAATTTTTCCGGATAAAATTATGTTTTCTCAATTTTTGCACGTCATTATCAATCCGCCCTCGTATGAGGAACGAATGAAGATGAAGGGGAAGAATACATAGACGAAAAGTATTGTGCAAACAGCTCACAAGATTCTTGAGAGTTGGTAGCAGTGGAGTCATTATAACTAACTTCAGTAGGGAAAGTAGGGAATTGTTGTATTCTATCTTATCCCGAACTACAATATAAATTAAATCTAAATTATCATCCGATTGGCTTGCAGCCGATCGTGACTGCAGTATGTTTCTACATACTGTCAATAAATAATTAAATAAATAGAGAAATAGTCGGCTTTAAAATTATAATTATACAATCCTTTAAAAAAATATTATCGAAATCTATTGTAATTTATTTGTCGCCACAAATCGTATAACCAACAACATGGAAAAAATTAACGACCATCATTACGAAGTGTACAATTGCTTGTTGCACACATCACTAGCACTGTAAACATCGCTCCATAAAGCTGAAAAGCTTCCAGCTTAACCATCAGGCGCCAATATTAAATTTCTCGAAACAAGCTGTAAGCATTTTGTCCGATATCCGACTCAACGGGATACCCGATAAATTGGTAAAACTACCCCATCCCCAGCAAAAAAAACTATCATAGATGGACGATAATGCGACGTATCAGGACGTATATTTCGAATGCGATAATGCGCTAGTTTGATAATAAATTTTAGGACTTATAGTCACTGATCTCTTACACAGAACGAGTGTGACTGGTTTCCATTGGACGACTTCGACCGGATATGGGATTGCAGAGTAAATCTAATGGGAAATTCGTTTTAAAATTGCCAACTTTATCACGGAAAATAATACGTGAAAGTCCGTTGGCTTACTTGGAAAGTTCGATGCATCGATTTGTCGACTTCTGTGTGCGTTTTCGAAATGAAAAAGAAGTTTATCAAGACACTAAGCTCTAGCTCTGAAATAAATTCTAATGCCAGCCCATACCAGTGGTCTACTTCCGTAAGTACAGAAATAAGTACCACATCGATAAATATCCACCCTTCCAGCTTGAATTAATGCCAACTTTAATTGCTTCCTTATTCCATCAATTTTCATAGAATTTGCATAATTTTATGGGTGGCTGCAGCTAGTTACATGCGTTCATACTTGGGTGAAAGGGGTGAATTATTATTGGTAGTTCTATAGTGAAATTTCTGCAAAATCCTTACAAACTTTAGATAAAGTTATCACTTTAAAATCAAGGACTTGGTGCATAATGGGAAATTAAAGTAAAAGCAATAACATCTACTTGTTCCCAATTCATTATAATGAGATAATCACGATTGTTTTAAATAATTATCAAGTCATAATAGCATTGTTGATTTCTGTTATGTATTTTAGCTTTAGTGGCAACACTTAATTTTAAGTACTAGTTTAATAAAATAAATGTTGAGGCACTTTGATGTGAACAGCCAAACAAGTAAGTCGTTTTGAATCGAACCTCCAATATTAAATATACAAGTGTACAAGTGTACAAATACAACAAGTGGCGACGAGGATTTAAAAGAGTAGCGTGTGATCGTGTAATTCTTAAAACATACATAAAGTTAATATACATCCGATACAATATACAAATTTCGTAAACATTGTGGTGAAAATACGCGTAAAATGTCGAATACGGAAAATAAAACGGGTCAAATTGCACAGTCAACGGTCGTGCAAACGGTACATTCTGCCTATATTGGCACTATCTCAGCCTTTTTACCAGGCGATGATTTTAACGCGTATAAAGATCGAGTAGAACAATTTTTAATTGTGAATCGAGTTGAAGAAGAATTAAAAGTACCTCTATTCATTACTCTTATGGGACAAGACACTTACAAGGTGCTTAAATCGGTATGTGCTCCCAATCTGCCAAGTACAAAAAGTTACGCATATTTAATGCAAGTGCTAACAAAATATTATTCACCTAAAATTAATAAACGGGCAGAAAGGTTTAAATTTCATATATTGGTGCAAGAATTGGGTGAACCGCTTAGAGACTTCGTGGTAAGATTACGGGAACATGCCGAAAACTGTTTATTCGGTGATTTTCTCACTAATGCAGTGGACAAGCAAAAAGCATTAGAGGACGTTCTAACGGATCGATTCATTGTCGGATTACGCAGTGATAAAATTCAACAAAATTTGCTCAATAATGAAGGTCACGATTTTGACAAGTGTGTTGAAGTCGCAATAAATATGGAGATGTCTCAAAAAGAACAACAAATGATTCAACCATCGGAAGTACATTTGGTAAGCAGCAGTCGACAACAACAGTCCGTAAACAGTCGTAAGAATCACAGTCGGTCACAGATGCGAGAACGTTCAAACTCGCAGCCCCAATCAAAGTCCAATATACCAAATACGTCAAAGGCATCAAATAGTCGGAAATCAAACTTCAGTGATTGTCATCGATGTGGTCGAAGTCATAATGTGAACACATACCCTGCAAAAGATTGGATGTGCTTCACATGTAACAAAAAAGGTCATACATCTACAGTGTGTCGCAGTAACCAGCAAAAAACCAGTATCAAAAGCGCAAATTTCGTCGAAGCCAACAATATATCAGCTAACTGTCAGCTAGTTATCGAAAACGTTCCCGTGGAGATGGAAATCGACACCGGAGCATGCACAAGTATTATTAGCTATAATGAGTATCAAAATAAATTTGAATCTAAAGTCAAACTGTTGGAATTTAATAATAATTTAACTACACTTACAGGTCAAAAGCTTATAATTATGGGCAAAATACAAGTTCAGGTAAATTTTAACAATACAAATTATAAATTGGAGATGATTGTCGCGGATACTTCGCATAATTTCAAAGCCGTGCTTGGTTGGATGTCCTACAACCAAGTTGGCGCTCAAGTTTTTCGAATACAGGAATTCACAAAATTGATGATGTTTTAAAAAACAAAATATTAGAATTATTTCCGAAAGTCGTGTCAAGTGAAAACAAGGATCCCATATGTGGTTATAGTGCAGATATTCATATTAAACCATGTACGCCAATTTTTCACAAAGCCTATTCTGTCCCGCTTAGATTAAAAGATAAGGTAGCTGCGGAAATTGATCGTCTTATTAATAGTGGTATACTTATACCTATTAAATATGCTGATTGGGCTAGTCCAGTTGTCCCAGTTCCAAAACCGAATGGCGACATACGGTTATGCATTGATTGTAAAGTCACAATCAATAAATATATTCATATGGAACACTACCCGTTACCAATCATTGACGATATTTTCGCAAGTTTAAGCAATTGTTCGGTTTTTACTGTTTTAGATTTATCAGGCTCGTATCAACAGTTAGAAATTTCACAGTTCTCTCAAAAACTTTTGACGATTAATACGCACCGAGGTCTTTTCCAATATACACGTCTTCCTTTTGGAGTGGCCAGTCATATTCCAGTCTATAATTGACCAAATACTTATCAATTTAAAAAATGTGTATTGTTATCTAGACGACATAATAATTTGTGGTGCAACAAAAGAAGAAAGTCAAAATAACCTATTTGAAGTCTTAAATCGTCTTAATACACATAATGTCAAAATTAATCTTAAAAAATGTAAATTTCTAGAATCCAAAGTTGAATATCTTGGTCATATTCTATCAAATAACTCTATAGAGCCAAATCCAAAAAAGGTAAAGGCTATTATGGATGCACCATCATCCAAAGATATCACTCAATTGCAATCATTTCTAGGGTTATTAAATTATTACAGGAGATTTATTCCTAATTTGTCCTCACATTTAAGCCAATTATATGAGTTATTAAATAAAGGAGTCAAATTTGAATGGTCGGATTCCAAAGAAAATTGTTTTCAAAGTGCGAAAGCGCTAATAAATAATAATAATATACTAGAATTATTTGATCCTAGTAAACCAATTGTGATAGCTACTGATGCCAGTCCTTACGGGATCGGAGCAGTATTGTCTCACTATTACAATGGTGAAGAGAAGCCAGTAATGTTTGTCTCATGTACGTTGTCTGCCGCAGAAAAGAACTATTCACAAATCCATAGAGAAGCATTAGCTATTGTCTATGCGGTAAAAAAATTCCATAAATATATCTACGGAAAAGAATTTACAATATATACCGATCATCAAGCTCTTAAAGAGATCTTTAATCCCAACAAAAATATTCCTAGTATTGCAGCAGCTAGGATACAACGATGGGCTATTACATTGTCAATGTATAAATACAAAATATTTCATCGTCCAGGTTCAAAAATGTCGAACGCGGATTGCTTATCAAGATTACCTATAGAAGATACTACCAATATTAACCATATAAATTCCTTAAACTTTTTTAATGAAGATCCAATTAATCAAAGTGAAATTATAATTGAAATGGGAAAAGATAAAATATTGCTTCAAGTCTTAGACTATGTTAAAAATGGGTGGCCGAAAATAATTAAAGAGTCATTGAAACCGTACAAATTAAAATGTAAGGCCCTTAGTTGTGAAGAAAATGTCATATTTTATGCAAATCGCATGATAATCCCCATAAAACTTCAAAATAAAATTTTGAAAGTACTACACGAGAACCATTGTGGTATTGTCCAAATGAAAATGCAAGCCAGGTCATACGTTTGGTGGCCGTTAATTGATAGAGATATAGAAAATTTCGTAAAAGAATGTACCATTTGTCAGAAAACTTTAAATGTTCGTAAAGAAATTGTCAATTCCAAATGGCGCAGTACAACGTTTCCTTTCGAACGTATTCATTTAGATTTCTTCCATTATGGAGGCAACACATTTTTAGTATTTTTTATCGTAGATACTTATAGTAAATTTGTAGACATTAAACTTATGCATAATACAACCGCAACGAGCCTGTGTAACCAATTAACTAATTTTACTTTATTATTTTTTAATAATAAAGTATTGTGATCGACCTGAAATTTCAAAAAAGTTTGCTACCCTGAAATTTTGTATTTACACGTTTTAGGACTAGTAAACCCCAAAAAAGCAAAAAAAAAAAAAATGTCCGTCTGTCCGCCGTAGACGCCGTACGCCGTACGCCGTACGCCGTACGCCGTACGCCGTACGCAAAATCGTTTGAAAGCGCGTAGCTCCCAAACCCGTTGAGATATTAAATTGAAATTTTTACGGTGGGTAGATTGGGTGAACCCCTACGACTGGTATGTTTTTGTGGGGTGGGGGTACAAGGGGAGAGGAGAGGGGAGCGTTTTAGACGAAAAATTTTGGTTTCTAGATCTCAGGAACCACTTATGCTAGGAAGCTGAAACTTGGAACTTATGTAGTACTATGATAATGGACTCAATTGCAAAAAAATTGTCGATATTGGTTAAGGGGTGTGGAAGTGGGGGGGAAAACAATGAGTCTTTGACGCATGAAAGCCGGGATTGAAACATTCTAAATTCGATATCTCCTGAACCATTGATGTCAGAAGATTGAAACTTTGTTGTTGTCCTTGGGGATACTTCAAGATTAGACAAGGGCTAACATTTGTAAGAGGGGAGGTAGGGTGTGGGGGTGGGGGGTGAAAAACTTTGGATTACAATATCTTTCGAACCAATTACACCAGGAAGATAAAATTTAGTTTCTGTATATGGGATCACAAGAGGAGTCTACCGAAACTAAATTTTTTGAGGGGGGAGGTGGAGAACGAAAGTGGGGGGATAGCAATTTCTCAAAAAATGTAATTTTTATATCTCAGAAACCGTATCAGATATGATCTTGAAAATTTTACAGGAGTTGGGGTCGATAAACTTCTAATAGGGAAAAAAATTTTGATAATGTTGATGTTGGGGGTGATGGTGAAAGGGGGTAGAAAGGAAAACATTCTGATTTTTATTTCTCGAAAACCATAATGAATAGAAAGCTAAAAATTTAGGATTATATAGAGCCACTATGGAGACATCCTAGAAAAATACAATTTTTGATAGGGGTATCAAGGTACGGGGGAGAGGGGTGGTTTTTTATATCTCAGAAACGGCTTATGCTAGAAAGTTGAAACTTAGTACGTATATGTAGATGTACTATTAGAGTAATTAAAGCAAAAAAAAGTTCATATTTTTATTGGCGTTCAGAGGTTGATTAAAAAAAATGTCCGTGAATCCACATTTTCGTAAATTTCGTTAAAACTTTTAGACATGTCGAGCTATCAAATCAATTTTACTTCTGCGGCCTATTTATATAAGCGCCTACTAACGGTTTTCAAAATTTTTCGATATTCAACCCCTAAAGAGGTGTAAAGTGGTTGTTTACATATTCACGAATTCTGATATATTCCTAAGGTATATTGAGACTTGGAATTCACGTTTACTTCTATAAGCTTTAAACGTAGTCGGGGAAAACCCCGATTTAAGTATTTTTCTCTATTAAACCCCCTGGGGGTATTGTTCAAGATTTCACTGATTCCGAAAATCTCTTAGGCTTAATGTGATCGAATTCGCTTTTACTACTATGAATTATTCTATTGATAAAAAAAATACGTAAATAAATAAAAAAAATCTGCCAACAGTCTGGGCGCAACTTTATTATTTTATGTGTAGAAGTCCGAAACGTGTTTAATGATGAGATACGGTGTTGGGTATTATGCGACTGACAACCAAAAAATAACCAGGAGGCTATTTAGAACGTTATTTTTTAGGTTGTCAGTCGCATAATACCCAACACCGTATCTCATCATTAAACACGTTTCGGACTTCTACACATAAAATAATAAAGTTGCGCCCAGACTGTTGGCAGATTTTTATTCTATATTCGGATTACCTACGGAAATAGTAACGGATAATGGTCCACCGTTTGGATCGTACGAGTTCAGTCAGTTCTGTTTGCAATTGAATATTAAATTGGCGCATAGTCCACCATACCATCCGCAGTCTAACGGATCAGCGGAGAGGTATGTGCAAACGATCAAAAAAGCGTTTAATAAATTCACTCTCGAACAGAAAGAATTATCCATCTCAGATCAAATCAATAAATTTTTAATTTGCTTTCGTAATTCACCATCTACAGTTTCAGGTCAAAGTCCCTCTGAACTTGTATTTTCCTATAAACCGAAAATTTTGCTTGATAATGTAAATAATAAAAAACAAGTTAATTTTAATTTAAATAGAAAGATCAAATGTTATAATGAATTAAACTATACAAATAAGAAACAGATTGAAAAAATAGATTGTAAGAATAGAAATGATGAAAGTATTAATGAAAAAGAATATAAAATGCCATATAAAAGTGGTGAAAATGTAATGTATAAAAATAATTTCAAAAATATTGTTAATTGGATACCAGCCAAAGTTATGAAAACAATTAGTCCTTGTACCGTATTGATAAATGTGAATGAAAATATTAGAATGGTACATATAAATCAAATTCGAAAATCTTGTTTGCGAGATAAATATCATCCGAATATTAAAATATTTCCAAATGTATCAGAATTGAAAGAACGTGATAAAACTAAATCTACAATATATACAAACGATGATATTCCGCTAATAAGACGTTCGGAAAGAATAAAAGAATTAAATGAAAAGAAACAAATACAAATAACTTAATTTATATGAATTGTATATCCTAAATTAAGCCGGGGAAACTGTTATGTATTTTAGCTTTAGTGGCAACACTTAATTTTAAGTACTAGTTTAATAAAATACATGTTGAGGCACTTTGATGTGAACAGTCAAACAAGTAAGTCGTTTTGAATCGAACCTCCAATATTAAATATACAAGTGTACAAGTGTACAAATACAACAATTTCATTAAATTTTTGCAAAGTGTGTTCAGGCACATTTTAGCCTGTTTACAATAGATGTCCTTAGCTATTTGATGAAGTTTGTTAAGGTCACAAAACCATTTGTTATGATCGAAGGCCTTGGAGAGAGCAAGAGAAGCATTGCTTCCCATACATTTTGCTGAAAATATCTAAAATGCGTTTTCTAATTCGCGAAGAAAAATCGCGAAAAAAAATGCATGTTTCAAACATTTTCTTTGGTACAGTCTAAATATAAGTTAGTAAGAAACTACTCGCTAATATCTCACACAGCCGAAATGGCAACACCACGAAAAAGGCAAGCGAAAGAAACCAAGAAGAAGATACATGGAAGCAATTCAAAAGTTGCACCTATGAGCGTTCATTTCATTCCGTAGTAAACCTACTGTGACGTTATGAAAAAAAATTTCCGTACACGTCTTGTGTGGATGCAATATGGAATGTGCTTCCACGGGTAGTAGAACACATTCTTAGCTGCAGCGGTGAAGCTTTCAGCAAGCAGATATCTGATAAGAAATAAGTGCTACCAGAGTAGGATAGGAATTGAATTCTGAACAAAGTTTGGAATTGAATTGTGGTAATTAGTTGAATTATATTTAATTTGGTTTTTAGATCTCAGGAACCACTTAAGCCTCGTGTACACTACCAAGTAACTTGCGACATTACTTACTAGAGTAATTTGCTGCGATGTTTACACTAACTGTAAAATTGCAGCAATTTGACTATAGCAAGTAGCTCTACAAAAATCTTGCAAGTAAAACTTGCTTATCCGTGTACACTGTTATACCTGAAACTGAACTGAACCTCACTTCTAATGCAACTGTACTGACTTGCTGAGAAATTTCGGAACCAATCGGAACTTTCTTGCGAGATTTCAACTCTCGCAAGTTAGCATGTACATTCACAACTTACTTGAAAAGGCAAGTATTTGCTGGCTAGAGCAAAAACTTGGGCAAACGCGCTTTCAGAACCGTGTACACATACAGCAATAAATGTCTGAGAGCAACTCTAGCAAGTTTTACTTGCTAGTGTACACGAGGCTTTACGCTGGGAGGCTGTAAATTGGAACTTATGTAGAACTATGATAGTGGACCTATTTGCAAAAAAATTGGCGATAAGGGTTTAGGAGTGTGGGAGTGGAGGGGAAAGTAATGTGTTCGAAGTGCTTGAAAGCTGGGGTTGAAACATTCTAAAATACATATCTGCTGAACAGTTGATGTCAGAAAATTGAAACTCTGTAGTTGTCTTAAGGGATAATAGGAGATTAATCAAAAGCTACATTTTTTTGAATCGGGTGGTGGTGTGTAGGGGTTGGGGTAAAAAACTTTGGATTAGAATATCTTCCGAACCAATCATACCAGGAAGGTAAAATTTGGTTTTTTTATATAGGATTACAAGTGGAGCCCATTAAAATTTTTGAGGTGGGAGGTGGAGCACAAAAGTGGGGCGATAGCAATTTTTAAAAAAAAATTATTTTTATATATCAAGGCCCAGTAGACCTCTAACAGGGATAAAATGTTGGAGGTACTGGTGAAGGGCTGATAGTTGGAGGGGGTGGAAAGAAAAGAACTTAGATTTTTATTCCTGAAAAACCACAAACCATAAAAAGCTAAAAATTGACTATTATAGAGCCAATATAGAGGTATCTATTTATTTATTTATTTCTGCAAGAAAGTTGGAACTTAGTACGTATATGTAAGTATGCTACTGAAGTAATTAAAGGAAATTCAGATTTTTGTTGGCATAGATAGAGGTTGAGTAAAACAAATGTCCGTGAAAAGGGATTTTTCCACATTTTCACGATTTAGTTATATGTATATACATTGGACACGCCGAAATAAATTTTACTTGTACTGGTTCTTTATTTAAGCGCCTAGAAATGTTTTTTCCCAATTTTTCGATATCCAACCCCTTAGGGGGTGTAAAGTGGTTGTGTACATTTTCACGAATTTCCATATATTGGGTCTAATGAGATATTCAATTCGCTTTTATTTCTAAAGGCTTTAAATTTAAACGAAGAAAAATCTGATGCAAGCATTTTTCGATATTAAACCCCTGGGGGTATAAGGTATTGTTCAAGTTTTCACGAATTCCGAAAATCTTTTAGGATTAATGAGATCGAATTCGGTTTTACTTCCATTGACTCTTCTATTAAACAAAATACGTAAATAACTAAAAATAAAATCTGCTAATACTCTGGGCGCAACTTTATTAATTTTTTTTGGTAGAAGTCCGGAACGCGTTTAATGATGAGATGCGGTGAAGGTGACTGCGACTGACAACCTAAAAAATAACTTTCCAAATAGCCTCCTCGTACCCGTTCGTGATTGCTGGGTGCTTTCATATTGGTAATGTTAAAAGTAGCTAATGGAGGAGGTTCAATTAATACGCAGTAAATTTGTAGAGAGAATAATTATAATAAATTTTTGATATTAACCAATTGCTTCCCCTTGTTGAGTTATCACGCCTCGGGGAACTATAGACCCATTCCGCCTTGGTCCGAATTGGTGGCTAAAATGCGAACTGGAGCGACGTTCTTGCTGGCTTCCGGGCTAGCTGCGGCTGTGGGGGAGGGGTTATGTTGTTCGCATTTCAGACTATGAAACTTTTCTCCAGTACAACAAAAATTTCACGCCGACTTACACGGGTGATAAAATTGGGATAAGATTACCAATCGGTCATGCGAGACCGAGAAAACTGCGCCGTCTGGCCCACCCTGCCTTAGCTATACTTTTCCTCTTAAGAATTTACAGGTATGGGCCCTAGAGAGAGGAATGATGGAGATGGAATGTCTTGAAACGAAAAGGTCCATCCTTATAGTACTTATTTAGCCATTTTATTCATATTTATAATATAGTATTATGTTCACAAATTATTTTATTATTTTAATAATAAAGAATTGTTCTAATTTTTTTTAACAAAAACATACTGCAGTCACGATCGGCTGCAAGCCAATCGATGAAATACTTAACTCCGCTTTATATTGTATTTGGGGATAATGTATTTATTATACAGGGTGTTTGGTACTCCGTGCACGACCTTGTAAGGGGTTATTCCTTGATATATTTGAAGAAAAAAATTGTTCCACAGAGTGGGTCAATTTTCAATAACAGTGGAGATACAGGGTGGTTAAGAAAAGTGTTTTTGACCGGTACCCTTACATACTTAAAACGTTATATCTTGAAAACGAATAATCACAAGGCAAAGTCTTATAACTCATTTTTTAAGAAATGAAATTACCTTTCATTTGATGTAACAGTCTAAATTGTAACTGCACCCAATCTTGAGATATTGAGACTTTTGGAATATTTAATTTTTATGCGATATGTATTTTTACCTATTACTTCCAAAATGTTAATCGTAACTCATACATATGTATGCAGCTTTTGTAGGTAATAATGCGGCACATAAAAAAATAAAATTAAAATGACATGTTTATAATGGGGTTTTCTGAGAAAAACTACATTGATCACTGAATTTTAAGGGTTCACGTAGCAAAAATTGGTGTTTTCGAGTAAATATCTCAAGATTGGGTGCAGTTACAATTTAGACTGTTACATCAAATGAAAGATAATTCGATTGCCTAAAAAACGAGTTATAACACTTTGCCTTGTGATTATTCGTTTTCAAGATATAACGTTTTAAGTGAGTAAGGGTACCGGTCAAAAACACTTTTCTTAACCACCCTGTATCTCCACTAATATTGAAAATTGACCCACCCTGTAGAACAATTTTTTTCTCCAGATATATCAAGGAATAACCCCTTACAAGGTCGTGCACGGAGTACCAAACACCCTGTATAATAAGGTGTGTGCATAAAGTTTGTCCTTTATTAAAGATTCCTATTTGGTTGCTACTCGAAACTAAAACAAAATATCATCAGTGTTTAATTTCTTATCTGGAGTCAACGAAATTTTTTTTTTCACCTATTTCAAGGACTTTCACTTGGGAAGTACAGGAAGGACTCACTCGATTTCTTACAAATTTATCCTTTTTCTTGGAAGCATTTAAAAATTAATGTGTACAAAATTTCAAATTCCTAGGTTGAACCGTTCAAAAGTTGTCGGATAATATTGTTGAACACGTGTCTTAAGAATTTTTTGTATGGAAGTTACCGGAAAGAGTAAAAGGATTTAGCTGACCAGTAAAATCGAACTTCGATTTTACTCAAAACTAATTTGTACAAAATTCCGAATTCATGGCTAAACGATTACTTGAGTTACCGGTGTATAGGCTTAATACGATCGTTGACACATAGATGGCGTTAGGGAGCGTGTTAAGCAACCTAGGGACGCCATTTTTTTATTTATTTAAGGGTTGGTTAGTTGTTAACATTAATCAGTGCACATCTTCACAAATTTCATTCAACGCCATACGTTTCTCCTGTGCTAATCATGTCTATTTTTTTGCCAGAAAAAGAGCATATGCGGGAAGCTCTGCTTTTTTGCTTCCATTTGAAGAAAACGGCTGATGAATCGCATCAAATGCTTGTGGAGGCCTAGTTACTTTTAGTTTTAAGAAGGGGCACACTAGGCACCAAAAGGGCCCATAGCGATCCCTTCAGAACCTTGTAGGTCACTAAACAACCCAGATCCCTAACGAACATGACTAGCTTATCATGCCCTGTTGGTCCCTCAGGTCCCTCAAATTCTCAAATAAAAGACTGCCCAGCCACCTCAGTCGCCTCCTTGCAACCGCCTGACACTCACACAAAATGTGGGTGATGTCCTCCTCAGCATATATAGGTCAAAGCAATACCTGCACACGTCAGAGTCAGCGATCCCCATACGCATAGCATGCTTCCCTAGCAAGCAGTGCTCTGTCAGTATTCCGACAAGTAGACGCGGACTTCCCCTACTCCAAGTCAATATCTCCTAGTCTCTCGTCTGTCCAACCTTGGCCAGAGTGCCCTAGAAGTCCTACAGCTCGTTAGCGCCTCCCAGTTATCGATTTTAGAAAGTTTCAATCCCGTCTTTCATGCGTTAAAGACTCATTGTTTCCCCCCCCCCCCACTTCCACACCCCTTAACCAATATCGACAATTTTTTTGCAATTGAGTCCATTATCATAGTACTACATAAGTTCCAAGTTTCAGCCTCCTAGCATAAGTGGTTCCTGAGATCTAGAAACCAAAATTTTTCGTCTAAAACGCTCCCCTCTCCTCTCCCCTTGTACCCCCACCCCTTGAAAATATACCAGTCGTAGGGGTTCACCCAATCTACCCACCATAAAAATTGCAATTTAATATCTCAACGGGTTTGGGAGCTACGCGCCTTCAAACAATTTTGCGTACGGCGTACGGCGGACGGCGTCTACGGCGGACAGACGGACATTTTTTTTTTTGCTTTTTTGGGGTTTACTAGTCCTAAAACGTGAAAATACAAAATTTCAGGGTAGCAAATTTTTTTGAAATTTCAGGTCGATTACAATACTTTATTATTAAAAAATAATAAAGTAAAATATAATAAAACATACTGTAGTCACGATCGGCTGCAAGCCAATCGTATAATACTCTAGATGAATACTGAACTCCGATTTATATTGTAGTAGGGGATAAAATAGAATTACGTGTGTGCATGTTGTATGTCCTTTATTAAGGTCGGCCATTAGATTGCTACTCAAAACTAAAAGACAATATTCAGTGTTTAATATCATATCTTCAACTGGGTAAGTCATTGAAAAAAAATTTCCTCTTTGAAGGACTTTCACATGGGAGGAGCAGGAAGGACTCACTCGATTTCTTACATATTTATCCTTTTCCTTGGAACCATTTAAAAATGAACGTGTACAAAATTTCAAATTCGTAGCTTGAAGCGTTCAAAAGTTATCGAAAAATATTGTTGAACACGTGTCTTAAGGACATTTTGTATGGCAGCTACCAGAAGGAGTAAAAGGATGTTGCTGACTAGTAAACTCGAACTTTGTTTTTACTCAAAACTAATTTGTACAAAATTTCGAGTTCATAGCTAAAAGAATACTTGAGTTATAGTGAGTTCCGTAAATTAAGTGAAGACATTTTGACAGGATATTTGTATGGCAGCTACACGAAGGACTAATAGGATTTTCTTCATAATCATACGTTTAGCTCCAACTATTGAAAAAGTAACACATACAAAATTTCAAAGTCGTAGCTTTAGGGGTTCCGAAGTTATTGGTAAATATTCTTAAACACGTGTTTTAAGGACATTTTGTATGGCAGCTACCCGAAGGAGTAGGACGATTTTGCCCGTTAACGAACTTAGCCTTACAAATTCAACCAAACATCCAGATTCAAAATTTCAAGATCCTAGGTGAGGGCGTTCTTGAGTTATCGTGCTAACGGACAGACGGACGGACGGACGGACGGACGGACGGACGGACGGACGGACGGACGTCAGGCGGATTTGAGGTTTTTGGCCACAAATAAACAAAAAATAATATATAACTTTTTTTCGTCCGAGGCTTGGTTCTATGCGTTACAAACTTTTGGGCTGGATTAAACTTATAATACTCTATATGATTTCATCTAGAGTATAAAAATATTGTAAAAAAATGAGAAAAGGAAAAAAATGCAGTAAGCGACAGTAAAAATAAACAAAAGGTAATTTATTTATTTTTTTAATATTGTTGGGTTTTTTTTTGGTTTGAATTTTTTTGCGATAAAATGATAAAATAAAACACCATTAGGATGGATCTTCTCGGTTGAAGACCTTCCGCCCCCTCATTCCTCTCTTTAGGTGCCGTATTCTAATATTTTCTAAGAGGACAGATAGGGTGGGCTAGACAGCGCACAACAACAGCGCCAGTCTAGTTGAAGGGAGTTTTCTCAGTCTCTCATGAAATTGCGCCCAGAATATTGGCAGATTTCTTTTTAATAAGGACTCAGAAAAACCTGAATGACAAGGAAACAAATTGGTTGTTTTTATTTATTTGGTACAGTTTTTTGCGTAGGACCCACAGGAAAAGGACATGGAAGTGCTGAATGAGTGCGTCACGCAAAAAAACCGTTACGTGCTGAACAGATTCAAGGGGTGATTCTGCGCCAAATCTGAAAGGAAAGGGACAGCTAGGGCACACGACATCGAAACAAGGAGATAACCACGTTTTGGTTTTATGAAAATCTTTAGAGCTACAGCAGCAAGTGCTCCCGAGGTCCGTGAGACGACCTTGAGCCTTGAGGTAGCCAAGAGAAACGCGAAAAAAAGAGAAGGGGCAAGGGCTGAAACCAAGACTCATCGGGAATTTACACAGCTTTTGAAGATATGGCAGAAGTTCGGGTAAGTTGACTGTATCCCTGCTTGGCCAGTGTCCTTCACGTCCCAACGTCCTCGTACTTTATACAGAGCGACTTTGAACGTGAAAGCTGCCTCCGGAACTTAAGACTTTCTTTGAATGGGTTGCGGGGGTGTTGGAAAAGCTTTTTTTTCACGCACAAGCGAAAAAGTAATGTAAGAGATATTTCATATTTTACATCAACGTTCCAAATGAAACTTTGGTATGTTTTAGGATGTGGTCAATAAAAATTTTTGACATCCGGGACGTAAAACAATGAATCAATGAAACAATTTCATCCAGCCAGTACAGTTCGAGACGCCATTATGGCATGTTTGGCTGACGCGCGCTACGCTCCAACTACCTTCCGTGCAGCCCTGCGGGGCTCAGGGATTAAAACTCCCTTTTCGCATTCATGTTTGGCTGTCGCGCGCTACGCTCCAACTACCTTTCGTGCAGCCCTGCGGGGCTAAAGGGATTTAAACTCCCTTTTTCGCGTCCATGAGTGACGAGAAACGTCAAACGGAACCGTCATGGTGGTTCGAATAAAATGTACTGGGTGAGCAAAATTAAAAATTTGAAATCGGTTTTTTATATAGTTTTACGTCCCGGATGTCAACAATTTTTATTGACCACATCCTAAAACATACCAAAGTTTCATTTGGAACGTTACTGTAAAATATAAAAAATCTCTTACATTACTTTTTCGCTTGTGCATTATAGAGAATCTTTACCAAAAATAACAACAAAAAGCGAAACTTCTCCACTTACCAAAAATGCACTACAAAAATACCGGTAACATCCCCCCGGTTTCCACACAAATCGACACAGAATAAAACTGCCGCGACTACTCAAGAACAACCGAACCGAAAACTGCCGTCGACTCACTCGAAAAAGATCTTGGAAAAAATTATCGCCACCAGCCACCACCGCCACCGGCCAGCAACCACTCGACCTAACCTAACTTTTCATACACAATTTTCGAGCGGATTTTTACACACATTTTCCATAGATTCTGTCCTGATAATGCGGTAATTTGAACGCGCGACACTTTGCGCACCGTTCGAAACTTTTTTCCTGGAAAATGGAGCAAATTTCCCGGGAAAAATGACGAAAAACGCGAAAGTTTACGCGGAAAGACGCAGCTGACTTGAACAGTGTAAAAAAAACTGAAGGAAGAAAACGAACACGAACGAAGTGAAGCGAGACAGCCCGATCGGCGAAGAAAACATTGACAGATGGGAGCAAAAACACTGAAAATTCTGGTGGAAGCATACGCTGAATGTTAGTCGCAGGTTGGTGTCTAGGCTTTAATTTAGTTTTTGTATCGGCTTTTTCTAGTCTCGGCTAGAGGCAAACATCCGCTTTTTCAATTTTTAATGCTGATGTGGATAGAGGGCGCTGATTTCGGTTTTCCGTTTCAACAGCCTTTTACTTTATTATTTCAATAATACAGTATTGCTATCGATTTTTAAAAAAAAAAAATTTGCCCCTTAAAATTTTTTTTTTTACGTTTCATAACGAGTAGACACGAAAAAAGCAAAAAAAAATTTCAGTCCGTCTGTCCGCCGTACGCCGTACGTCGACCGCTGTACGCAAAATCGTTTGAAGGCTCGTAGCTCCCAAACCCTTTGAGCTATTAAATTGAAATTTTTTTTATGAATAGACTGGGTAGGCCCCTTGAAGTGGCCAAATTTGGAGGGGTGGGTTTGTGAGGGGGGAGGAGGGGGAAGTGTTTTAGACGGAAAATTTTGGTTTCTAGATCTCAGCAACCGCTTATGGTAGGAGGCTGAAATTTGGAATTTATATAAAGCTTCAGTAGTGGACTCATTTGCAAAAAATTTGCCGATATAGGTGAAGGGGTTTGGGAGTGGGGGGGGGGGGAAATAATGCGTCCGAAACGCAAAAAAGGCGAGATCGACACATTCTAAAATCCATATCTCCTAAACGGTCAGTGTCACAAAATTGAAACTTAATGAATATCTGTAGGTATACTAGGAGAATAGATCCAAAACAAAAATTTGAGTGGGGGAAGTGGCGTACGGGGGTGGGGGGTGAAAAACTTTAGATTACGATATCTCACGAACCAATTGCACTAGACAAATAAAATTTGGTTTGTGTATAAAGGTTGACAAATGAAGTTTGATGAAAGTAAAATTTTTCAAGTGGCTGGTGGGACATGAAAGTGGAGCGGATAAGAATTTTTCTAAAAAATTACGTCACATATCTCAAGAACAGTGTAAGATAGAAGCTTAAAATTTTTACCAGAAGTAGGGCTAATAGACCCCTAGCAGAAAACGGAAGTGTTGGAAGTGTGGGTGTAGAGGGTGAGGGTGGGAGAGAGTGAAAAGGAAAAAGTTCCGATTTTAATATCTCGACAACCTATAATGATATGAAGCTGAAACTTGGTATTTAGATAGAGCTATATTAAAAGCATCTTGAAAAAATATAATTTTTTATAGGGGTAGTATGGTACGGGGGTGGGGGATGTTTTCCTATCTATAGAACGGCTTATGCTACAAAGTTGAAACTCGGTACTTTTATGTAAATCAACTAGAAAACTAATTTAGATCAAAAAAAATTTTAAATATCCATTGGCGTTCGGAGGGGGGGGGGGCAAAAAAAATGATCAGTGAAAATGGAATGCATATATTTTTACGATTTTCCAACCCAAAAGTTTGTAACGCATAGAACCAAGCCTCGGACGAAAAAAAGTTATATTATTTTGTATTCAGTTGTGGCCAAAAACACCAAATCAGTTTGCGGTCCGTCCGTCCATCTGTCCGTCCGTCCGTCCGTCTGTCCGTTAGCACGATAACTCAAGAACGCCTTCACCTAAGATCTTGAAATTTTGAATCTGGATGTTTGGTTGAATTTGTAAGGCTAAGTTCGTTAACGGGCAAAATCGTCCTACTCCTTCGGGTAGCTGCTATACAAAATGTCCTTAAAACACGTGTTCAAGAATATTGGTCGATAACTTCAGAAGGGTTTAAGCTACGATTTTGAAATTTTGTACGTGTTATTTTTCCAGTAGTTGGAGCTAAATGTATGATTATAAAGAAAATCCTATTAGTCCTTCGTGTAGCTGCCATACAAATATCCTGTCAAAACGTTTTCACTTAATTTACGGAACTTACTATAACTCAAGTAATCTTTTAGCTATGAATTGGAAATTTTGTACAAATTAGTTTTGAGTAAAAACAAAGTTCGGGTTCACTAATCAGCGAAATCCTTTTACTCCTTCTGGTAGCTGCCATACAAAATGTCCTTAAGACACGTGTTCAACAATATTTTTCGATAACTTTTGAACGCTTCAAGCTACGAATTTGAAATTTTGTACACGTTCATTTTTGAATGGTTCCAAGTAGAAGGATAAATATGTAAGAAATCGAGTGAGTCCTTTCTGTACCTCCCATGTGAAAGTCCTTCAAAAAGGACATTTTTTTTCGATGACTTACCCAGTTCAAGATATGAAATTAAACACTGAATATTGTCTTTAAGTTTTGAGTAGCAATCTAAGCAATCAGTCCTTAATAAAGGACATACGACAGTATGCAGTATGTTTTTCTTTCATTTTGGTGCTTGAAATTGGTTTCTGAAAAAAATAAACTTTATTTTTGATATGTTATGATACGTTTGTCCTTCTTACTTAATTATGAGGTTCATTTAAATTCACTTTAAGCGATATTTTGGAGTAAAACACTTTTATTCGAGCTCAATCTCAATTTTGTATGAAAATCATATGCAACTGCCAGTCTCTGTCTATCTTAAATTGTTCTGAAATTTGCCACCAGAGCACACGGTATATTCGTCAATTGAAAAAATCTGATGTAGATACAGGGCGCTGATTTCGGTTTTCCGTTATTATTTCAACAGCCTTTTTTTTGTGGGCGAGGAGGTGGGTTAGGGGAGTGTTTTAGTAGACAAATTTTGCTTTCTAGATCTCAGCAACTTCTTGGGCTAGAACGCTGAAACTTGGAATTTATGTAGAGTTTGAAGAGTGGAGTAATTTTTTTAAAAAAAATTGTCGATATCAGTTTAGGAGGATTGAAGGAGTGGGGAGAAAACAATGCTTCCGAAACACTCGAAAGCTGAGAGCGAAACATTCTAAAATCCGTTTCTCCTAAGCGGTTGACGTCACAAAATTTAAACTAGTTGTGTATTTGTAGTTATACTACAGACGGAAAATAAAATGTTGTGGCGGCTCAGTGGCGTGCGGCGGTAAGGGGTGAAAAACTTTAGATTAAAAAACTAGATGAAATACTGAACTCCGATTTATATTTTAGTTGGGATTATATCAAAAGAATGAGGAGTGCACATACAATTATTGCATGACCTTTTATTTACAGATAGAAACTATTGTATAGTGGCTACTGGATGGAAGGTTAAACGATTTCTTGAGTTATAGTGAGTTCCATAAATTAAGCTGGGACATTTTTACAGAATTTTTGTGTAGCAACTACATGAAGAACTTACGGGATATTTTTCATATTAATACCTTCAGCTGCGACTATTATAAAATCAACGTAAACAAAATTTTAAAGTCGTAACTTAAAGCGTTCTAAAGTTATCGTTCAATATTGGTGAACACGTGATTTAAGAACTTTTGTATGACAGCAACACGAAGGAGTTGATGGATTGCGCTAATTAATGAAGTCAGTCTTCCTTTTGATATAAAACTAATTCTTGTAAAATTTTGAATTCCTGCTTTAACTCGCACTAGAGTTATAGTGGATTCTGTAACTTGTATACATTTTTGAAGGACTTTTGTATGCTGCTACACGAAGGACTCATTCGATTTGCATCATATTCAGAACTTTCGTTTCAAACATTGTAAACTTTAAGTATTCAAAATTTCAAGCTCCTAACTTGAAGCATTCGAGCAATAATTGTGAATACGTGTTTTAAGGACTCTTGTATGGGAGGTACCCGAAGGAGTGGAAGAATATCTCCCATTAACGAACTTAGCCTTACTTTCTCCATTTTACAGGTGCTGACAAAATTTCAACTTCCTAGGCCAACGCGTTCTTGAGTTATCGTGCAAACGGACGGACGGACGGACAGACGGACAGACGGACGGACGGACGGACAGCAAATGGATTTAGGGTTTTTGGCCACAACTAAACACAAAATAATAGGTCAAAGATTGAAGATTGAAGATTGAAGATTGAAAATTGAAGATTGAAGATTGAAGATTGAAGATTGAAGATTGAAGATTGAAGATTGAAGATTGAAGATTGAAGATTGCAGATTGAAAATTGAAGATTGAAGATTGAAAATTGAAGATTGAAGATTGAAGATTGAAGATTGAAGATTGAAGATTGAAGATTGAAGATTGCAGATTGAAAATTGAAGATTGAAGATTGAAGATTGAAAATTGAAGATTGAAGATTGAAGATTGAAGATTGAAGATTGGAGATTGAAGGTTGAAGATTGAAGATTGAAGATTAAGATTGAAGATTGAAGATTGAAGATTGAAGATTGCAGATTGAAAATTGAAGATTGAAGATTGAAAATTGAAGATTGAAGATTGAAGATTGAAGATTGAAGATTGCAGATTGAAAATTGAAGATTGAAGATTGAAGATTGAAGATTGAAGATTGGAGATTGAAGGTTGAAGATTGAAGATTGAAGATTAAGATTGAAGATTGGAGATTGAAGGTTGAAGATTGAAGATTGAAGATTAAGATTGAAGATTGAAGATTGAAGATTGAAGATTGAAGATTGCAGATTGAAAATTGAAGATTGAAGATTGAAAATTGAAGATTGAAGATTGAAGATTGAAGATTGAAGATTGCAGATTGAAAATTGAAGATTGAAGATTGAAGATTGAAGATTGGAGATTGAAGGTTGAAGATTGAAGATTGAAGATTGAAGATTGGAGATTGAAGGTTGAAGATTGAAGATTGAAGATTGCAGATTGAAAATTGAAGATTGAAGATTGAGAATTGAAGATTGAAGATTGAAGATTGAAGATTGAAGATTGCAGATTGAAAATTGAAGATTGAAGATCGAAAATTGAAGATTGAAGATTGAAGATTGAAGATTGAAGATTGCAGATTGAAAATTGAAGATTGAAGATTGAAAATTGAAGATTGAAGATTGAAGATTGAAGATTGAAGATTGCAGATTGAAAATTGAAGATTGAAGATTGAAAATTGAAGATTGAAGATTGAAGATTGAAGATTGAAGATTGCAGATTGAAAATTGAAGATTGAAGATTGAAAATTGAAGATTGAAGATTGAAGATTGAAGATTGAAGATTGCAGATTGAAAATTGAAGATTGAAGATTGAAGATTGAAGATTGAAGATTGGAGATTGAAGGTTGAAGATTGAAGATTGAAGATTAAGATTGAAGATTGAAGATTTAAGATTGAAAATTAAAGATGGAAAATTGAAAAGAGGACATGGAAGATAGATTTAGGAAAAAGTATTTCTGGACACCAAAACTCCAAAATGAAAACTTACATTTTTCATTTATGATATTTCCACTTTTAAGTCAATTTCAATTTGTTTCACTCCCCGCTCGACTTGAAATTAAAAGATATCGCTATCTCAAAATTTGCAATGCTAAAGGGATTAAAACTCCCTTTTCGCGTTCATGTTGGGCTGACGCGCGCTACGCTCCAACTACCTTTTGCGCAGTCCTGTGTGGGGATTAAAACTCTTTTCGCGTTCGCGGTATTGATTACAGTGACAGGATTAATCGCAATTATGAATTTATACTTTAATATGAGGAACAACATTAGTAACATTAATTACTCTTTTCATCAATATTATGAAATCGTTCATCATATTATACTGAGAGTGACACAGTTAATAGTAGTAATGAATCAGTACTTTAATACGAATTACTGATTTTATCAATATTATGAACTCGATCATTGTAACAATGAATTTTACCACATTTTTGTTTTTGTGTGAGTGTCCAAAGCAAACCGATAAATTATGAACGATCTTGCATAATATCATATTAATGAATACTTGCCTCAGCTCAAAAACAATGATTTTTTCATTATGATGATGAAGATTTTAATTGGTTGGATGTACCTTTTTGGTTGAGTACAAATGAACCACTTTCTTTGAAGTTATGGATACCTGTAGAAATATAACATACAAGAGACAATAGATTTACCAATATTGATGACTGTCATAGAGTTCCTTTATTTTTTGCATAATTCATTAATTATAATTTTTTGCTAGATTGGTAGGTTACAGACACGTGCTGCAAAAATCTCAGTTCCTCCAAAGTTATTGTTACATGTGTACTGTGACAACCCGAACAACTCACTTATTATTGATATTAAAGTTTCCAGAGAAAAACAACAACCTTGCAATGTTGTAGAGAGCTCTATTTACTTCTCGCATGTTCTAGACACTCTAAGTACTTCTGCCGCGTTCCACACAAACAACCGAATATGCTGGAAATTTCTCGACTCAACACATGCAGTATATAAACGCCACAGAGCCGAGGGCAACGTTTTTCTATTTTCATCGATAAAAGCGATCAAGTAGTAAATGAAAACGAATTATGTTTTACTTGAAAACCAGGCGGAATTATTTTACAATTATAATTTTACCTTTAATTTGCACCTAATATGTTTTTCAAATAAGATTTTTAAAATGGTGATAAATACGAATTTATGTATTCACACATTATTTATTATAAATTACAGTGTTTCTTACGAATTCTGGAACACATTTCGTCGTTGAAATCGCAATTGTGTTTAAGTAGCTCTTTAAATTGCAAAGTTGAGCGCGGTATTTGGGCTACAAGCCTTCATGCGGGTTTTAGGCTATTTCATAAGATCACTCGGCAGGTTCTGCAGCCAACTATCTGGCAACTCTGATCCTGTTACTTTAATTAACATACCTTAAAATTTTGCATATTTGAAAACACAAAAATAAATGAACGTATTTAAATCTCTATATATAAAAATGAATGTTTGTCTGTCTGTTTGTCTGTTTGTCCTGTATAGGCTCCTAAACCACTCATCCAATTGCGATGAAACTTTGGTGATTTGTTAAGAGTACGCCCTCGATGGTTTCTGCGTTAACAAAATTATTTAACAGTTGGTGGTTCGCGAGTTATTTCAACATTTGAGTGTTTTTCATATGATTTAGCGGCAGTTCGTTTTTGGTGTATTAGTTATGTCTATTCCTATTACTAAATGGTAAAGTTGGACGATGGGTGTTAAATAGGGGATAGTGGAGGATGGAAGATGGAGGATGGTGGATGATGGATGGAGGATGGTGGATAGAGAACGGAGGATGGTGGATGGAGGATGGTGGATAGCGAATGGAAGATGAAGGATGGTGGATGGAGAACGGTGGATAGAGGATGGTGGATAGAGGATGGAGAATGGTGCATGGGGAATGGAGGATGGTGGATGGGGGATGGAGTATGGTGGATAGAGGATAGAGTAACGGAAGCAACGGCGCGACGGGAGAAATGGAGGATGGGAGATGGTGGATAGGGAATGGTGGATGGAGGATAGTGGATGGATGATGGTGGATAGAGGATGGATGATGGAAGAAGGAGGATGATGGATGGAGGATGGTGGATAGAGGATGGAGGATGGTGGATAGCGGATGGAGGATGGTAGATAGAGGATGGAGGACTGTGGATGGAGGACGGAGGACGGAGGATGGTGGATGGAGGAGAGGATGGAGGATGGTGGATGGGGGATGGAGCATGGTGGATAGAGGATAGAGTAACGGGAGCAACAGCGCGACGGGAGAAATGGGGGATTGCGGATGGGGGATGGTGGATAGGGGATGGTGGATGGAGGATGGTGGATGGAGTAACGGGAGCAACGGGAGAAATGGGAGCAACCGGAGTAACGGGAGCAACGATAGTAACAGGAGTATCGGGAGAAGCAGGACCAATGGATCAACGGGAGTAACAGGAGCGATGAAACAACGTGAGCGAAGCGAGCGTAGCCGCGGTACGCGGCTAGTAAAAAATAAATAAATGTTTTAAAAAAAAATAAAAAGGATTCAATTCACGCAATTATATTTTTTTCGTAGTTATGTTTGTCGAAAGGATGTATAAAAAAAATTATATGAGCAGATGGGTGCTTTATCTCAGGAAACCATTAAGACCTTTCGGTTTTTCTGTATTATTCATAAGTCATATCGAACTTCTATGAAGAAAACATCCGGAGTGTGAAATTCAATTAACTACGTCTTCCAATAAAATAATGTCCTTACCTTATTAATCTTAATTGTATTTATCTACTTTAATTTGAATGACAATCCAATTTTACTGTAGTAAGTAAGAAAACATTAATTTTTAACAAGGGAAATTTATTTAAATACAAATAAAAAGATGTTTTGAAAACAGTAAACGGTGTTGATTTAGTAACTATTTGTTAGTAGTTCAATAAATTATGTGTAATAGAACAATTAAAAGGTCTTGATTACACTATATTAAAAAAAAAATTATTCAAGTGACGAAATGGTGTTTTTAAAATACTGGAATATCTTCCAGTATTTTATTTCTATCGAATTCAGGTGGGGCAAGTGCCCCCTCTTGCCCCTCTATGGGCACCCTTGTATGACAGGTGGACCCGGCCCGGCCCGCCTAGTGGACGCGCCCTTTAATTGAATAAATCACATTACAGACACTAACTTCCGTTACGCTTTCGGTCATGTGCATTCGCACGCTACATAGGGAACTGCTTAAGGTTACATTTCAGTATGAACCTTTCAAATTTCCTTGATTGTAAATTTCATAATTCCACATCTTACAGCATCAATACGAAAATTCCTTCTATTCTATAGCAATCACAGGTGCTACTCAAAATCTCCTCAGTTATCAATGAACACTAATTGAAAGCATTGACACAACGTTTTGATATTGGTCAAGCACTTACTCGGCCAAAAGGATAATTGCACATATTAATGATCCCATTATGAGTACTTAATTGGTGTAGGCGTTCATTTCAGTGCGAACTTTTCCTATTATCTACCTGTGCACACGATGTCTGTCCAGCATTCACTAATATTAGAGGCAATCACCTACATAACAGATTAGTGGGATGCTTTCGCCTTGATGTTGTTATAAATGGTTGGGAATTCTATCTTGCTTGTTGATTAGCATTTAAATGAACATTTATAGATCCGAAATTGGTCGTTGAGCTAATACCAGGGCTATTTAAAATCATTTGCAAGGAAATTTATAGCAATATTGTTGCGTCTGGGATTTCAAGTGAAATACAATTCGGTTAAAATTAATGAAAATAACAAAGCTTTATTATTTCGAACCCAAATATCACATTATTGGTAGCTCGTTCCGATCATATTTAGTACTCAATCGTTGGTATCAATGAAAATCTCTTTACAAACACTCATTTACTGATCTCACTCTCACTCTCACTCTTGCAGTAGAAAAACGTTTTCCGCGTACGAGTTCTGCGGCGCTTACATACTGAATGTGTTGAGATGAGACATTTCCAGCATATTCGGTTGTGTATGTGAACTCAAGAAGTGTCTATAACATGCAAAAAGTGTCTCGAACATGCGGCAAGTGTGTTGAGCCCTCTACGCTATTCAATTTCTCTGGAAACTTTAATTTAATTGATAAGTGAGTTGTTCGGGAAACAATATGTGTGTATTTTTGCGCACTTATCCAGAACAGAGTACTCGTATGTTAGAAAATTTATATACAAAATAACAACAACATTGCTGTTTTTATGATTTTACTTTATTATTTCAATAATACAGTATTGTTATCGATTTTTAAAAAAAAAAAATTTGCTACCCTCAAAATTTTTTTTTTCACGTTTCATGACGAGTAGACACGAAAAAAGCAAAAAAAAATTTCAGTCCGTCTGTCCGCCGTACGCCGTACGTCGACCGCTGTACGCAAAATCGTTTGAAGGCTCGTAGCTCCCAAACCCTTTGAGCTATTAAATTGAAATTTTTTTTATGAATAGACTGGGTAGGCCTCTTGAAGTGGCCAAATTTTGAGGCGTGGGGGTGTGAGGGGGGAGGAGGGGGAAGTGTTTTAGACGGAAAATTTTGGTTTCTAGATCTCAGCAACCGCTTATGCTAGGAGGCTGAAATTTGGAATTTATATAGAGCTTCAGTAGTGGACCCATTTGCAAAAAAATTGCCGATATAGGTCAAGGGGTTTGGGAGTGGGGGGAAAAATAATGCGTCCGAAACGCAAAAAAGGTGAGATCGACACATTCTAAAATCCATATCTCCTAAACGGTCAATGTCACAAAATTGAAACTTAATGAATATCTGTAGGTATACTAGGAGAATAGATCGGAACCAAAAATTTGAGTGGGGCAGTGGCGTACGGGGGTGGGGGGTGAAAAACTTTAGATTACGATATCTTACGAACCAATTGCACTAGACAATGTGTGTAAAGGTTGACAAATGAAGTTTGATGAAAGTAAAATTTTTTAAGGGGGCGGTGGAGCATGAAAGTGGAGGGGATAAGAACTTTTCAAAAAAATCACTTATCATATCTCAAGACCAGTTTAAGATAGATGCTTAAAATTTTTACCAGAAGTAGGCCTAATAGACCCCTAGCGGAAAACAAAATTTAGGAGGTGTGGGTGTAGAGGGTGAGGGTGGGGGAGGGTGAAAAGGAAAAAGTTCCGATTTTAATATCTCGACAACCTATAATGATATAAAGCTGAAACTTGGTATTTGGATAGAGCTATATTAGTAGCATGTTGGAAAAATTTTTTATAGGGGTGGTATGGTACGGGGGTGGGGGGTATTTTTCCTATCTATAGAACGGCTTATGCTACAAAGTTGAAACTCGGTACGTTTATGTAAATCAACTAGAAAACTAATTTAAATTTGGTGTTCGGAGGGGGGGGAAAAAAAATTAGCAGTGCAAGTGGAATGCATATATTTTCACGGTTTTCGTCATATCTATTAGGTCTTCCCAAATATTGAATTCATTTTTATTCTACGGCTTCTTCATGTAAATACCTAGAAAGTGTTTTCAGGATTTCTTTAAATTCGACCCCTAAGGGGGTGTAAAGGGGGTTGTAAACTTTTTAACGAATTCTACTATATCCCCACGTCTTATCAGATATCAATATCTTTTCACTTTCACGTGCTTGCGTAATAATCACCTAAAACTTGTTTTTTCCTTTTTGAGCCCCTAAGAGGGAACAAATTCGTTGAACACGTTTTCACGAGTTCCGTCATTTCTTTTAGAAGTGATAAGAAATTGAATTGGTTCCTACTTTCTCGTGCTGTCTTCATATTTATTTATTAACTCCTTTCAGGATTTTTGGATATTCAACCCCCAAGTGGGTGTAAGGAGGTTGCATATCTGATGATATATCGAATTCATTTTTAGGTTTCCTATATAAAAAAGCCAAAAAGTCAATTTCAGTATTTTAGATATTCAATCCTAATGGGTGTAAGGGGGTTGTATGCTTTTCAAAGTTTCGACATATTTCTTAGGTTCGATGAGATATTAGATCGCTTTTCATTACCACAGACTTTTTATATAGTCGCCTACAAATCTATTTCTCAATTTTTCGATATTCAACCCCCAAGGGTTTGCATATGTTTTCACAAATTCTGCCATCCTCTAGTTCTGATGACATATAAAATTGATTATTCCGTCATTTGACGTAATGGCCTAAAAACCAATTTAAAGATTTTTCGAATTTCAAAAACCAAGGGGGTATAAAGTGTTTGCTTACGTTTTCACAAATTTTTCAAAATTCCTCGTGTCTCATGAAATATCAAGTTTCACAATTTTTTTCGAAATTTAAACCCCAAGTGGAAGTAATGGGTTTTTATACGTTTTAACAATTCGTCATATCTCTTAAGTCTGACATGGCAACAAATTCGTTTTTACTTCTGTTGGTTTTTTTGTACATAATATACCAAAATTCGAATAGTCTACATGGACTTTTTCAATGTTTAATCGGCTAAAAATCTCTATTTAAAATATTTTTATTTTAAGAACAAAATTAACTTTCCGAGAAACTTCATAATCTCGAAACAGCTGATGATATGCTCCGACTTTGGCCGCTCCCGAGCTTCGACCCGAAAAATAATAAAGTTTCGCCTAGACCATTGGCAGGTTTTTTATACCGTTTTTTCCATAGATAGTAGACTAGATTAGAGAATTTATCGCGATAGCTGTCCCAGTGAGCTTACTGGGGCTGCTATTTCTGTTAAAATCTATATTCTAGCCTACTATCTACAGGGAAAAGCAATGAAAAATAATAAAAACAGCAATATTCATGGTGTTTTCAATGTAAATTTTAATCACTCTGATATGGATACATGCGCAAAAAAACACACCTAATATAACAATGTTTTTTTAGAACATACCGCACTCACAATAGGCAGGAGCCAATCGTACTTCAAATGAAATACTCAACTACGGTTTATGGTGTAGTTGGCTATAAAATAAATTAGTGATGAATGTGCCCTTATTAAGTACTACAGATTTATGGAGAATTTGGTCAGCAAACTCTATTTTTGTAACAAGATGTATTACGAGTTGTCAGAAGTCTGAGCTAGTAACAATTTATGTATGATAGGTGCTTACTGGTTGACTTTTCAGATCCTTTTTTGAACATTTGAATTTACCAAAAAGTTATGGTGCAAAATATTAAACTGCTAGCTGAACGAGTTTTTGTTTATTGTTCAATAAGTATACCTACTACATTTAACAACTTTTTTTAAAGGAGTGGGAAAATGAACATACGACTCATAACGATTTTTACCTTACATTAAACAGAAATTAAATTTATGTGAAATATAGACTCCTCCGATCAAAAATTTTTCAGTTGTAGTAGGTTCCGTAGGAATAAAGTACCTCTTCTTCGAAGAACTTTGTATGTCTTTACGTCTAATGAAACAGTTTAGGCACAACTTTATTATTTTATGGGAAGAAGTCCAAAATGCGCTCAATGCTGAGATACTATGCGATTGATAAGCTAAAAAAAAGCCTGCTGGTTATTCCTGTCTCCCCACTTCCGCGTTTCACCTCCTCCTCAACAATTTTTCATTTACTAGACTCCACTGGTAATTCTATATACAGAAACCAAATTGTATCTTCCTGGCACTATTGAAGAAATTGTAATCCAAAGTTTTTCACCCACCACCCCAGACCCCACCAGTGGCGGTCATATTGCCTTTCCAAGGGGGGGCCATTGAAGTTCAGTACCTACTGTAGAGAAAATAAGTGCGGTAGCTACCCGTTAATGCAAATGTTCAAATGCTATGGTCGCTGCGGTTGGTACTGCTTGAAAATATTAACTTTTCATTTCCGCCTCTAAATCACCAGATTTTGGCATCCGAATTTCAGAATATTAACAAGCATTAACATCGCTCTGAAGGGATTTATTTAACATCGTTCAATTTATCAGCTGATTGTATGATATCAAAAATTGGAACCTGTATTGTATGATTGTAAGTCTTTAAGCAATGGAAAATTGAATAGCATGGGTAGGAACTAGGAAATAAAATTAATGGATTCCAAAGCTTGGTGAACATAATTTTCGATTTCAGTAGAAGTCGATGTCGAAATTTTGTCGAAATCGACGAAGCCCAAAGAGACTTCAAGATCTCTCACATGTATGAGAAAGATTTTGAGAGTTTTGTTAAAATTTCGAGATTTCGTCAAATTCAGTTTGAAATCTTTGTATGTAAATTAGCTGTTTTTTGAGACCACTAGAAAAGTAGTGTATTTAATTTTTATTAGTTCTACTATCATACATATTTGATGAAACTCAATATTGGCCATTCAAATCTGAACCGTATATCTCATAATCTAAAGACTTCAGGCCCGACGAAGAAGTGATCACCCCAGTTATTAAGTTATCCTATAATACTTAAAATCTACGAAAGAAATATTTTATGTAAATGTAATTTATTAGGTACATATGTACATATTCAATTAGTCTCCTTATTGAGTTGATCTATACTTTAGATGACTGCCACCATAACCTAACCTAACCTACTCTCCCAATTCAAAAATTTAAAAAGTAAAACACGAAAATTCTCTAAAACTATTTTTAATTATAATAACTTCATAAGCAGCATCTTATACCTGATTTACATCGCAAGATTTTGACAAGTAGAATTTGAAATCTCGAAAAGCGTTTACAACGCTCTGAAGATATTTGTTTGACAACGACTATAATGATAAAATGTTTAATTTTGAAAGAGTTAACTTTTGGAAACGAGGAAATTTAAATTGAATGAACAAAAGTCGAAAATGAAATTTGAAATTTTGTAATATTTTATACAGGTAGTTGTGGTGACAGATAATTTCAGGGCTGTTCAGTAACTATTATTTCTATTGAGCATTTTTTTCCCAAGATTTTTTTCACGGTACCTCTCTCTTATAATGGTTTTAATTAGTGTAAAAAATATGTTTTAAGTTTCACCCCGATCAGAAAAAAAAATGGAGATTCCGAAAAATGGTGAAGTTTTTCATATTCAATCGGTTTCCACCGTATTTTTATAATGGTTAATAATACGAAGTTAGTATTGTCGCCAAAAATGTCTGATTTCTAATGCTCAATATTAAAAAAGAGAAAGAGAAAACGGTTCAGAAAGTCCTTCACCAAGTACGAAATAAAAACTATGACTGATTACTGATTAAATGTCAAAAATCGTCTTTTTCGTTCTTGTTGAAGGACCCTTTTTTTCTTTTTTTTTCATGATATTGAGGACTCGAAAATAAATGTTGCCGATGATACTAAGTTCATATCGTTTACCGTTATAAAGTTACGCTCAAAAATTTATTTTTTAAGAAAAACTTCAATTGCTGAATTTAGGCACAAGATGGCATTTTCATTGGTATACCACCTATGTATATATTTAGAGTAACAATCACCCACAGAATAATAATATATAGGCCCTATGTCGATATCTTGATAGTTTTGGAATCTTATACAGGGTGGGCCATCTACTGGTTTCTTTTTAAATCATAGGTTATTTTGACACTGAAAGCTGTATCCCGCTCGAAATCTTGACAGAAAGTCAGTATCATACCTCCGCGGAACGAAATGAGTCGCTTTACGCTTGAACAACGTTGGGAAATATTGAAAACTTATTTCCAAAGTGAGAGCTGTGTAGACCAAACAGTGCGTTTTTTAAAAAGAAGTTTTGGCCGAAATGAAGCACCCACCGCGTCTGCTGTACGCAAGTTTGTGCAAAAAGTTTGTGAGACTGGCATGCTAGTGGACAACACTCATGGCCCCCGTCGGTGCGCACAGACGAGAATGTGGCTGCTGTAGCCGAGAGTGTGGGACTCACTCCACGAACATCAACTCGCCGTCGATCTCAACAGCTCAACATTTCACGCACTAGCCTGAGGAGAATTCTGCACAAAGATCTCGGATTATTCGCTTACAAGGTCCAATTGACTCAGAAATTGAAGGCGCATGACCATCCGCTTCGTTATCGCTTCGCAATTTGGGCCTTAGAGCAGCTTGAATTGGACAACGATTTTGGGCGAAAAATCATCTTTCCTGACGAGGCGCATTTTCATCTCGGCGGCTACGTTAACAAACAAAATTGCCGCATCTGGGGCTTGGAAAACCCGCACGTTATTGTCGAGAAGCCAATGCATCCACAGAGAGTGATAGTTTGATGCGGATTGTGGAGTGGTGGCATCATTGGACCATTTTTCTTCGAAAATGAGGCAGGGAACAACGTTTCGGTCAACGGTGAACGTTACAGAGCCATGTTATCCGACTTTTTTTTTTACTGAAATTGAAGACATGGTTTTGGACGACCTCTGGTTCACGCAGGATGGCGCGCCATGCTACACAGCCCATGCCACAATCGATCTTTTACGCACCAAATTTCCAAATCGATGTCAATTGGAGCTGCGATTTGACCCCTTTGGATTTTTTTTATGGGGAACCGTGAAGGACCGATGTTATGCCAACAATCCAGAAACGATTCAAGCACTTAAGGCCAATATCATCCAAGCAATCCGTGAGTTACAGCCCGAAACCATCAAAACGGTCTTGGAAAATTGGCTACTGCGCAGCCAGCCGAGGCAGCTACTTGAACGAAGTTGTGTTCCATCATTAATGGGAATGTTTACTCTTACTAATAAAGCCATAATACATGGAAAAAAAATTAATTTTGTTCATTTTATTGCATTTTTAAAAAGAAACTTGTATTTGGCCCACCCTGTAGATACAATTTTGGTTTCTTTAAGGTCCTTGAGGCACGTATTCCCCATATATTATCGAGATGAAACTTAAAATATTTTTTTACACTAATTCAAGCCATTATGATGGGTGCTGCGAAAAAATTCAAAATTTTTAAATTGAGTTATTAGCTTTGAACTACCCTTTTTACCCGAGTAGATTTCAAATTCATCCAAATGTGGGAAATATATTAGAATTTGATAGAATCTTATCGAAATCTCGACACTTCGGCAAATCGAGTTTTAAATCTTTGGATATAAATCAGTTATTAATATGCGGAGTAGTAGTAGTTACTGTAAATACTCATAATTAAGTTCTTATAGCTGACTACAACTCAATATTTCAAACTGGATTTGCAGAAAATTCGTGATTTCGAAAAAACTATTAAGATCTACTGGATTATGTATGTATAAATTAGAATAAGTTTGATACCTGCTCTGTTGACTAGATTTTGTGAAAACATAGTTCAAAATCCTCTCAAAACGACCTGAACATCAATGATATTGTGTTTCACTGCATTTACCACAATTTACGTCTTAATTTAGGATTAGGATGCACATAATGAAAAAAAATCTGCCAACAGTCTGGGCGCAACTTTATTATTTTTTCGGTAGAAGTTCGGAACGAGTTTAATTCTGAGATGCGGTGTAGGTTACTACGTGTCTGAAAACCCAAAAAAAAATTCGGGAAGCGGTAAAAATGGGGTCGCGCTAGAATACTTACGCCGCTGCCTCATATAACATATGAATTACATAATTGGGTCATACACCGGGACGAGATCTAGTCCTAGTATAATATCAGTTGTTACGCCATTAGAAGGTTTTTCGTGATTTGGTTTCGGGCCATTACATGAAATCGGAAATGCGTTTGAAGACGATTATATTAAAAGTCTGTGGAAGAGCAAACCAATCTAATATCACATCAATCCTGAGAAATTTGTCGAAAGTCTTACGTCCTATTGGAGTTGAATAACAAACATCCCGAAATCAACTTCTTGAATATTATGTAGGAAGCCTTTGGAAGTAAAAATGAATTCGATATCTCATTAGAACTAGAAAAATGTAAGAATTTGTGAAACATATGCGACCCCCTTGCACCCACTTTGAGGTTGAATATGCAAATATCCTGAAATGAGTTTTTAGATATATATAAAGAAAACCCGAGGAAGTGAAAACCAATCCAATGTCTTATCACTCTTAAGAGATAAGACGGAATTCGTGAAAACGTGTTCAACCCGTTTTTACCCTCTTAGGGGTTGAAAAAGGAAAAACCTTGAAAACAAGTTTTAGGTGATTATTAAATAAGCCCGTGGAAGTGAAAAGTTATTCGATATCTAATCAGACCTGAGGGATATGGCTGAATTCGTGAAAATGTATAATCCCCTTTACACCACCTTGGGGGTGCAATTTTAAAAAATCCTGAAAACACTTTCTAGGTATTTATATGAAGAACTCGTAGAAAAAGAATGAATTCAATATTTCGAAAGACCTAATAGATATGACGAAAATCGTGAAACTATATGCATTCCATTTTCACTGATAATTTTTTATGCCCCACTTCCGAACGCCAATAGATATTTTAATTTTTTTTAATCAAACTTACTTTTCTAGTTAATTTACATATACGTACCGAATTTCAACTTTCTAGCATAAGCCGTTCTATAGTTAGGAAAAACACCCCCCACACCCGTACCATACCACCCCTATAAAATATTATATTTTTCCAACATGCTACTAATATAGTTCTATCTAAATACTAAGTTTCAGCTTTATATTGTTATAGGTTCTCGAGATATAAAAATCGGAACTTTTTCCTTTTCACCCTCCCCCAGTCTCACCCTCTACACCCTCACCTTCAAAATTTTTCTGCCGGGGGTTTATTGGGCCTACTTCTGGTAAAAATTTTAAACATCTATCTTACATTGTTCTTGAGATATGAGACGTGATTTTTTTAAAAAATGCTTACTCCCTCCACTTCCATGCTCCACCGCCCCCTTAAAAAATTTTACTTTCAGCAAACTTTATTTGTCAACATTGATACAGCAACCAAATTTTATTTCTCTAGTGCAATTGGTTCGTGAGATATCGTAAACTAAAGTTTTTCAACCCCCACCCCCGTACGTCACTGCCCCCTCTCAAAAATTTGTTTCGAATCTATTCTCCTAGTATACCCACAGATGTTCATTAAGTTTTAATTTCGTGACATTAACCGATTAGGAGATCTGGATTTTAGAATGTCTCGATCTCGGCTTTCAAGCGTTTCGGACGCATTATTATTCCCCCCACTCCCACACCCCTTTACCCATATTATCATTTTTTTTTGCAAATGGGTCCACTATCGATGTTCTATATAAATTCCAAGTTTCAGCCTCCTAGCCTATGCGGTTGCTGAGATCTAGAAACCAAAATTTTTCGTCTAAAACGCTTCTCCCACCTCCCCCCTCATACTCCCACCACCCAAAAAGTGGTCACTTCAAGGAACCTACCCAGAGTATTAATAAAAAAAATTTCAATTTAATAGCTCATAATTAATAGCGTATAAAATAATATAATTAATAGCGTATAAAAAAAAAATTTCAGGGTAGCAAATTTTTTTTTTTTAAAAATCGATAACAATACTTTATTATTAAAATAATAAAGTAATACACATAATGAAAATTGCACATAATGAAAATTGTCCAAACATAATCTAAATCTAAATTTTTCAAAATTAGTTTCAAACAGTAAAAGCTACTTCCATAACATAACACACCACAACCCAAAGATTGATTACATATTCGAAATTTTATTACTTTTTGATTGAAATATTTTTAATTAGTACAGTCTTCTTTTCAATTAGGAGGCAAAAGACAAAAGAAGGATTAAAGAAAGACATAAGGGGAAATCAGATTTACTTGCATTATACTTTATTAAGTGTATCTATTAATCTAGTAGTCTCAAATAATTTGTCTTTAAAGCAGACGTGATAAAGTCATCATGGGTGACGAATTTATCAAGGGGGGGGGGGGGACATGGCCCCTATAGCCCCCCCCCCTATGACCGCCACTGGACCCCACAATCCCCTTAAAATGTTTAACCCTTTTCTAATACCGTAGTATCTCTTAAGACAACCACAAAGTTTCAATTTTCTGAGATGAATCGGTTAGGAGATATGGATCTTAGAATGTTTCATTCTCAGCTTTCAACATGTTGCACGCATTGTTTTTTACTTCAATAAACTTTATACGTAGTCATCTAAAATTTAATTTCAGGATTTTGCGATATTCAACCCCTAAGAGGATGTGAAATTACTGAGATCGTTTTTACAAATTCCGACGAATTTTCTTGGACCGATGAGATTTTGAATTGTTTTACCTTGACGGGATTTCTATAGTCGCTTAAAAATCGAAAAAAAATCTGCCAACAGTCTGGGCGCAGTTTCATTTTTGTTCAGTCCGGAACGCTTTTTATGCTGAGATGCGGTGTAGCTTACTATGCGACTGACAACCTAAAGAAAACTGGGCGCAACTTTATTATTTTATGGGTAGAAGTCCGAAACGTGTTTAATGATGAGATACGGTGTTGGGTACTACGCGACTGACAACCTAAAAAATAACGTTCCAAATAGCCTCCTGGTTATTTTTTAGGTTGTCAGTCGCATAGTAACCTACACCGCATCTCATCATTAAACACGTTTCCGACTTCTACCCATAAAATAATAAAGTTGCGCCCAGACTGTTGGCAGATTTTTTTTATTTATTTACGTATTTTTTTATCAATAGAGTATAAGCGTAGTAGTATAGTAGTATAGTATAGTATAGTATAGTAGTAAAAGCGAATTCAATCACATTGAACCTAAGAGATTTTCGGAATCAGTGAAAACTTGAACAATACCCCAGGGGGTTTAATTGAGAAAAATACTTAAATCGGGGCTTTCCCCGACTACGTTTAAAGCTTATAGAAGTAAACGTGAATTCCAAATCTCAATATACCTTAGAAATATATCAGAATTCGTGAATATGTACACAACCACTTTACACCCCCTCAGGGGTTGGATATCGAAAGTTTTTGAAGATCGTTACTAGGCGCTTATATAAATAGCCCGCAGAAGTAAAATTGCTTTAATATCTCGACATGTCTAAAAGTTTTAACGAAGTTTGTGAAAATGTGGATTCACGGACATTTTTTTTACTCAACCTCTGAACGCCAATAAAAATCTGAACTTTTTTTTTGCTTTAATTACTCTAATAGTACATCTACATATACTTACTAAGTTTCAACTTTCTAGCATAAGCCGTTTCTGTGATATAAAAAACCACCCCCCTCCCCCGTACCTTGATACCCCTATCAAAAATTTTATTTTTCTAGGTTGTCTCCATAGTGGCTCTAAATAATCCTAAATTGTTAGCTTTCTATTCATTATGGTTTTCGAGAAATAAAAATCAGAATGTTTTCCTTTCTACTCCCTTTCACCATCACCCCCAACACCCACTGCACCAAAATTTTTTTCCGTACTAGAAGTTTACCGACCCCAATTCCTGTAAAATTTTCAAGATCATATCTGATACGGTTTCTGAGATATAAAATTTACATTTTTTGAAAAATTGCTGTCTTCCCACTTTCGTGCCCCACCTCCCCTCTTAAAAATTTAATTTCGGTAGACTACTCTTGTGATCCCATATACAGAAACTAAATTTTATCTTCTTGGTGTAATTGGTTCGGAAGATATTGTAATCCAAAGTTTTTCACCAACCACACCCACACCCTACCACCTCTTTTAAAAATTTTAGCCCTTGTCTAATCTAGAAGTTACCCTAAGGACAACAACAAAGTTTCAATCTTCTGACATCAATTGTTCAGGAGATATCGATTTTAGAATGTTTCAATCCCGTCTTTCATGCGTTAAAGACTCATTGTTTTCCCCCCCACTTCCACACCCCTTAACCAATATCTACCATTTTTTTGCAATTGAGTCCATTATCATAGTACTACATAAGTTCCAAGTTTCAGCCTTCTATAAGTATATTATAAGTGGTTCCTGAGATCTAGAAACCAACATTTTTCGTCTAAAACGCTCCCCTCTCCTCTCCCCTTGTACCCTTACCCCTCGAAAATATACCAGTCGTAGGGGCTCACCAAATCTACCCACCATAAAAATTTCAATTTAATATCTCAACGGGTTTGGGAGCTACGCGCCTTCAAACGATTTTGCGTACGGCGTACGGCGTCTACGGCGGACAGACGGACATTTTTTTTTTTTGCTTTTTTGGGGTTTACTAGTCCTAAAACGTGTAAATACAAAATTTCAGGGTAGCAAACTTTTTTGGAAATTTCAGGTCGATCACAATACTTTATTATTAAAAAATAATAAAGTAAAAATCTGCCAATGGTCTGGGCGAAACTTTATTATTTTTCGGGTCGAAGTTCGGGACCGGTCAAAGTCGGAGTATATATATCATTAGTTGTTTCGAGATTATGAGGTTTCTTGGAAAGCTAATTTTGTTCTTAAAATAAAAATATTTAAAATAGATATTGTAATTTAAAATGGACATTGAAAAAGGCCGTGTAGATAATTCAAATTTCGATATATTATGTACACTAAAAGCCCATAACAGTAAACAAGAATTTGTTACCTTATCGGACTTAAGAGAGGTGGCGAAAAAATTGCGAAACAGGTTTCTAGGCGCTTTCATAAGAAGCAACATGATATCTCCGGATTTTGAAAAATTTGTCAAAACGTAAGCAAAGCCTTTACACACTCTTGATTCTTGAAATTTGAAAAATAGTGAAATTGGTTTTTAAGTCATTACATCAAATGCCGTAATAACCAATTTTATATCTCATCGGAACTAAGGAATGGCAAAAATTGTGAAAACATATGCAAACCCTTGGGGCTTGAAACTCCACAGATTGAGAAATGGGTTTGTAGGCGATTTTATAAAAAGTCTGTGGAAGTAAAAAGCGATCTAATGTCTCATAAAACGTAAGAAATATGTCGAAGCTTTGAAAAGCATACAATCCCCTTACACCCCTTAGGATTGAATATCTAAAAATAATTGACCTTTTGGCGCTTATATAGGAAACCTTAGAAAGTAAAATGAATTCGATATATCATCAGATATGCAACCTCCTTACACCCACTTGGGGATGAATATCCAAAAATCCTGAAAGGAGTTAATAGATAAATATGAAGACAGAAAGAGAAAGTACAAACAATTCAATTTATTATCACTTCTAAAAGAAATGACGGAATTCGTGAAAACGTGTTCAACCAATTTATACCCTCTTAGGGGCTAAGAAAGGAAAAAAAATTGTTTAGGCGATTATTACGCAAGCCCGTGAAAGTGAAAAGTTAGTCGAGATCTAATTAGACCTGGGGGATATGGCAGAATTCGGGAAAAAGTATACAATACCTTTACACCCACTTAGGGGTAGAATTTCAAAAAAATCCTGAAAATGATTTCTAGGTATTAAATGAAGAAGCCGTAGAATAAAAATTAATTCAATATTTGGCAAGACCTAATAGATATGACGAAAATCGTGAAAATTATATGCACTCTATTTTCACTGATCATTTTTTTCGCCCCCTTCCAAACGCCAATGGATGTTACAAATTTTTTCTAAATTACTTTTGTAGTTAATTTGTATATATGTACATACCGAATTTCAACTTTGTAGCATAAGCCGTTCTGTAGATAGGATAAACACCCCTCACCCTCGTACCATACTAGCACTGTAAAAAATAATATTTTTCCAACATGCTACTGCAATAGCTTTATCTTAATACCAAGTTTCAGGTTTCTATCATTATAGGTTCTCAAGATATAAAAATCGGAATCTTTTCTTTCTCACCCTCCCTCACTCTCACTCTCTACACCCACACCACCAAATTTTTTTCTGCTAGGGGTCTATTAGGCCTACTTCTGGTAAAAAATTTAAGTATCTATCTTCAATTTTGAAGGTAACAAATTTTTTTTTTAAAAATCGATCACAATACTGTATTATTAAAATAATAATAAAGAAAAACGTTTTATTTGGCTATTAGTCACATTGTGACCTACATTGCATCTATGCATTACACGCGTTCCGGACTTCTTCCCAAAAAATAAAAACGGTGCTCCTAAACTAGACTGACAGATTTTTTTCCTAAGTTTTCAGTCACTTTCGAACCAAGTTCAAAAAAATTTTGATAGTTTCTCTCCTAATTTATGTACTTGAAATTTCAGTGTTTTGGGAAGTTGGCGATTCTATTCCCAACCACTGGCCGGAACGGTAGTTATAACTTCAAGTCTCATGACAAGATCCTAAAGCTTTTTACTGAAGTTAACTAGTCCGGCAAAAAACTTAATCATAATTTGGTTATTCCGGTCACGCTGGTCGTAATGCTGATGGCTAATAAGGACAAAACCGAGTTCATGTAGAGAAAGAGGTTACTTACATTGACCTCGACCATGTAATCTAATGTAATTTGGCTGGGTTCTATGAACTGCCATATTGAAACATGATATGGAATATTCTTGCTCACTTCATGCTCGCTATATACAGGAGCAAATAGCTTGGTCCTTGGTTCCCTAAAATAACCAGTAAGTCGACGAAGCGAAGTCAACTTAATGGCCGAAAGCCATCGGGGACTGACGGAGGTAATAAAATTTATTTTCTTATATTTTTCTATGCAGGAACAGAGGACAGGAAAAAGTACCACCACGGAATGTCCTTCCTACGGAGACTCAAAGTCTGAGAATAGTTTGATGTTTTCATGCGATCCATTGCAAAGGCTTCCGGAACAGACTTAATTCGGAGGGAGGTTTTCGTGAAAATAGTATTATAGTAAACCTTCCAGGCATGCAGTTGTACATGTGAGACCGTCGACCACAACGAAGGAAAATTAATTTCTGGTTTATTCGTTCCAACAACAGACTGAGTATTTTATACAAAGAAATAGTTTTGCAAGTAACTAATTGCAATGGATGAATATTCACAAACTTAATAATGGTCTGAGGGCTTATCTGATTATAAACAGTTGGATTAAGAATTCGTACAATTCTACATTTGAAGTATGAATGGATTTCAAGATAAAATTTAATTGCATTTCTATGGGCTATCCAAATTTATAATTTTACTTTATTATTTCAATAATACAGTATTGTTATCGATTTTTAAAAAAAAAAAATTTGCTTCCCTCAAAAATTTTTTTTTTACGTTTCATGACTAGTAGACACGAAAAAAGCAAAAAAAAATTTCAGTCCGTCTGTCCGCCGTACGCCGTACGCCGTACGTCTACCGGTGTACGCAAAATTGTTTGAAGGCTCGTAGCACTCAAACCCTTTGAGTTATTTAGTTGAATTTTTTTTCGTGGGTAGACTGCGTATACCCCTTTAAGTATACACTTTTTGAGGGGTGGGGGTGTAAAGGGGGAGGTGGGGGAAGTGTTTTAGACGAAAAATTTTGGTTTCTAGATCTCAGCAACCGCTTATACTAGGAAACTGAAACTTGGAATTTAGATAGAGCTTCAATAGTAGACTCATTTGCAAAAAAATTGCCGATATGGATGAAAGGGTGAAGGAGTGGGGGGAAAAATGATGCGTCCGAAATGCAAAAAAGCCGAGATTGAGACATTCTAAAATCCATATCTCCTAAACGGTTAATGTCACGAAGATAAAACTTAAAAAACAGTGGCGTACGGGGGTGGGGGGTGAAAAACTTTAGATTACGATATCTTGCGAACCAATTGCACTAGATAAATAAAATTCGGTTTACGTATAAAGGTTGATAAATGAAGTTTGCTGAAAGTAAAATTTTTTAAGGAGGCGGTGGGGCATGAAAATGGAGGGGATAAGAATTTTTCTAAAAAATCACGTCTCATATCTCAAGAACAGTGTGAGATAGATGATTAAAATTTTTACCAGAAGTAGAACTAATAGACCCCTAGCAGGATAAAAAATTTTGATGGTGTGGGTGTAGAGGGTGAGGGTGGGGGAGGGTGAAAAGAAAAAAGTTTCGATTTTTATATCTCGAGAACTTATTATGTTAGAAATCTGAAACTTAGTATTTAGATAGAGCTATAGTAGAGGCATATTGGAAAAATATAATTTTTTACAGGGGTAGTATGGTACGGGGGTGGGGGGTGTTTTTCCTATCTATAGAACGGCTTATGCTACAAAGTTGAAACTTGATACATATATGTAAATTAACTAGAAAAGCAATTTAGTAAAAAATAAATTTCAAATATTCATTGGCGTTTGGAAGGGGGGGCGAAAAAATTTATCAGTGAAAATGGAATGCATATATTTTCACGATTTTCTTCATATCTATTAGGTCTTCAAAAATATTGAATTCATTTTTATTCTACGGCTTCTTAATATAAATACCTAGAAAGTGTTTTCACGGTTTTTTGAAATTCTACCCCTAAGGGTGTAAAGTGGTTGTATACTTTTTCACGAATTCTGTTATATCCCCCAGGTCTAATTAGATATCGACTAACTTTTCACTTTCACGGGCTTGCGTAATAATCGTCTAAAACCCGATTTTCAGTTTTTCCTTTTTCAGCACTAAGAGGTTATAAATGGGTTGAACACGTTTTTACGTCATTTCTTTGGATAAGAAATTAAATTGGTTTTTACTTTCTCCTTCAGTCTTCATGTTCATCTATTAACTCCTTTCAGGATTTTTGGGTATTCAACCCCCACTCCAAGTGTGTGTAAGAAGGTTGCATATGTTTTCACAGATTCTTACATATTGCTTAGATCTGATAATATATCGAATTTATTTTTACTTCCTAAGGTTTCCTATACATATAAGCGCCAAAAAGTTAATTTCAGTATTTTTAGGTATTCAATCCTAAAGGGTGTAAGGGATTGTATGCTTTTCAAAGCTTCGATATATTTCTTAGGTTTCATGAGATATTATATCGCTTTGCACTTCCACAGACTTTTTATATATTCGCCTACAAACCCATTTCTCAATTTTTCGATATTCAACCCCCAAGGATTTCCACATGTTTTCACAATTTTTGCCATCCCTTAGTTCTGATGAGATATAAAATTGGTTATTACGGCATTTGATGTAATGTCCTAAAAACCAATTTCATGATTTTTCGAATTTCAAGAACCAAGGGGGTGTAATGGGTTTGCTTACGTTTTCACAAATTTTTCAAAATCCCTCGTGTCTCATGAGATATCAAGTTGGTTTTTATGAAATCGTTTAAAAACCTGTTTCACAATTTTTTCGAAATTCAAACCCCAAGTGGAATTAATGGTTTTATATACGTTTTAACAATTCGTCATATCTCTTAATTCTGATAAGGCAGCCAATTCGTTTTTACTTCTATGGGCTTTTAGTGTACATAATATACCGAAATTTTAATAGTCTACACGGGCTTTTTAAATATTTTTATTTTAAGAACAAAATTAGCTTTCCAAGATACGTCATAATCTCGAAACAACTGATGATATACTCCGACTTTGACCGCTTCCGAACTTTGACCCGAAAAATAATAAAGTTTCGCCCAGACCATTGGCAGATTTTTTTTGAAGTAGTGCAAATTAGGGATGTTCCGAATAACCATATTCGTATCCGTTTAAGCGAATTTTCGCCAAATTTTAAGTATTCGTATTCGAAACCGTATTCGACAAATTCAACCCAAATAATCGAATACTAAGCAAGGTAAAAAAATACGTAAATAAATAACAAAAAACTGCCAACAGTCTGGGCGCAACTTTATTATTTTATGGGTAGAAGTTCGAAACGAGTTTAATGATGAGATGCTGTGTAGGTTACTATGCGACTGACAACCTAAAAAATAACGTTCCAAATAGCCTCCTGGTTATTTCTTAGGTTGTCAGTCGCATAATAACCTACACCGCATCTCATCATTAAACACGTTTCGAACTTTTGCCCATAAAATAATAAAGTTGCGCCCAGACTGTTGGCAGATTTTTTTTATTTATTTACGTATTTTTTTTATCAATAGAATAATTCATAGTAGTAAAAGCGAATTCGATCACATTAAACCTAAGAGATTTTCAGAATCAGTGAAATCTTGAACAATACCCCCAGGGGGGGTCGGTTTTTCCCCGACTATGTTTAAAGCTTATAGAAGTAAAAGTGAATTCCAAATCTCAATATACCTTAGGAATATATCAGAATTCATGAATATGTACACAACCACTTTACACCCCCTGGGAGGTTGGATATCAAAAAAATTTGAAGAACTTTACCAGGCGCTTATATAAATAGCCCGCAGAAGTAAAATTGCTTTGATAGCTCGACATGTCTAAAAGTTTTAACGAAATTCGTAAAAATGTGGATTCACGGACATTTTTTTTACTCAATCTCTGAACTCCAATAAAAATCTGATTTTTTTTGTTTTAGTTACTCTAATAGAAAATCTACATATACGTACTAACTTTCAACTTTCTAGCATAAACCGTTTCTGAGATATAAAAAACCACCCCTCACCCCCGTACCTTATTACCCCTATGAAAAATTTTATTTTTCTAGGATGTCTCTATAGTGGCTCTATATAATCCTAAATTTTTAGCTTTCCACTCATTACGGTTTTCGAGAAATAAAAATCAGAATTTTTTTTTTCTACCCTTTTTTACCATCACCCCCTACACCGCTACCACCAAAATTTTTTTCGCTACTAGAAGTTTACCGGCCACAACTCTTGTAAAATTTTCAAGATCATATCTGATACGGTTTCTGAGATATAAAAATTAAATTTTTTTAAAAATTGCTATCCCCCCCTTTCGTGCCCCACCTCCCCCCTCAAAAAATGTACGTTCATTAGACTCCTCTTGTGATCCCATATACAGAAACAAAATTTTATCTTCCTGCTGCAATTGGTTCGGAAGATATTGTAATCCAAAGTTTTTCACCCCCCAACCCCAAACCCCACCACCCCCCTCAAAACTTTTAGCTCTTGTCTAATCTTGAAGTATTCCTTAGGGCAACCACAAAGTTTCAATCTTCTGACATCAATCGTTCAGGAGATATGATGGATTTTAGAATGTTTCAATCCCGACTTTCAAGCGTTTTGGACTCATTGTTTCCCCCCCCCCCACTTCCACACCCCTCAACCCTTATCGATAATTTTTTTGAAAATGAGTCCACTATCATAGTACTACATAAGTTCCAAGTTTCAGCCTCCTAGCATAAGTGGTTCCTGAGATCTGGAAACCACAATTTTTCGTCTAAAACGCTCCCCGCTCATCCCCCCTTAAACCCCCACCCCCATACCATTCGGTACACCCAATCTACCCACCATAAAAATTTCAACTTAATACCTCAACGGGTTTGATAGCTACGCGCCTTCAAACGATTTTGTGTACGGCGTACGGCGGACAGACGGATAAATACAATACGTGTAAATACAAAATTTCAGGGTAGCAAATTTTTTTGAAATTTCAGGTCGATCACAATACTTTATTATTAAAAAATAATAAAGTAAAATAATCCGAATCACAAGTCGGTGGTTGAGGGGGATTTTGAAGAGCAGGCCAGGATTCTACGCCTAGTGAGTGGAATCAAAGAACGAGCAAGAAGGAGTTGGCGGATGCGGTACGCAAGAGAATTATCAAGCGATTTCGTGGGACAACGCACCAGAGGCGCCCTAGATTTAGATAAATTAGGTATCGTGAATAGTAGTAATTAACTAGGTAGTCTTTCGAAGTTAGAGTAGTATAACCCGTATGGGGCAGTTTGTGATTAAGTTTTCAGTTAATTAATTGTGGTAATCTTTAAATTAAAGTTGCTTGAAGTAGAATTAAATTGAATTTGTAAAGTAACCTATTTCTGGTATTCAATTGAGTGTTCCGTGCTCCGTGTGGCTTAGAGACATTTTCCTCGAAGTCGTGATTCGGTCGGGGATAATTACAGAACGCGTCCTAAAAACGAAAGGATCACTGGCGCCCACGACCCTTCTCTGGGTTGGTCGGACAGGCTCCGTTCGCCCCCTTGCGTAGGGATTCATTTTAACGTGTTCTCGCGAAAGAAACGTAATAATGTGGAGCGGATGAATGACGGAAGAATCCCCAAACGCACACTACAGGGAAAAGTTAATGGACAAAGACCAGTTGGAAAAACACGGAAGCGCTGGGAGGACTCTATTGACGCAGACAACAAATCACTGCTAAAATTCACGTATTGAAGGATGCGGTCACTGAACCGAGAAGGGTGGAGGCGACACGTACAGGAGGCATAGGTCCGATTTGGACTGTAGCGCCATCGTAAGTAAGTAAGTAAGTATTTGTAACGATACTTTTTAGGTAGTCAGTCGCATAGTAACCTACACCGCATCTCACCATTAGACACGTTCCGCACTTCCACCCATAAAATAATAAAGTTGCGCCCAGACTGTTGGCAGATTTTGTAAATAAAGCATTCATTTTCATGGAAAAACAGTTGGAACTTATGCAAGTCCCCAATAATATTTATATTTTTCATCCTGAATATAGCTGAATGTAGTTCGCGATATGCCTCCATATCTTCATTTGTTTACTAACATTGTCATATGCAAACTGTAAGCCAAGTAGTCGTATTAACAAAATAGCTGACAAAGTTAATTAGGACTAATCGCAAGTGTAAATATTGACTTACTCGAATAATGCGGTTACTGACGGTTGTAATATTATAGTCGGCTCTACCATATTAATGTTAAGGTAATCAAGGACATTTGTGAAATTATGTGACCATAACCCATCGATAACCATAGGATTGATAATAATTAGATATGGCTTTGTAGAACTAGATTTACTGTGTGCAGTTTGAATTGCAGCGTTAAAGGGATTATTTCAATTGAATATTGTTTATCCAACGGACTTGTAATTAAGGAACATTGTAATATTGAACCTGGCAAGCCATGCTGTTGACGGTGGTAATTTAACAAAGTCTAATGGTAATAGCGATTGGGAAATATTTTGTTGGGACGTATTCTGCAATATCAAATTACGCAAATAAATCTATAGGTTTTTGTGTGGATGGTAACCTTACACGGCTAGTGTGCCATCCCAGCGAAATTGAAGACATAGCAGTACGACTGTTGAAAACCTCTTATGGAATCAGGTCAGGTGAAAACTAGACAATTCTCCAGGATTTAATAAATCTAATAATTGGTTGTTTTTTTAGGGTTAGAGAAGTATATGTGAAGACTTTAATTGAACCCTAACGTGTGTCGTTATTTCTGATTTGTATATAGTTAGTGAAAAATTATGTGATTTGCTGAAATTACTAATCTTCTTTAAATAAAAACGAAATGTTGTTGAATTAAATAAAATTGTTTATTTTTACTCTCCTTTAAAAATATATTGTTTTACGTTTCACTTTTACTAACTACCAAAAAATTTCAAATACAATAAATGAGTTCTAAATTATTTCAAAGGCAGCGCAGTCGGCATGCCAAAGAATTTGTAGAATATTTTAATTATTCTCGTTGAAACAACTCAGGCAGCGCAAATTTGGCCTACTTGAGAGGTTGCAACGGATGCAATTGAATATAATACCGCGTAATATAGTGCTACCTTGAATTTCAGTTGAGCTTCCTTTACGCAGCGCAAATTTGGCCTACGGTGGTGAACCTCAATAGAAATGTTTTCAAAGAGAGCGAGCCGACGTTGCGCGTGGCTTAAATAGCCCGATTGAGCTTTTGTTTCCGTTGTCCTGGACCAATTTTGGCGAGGTGAAATTGGGTGGACAGTGCGGAACGAAAGTATTTACGATTATAAGTGTAACAATTTATAAATGTTATGAAAAAATATAAATTATGTTTGGGGAGTCCAAACAGTTAGTGTGGCGTCCAAGAGTATATTCGCCGTACACTCCCTTAAAGATAGCCTGTCTAGTAAAATTTGAGTGGTGGCGGAGCCCTTCGATTCTCTAATCCAGGGGAAATGCAATTCTGCCTCCTGCCCCCTCCTGCCCCCTCCCCCCGAAAATTACGTTCATGACTTTCGATGCCTTTTTAAGCTCTCCCATCTCCAACGAAACCTCCTTAACTCGAAAGACATAGATATTGCTGTTTCCTTTTTTTTGTAATAAAGTAACAATCTGAAATCTGAAATCTGATATTTTGAAAAACCCTACAAGTTTGTACGTTCACAACAACAACAAAAAAAATCCGTCTGTACACTGTTTACGCGGTACGTAGACGCGTTTGTAGGTAGCTCACCGTAGAGATATTAAGTTATAATTTTTGGTGAGCGTTTTAGACGAAAAATTTATGTTTCCTCTATCTCAGGAAGGATTTATATAGAATGATGCCAGTGTAGCCATTTGCAAACAATTCACTTTCTAAATAGTATTATGCATAATTTTTTGACACAATCAGTATTATAGTTTGACCCGTTTCACTGTTGGCGGTGGCGGAAACACTTCTGTCATACCCCGACTTTAACTTCCGCCCAGCCCGTTGGCAGATCTTTATACTCTAGACAGTGGCGTAGTTAGACATAATTTGCGGTGCGGGGGGAGTCAGCAACCAAATTTTAATATTGACCAATTTGCACTTCAAATTGACCAGTGAAGTTCGATATCATCTACAAGTAGTTGGTAGTAGTACTGGGTGGCGCGAAATGACACCACCCAGTTGAATTCCTTATAACTTTTTTTTTTATTTTTTTTTTCAGTATTTTGTAAAGAAGATTTGGGGAATTTAAAATGGAGCATTAGACAATCGAACAACCGAACAACGAGCCCAAATACACTCAAGTGTACTGTTTGGTGCGGTGTATCGTCCGAAAGGATCATTGGCCCATATTTCTTTGAAAATGAAGACGGTGTCGCCGTTTCCATCTGTAGTGATCAATATCGGACAATGTTGGAAAATTTTTTAAGGCCAGCTGTGGAAAACCATTCACAATTATGGTTCCAACAATATGGAGCCACAGCGCATACAACAAGGGACTCAATGTCTCTATTAAGGGATATCTTTGACGAACGCATTATTTCGCGTGGAAGTGATTTCAATTGGCTTCCTCGTTCACCGGATTTAACCGCTGCAGACTGTTTCCTTTGGGGATATTTGAAGGCAAGAGTGTACATTAACAAGCCAAGAATCATCCTGCAATTAAAAAACAACATTCGCAATGAAATCTTGACCATAACACCTGAAATTTTGCGAAAAGTTATAGAAAATGTGTTGGAAAGAGCACGAAAATGCGAAGCAAAAAATGGCCACCACTGGCATGATATAATTTCTCAAAATTAAACCAAAAGAATTCCCCATTAATAAACTGTATTTAAAAAACATACTGCAGTCACGATCGGCTGCAAGCCAATCGTATAATACTCTAGATGAATACTGAACTCCGATTTATATTGTAGTTGGGGATAAAGTAGAATTACGTGTGTGCATGTTGTAAGTCCTTTATTAAGGACTGCCATTAGATTGCTACTCAAAACTAAAAGACAATTTTCAGTGTTTAGTTGCATATCTTGAACTGGGTAAGTCATCGAAAAAAAATGTCCTTTTTGAAGGAGGTGCAGGAAGGACTCACTTGATTTCTTACATATTTATCCTTTTCCTTGGAACCATTTAAAAATTAACGTGTACAAAATTTGAAATTCGTAGGTTGAAGCGTTCAAAAGTTATCGAAAAATATTGTTGAACACGTGTCTTAAGGACATTTTGTATGGCAGCTACCAGAAGGAGTAAAAGGATTTCGCTGATTAGTAAACTCGAACTTTGTGTTTACTCAAAACTAATTTGTACAAAATTTCCAATTCATAGCTAAAAGATTACTTGAGTTATAGTAAGTTCCGTAAATTAAGTGAAGACGTTTTGACAGGATATTTGTATGGTAGCTACACGAAGGACTAATAGGATTTTCTTCATAATCATATATTTAGCTCCAACTATTGGAAAAATAACATATACAAAATTTCAATGCCGTAGCTTAAACCCTTCTGAAGTTATCTACTAATATTCTTGAACACCTGTTTTAAGGATATTTTGTATGGCAGCTACCAGAAGGAGTAAAAGGATTTCGCTGATTAGTAAACTCGAACTTCGTGTTTACTCAAAACTAACTTGTACAAAATTCCGAATTCGTAGCTAAAAGATTACTTGAGTTATAGTGAGTTTCGTAAATTAAGTGAATACATTTTGACAGGATATTTGTATGGCAGCTACACGAAGGACTAACAGGATTTTCTTCATAATCATACATTTAACTCGAACTATTGAAAAAATAACACAAACAAAATTTCAATGACGTAGCTTAAACCCTTCTGAAGTTATCGACCAATATTCTTGAACACGTGTTTTAAGGACATTTTGTATGGCAGCTACCCGAAGGAGTAGGACGATTTTGCCCGTTAACGAACTTAGCCTTACAAATTCAACCAAACATCCAGATTCAAAATTTCAAGATCCTAGGTGAAGGCGTTCTTGAGTTATCGTGCTAACGGACAGACGGACGGACGGACGGACGGACGGACGTCAGGCGGATTTGAGGTTTTTGGGCACAAATAAACAAAAAATAATATATAACTTTTTTTCGTCCGAGGCTTGGTTCTATGCGTTACAAACTTTTCGGCTGGATTAAACTTATAATACTCTATATGATTTCATCTAGAGTATAAAAATTATAATAATTATCTCTTAAATAAAAAAGTTATAAGAAATTCAACTCTTATATATATATTATTATTATTATTATTATAATAGTTATCTCTTAAATAAAAAAGTTATAAGGAATTCAACTGGGTGGTGTCATTTCGCGCCACTCTGTAGTAGTATAGGGTGTTTTTTTTAGGTGCATGAGAACTATCGATAACTGTGGTTTGACAGCTGAGAATGTCAAACTGTGTTGACATTTCTGTTCAGTAAGGTTTGGCAAGTCATCATGAATCGTTTAACGCCAGAACAACACTTCCAAATTGTGGAAATTTACTTTGAAAATAATAAATCTGTTCGCGAAGTTCATAGAGCACTTCGTCCATTTTACGGTCAACATAATCGGCCTAGTGAGCAAGCAATTCGTGCAGTTAATGATCGTTTTCGCACTAATTTTACTCTTCTCGATTCAAAACTATCAACAAGACAAAGAAATGTGCGGTTTACACGCTGGCGGCATCATCGGTCCTTATTTCTTTCGAAATGAGGAAGGAGCTGGCGTTACGGTGAATGGCCAGCGCTATCGAGCCATGCTGGCTGAATTTTTGTTTTCAAAAACTAATCAGCTAAACATCGCCGACATTTGGTTCCAACAAGACGGCGCAACTTGCCATACAGCGCGCTTAACAATCGATTTTTTGCAAAATCAATTTGGTGACAACTTGATTTCCAGAAGTGATTCTGTTAACTGGCACCCTCGTTCGTGCGATTTAACGCCTCTGGATTACTTTTTATAGGGCTATATTAAGTCATGCGTTTATACCGACAAACCAGCAACTCTTGAAGCATTGGAAGCCAATATTCAAGCCACTATTGGCGCCATACGGCCAGATTTATTGGAAAAAGTAGTCAAAAATCGGACTGATCGAATGGACCATGTAAATCGTAGCCGCGGCGGACAAATCATATTTAAAAAATAAATGCCATGAAATTATCTACCAGAATATAATAAAAAAATTTCATTCCAACAATATTCCTGTCTGGTATTATAATTTTAAGTTCTCATGCACCTAAAAAAACACCCTATATAAGTTCGAAGTTTCAGATACCTAGCATAAGTAGTTCCTGAGATCAAGAAAACAAAATTTATCGTCTAAAACGCTCGTAGGGGTTCAAACAATGTAGGTAACAACCATAAACATTTTAATTTAATATTCAACGGGTTTGGGAGCTACGCGCCTTCAAACGATTTTGCGTACGGCGGACGGCTTACGGCGTCTACGGCGGACAGACGGACATTTTATTTATTTTTTGCTTTTTTTGGTGTTTACTAGTCCTAAAACGTGAAAATTCAAAATTTCAGGGTAGCAAACTTTTTTGAAATTTCAGGTCGATCACAATACTTTATTATTAAAAAATAATAAAGTAAAATGCAGCATCGATCAGCAAGAGTTGACATGTGTTGTATGTTACAAATATCTTATTAAATTGTTAGCTTTGATTTCGTTAATTAAAGTTTTGCTAGTAGTTTCATTTATATTTTTCAGGATCTGTATGGTGTTGATTTTACCAAGAAATTTGTTACAGTTAAGTATGTGTTGGAGGTTAATTGCAGTGTTCGCAGTTGGGCGGAGGCTGCTTCGTGATTTTGTGAAGGTGGGTGATTTTCGTATGTCCGAGTCTTAATCTTGTGATGGCTATAGAATATATACATGGGATATTTGTGTTGAATACGAAGGTTTCTTTATCCGGATTTATAATTTGTTGATTGTAGGGGGGCATCTACTGTTTATTGCCACTTCGAAGAAGATCCGGTTAATAGCTGATTTGGCATCTCGCCGTGTCGGAAGAACAGTGACGCAACTGCAAAAAATTCTAATTTTTTTCGGAGACACAATATCATTTTTGACAATTGCCCACAAGCCATGCGAGCTTATCAATAGTTACTATAGACAGCTTAGATCAAGAGCACGTTTGTTTAAAACAACGGGGAACGGTTTTATGCAAGAATAGCAAAACCATAAAATATTGAAATGTGAAAACAAAAAATTTTCAAAATTGCAGTTGAGTCACTGTTCTTCCGACACTGCGATCTGTGCTCGTGAAGCTATTGTTGGATATAAGTGGAACAAACAAGTAAACATTCATTTTCATATGTATAGATTTATTTTTATCATTATCATTTCATCGCACGGGTCTACCCGTACATAAATAAATAAATATAATGTTGTATTCTACCCGGCAACCCGCTCTCCTTGATCGGTTTCTAGTGCGAAACACAATACCACCGACTACCTAGCTGGAAGGCGGAAGAAAACGTCAAAATGGCCGCCTGCCGCGGAGTGGCAAAATATTCGACAAAGTTCGATAGTTTCGCCTAATCAGTTCTCCTTACATTTCACATCCGCATACCCCACCAGAACAGTGTGGAAGTCTCTCGACTTTTCCCGCATGCAGAGGATACTGCAGGCAAGTTCCATACACACCACCGAATATTTGGAAGAGATCTGGACTGTGCATGCTGTATATAAGGCTAAAATACATGGGCATATCTGAATGTGAAATAGACGTACCGAGTTTTAGACAGATCTCTTGCTTGTATTGTCATAAGTCGCTGCATTTTCTGAAAATAGGTAGTATTTTATTTGGATTGAAAAAAAATACGTTAGTGTACCATATTTCTGGCATCTCAGAGTTTGCACACACGAACAGTAGTTTCTTACCGCGGTAGTACTAGGAGGTGAAGTGGTCTGCCACACTCTCGTCCGTGATTATTACCCCGATTTTAACTCAGTCCGGTAGTCCGGCACCCAATCCCATTCTCGAAAGTTACTTGTCGCCAAGCAGATTCGAACCTGGTACCAGGTGCACCGAAGGCAAGTGCTCTAGCCACTAAGCCACCCAGACTACGTGGAATTATTAGTAAAACGATTTTGATTGGAAATAGCGATCATGTAGTGATCAAGCTGAATATAAAATCGGTCGGCGTTGCTGGTAGTGCGATTATGCAATGCTAAGAATAAAATATTGTTTCTATTGGTTTTAAACGAATTTTGTTTTACTTGAAATCCCGGTGAACCCCAATCTGGCAACAATATTCATTGGAGAACTGTTTATACTTTGAATACAACACGCAAATCTTTTACGAAGCATGTCACAATGTAATAAAGTAAAAATATCACTATCCATTAGCGTCCGTTAAAACCCGACCCTCTCACCATTGGTCTCTGAGTCGGCAACACTTCCAAAATATGTAGTGAAATTTCATATTATCGCTTTGATGATTTCAATGCTGTATTATTAGCATAATATCTACTTGTAATCGTATAAAGGAAAAGGAAAAGCTAGTTTAAATAAAAAGCTTAAATGCATCGACCATACTGATGTCTAGAATTACATTAAAAAGCGGAAATTAAAACGTTGGACGCCATATCATTTTTATGGGCCCATTTCGTTCGAAATGCTCTACACAAGTTTTCATATATATTTTTTCTGCTCATGTTCCGGTATTTATTTTCTGATATCTTTTCAGGTCATCGATAAAATGGCCCATTAATTCATATACAGTCGTATATCGCATATGTCGATTTGAAAAAAAAACCAAAATTGTACGTTTACCTATCTACAGACTTTCGTGTTGAAATTGGCATCATTAAGGAGATTGGAAAAAATGGTTTTTTACGTGGAATTGTGAACAAAATAAGTAGAATATCATCTTCATTAGTATCGACGTTAATTGCAAGGATACAATTTTGAATATGTAGTTTATGTTAAACATGAACGAGTACGAAGCGACTTCTTACGAAATAATGACTTGACACACAATTCTTTTCCTATTGAATTTAAAGGGGACTGTACTCGACTTATTTTTTGTATGCGTGCTTATCAGGCTTTTTACACCAAAAATAGAACACATGTTATGTTAAAAATTTTCACGTATTCTTCATTTAATATTATCGAAAATGTGGTTTTTCTTTGGAAATTAAAACAAAAATGTCCAACTCAAAAGATTTTTTCCCATTCGGATACATTAAACGCGAGATATATGTCGGAATTCGTAAGACCTGACACAACAACACACCCTCTTAGGAATAATCAGAAAATTGTGAAACCAGTATCTAGCCGTTAATATGAAGATCCCACAGAAGTGAAATTATTTCGATATCTCACGGAATTATTTCGATATCTCGTAAAACCAGTTATGATGAAAGTCTGTGAAAATGTATACACTTTCATTAAACTGACAAAGTTTTTTTTTGTTTCACCACCAAGGAAAATCTAAAATTTGGCTTTTCCTTAAGTATGTTTGTAGTATATTTACAAATACGTACTCCTTTTCGAAATTGAAACCCATAAAAAAATATATTTTGAGACTGTGTCACTACAGTCGCCAAACTGGGATACAAACTTATAACTATCAATGCTTATCAGATTTTGGGTTATAGCAATTCAAGAAATGAGTTTTCCCTACCGTTTTCGCGTCACCCAAAGAGACCGTCCTTCTCATTCCTATCAACGAAAACACTCGCACGTAGTCTATTTGCTATTATTGTAGTAGATCTACTCTACTCTACTCTACTCTGTATAGTTAACTCGACTTGCTACATTTCTAAAATTCCAACTAGATTTATAATATAGACATACGGCCAACTAAATAGACAATTTACTAATTTCCATAAGTAGACATAAATTTGCAATTAGAAAGTTCCCTATACACTACCGTTTTACTAATTAATTTTAAATTTAACATTTAACAACACTACACTGTAAATAATTTATTATTAAAAGATAATATAGTGTAATATGATTCTTCTATAGTTGCAGTGACCATAAAAATGTTATTGTAAATATAATAAATCAGTTGTGGTCCTAGTCACAGTACATATAATTCCTACAAACATCTTATGATTGTAAGAAACATATTTGATAATTACTTTCTTATTTTCTAATAATACAGTATTGTGATCGATTTTTAAAAAAAAATTTAAAACCATGAACCTTATTTTTACACGTTTCATGACTAGTAGACACGAAAAAAGCAAAAAAAAATTTCAGTCCGTCTGTCCGCCGTACGCCGTACGCAAAATCTTTTGAAGGCTCGTTGCTCCCAAACGGTTTGAGATATTAAATTGAATTTTTCTTATAAATAGACTAAGTAGGCCCCTTGAAGTGACCAAATTCTGAAGGGTTGGGTGTGGGGGGATGAGGGGGAAGCGTTTTAGACGGAAAATTATTGTTTTTAGATCTCAGCAACCGCTTATGCTAGGAGGCAGAAAATTTGGAATTTATATAGAGCGGTTTTCAAAGGTATCTCGAGAACCTATAATAATATAAAGCTAAAACTTGGTATTTAGATAGAGCTATTGTAGTAGCTTGTTGGAAAAATATAATTTTTTATAGGGGTAGTATGGTACAGAGGTGGGGGGTGTTTTTCCTATCTATAGAACGGCCTATGCTACAAAGTATTTAGGACTAACTATCGATGGTAAATTAAGCTGGACATCGCACATTAACAGCATTAGAAAAACATGCCAATCGTATAATACTCTAGATGAATACTGAACTCCGATTTATATTGTAGTTGGGGATAAAGTAGAATTACGTGTGTGCAAGTTGTATGTCCTTTATTAAGGACTCCTATTTGATTGCTACTCAAAACTAAAAGACAATATTCTGTGTTTAATTACATATCTTGAACTGGGTAAGTCATCAAAAAAAAGTTCTTTTTTAAGGACTTTCACATGAGAGGTGCAGGAAGGACTTACTCGATTTCTTACATATTTATCCTTTTCCTTGGAACCATTTAAAAATGAACGTGTAAAAAATTTCAAATGCGTAGCTTGAAGCGTTCAAAAGTTATCGTAAAATATTGTTGAACACGTGTTTTAAGGACATTTTGTATGGCAGCTACCAGAAGGAGTAAAAGGATTTCGCTGATTAGTAAACTCAAATTTCGTTTTTACTCAAAACTGATTTGTACAAAATGCCGAATTCGTAGCTAAAAGATTACTTGAGTTACAGTGAGTTTCGTAAATTAAGTGAATACATTTTGACAGGATATTTGTATGGCAGCTACACGAAGGACTAACAGGATTTTCTTCATAATTATACATTTAGCTCGAACTATTGGAAAAATAACACAAACAAAATTTCAATGTCGTAGCTTAAACCCTTCTGGAGTTATCGACCAATATTCTTGAACACGTGTTTTAAGGACATTTTGTATGGCAGCTACCAGACGGAGTAGAACGATTTTGCTGATTTAGCCTTATAAATTCAACCAAACACCCAGATTCAAAATTTCAAGATCCTAGGTCAAGGCGTTCTTGAGTTATAGTGTTCACGGACAGACGGACGGACGGACGGACGGACGGACGGACAGACGGACGGACGGATGGACGGACGTCAAGCGGATTTGAGGTTTTTGGCCACAAATAAACAAAAAATAAATATAATAACTTTTTTTCGTCCGAGGCTTAGTTCTATGCGTTACAAACTTTTGGGCTGGATTAAACTTATAATACTCTATATGATTTCATCTAGAGTATACAAATTGCTCCGATCATAGGAGTTATAAGAAGGAGTAATTATCTACATACCCACATAAAGGAGACCCTCTACAACTCATTTATCTTAACTAATATAACTTACGGTCTAATAATTTGGAGCCAAATATCGAAAAATAATCTGGATAAAATTTATAGGATAATGAACAAAGCCATTAAAGAAGTATATAATCTACCCAAGCTTACGCCATCGGAAGAACAGAACTTTACCTAACCTATAAGAAACTGAACATCTATCAGCTTGTATGGTTAGAGAGAATAAAGATAATTTACAGCGTCAAAAACGATCTTATTAAAACCTTGATGAAAATAACATATGGCCATATGGCACGAAGCGCACATTCGATTAGACAGCAATATTGTCCAAGAACAGCTCGAATAAGGAATGATCCTATTTTTGAAGCTATCATAGAATTCAATGCGTTGCCTAGCAATATTCAGCATGCAAAAAATATCGGGCATCTGAAAAAACTAGCAAAGCTACATATTAACAATATGCCGTGAAAAAGAATAGAGCGAAAAAAAAGAAAGAAAGAATGGTGAAGGTTGGTTTTGTCATTGTGCATAATTCTTGGTTAAGTAATACTATTATTGTTTCCTTTATTCTTTAACCCCGTTAATCTCTAGTGTTCCAATGTTGGATTTTTGTTTCTTTTTTCTTTTCATTATGTTTTTCAAATTCCTTTTGTTTAAAATTATCCTGGATTATTCCGTTAATCCTTTTTTTTTAATTTGGTTATTATTATTATTATTATTTTTTATACTCTAGATGAAATCATATAGAGTATTATAAGTTTAATCCAGCCCAAAAGTTTGTAACGCATAGAACCAAGCCTCGGACGAAAAAAAGTTATATATTATTTTTTGTTTATTTGTGGCCAAAAACCTCAAATCCGCCTGACGTCCGTCCGTCCGTCCGTCCGTCCGTCCGTCCGTCCGTCCGTCTGTCCGTTAGCACGATAACTCAAGAACGCCTTCACCTAGGATCATGAAATTTTGAATCTGGATGTTTGGTTGAATTTGTAAGGCTAAGTTCGTTAACGGGCAAAATCGTCCTACTCCTTCGGGTAGCTGCCATACAAAATGTCCTTAAAACACGTGTTCAAGAATATTGGTCGATAACTTTAGAAGGGTTTAACCTACGTCTTTGAAATTTTGTACGTGTTATTTTTCCAATAGTTGGAGCTAAATGTATGATTATGAAGAAAATCCTGTTAGTCCTTCGTGTAGCTGCCATACAAATATCCTGTCAAAATGTATTCACTTAATTTACAAAACTCAGAATAACTCAAGTAATCTTTTAGCTACGAATTCGGAATTTTGTACAAGTTGGTTTTGAGTGAAAAAGAAGTCGGAGTTTACTAATCAGCGAAATCCTTTTACTCCTTCTGGTAGCTGCCATATAAAATGTCCTTAAAACATGTGGTCAAGAATATTGGTCGATACCTTTAGAAGGGTTTAAGCTATGACATTGAAATTTTGTATGTGTTATTTTTCCAATAGTTGGAGCTAAATATATGATTATGAAGGAAATCCTGTTAGTCCTTCGTGTAGCTGCCATACAAATATCCTGTCAAAATGTATTCACTTAATTTACGAAACTCACTATAACTCAAGTAATCTTTTCAGTACGAATTTGGAATTTTGTACAAGTTAGTTTTGAGCGAAAAGGAAGTTCGAGTTTACTAATCAGTGAAATCCTTTTACTCCTTCTGGTAGCTGCCATACAAAATATCATTAAAACACGTGTTCAACAATATTTTCCGATAACTTTTGAACGCTTCAAGCTACGAATTTGAAATTTTGTACACATGAATTTTTGAATGGTTCCAAGGAAAAGGACAAATATGTAAGAAATCGAATGAGTCCTTCCTGCACCTCCCATGTGAAAGTCCTTCAAAAAGGACATTTTTTTCGATGACTTACCCAGTTCAAGATATGAAATTAAACACTGAATATTGTCTTTTAGTTTTGAGTAGCAATCTAATGGCAGTCCTTAAAAAAGGACATACAACATGCACACACGTAATTCTACTTTATCCCCAACTACAATATAAATCGGAGTTCAGTATTCATCTAGAGTATTATACGATTGGCTTGCAGCCGATCGTGACTGCAGTATGTTTATACTCTAGATGAAATCATATAGAGTATTATAAGTTTAATCCAGCCGAAAAGTTTGTAACGCATAGAACCAAGCCTCGGACGAAAAAAAGTTATATATTATTTTTTGTTTATTTGTGCCCAAAAACCTCAAATCCGCTTGACGTCCGTCCGTCCGTCCGTCCGTCCGTCCGTCCGTCCGTCCGTCCGTCCGTCCGTCCGTCCGTCCGTCCGTCCGTCCGTCCGTCCGTCCGTCCGTCCGTCCGTCCGTCCGTCTGTCCGTTAGCACGATAACTCAAGAACGCCTTCACCTAGGATCTTGAAATTTTGAATCTGGATGTTTGGTTGAATTTGTAAGGCTAAGTTCGTTAACGGGCAAAATCGTCCTACTCCTTCGGGTAGCTGCCATACAAAATGTCCTTAAAACACGTGTTCAAGAATATTGACCAATAACTTCGGAACGCCTAAAGCTACGACTTTGAAATTTTGTATGTGTTACTTTTTCAATAGTTGGAGCTAAATGTATGATTATGAAGAAAATCCTGTTAGTCCTTCGTGTAGCTGCCATACAAATATCCTGCCAAAATGTCTTCACTTAATTTACGAAACTCACTATAACTCAAGTAATCTTTTAGCTACAAAATCGAAATTTTGTACAAATTAATTTTGAGTAAAAACAAAGTTCGAGTTTACTAGTCAGCGAAATCCTTTCACTCCTTCTGGTAGCTGCCATACAAAATATCCTTAAAATACGTTTTCAAGAATATTGGCCGATAACTTCAGAAGGGTTTAAGGTACGTCTTTGAAATTTTGTACGTAGTATTTTTCCAATAGTTGGAGCTAAATGTATGATTATGAATAAAATCCTATTAGTCCTTCGTGTAGCTGCCATACAAATAACCTGTCAAAACGTTATCTTTTAATTTACGGAACTTACTATAACTCAAGTAATCTTTTAGCTATGAATTGGAAATTTTGTACAAATTAGTTTTGAGTAAGAACAAAGTTCGGGTTTACTTATCAGCGAAATCCCTTTACTCCTTCTGGTAGCTGCCGTACAAAATGTCCTTAAGACACGTGTTCAACAATATTTTTCGATAACTTTTGAACGCTTCAAGCTACGAATTTGAAATTTTGTACACGTTCATTTTTGAATGGTTCCAAGGAAAAGGATAAATATGTAAGAAATCGAGTGAGTCCTTCCTGCACCTCCCATGCGAAAGTCCTTCAAAAAGGACATTTTTTTTGATGACTTAACCAGTTCAATATAAGAAATTAAACACTGAATATTGTCTTTTAGGTTTGAGTAGCAATCTAATGGGAGTCCTTAATAAAGGACATACAACATGCACACACATAATTCTACTTTATCCCCAACTACAATATAAATCGGAGTTCAGTATTCATCTAGAGTATTATACGATTGGCTTGCAGCCGATCGTGACTGCAGTATGTTTTTTTACCTATCTTTAAATTTATTATATTCATTTTTTAATTCTTTCATTTAGGTGGGTGTGTCATTTTGTGTTACCTTTAATACCTGTTCACTGTACTGACTGAGGAGCACTTATGAAAGCATACAGCATGAGTAAATGTGGTGGTGAAATTTTTCCAGTTCGATGAGCTGAGAAACTGTACTGCCTCCAGCTCTTCCGACTGAGAATGTGTGCCCTTGACATGGGACTAATTCAGCAAAAAAAAAAGTTGGAACTCTGTAGATATATGTAAATCAACTAGAAAAGTAATTTAGATTAAAAAAAAATTCAAATATCCATTGGTGTTCGGAAGGAGGGCAAAAAAAATTATCAGTGAAAATGGAATGCATATGTTTTCACAGTTTTCGTCATATCTATTAGGTCTTTTCAAATATTAAATTCATTTTTAGTTCACGAATTCTTCATATAAATACCTAGAAAGCGTTTTCAGGATTTTTTGAAATTCGACCCCTAAGGGGTGGAAAGGGGGTTGTATACTTTATCACGCATTCTGCCATATCCCACAGGTCTGATCAGATATCGAATATGTTTTTACTTTCACGGGCTTGCGTAATAATCGCCTAAAACTGGCTTTTAAGTTTCTTACTTTTTCAGCCCCTAAGAGAGTATAAAAGAGTTGAACAAGTTTTTACGAACTCCGTCATATCTTTTAGAAGTGAAGAAGAAATTGAATTGGTTTTTCTCGTGTTGTCTGCATATTTATCTATGAACTCCTTTCAGTATTTTTGGATATTCAACCCCTAAGTGGGTGTAAGGAGTTTGCATATCTGGTGATATATCGAATTCATTTTTACTTCTTAAGGTTTCCTATATAAGCGCCAAAAAGTCAATTTCAGTATTTTTAGATATCAATACTAAGGGGTGTAATGGGGTTGTATGCTTTTCAAAGCTTCGACATATTTCATCTATATTAGATCGCTTTTCACTTCCACAGACTTTTTATATAATCTCCTACAAACCCATTTCTCAATTTTTGGATATTGCATATGCTTTCACAATTTTTTCCATCCCTTAGTTCCGATGAGATATAAAATTGGTTATTACGGCATTTGATGGTATGACCTAAAAACCGATTTAACGATTTTCCGAATTTCAAAAACCAAGGGGGTGTGAAGGGTTTGGGTACGTTTTCACAAATTTTACAAGATCCCTCGTGTCTCATGAGATGTCAAGTTGCTTCTTATGAAATCGTCTAAAAACCTGTTTCACAATTTTTTCGAAATTCAAACCCCAAGTGGAAGTAATGTCTTTGTATACGTTTTAACAATTCGTTATATCTCTTAAGTCTGATAAGGCAACAAATTGGTTTTTACTTCTATGGGCTTTTAGTGTACATAATATACCGAAATTCGAATAGTCTACCATAGACGGACCAATGTTTAATCGGCTAAAAATCTCTATTTTAATTATTTTTTTTAAGAACAAAACTAACTTTCCAAGAAACCTCATTATTTCGAAACAACTGATGATATACTCCAACTTTGACCGCTCCCGAACTTTGAGCCGAAAATAATAAAGTTTCACCCAGACCCTTGGCAGATTTTTTCATGTTAATATGGTAGTCCAAATCATGCCTATTTATGTGATGTAAAAGTGCTTTATGATTTTATGATACAGGATTTGATCGAATATTTCACACAATCATCTTCATGCATGAAGATATTACAAATATATTATAGTTATAGCAATTAATTAATATAATATGTCATAAACAGACGAAACACATAATTTGTCCAATAGCGGAAACTGTCTTTGGCGTTCAGTTCATTTATATCTATTATTAAAATTAAATCTATTTAACTGAACTTGCAATTTTAAAGTCAACCGTCGAATATGAGGGCAATCTCTCATCTCGACACATGCAGTATATAAGCTCCGCATTTTGGCACAAAGGTCAGTTTTTAATACGGTGAAGCGAGACGGCGGTCAGTTCTACGTGAAAGTGCTCGTAAAGCGATTTTGATTGTTGCCATTGTTTGTGATTTTAAGAGCGAATTAATAAATTGTTCTTATTACATACTATTGATTTGAATCGAATTGTGTTTTATTTGAAATCCCATCGAAACCCTAGTTTGCAGCAATACCTTACAACCATTTAAAAAATCTGCCAAAAGTCTGGGGGTAACTTTATTATTTTTTGGTTAGAAGTCCGGAACGCGTTTAATGGTAAGATACGGTGTAAGTTACTATGCGACTGACAACCTAAAAAATAACATTTCAAATTGCCTCCTGGTTATTCTGTTGGGTCGGAAGATATTGTAATCCAAAGTTTTTTATCATCGACCCACACCACTCCCCTTAAAAATTTTAGTCCTTATCTAGGGTCATGGTATGCCTTAAGATAACCACAAACTCCTGGCATCAACTATAACTGACATAGATTTTAAAATGTTTGAATCCCATCATTCGAGTGTTTTGAACACATTGTTTCCCCCCCCCCCCCCACTTCCACACCCCTCAACAGATGCAGACCATTTTTACAAATGGGCTCACTATCAAAGCTCTATATAAGTTCAAAGTTTCAGACACCTAGCATAAGTGGTTCCTGAGATCAAGAAAACAAAATTTTTCATCTAAAACGCTCCGCCCTCCTCCCATTCACTCTACCCCACCACACAAGAAGACATCACAAGTAGGGGCTCAAACAAAGTACCCTCTATAAAAATTTTAATTTAATATCTCAACAGGTTTGGGAGCTACGCGCCTTCAAACGATTTTGCGTACGGTGGACGGCGTCTACGGCGGACAGACGGACATTTTTTTTTTGTTTTTTTGGTGTTTGGTGTTTAATTCAAAATTTCAGGGTAGCAAACTTTCAGGTCGATCACAATACTTTATTATTAAAAAATAATAAAGTAAAATGCAGCATCGACTATGGATCAACAAAAGTCCAACTTTGGTCGATTCGATTGCCGCGAGTTGATTGATGGCAACTGAAGATCAGGGATTATCGGGTCAATTGAGTATTGAACGATTGGGCGATGATTGCTGATAGAAGGGATCCAGGTCGGACGAGCAGTTGAATAGTGACCGCGGCTCAAACCGGTAGATTCAGCGTTAAAAGATTTAGTATAATTGTTGTCCTAAATGGTTAAAAACTTAAGATGATTGTTTTAAGTATCAAATTGTTAAAAAGTTTATTTCGATAGTTTTGCTGAATGGTTAACAGCTTAATATGATTTTTTTTCCGGAACATATCTGAATTCTTTTCAAGTGGGCTGTGTTACAAACCAAAATTGTAAGAATATCTTAGTACCAACGTCTCGAAGCGTGGCAGAAATTATAGACTGTTGTAGAAAGGCATAGCACTATAGTAATATATTCTTAATAGAACTTTACGACTTCGAAGTCAATGTGAATTCCCTAACTAATTCGCATAAAAATCAGATCACAAGTACATACATATATAACATATTCTGAAACTGTCGGAAACTTTCCTTGTCGTGTCTTCTCAAGAAGCACAAATCCTTCTATTTCTTCAATTTCGCCGGAAAATTCTAATTATGTCGTATATTCAAATTTGTGCATGTGTTACACACAATGACTTCGTTTTTCTGTCTCTGGGAAATTACACGCCAAACACTAAACTTACGGGTAAGTGAATGCAGCGCATATAAACTTTAACGTTTGCTTGACTACAGAGACAACTCAGTGAAACGCCTTCGGCTATAGTCATGAAATGAAACAGCAAAACTTATTTGGTACCCAACCAAATGAAGGAACGAGGAAATGGCTTTTTCCAGTTCGGAAAGGATGCGCTTCTTGTCAGCAGCAGAATGTGCCTCCGAGTCAAAGATAAATTGACCGGTGCCGCGAGACTTTGTTTCAAATGGTATTTAATTACTTTCACTACATAAGCAAAAAACTGCAAAACTTTAGATCTTTAGGTAAGTGAGTTGGTATCTGCAGTTTTCCTAATATTGGGGCCATACCTGCATCAAAGGTTATGCAATATAAAGTTCACAGATATAGTTCTCAGATATAGTCACAGTATAGTCAAAACTTTTGACGCGTTAATTTCAACACATCGTTATTCACTGCATTTAGCCTGTTTTACGATAGACGTAACGCAAAGCAACGTAAAAACGCAAAAGTTTATGCCTCATTTACGATGGACATAACTTAACGCAAAAGCTTATTATTTTAGATTGTTGCTTGGACCACAAAAATCTAAATTTTTGCATTTCCATTATGTCGTATGATGGCAGACCCACCCACTCAAGATTCAGACCCATACACTCATGAAAGAATGACATACATGCGTGCCCGTGTATGGGACCCTTAACGTAAAACATTGCCAAAGTTAAACTTTTGCGTTACGTTTAGGTTGCTTTGCGTTACGCCTATCGTGAATGAGGCGTTACGTTATGTATCAGGCATTAGACGATAACCCAGATGTCGCCACAACATGACAAAGATTTCGGAGCTATATTACTTTGTTGTTTTTTTGGGGTTTGAAATTATAACATCGCAAAGCTAAACGTAAGTGCCCTATGCACGAAAGTCCGGTCGATCAATTTTATCTGACAGATACAGGGTGGGCCATCTAGTGGTTTCTTTTTAAATCATAGGTTATTTTGACACTGAAAGCTGTATCCCGCTCGAAATCTTGACAGAAAGCCAGTATCATACCTCCGCGGAACGAAATGAGTCGCTTTACGCTTGAACAACGTTGGGAAATATTGAAAACTTATTTCCAAAGTGAGAGCTGTGTAGACCAAACAGTGCGTTTTGTGAAAAGAAGTTTTGGCCGAAATGAAGCACCCATCGCGTCTGCTGTACGCAAGTTTGTGCAGAAAGTTCGTGAGACTGGCATGCTAGTGGACAACACTCATGGCCCCCGTCGGTGCGCACAGACGAGAATGTGGCTGCTGTAGCCGAGACTGTGGGACTCACTCCACGAACATCAACCCGCCGTCGATCTCAACAGCTCAACATTTCACGCACTAGCCTGAGGAGAATTCTGCACAAAGATCTCGGATTATTCGCTTACAAGGTCCAATTGACTCAGCAATTGAAGGCGCATTACCATCCGCTTCGCTATCGTTTCGCAATTTGGGCCTTAGAGCAGCTTGAATTGGACAACGATTTTGGGCGAAAAATCATCTTTTCTGACGAGGCGCATTTTCATCTCGGCGGCTACGTTAACAAACAAAATTGCCGCATCTGGGGCTTGGAAAACCCGCACGTTATTGTCGAGAAGCCAATGTATCCACAGAGAGGGATAGTTTGGTGGGGATTGTGGAGTGGCGGCATCATTGCACCATTTTTCTTCAAAAATGAGGCTGGGAACAACCTTTCGGTCAACGGTGAACGTTACAGAGCCATGTTATCTGACTTTTTGTTTTTACTGAAATTGAAGACATGGATTTGGACGACCTCTGGTTCATGCAGGATGGCGCGCCATGCTACACAGCCCATGCCACAATCGATCTTTTACGCGCCAAATTTCCAAATCGATGTCAATTGGCCGCCTCGGAGCTGCGATTTGACCCCTTTGGATTTTTTTTGTGGGGAACCGTGAAGGGCCGATGTTATGCCAACAATCCAGAAACGATTCAAGCACTTAAGGCCAATATCATCCAAGCAATCCGTGAGTTACAGCCCGAAACCATCAAAACGGTCTTGGAAAATTGGCTACTGCGCAGCCAGCCGAGGCAGCTACTTGAACGAAGTTGTGTTCCATCATTAATGGGAATGTTTACTCTTACTAATAAAGCCATAATACATGAAAAAAAAATTAATTTTGTTCATTTTATTGCATTTTTAAAAAGAAACTTGTATTTGGCCCACCCTGTATAGTGTTCAGTTCGCCCTTTGGGATTATCCGTTCACAGCCGGCAGATCGATCTGAAAGCCACAGTTCACACAATTGTCGACGAGATAGCAGCGTATTCAAATCAATGTTTGCCTTTCGAAAATCCCATCGACACACTTCAGTTCAACCTGGCGTTCACCTGACTTCAGTTCACTTGACGATCAGTGAAATCGATCACAAATCTTTTGTCCCAACAAAATATATTCAGTTCAAGTGTGCGATCATTTCTTTAGTTAAGTTCTAGCTCAGACCACGGACTATTCAGTCCGGAAACTTTTTAATTGGTTCGAGCTGCGCACACTTTTATCTGCACGCACTTAACCATTTAGTTGATGTTCACGCACGTACTCAATTTATTCGACCTACTAGACCGATAGTTACAGCAGTGCAACTATTGCAGAAACAGTAAGCTATTTATCTGTTTGCTAAATATCACCAGATACTGATATCTCGGTATCGCCATCATACTACTACAGGCGCTGTATTTTTGCGCAAAAATCGTAAAGTACACCAGGCAAATTTTACACTATACTAAATTGTTTGTTGTATCATTCTAGAGAGATCGCTGTATTTGGTTGTATCTAATACGTAACATACACTCCAGCACGACCAAATGCTGCGAAAATAGGTAGTAAACGATTTTTAAGTTGCTTCATATGCGGACGGCCACAAGTTGATGTGCGTATAGAGCTCTAACCCTAGATTTGGGAAACTATTCGATCAAAGCAATTGTCTTGCATATACAACTTTTTCGCTTGAACGATTTGAATCGGTCTGTCTGGGCGCTTCTACATACTGAATTAGCCACTCAACTAAACTATCATCTCATTAAAATAAATTTGTGCTGTAAATCTCTAAGTTCTGTTTTTCACACATGAACGATCCAACTGCTCAGACCAAAATTTGCAGTACGATCGACCGATCGAACTGTCGTGTATGGGACCCTTCAGGAAGGTGAAGTTTCGCAAATAACGAAAAAGTTCTAAAACTTCTTTTTGGTTGTAGTACAAAAGCGTACGAGTGATTTCGATGATGTGAAGTCTTTTTTGCATCTTCTTCGGCGGAAACGTAGCCGTTTGGAGACATCAAAAACAACATCAATATCTATCGATTGAAAAACCTAATTTCAAATTCTAAAAAATCGTAGTGCAAGTAATTCTTTATTTCCTGTGTAAAACCCCCCCAGCCCCACCCCACCGCCCCCCCCCCGATGGAGTTGTTTAATATTCGAAATTAAAAACCGAGATATGAGATGTGATTCTTTTTTGTGAATTCCAGTACAAGACCTGTTTTAAGATGGTTTTCTCTGCTCATGGTATGAACAAAATTTCACGGTCTATCTGATCATCTCAATAAAGCTAAATGTCTAGATAAAGTTAGATCAATTTTCAATTCTATTAACTCGAATTATCTATGATCGACTTATCAAGAGTTTTTGAAGGTTTCAGAATACAAGAAATAGCAAATCAGAAAATAACCTTTAGTAAAAAACTCTGCGTCGAATCTGGGCGAAACTTTATTATTTTTCGGGTCAAAGTTAGGGAAGAAGTTACTGGGGGGGGCGATTGAAGAGCTTACGCCACTGCCACCCTTAACATATGCATAACGAAATTGAGTAATACTTCAAGACACAATCTAGCTTTAAATGTAACGTGGCTTGTTTCGGAAAGTAAATTTTGTCACTAGAATAGCTCTTCGTAAGACGGAACTTTGTACAAACATTGAATTCAATTCGATATCTTATCTGACTTAAGAACAATTTTGAAATATTGGCTCGACTCCCATTTGAGGGTTGAACATGAAAAATTGATGAAATCAGTTTTTAATCGATTACATAAAATGACCGCGAAAGTAAAATCAATTTTAATATCTCATCAAAATTAAGAGATGTGGTGTAAATTTTATAAATAAGTGCGACCCCACTTACATGCCTTGGGTGTTGAGTATCTAAAAATCGTGAAATTTCTTTTTAGGGATAAGATAGGAAGCCTCAAACCAATATGATATTACAGCAGACCTAAGAGATATGATATGGAATTCGTGAAAACATATGCATTCCATTTTCACTACAATTTCTTCCCTACCTTTGTTTGTCACTGACAATATGAACTTTTCGTACTCTAGGTGAAATCTAAGAGCATTATAAGTTTAATCCAGCCCAAAAATTTGTAGCGCATAGAACCGAGCCTCAGACGAAAAAAGTTATATATTATTTTCTGTTTGTTTGTGGCAAGAACTTGAAACCGCTGGGCGTCCCTCCGTCCGGACAATCTGTCCGTCTATCCGTAGGCACGATAACTCATTAATGCCTTGACCTAGGATCTTGAAATATTAACTTTGGATGATTGGTCAAATTTGTAAGGCTAAGTTCGTTATCGGCCAAATTCGTCCTACCCCTTCAGGTAGTTGCCACACAAAAAGGTGTTTAAGAATATTGCCCGATGACTTCAGAGCCGTTTAAGCTACGACTTTTGAAATTTTGTATGTGATGATACTGAATCCTCGTATCTTTTCCGCGGTTTTTATACCGGTCGTTTGCCCTGGGCCCTACCTTTCAGTGCGCGTTTGGGAATTATTCCGCCGTCCATTCAATCCACATGACTGCACATTGTAGCTTACGAAATTGTATAAGGGTCAATGCGGCTGGGTCGTCATAGATGTTATACAATTCATTGTTGTACCGGATACGCCATTTAGTGCCTTATCTTACTGGTCCCAAAATTCTTCGAAGAATTCGTCGTTGAAAAGCGTCTCTTGATTTTTCAAACACTTGGGTGAGTCCACGTTTCGCTTGCATATAGTAGCACAGTTCTTATTATGGTCTTGTATATGCGAAGTTTGCTCTGCCTGTGCACTTTTTTCGATTTTACGATCGGGAGAACCGTGAAATACGCCTTCTTTGGTAGAGTGATCCGTTGTTTTACTTCGTTCGGTTCGTTGTCGTCTATTACAAGGTGTGATCCCAAGTATGAGAAATGATCCACATTCTCCAGGTTGTAGTCCCCCATGATCATATTTTGTCTAGTTGGCGGATTTCTTCTTGTTTGGGTCATGAACTTGGTCTTATTCTCATTAACCCTTAACCCGACATCCTTTTTTTTTTTTTTTTTTTTTTTTTTTTTTTTTTTTTTTTTTTTTTTTTTTTTTTTTTTTTTATTTTTTTTTTTTTTTTTTTTATAATTGATTTGATCCCTTCATGCAAAATGGGCAATTCCTTCCCAACTCTAAAGTTGGTGAGAAATTCCCCATTTGGGCACACTTCCTCAGCTTAAAGAACTGGTGACCATACTGTCTCCTTGTTCAATGAGCTGGAAAAATTTTCACCATATCGAGATACTCATGCATGTATGCCGACATTGGGCTCAATGTCTATTAAATCTATACCATAACCCGAAAGTACTCTCCAGACAGCACAACGCACAACAAGGGGTAGTACCGTGATAGAGAAAGAAATAAAAAAAAGTAATCGGAAAATGTAAAAAAAAAAAAAAAATAATAATAAGAGTTAGTAATTACTAATAAATCTAATCAAAAAGTAGTTAGAGGAAAGAAAAAGAAAAATGAAAAGAAGAAAAGAAAAGTTTAATATTTAAAATACGTAAAACATGCAGAAATAACACAACACAAGCCACAGCCATTCTCTAGAATCTTCAAGAGTCTCATAAATTCGCCAGAATAATTCTCTGTTTCTAGGTCGATTTTATTTGCAACTATGCGTAATACTGTTCCTAAGTACGACTTAGAAGATGCTTCTTTGTAAGTTGTTTCAGCTGAAACGCGTTCTTTGCCATTTGTATGTTTGTCGGTAAGGCATTGTGTTCTCGTATTGCCTCAAATACGGGATCCTTTCTAAGTCGGTCTGTCCGGGGAAAATGTTGCTGTCTAATAGAATCCGCACTCCTTGTGTTATAGTTGTGTACTTCTTGATTGTTGATCAATTTGATGGAGGATTTAAGTTTCTTGTTCTTGATATTGTAAATTAGTTTTATGCGTTCCAGGCTTATGAGCTGATGTATGGTTAGTTTGCCATAATTAGAATAAAGTTCCTCCGATGGTGTTAATTGAGGTAAGTTATGTATGGCTTTGATGCCCCTATTCATAAGTCTCGCAATATTGTCCAAGTTTCTTTTCGCGGTTTGGCTCCATATAAGAAGACCGTAACTTATGTTGGATATGATAAAAGCATTGTATAGCAAATTTTTTATAGGGACTTGTAAGTACTCGTTACGTCTTAGTACTCCAATAATCGGGGCAATTTTATTTCTTATTTTAGTTATGTGAGGATTCCAAGTCAGTTTGTCGTCAATTGTTAGTCCTAAGTATTTCGTTTCCTGTGCTCTCGTTAGCTGTATTCCATCTACTTCAATGTCCAATTTGTTCGTTTGCCTAAAGACCATGTAGTTTGTTTTCGCAATATTTAATGTTAATAAATTGCCCAGAAGCCAGTTCTTGAAAAGTTTCAGGTCGGCGTTGATCAACAACTCCAGTTGTTCAGCATTTTTACCTTTGTAGAGAAGTAGAGTGTCATCAGCATAAGTTATATATTTTGCTTTAAGTCCTGTGAACTGCAGGTTGTGAATATACAACAGATATAATGTAGGGCCAAGAATCGAACCTTGTGGGACTCCTATATTGACTGTCTTAGGAGAGCTAAGTTTGTCGAGATTTTTAGTAATGTACTTCCGTTCAACTAAAAAGTTTTTTAATAGTTCATTGGCCTTTCCTCGGATCCCCATTTCCGACAACACTTCAAGTAATATTTTGTGATTTACAGTGTCGAAGCCTTTTTTTAAATCTACAAATATCGCAGCAACGTATGAACCTTTGTCAAGACCTTCATTTATAAACTGTATCGCATCTACCAACGCTGACGTCGTATTGCTTCCTTCTTGAAATCCGTATTGGTGAGCATCAAAACTAGAATATTTTTTTATAAATTGTAATAGCCTCCTGTTGATAACTTTTTCGAAGATTTTGCTGACCGCGCTGATTAGGGCTATTGGTCGATAGTTATTAGGATCTTTTTTTGAGCCGCATTTGTAGATGGGAGAGATAAGTGCTGTTTTCAGGCAAGTAGGAAATGTTCCTTCGTTCAAATGGTAATTTATAACAATACTGAGTGGAGTGGAAATTATCGATTTTAATGTTTTCAGATCGTTTGTTGTTATGCCATCAATACCGGGTGATATGTTTGATTTAAGTTCCGCTATGATATTTTCTTATTCGGTGGTGTCTGTTGGAAGAGTGAACATTACATTCGATACCTTAGGGCAGCATATCCTTTTAAAGTTATCCGCATTGTTATGAGTTCTAAGGTTGTCCGCAAGAGTTGTGCCGATCGTGCAGAAGTGTTCGTTTAGAACGTTTGCAATTGATGCGGGTTCTTTAATTAGTCCATTGGGTGTATCCAATGAATTTACTTCCGTCGTGTCACGAGCATTGCTGTTAATACCACAAGTTTCCCTAATTGTGCTCCATAATTTCCATAATTCCCGTCTGTTTTAGCAAACTGCGCATTAAAATATTTTTCCTTGGCTATTTTTATCATTTTAGTTGTTTCATTCTTAATTGCTTTGTATTGACTGATATAATTTTGGTTTGTCTGGTCTTGCTTCAGGTTTCTGTATGCTTGCCTTTTTCTTCTCAATTGAAACAAAATATCGTGAGTTATCCATGTAGAATTTCTGGTTCTTCTAACCTTTGTTGTGGACGCTGCTTTTTTTGCCGTGATTATTGTCTGTATTATCGACTCAGTTGTGATGTTATTTAACTTCCTTATATTTAATTCAGTTTCTTTTTTGAAAATATCCCTATTTAAGAACAATACCTTGGTTTTCGTCATCCTTGCCTTCTTAGAAAGTGTGCTATTGACCGTTAGCATAATGACTTTGTGGTCTAAATTTGGCTATTCATCCAGTTTTATAGTATGGTATTGTATGAACTTGGGAATATCAGTCGCGACGTGATCAATTAAGGAGGATGAGTGAACGTTGGTCCTAGTTGCAAAGTTCCTATTTAGTACAGTGAGATTATTTAAAGTCAGCATTTCGCTATAGTTTTGCGATTCTCGATTTTCAGTCAATATGTTAATGTTCGTGTCCGCAAAAGAAATTAGTTTCGAGTGTTTTGAGTATAATGCGTCTAGGTATTCATTTAGAAGATCAGCTGATTCGTTCGGTGGCCTATAAAATGTGACTATCTTCGTTGGGGCATTGTCAGTTATCATTTCGATTATAATTGTGTTAAAAGACTTTTCACTAAGTACAACCGTAAATTCAACGTCACTCCGTATGTAAATTGCCGTACCCCCACCACGACTACTGTCACGGCAGTTGTGAATAGCTTTGAAACCCTTAATATTGAAATATTGCGTTTCAGATTCGTATAACCAGGTTTCCCCAAATGTAAGAATCTGAATGTCAGGATTTTCTACAAGATACCCTTCTATGTCTGTCATTTTATTCCGTATACTACGTAAATTTGCATAAAGAAATTTAATTTGATTGCCCATTATTACATTTTATTATATCGTACGATAATCAATTCCTTAATTTAATTTTCTAGTCTAAGTTGCGGTTGAGGTTACCTTCTATTCCCATTAATTTGCCGCTGAGTCTAGACAGTGGAAGACTTCCTTCGCGTCCGGAACAGATCTGGCCATGATGTTTATATCATCCGCGTACGCCACTAATTGAGTGGACTTGATTAGTTCGGTACTTCTGGTATCAACGGGTACCTTTATGATGATATATTCCAGGACGAGATTGAAGAGCATGGGCGCCAGTCCATCTCCCTGATTCAGGCCAGATTCCATTCGGAAGCTTTGGGTAAGCTCGTTTTGTATCCTTACTTGGGATTCAGTGTCAGTCATGGTCATTTTGGTTAATCTGACGAGATTTGATGGAATTCCGAAGTCAAGCATTATATTATATTGTTACGTGCAAGCCTGGCAACCGCGCACCTCGATCGATTACGAATAGGGAAATAGCAACAACCGAATACCTAAGCTGCAAAGTAACCCAATCAAAAGCCTAGTTGAGTATATAAGGAGAGCGGAGCAACACGATTATACCTCTCTTCTAATCGAATGTGCTCGAATGTACTAGAATAGCGTATAAGATCAAATCGAATGCTCTCAAGCTTTCGGGTACCATCCACACACACCACCGAGCGAAGATTCAAGAACAGTCTGTAGTCAACTGGTATAAAAGCAGATAAAGCTTTCAGCGAGAGACATAGTAATTTTTATTACGTCGAATGTGACAGCCAGCGTGTATACGCGACCGTGTCGATGGCAAGCGATCGATTGCGTGTGATCGAATCAAGCGATATAGATAAGCGGGCGGTATTGCCATATAGTGCGGATAATTGTGCGAACAGAATAATTAAAGTGCGAATTAAGTAAATTGTTATTTATTTTGATTTTAAACGAATTGTGTTTTACTTGAAATCCCGGCGAACCCCTAGCTCGCAACAATATAGTACATTTCGATCTATACTATCGTATGCCTGTTGGTGCACGTCAATGTGAGAATATGTCTGAGAATATGAGCTTAATAGTAGATCGTCCGGTTCTGAAATCACCTTGGTATTCGCCGATAATACTTTCTGTACATGGCTTTAGTCGTTTCTGAATTACTTTCGTCAGTATTTTGTAGGACATACACAATAATAATATGCCTCTGTAATTTTCGCATCGCAGTTTATCTCCTTTCTTATAGATTGGGCATATATAGTAATACTCTTGCGCCAGTCGTCGGGTATTTTTTCCTCAATCCAAATTTTTGTCATGATTTTATGTTGGAGATTGGTAAGGTATGAACCACCTCCCTTTAGGAGCTCCACTGGTATTGCATCAACTTTAGGTGATTTGTGTATTTTTTGATCGCGCTGGGCTACTTCCGTACCGTTGTTGATGCCTGCTCATCAGATAGAGCACTTGGTGTAATAATTGGGGCGGCGGCAGTCACTCTGTTTGGGTTTAGCAGCTTTTTAAAGTACTGAACCCATATTTGTTTAATTTGTTCTGCGTCACTAAGGATACGTCCTTCCTTGTCTTTACAGAGGTTTGTTCGTGGCTTATAGCCTTGTCTTATTTGTTTGACGGCTGTACATGCGGATCGTAGATTATGTGAGTTCATGTCGGTATTTAGGCTTATAATTATGTCATTGTTGTGTTTTCGTTTTTTTCGTCTGCAGATTTTGTTTGACAATCGCCTAAGCTCGTCGTATCTTTCCTTTTTGGATCTCGTCGGACTTTCAATGTATTCCTTGTAAGCTTCATTCTTTTTCGTTATTGCGTCACTACAATCATTATCGAACCAGTCATTACGTTTCTGGTGGGCTTCTAGTCCTATGATCTCTTCTGCTGTCGTTCTGATACCATCTCTCAACTGTGTCCACTCTTGATCGATAGTTGTCCCTTCGTCAGTTAGTAACGCTTCAAAGCGTGTTTGTAGCGCTGACTTATAAGTTGACACGACAGTCTCATCCTTTAGTTTTCCGATATCAAATTTGGGTGTCCTGCCGTTTTTTGAATACCCACTTAAGACACGTGTTCACCAATATTTGCCGATAACTTTTGAACACTTCAAGCTAGCAATTTGAAATTTTGTACATATTTATTTTTGAATGGTTCCAGGTAAATGGACAAATATTCTAGAACTCGAGTGAGTCCTGACTTTTGGTGATTCACCTAGTTCCGGATATGAAGTTGAACAATGATAAGATTTTCTTTTGGTTTCAAGTAGCAATCAATGAACAAATACAACAAAACAAACTACATGCGCACCCATTATTAAACTCTATCCGCAACTACAATATAAATTGGAGTTCAGTATTTCATCTACAGTATCATACCGCAGACCGTGACTGCAGTATGTCTTCAATTTCAAGTTGATCACAGCAGAAACGATTTTTTTTTTAAAAACAGCAGGTTAGCATGTGTGGTTTTCTTTGTTTTTCGAGCTCTGTATCATATATCCCGCTTCTAACTTTATAACAATACACCCTGTATATTAACAAATATAATAACCATAAACTTTATCACGAACCAAATTTCAACTTTTTACCATATTGCACTGAATTATGTATGACGAATTCCTTACGAATGAAAGTATTGAAAAAGCATATGAGTGATGTAAGTTGCATTTAGAGAATTGCTGACTCGTTTCCCACTTGGGAATTATGTGCAAAAGCACGCATTTGCTGCATCACGGAGTAAGACATTATTTCACATATCTGTTCAGTTTACGTAGATGGCTAGAAGGTGTCTTTCTTACGTAAAGCTAAGGATACGTGCGACTTAAGTAACGAATGCAATATCGAAAGTGGTATCCGGAACCAACTGTGTCATGCTGATATCCATATATGTATAGGAACATAATAATTTATAAGCTGACTGAGCAAAAATTCAATTCGATAGTCTCGAAAATAAAAGCAATAAATTATATTATTTTTATTTGCTATAATTAAGGTAATGGGAGGATGTATATTTTTTACGAAACAGAATTCGAGTATGTAATTTTTAATAGTACATCCCATTCCAAGTAATCCAAAACTGCAGCATATTATTTAATGCTCCATATACGATTACAAAATGTCGTATTTGCTATTGTACACTTTAACACTTTTCCTTAAATATCTGGTCAAAATAGTTCAATTTCGCCTAATTAAAGTGCAGCTGGGGATCAGTGTGACCGTTTTGATATTTCTCAGGGTAGCAAATTTGCGTAACAATTCTTAGCTTGCGTAACAAAAATATTTTCTTATCCTTCCTATTCTTTAAATGGAACTAATTATGACATCATGTAATGTTTATAGCAAATATAAATAGAATTCAATATATTTCATAATAAAATATCACAAGAAATACAATAATAATGATAATAATAATAAAATAAAGCAAACATTTTCAATCAATAGTTAATAGCCAAGTCTTACGAATTGTTTAAATTTCAGTAAATCGTGTATTACATTGTATGCCATTGTCAGTAATGCAGTAATAAGCAATGCAACATAGCGCATTTGACCGACCGGATACTGGGGGATTAATTCTAATTCGCTATTTCGCATTGTTTATTACTGCAATTTTGATGGCGTGTCATAGAATTTATGCGATAGGTCTTGGTGTATTAGTACAGTACAATAATTTTAGAAAACTATCGAAGTAAATGTGCGATTTCGAATACAAGACCGGAGGTGCATGAATATAAATTTTGATAAGTTTGTCAAAGTAGCATATTTTTGGAGTACATAATTTTTTAGCGGCTGACATTATCAGCGTAACAAATTTATACATGTAGTAACATAGTAATAAAACATAACGCAGTCACGATCGGCTGCAAGCCAATCGTATGATACTCGAGATGAAATACTGAACTCCAATTTATATTTTAGTTGGGAATATAGCAAAGGAATAAGGAGTGCACATGTGCTTTTATTTAGGTAGAAACTATTGGATAGTGGCTACTCGATGGATGATTAAACGATTTTTTGAGTTATAGTGAGTTACATAAATTAATTTAGGACATTTTTACAGAATTTTTGTTTGGCAACTACATCAGCTATTTCAGCTGAGACTATTATAAAATTAACGTGTACAAAATTTCAAAGTCGTAACTTTAAGCGTTCTAAAGTTATCGTTCAATATTGGTAAATACGTGTTTTAAGGACTTTTGTATGACAGCTACTCGAAGGAGTCGACGGATGGCGCTAATTAGTGAACTCAGTCTTGCTTTTAATATAAAATTAATTCCTGTAAAATTTTGAATCCCTGCTGTAACTCATACCAGAGTTGTAGTGGATTCTGTAACTTGCATGCATTTTTGAAGTACTTTTGTAGGCTGCTACACGAAGAACTCATTCGATTTGCATCATATTCGGAACTTTCGTTTCAAACATTGTAAACTTTAAGTATTCAAAATTTCAAGCTCCTAACTTGAAGTATTCAAGCAATAATTGTGAATACGTGTTTTAAGGACTCTTGTATGAGAGGTACCCGAAGGAGTGGAAGGATATCGCCCATTAACAAATTTAGCCTTACTTTTTCCATTTTACAGGTGGTGACAGAATTTGAACTTCCTAGGCCAACGCGTTCTTGAGTTATCGTGCAAACGAATGGACGGACCGACAGACGGACAGACGGACGGACGAACAGACGGACGGACGAACAGACGGACAGACGGACAGACGGACAGACGGACAGACGGACAGACGGACAGACGGACAGACGGACAGACGGACAGACGGACAGACAGACAGACGGACAGACGGACAGACGGACAGACGGACAGACGGACAGACGGACAGACGGACAGACGGACAGACGGACAGACGGACAGACGGACAGACGGACAGACGGACAGACGGACAGACGGACAGACGGACAGACGGACAGACGGACAGACGGACAGACGGACAGACGAACAGACGGACAGACGGATAGACGGACATCAAACGGATTTTGGGTTTTTGGCCACAACTGAGCACAAACACCGAAAGAAAAATCATTGTTTGAATCAACATTGTTAACCAACAATTAGTCTAAAATGTTCATATCAAATACAGACATTGTTAAACTAAATAAGGTTACGTATTTAAATCAACTAATGAAGCATTGTTAATAGCAAAATTTTTAAATATCAAGAAAATTGATTAATTTTAACATATATGTGATTCTTTCAAATACGATTTTGTTTTACATTAAACATTTCATTGTCAAAATAATTATTAAGCAACAAGAAATATGTTCAGTTGAATATTACACCTGCTTACCACGTTTAAGCTTAATCTAACACGAAAATTATCAACTGATGTAAAAAAATGTTTGAAAATGGCAGTTTTCAGTGATTGACCAAGCAATATTCAATGCATGCTAAACGCCAAAGCTCTTAGTTTTGCTGCAACCATTTTTGTTCAATTGCGTACAATTACAGTTAAAAGAAGTGAATTTTGAATTGTTGATTAAATTTTGTGTAAAAAGTTTATGTTGTTAATATTTCTGTTTTAATAGTTTTTTGATTAATGTGTAGTATATTGCTGGAGTCTCATTGATTTATCACAATTTAGTATTCAATAGTTATTTTTTTCTAGCTAAGCTCTGAGTTCGATAGTTCCTACCGAAGCAAGCAACATTGTCTTATCGCGAGTTGGGATAACTTCAAATCATTGATTATTCCAATCTTCGATGATAAAATCAAAGACGAACTGAAGAAATTGCTTAGAGTTGCTAAACAATTTTCAGAGGATGTTATTATTATGTTATACTTCCACCTTCAGTACGACAATCAACTTCAGCTGTATATGGATCCAGGAAAAGAAAATTCTACATAGCTACTATAAAGGACTCACAACAGTCGTTAATTTTCGTCATAATTGAATCGATGATTTAACATTGGACCGACTTGCTAAGAATCTATGACAACAAGATTAGAGTTTACAGCCAACTATTTTATGGTTCACTATTCATACGTAATGAAAATGATTGGACCATTAAAGCATATTTGGGCATTTTGATTTATATCAACACATAAAATTCTTAAAAGCTATTGCAAAAACACTGCTTCTCGTAAAAATTTGGCTTCGATGGGCCTGCTATTAATTTATATTTAAACCCTAATAGCGAGAAGCATACGTTTATAAAATTTTTTGAAGTACCTCGGAAAAATTGTATTAATAGAATATAAATGTAATATAAATTAAAATTTAATATACTCTTAAATAATGTATACACATACATTAACATTATGTATCTATATGTGAAATTATATAATTTGCTAATAAAACAAATGAAAGGGGAGTTATGTATTTTATTAAATTTTTTTGGAAACTACAGGGCATACTTTAGCACTATTGGACAACTATATTATATTTTATGTAATAAGATGATATAAAAATAATTATTTATTTTTAAAATTCAGTGCAATCGATATTAATGTAAGTAACAATACAAATTGTTGGCGTATCATGTTTAAAAGATGAAAAATGGAACTGTTTAACTAAACATACTGCAGTCACGATCGGCTGCAAGCCAATCGTATAATACTCTAGATGAATACTGAACTCCGATTTATGTTGTAGTTGGGGATAAAGTAGAATTACGTGTGTACATGTTGTATGTCCTTTATTAAGGACTGCCATTAGATTGCTACTCAAACCTAAAAGACAATATTCAGTGTTTAATTTCATATCTTGAACTGGGTAAGTCATCGAAAAAAAATGTCCTTTTTGAAGGACTTTCACATGGGAGGTGCAGGAATGACTCACTCGATTTCTTACATATTTATCCTTTTCCTTGGAACCATTCAAAAATTAATGTGTGCAATATTTCAAATTCGTAGCTTGAAGCGTTCAAAAGTTATCGGAAAATATTGTTGAACACGTGTCTTAAGGATTTTTTGTATGGAAGGTACCAGAAGGAGTAAAAGGATTTTGCTGACTAGTAAACTCGAACTTCGTTTTTACTCAAAACTAATTTGTACTAAATTCCCAATTCATAGCTAACTGAATACTTGAGTTATAGTGAGTTCCGTAAATTAAGTGAATACATTTTGACAGGATATTTGTATGGCAGCTACACGAAGGACTAATAGGATTTTCTTCATAATCATACATTTAGCTTCAACTATTGGAAAAATAACACATACAAAATTTGAAAGTCGTAGCTTAAACCCTCTGAAGTTATCGGCCAATATTCTTGAACACGTGTTTTAAGGACATTTTGTATGGCAGCTACCCGAAGGAGTAGGACGATTTTGCCCGTTAACGAACTTAGCCTTACAAATTCAACCAAACACCCAGGTTCAAAATTTCAAGATCCTAGGTGAAGGCGGTCTTGAGTTATCGTGTTCACGGACAGACGGACCGACGGACGGACGGACGTCAAGCGGATTTGAGGTTTTTGGCCACAAATAAACAAAAAATAATATATAACTTTTTTTCGTCCGAGGCTCGGTTCTATGCGTTACAAACTTTTGGGCTGGATTAAACTTATAATACTCTATATGATTTCATCTAGAGTATAAAAATATTTGTGCTTAAAGGACCACTTGCATAATATTTCAGAAATCATTAAAGTGTTTCACTAGCATTGATCATGATAATTGAAGCATAGAAATATTTTATTTATTTTGGGTATTGATACTTGTACTCAAATGTGAACATGGTTATTTAAAAAAAAAATTGACAACGAAATTGTTGAATCAAATAATGATGTTGTAATGTTATGAAAATATAATTAACTATTAAACCATATTTGAATTAACAACGTTGATTAGTTGACGCCAAATCAAATAAGGTTTGTATTTGATTTTACCAATGAATTTCTTTCGGTGAAATAATATATAACTTTTTTTCAACCGAGGCTCGGTTCTTTGCGTTACAAACTTTTCGGGCTGGATTAAACTTATAATACTCTATATGATTTCATCTAGAGTATAAAAATTGTCAATACTAGCATTTTCCTACCTTCGTAGCACATGTGGTCGCACTGCCCATATCTTCAAAAAAAATTCCTGTTTAGGGTCTATTAGGCCTACTTCTGGTAAACATTTAAATCATTTATAATATCTTATACCCTAGACAGACGACGCATTCGAATGATAATTCCGCACCACCTCTGTCACAATGTAATTGTCGAATTGGTCATTCATTCCATCATTCCAATTACAATTGCGAAATGGTAATTCCGAGAAATATTGTTAATTCATTCAAGCGGTCGCAACGCCATCTAGCGTCAAACCTATAAAACTACTGTAAATAAGTGGAACAAGTGGAAAATCAAGTGTTCCACCGTTCAAATTTTTCTATTTATTTCATGTGTGCATTAACTACGATCAATCTTTTTAACGTTTACTGACATATTAGCACTTTTCTATCACTCTATTTCAACATATAAAACGTAGCCGCATGCCAATGCAAAACTAGCAACTTTTATTGAGCATTTCCACGACAATAATATTTTGACAGATTGAATGTAATTCCGATAGACGTGTGTCAATGTTGATCATTGAATGGGAATGATCATTCCCCGAATGATCATTCAGATGTGGCGTCTGCCTAGAGTATTACACTGTTCTTGAGATATGAGACTTGATGTTTTTGAAAAATGCTTATCCCCTCCACTTCCATATCGTGAGATATAGTTATCTAAAGTTTTTTACCCCCCACCTCCGCACGCCACTGCCCCCTCTCAAAAACTTGTTTCCGATCTATTCTCCTACAGATGTTCATTAAGTTTTGATTTCATGACATTGACCGTTTCGGAGATATAGATTTTAAAATGTCTCGATTTCGGCTTTCGAGCGTTTCGGAAGCATTATTATTCCCCCCACTCCCACACCCATATCGGCAATTTTTTGCAAATAGGTCCACTATCGAAGCTCTATATAAATTCCAAGTTCCAGCCTCCGAACATAAGCGATTACTGAGATCTAGAAACCAAAATTTGCCGTTTAAAACGCTTCCCCTACCTCCCTCCTCACACCCCCACTCCTGAAAAAATGGTGACTTCAAGGGACCTACCCAGTCTATTAAAAATAAAAATTTCAATTTAATAGCTCATAGTGTTTGTGAGCTATAAGCCCGCAAACGATTTAACGTACGGCGGACGGCGCACAGACGGACTGCAATTTTTCGCTTTTTCGGTGTCTATTAGCCATGAAACGTGTAAAAAAAATTTTTCAAAGTTCCAAATTAAAAGTAAAACATACTGCAGTCACGATCGGCTGCAAGCCAATCGTATAATACTCTAGATGAATACTGAACTCCGATTTATATTGTAGTTGGGGATAAAGTAGAATTACGTGTGTGCATATTGTAAGTCCTTTATTAAGGACTGCCATTAGATTGCTACTCAAAACTAAAAGACAATTTTCAGTGTTTAGTTGCATATCTTGAACTGGGTAAGTCATCGAAAAAAAATGTCCTTTTTGAAGGAGGTGCAGGAAGGACTCACTTGATTTCTTACATATTTATCCTTTTCCTTGGAACCATTTAAAAATGAACTTGTACAAAATTTGAAATTCGTAGCTTGAAGCGTTCAAAAGTTATCGAAAAATATTGTTGAACACGTGTCTTAAGGACATTTTGTATGGCAGCTACCAGAAGGAGTAAAAGGATTTCGCTGATTAGTAAACTCAAACTTCGTGTTTACTCAAAACTAATTTGTACAAAATTTCCAATTCATAGCTAAAAGATTACTTGAGTTATAGTAAGTTCCGTAAATTAAGTGAAGACGTTTTGACAGGATATTTGTATGGTAGCTACACGAAGGACTAATAGGATTTTCTTCATAATCATACATTTAGCTTCAACTATTGGAAAAATACTACGTACAAAATTTCATAGACGTAGCTTAAACCCTTCTGAAGTTATCGGCCAATATTCTTAAACACGTATTTTAAGGACATTTTGTATGGCAGCTACCACAAACTCGAACTTTGTTTTCACTCAAAACTAATTTGTACAAAATTCCGAATTCGTAGCTAAAAGATTACTTGAGTTATAGTGAGTTTCGTAAATTAAGTGAATACATTTTGACAGGATATTTGTATGGCAGCTACACGAAGGACTAACAGGATCTTCTTCACAATCATACATTTAGCTCGAACTATTGGAAAAATAACACAAACAAAATTTCAATGCCGTAGCTTAAACCCTTCTGAAGTTATCGACCAATATTCTTGAACACGTGTTTTAAGGACATTTTGTATGGCAGCTACCCGAAGGAGTAGGACGATTTTGCCCCTTAACGAACTTAGCCTTACAAATTCAGCCAAACTTCCAAATTCAAAATTTCAAGATCCTAGGTGAAGGCGTTCTTGAGTTATCGTGCTAACGGACAGACGGACGGACGTCAGGCGGTTTTGAGGTTTTTGGCCACAAATAAACAAAAAATAATATATAACTTTTTTTCGTCCGAGGCTTGGTTCTATGCGTTACAAACTTTTCGGCTGGATTAAACTTATAATACTCTATATGATTTCATCTAGAGTATAAAAAGGTTATAAAGCTCTTTCTAGGTTGGAGCGTCCGAAATGTTGCGCACTTTACTTTTGCAATATTCACAATTAAAAGAATTAATCTATAGAAAATCCACAAATTTCTATAATTTAGGGAAATATTCCTTAATTAATTACGATGAAGAACCTCCATGTTAACAATATTAAATTGGTTTATTTGCAGTGATTTTTTCACCTCCACCAATTAAAATTCGAATTGTATTGCTACAAAAGTATGTTAGCCAAATTTTACTATCTGTTCGATCGTATTATAAATTTTGGGCTTCCATTTTATTTCGGATTTGAATTCATGTAATCTGTCGACTAGAACAACTAGTATTCAACCACTAAAACGTCTCGCTTTTAAACTGAAAATAGATATTTGTTGCAGGTTTTTGCAGCTCCTGTGACATATTTATTGCTTCCCGGTTTTAATAGCTGCTGGTGTTACACATCACTAAAGGATGCATGTTCCGAATGCTTGACCCACATGCAATTATACGACTTTAGAGTATACTATATTGAGGTATGTGTACTGGGATGCTGTATCTCACATTCTGAGCGAACAGCAAAACCAGGAAATATGTAGAAAGAAAGTATTTCTCAATGGTTTAAAGTGAAGTATTTTAGTATAATTTCACAATTACTTAAATAACAAAGATTGTTTCGAAAACATTCTTTACAGCTGGTGAAATCATTTTGCTTATTGCTTTATAGTCAAACTCGTTCGGATAGAAGAATGTTTTTTTCCGTAAAAGATCCCGCAGTTCAGTTTTTTAGTCACCCCTCACACTCTGCCACCCAAATTAATCCAAATTTTTGACAATGTTTCATTCCAGTATTTATTCATAGGTCGATAGAACATTCGAATATATAGGAGATATTTTTATAGAAATTTGTTTTCTCTGAAAATAAAAAAAAATGCAATTACGAATTTTGCCAAAAAAAAAATTGCTTTGACATCCTCTTTTTTCGTTATTCGATAACACTAAGCAACAAATTTAGACTTTTTGCCAAGTTCCTTATAAGGTACGTTTTATTCCTATATACATATCTACTTCTTGCTTATACTGGAGCTCAGGAGCATCTACAATAAGAGTTCAACAATAATCCGCTGGCTCTATAGGATTCGATTTTTCTTGGTATCGCTTCTCTATGGCTGATCTGTCTGATCCGCACTTTTCTATAAAGAATTCTAAATGTGAGTGAGCGAAGGGAATCTTAAAAGACATTTTACAACCCCTTTTCCCATATAATAACATTTTTTTTATAACATTCTTTCCCTAAAAGTAACGCCTGTTGAAATACTGTGATATAAAAACATTCATCCACAAATTTGCCATTGATATTCTGTTATGCATAAGATACATAGCAGAAGATGCTTTAAATTTTCATATGACTCCTCCAAACAGACTACATGATCAATAGGGATTGAAGGTAAGGTGTTACCAATGTGCAATAGATGTAGATTCATGTAGGAATAATCTTGGTTGGTGCTTTATATTAAGACCATCCATCCAATCCATTTGCATTGCAGTAGAATACCAAGCTGCTTTCGATTTCAAAGAATAGTAAATCTTTGTGGCAATTTCGGAAAGTGGTTATGGTCACATCATCATGCAAATTGGTTCAATTCAAGTTCAGCTTTACTCTTCGGTAGCTCTACGTCGTTCAATTCTTCTTGGCTTATGATATGTTGTTGAAGTTTTGGATCACTGGGAAGAACGTCAGGATCTGTTAATGTCGATGGCATGGAATCTTCATCATCTGACCTCTATTTATCCTATGTAGAGATTACCGTTTTGGGGGCTCTGAAATCGGAAGTTCGTCACTGTGTGGAATAGGGTGCATAGTTGATGGTATTTCCGGATAGTTGACAAGAGATTTCTTCCTTTTCGAAACACCTTTCCTATATCCTGCGGGAAGACCCATTATACGGGGTGAGGGTGATAAGGAAAACGTTCCGATTTTTATATCTCCAGAACCTATAATCATGGAATGCTAAAACTTGGTATTAAGATAGAGCTATTGTAGTGGCGTGTTGAAAAAATATATTTTTTATAGGGGTAGTATGCTACGGGAGTGGGGGCTGTTTTTGCTATCTATAGAACGGCATGTGCACAAAAGTTGAAACTTGGTGGCTATACATAGATCTATTAGAAAAGTAATTTAGACAAAAAAAATTTTGAAATATCCATTAGTTTACGGAACGAAACACGAAATGCATACCTTTTCACGACTTTCGTCATATCTCTTAGGTCTTCTAAAATAATGAATTGATTTTCATTTCACGGATTCCGCATATCAATACCTAGAAAGTGTTTTCAGTGTTTTTTGAGATTCGACCCCAAAGGGGTGTTAAGGGGTTATATACATTTTAACGAATTCGCCGTATAACTCAGGTCTAATTAGATATTGAATGACTTTTCACTTCCATGGGCTTGTTTTATAATCGACTAAGACTCGTTTTCAAGTTTTTTCCCTTTTCAACCCCTGAGAGGTTATAAACGGGTTAATCTCGTTTTCACGAATTCCGTCGTATCTCTTAGGAATGTTAAGACATCGAATTGGTTTTCACTTCCTCGGTCTTTCTTTATATATATCTAAAAACCCATTTCAGGATTTTTAGATATTCAACCACTAAGTGGGTGCAAGGGGGTTGCATATGTTTTCACAAATTCCTACCCTACATATTTCTTAGTTCTGATGACATATCGAATTCACTTTTACTTCCTAAGGCTTCCTACATAATCGTCAAAAATTTGATTTCAGTATTTTTAGATATTCAACTCTAAGGGGCGAAAGCGTTATCGACATATTTCTTAGGTTTGATGAGATATCAAATTGGTTTTAACTTCCACAGACTTTTTATATAATCCTCAGAGGTGATGATCCCACTTTTGTTATTAGAAATAGAAGTGAAGTCTTGGACATAACTCTAAGATCGAGCTACGGCACGAAGTTTGAAGTCGGTAACTGGTCAGTCTCAGGAATGGAATCCTTCTCTGATCATAGAATAATAATGTTCACGATATCTTGCGATGTAGTGCGGGGTAACTCCTTCCGTAACATCAAAAGAACTAACTGGGAGGATTTCGTAAGGGTGGTCGGTAGGAACCTTAGGCAGGAAAACATCAGCTTAAGCAGTGCGGAACTACTTGATAGGGAGGTGGGAATGATTTCGGAAACCTTGATGACTGCCCGCTCTCAAATGGGGGTGGGAAAGGTGGTCCGAAGTGGTGGTCAAAGGATCTTGAAACTCTGAGAGGAAAGGCGAGGACGCTTTTCAAGAAAGCTAAAAGAACTCAGAATGATTTGGACTGGGACGCATACAGACTCAGCCAAAAAGAATTTAAATCGTCGCTGAACTTCGCCAAGCGAAGTTCATGGAGAAAGCTCTGCGAGGAAATAGACCCCAGTGTTCCGGGGTACTTGAGGAGGAATGACGGAAACTGGACGGAATCAAGTCAGGAAAGTCTGGATCTACTGATGGAGACGCACTTCCCGGGGTGCATCTCGGAGCTTGGGAACTCATCTCAGGTAGTAGATCTCCCTGTGGCGGACGTAGACATTGTAAATCGGACAATCTCTCTTGAAAGGGTATGGTGTGCGGTTATGTCCTTCTCTCCCTTTAAGTCTCCGGGAGTGGACGGTCTGGTGCCCATTATGCTGCAAAAGACCATGCCACTTATTGGTCCTTCCTTGGTGAGGATCTTTAGAAGTTGTCTAACTCTCGGGTATGTCCCGAAGATGTGGCGTGAAGTCAGGGTGATTTTCATTCCTAAGGCTGGTAAGCCAAGCCACACCCTGCCCAAGGACTTTGGACCCATTAGTCTCTCATCGTTTTTACTGAAAACAATGGAGAGACTGATGGACTATTATCTCAGATGTGTTCTGGACGCGAGAGGCTTCTCAGCTTCTCAGCACGCCTATATGAAGGGAAAATCTGTCGAAACGGCCATACATGAGATCGTCTACACGGTTGAAGAATCTTTGAATGTGAAAGAGTATACTCTAGCAGCGTTTCTAGATATTGAGGGTGCCTTCAATAATGTGGAGACGAGTGCGTTCGAGAAGGCATTGAATAGACTGGGTGTGGACTCATTAATTTCGTGCTGGATTGTGTCGATAGGGGGTAGAATTATCAACTCCTCTCTGGGGGATGGATGTAGCAGAATGAAAGCAACCCGGGGAACCTCACAGGGTGGGGTGCTATCTCCACTGTTGTGGGTCATAGTGGTTGACGAAATTTTACAGGCTCTATCTTTGACCGGAGTCAAGGTTGTTGCCTACGCGGATGATATCGTTCTGATGGTGAGAGGTAAGTTCCTGGACATCTTGAGCGATTTACTAGAAGTTGGGCTCAAATCTTTGAGCAGGTGGGCTGGTAACTGCGGTCTCAACATCAATCCGGAGAAAACCGACCTTATCCTCTTTACGAGGAAAAAAGACCGAGAATTCAGGCTCCTACTCTTGAATGGCGTTACCATCCCGCTCTCCCCTAGTGTGAAGTACTTGGGAATCTATCTCCATCCTAGGTTGAACTGGAAACTCACGATTGACGACAGGATCAAGAAGGCATCGAATGCTTACTACGCTTGTCAGAAAATGGTAGGGAAAACCTGGGGCCTTAACCCGAGAATAGTGCACTGGCTGTACATCACGGTAGTTAGACCTGTTCTTACTTACGGGTCACTGGTGTGGTGGCATGCGTTGGAGATCGGGACTAACAGGGTCGCCATGAGCAGAATCCAAAGAATGGCATTCATTGGGATCACTGGGGCCTTATGCACCACGGCCTCGCAGGCTCTGGAAGTAATGCTCCACATAATCCCATTGGAACTAGCGGTAAAATCGATAGCAGCAAAGGGTGCTTTGCGCCTGCGTGAGGCAGGCTATTGGTTGGGAGGCAGTGTGGGCCACACTAGGATCTTGTCAATTTCCCTGGGTTCCGCCATGCCGGAGCGCACCGACTACAGGACACCGTCTTGCAGTTTTGGACATTCCTATGCTGTGAATATTCCCACCAGACTGGAGTGGCGATCTGGAGTCATCGCCCCAGACACGTTTGCTATCTACACTGATGGCTCCAAAACGGAAAGCGGAACGGGCGCGGGAGTGTACTCTTGTGACCTTGACATTATGGAATCGTTCAGGCTACCGGATAGCTCGAGCGTGTTTCAGGCCGAGATTTTTGCGCTGACAAAAGCAGCGGAGTTGATTGTGCGAAAACAGTGCGTGAATGGTACAATAACTATTTATGTTGACAGCCAAGCTGCCATCAAGGCTGTTGAGGTGCACATTACTAAATCCAGGCTTGTGGGAGAATGTAAAAGAATATTGCAGATGGTGGGTATGAATAACAACCTGAAGATTAGCTGGATTCCTGGTCACAGTGTCTTCCCTGGAAATAAAAAGGCAGACGAGCTCGCCAGAAGGGGGTCGGAGATGAGCATGGAGCTGGCCCATTGAATATGTAAAGGGAATGATTGAAATTGAAGCGCTCAGACAGATGGAGGGGGCCTGGGTGAATCTCTCGGGATGCCGGCAAGCAAGAATCTGCTGGCCGAAACTTGATAGGAGGAACTCTAGCTTCATTTTGTCTCTGGGCAGGGACATTTGCAGACAACTTATAGGGGTCCTAATGGGACACTGTCCCTTTGGGAGGCATGGAAAAAGGCTGGGAATACCCATGGCTGACCTGTGTCGCTGTGGTGACGAGAATGTTGAGCCAACACTGGAGCATCTAGTGTGTGAATGTGATAGTCTGGCGCGCACCAGGCATCGGTACTTGGGGAAATTCTCCTTAACCGATCTATCAGAACTTGCGATGATTCCTTTATGGAGAACTACTCTCTTCATAAGGAAGAGCAATATTTGGAATCAGTAGTCTAAGGCCCGGTATTTATACGAGAGGACTACAATGGATCCACAGTGATCTCTCGTGATGGACTGGGGCACATTGCTTTAGTCCACCCTTCTCAACCTAACCTAACCTATATAATCGCCTATAAACGCATTTCGGATTTCATGTAACGATCCCAAACCAAATCACGAAAAACCTCCTAATCACGTAACAACTGATATTATACTACACCTTAGACCTCGTCCCGGAGTATGACCCGATTACGTAATACATATGTTATATGTATGTGGAATGTGGCGTAAGTATTCCAACGCGACTCCATTCTAACCACTTCCTGAAGTGTTTTTTAGATTTTCAGTGGTATAGTAACCAACACCACATCCCAGCAATAAACGTGTTCCGGACTTCTACCCAAAAATAATAAAATTGCGCCCAGACTGTTGGCAGATTTTTGGTATGGGTTGAACTTAGAACACTTTAATTTCACCTAGTGTAGAAAAGGGGCCATACATTTTGATCACTTAACTTCCTTCAAAGTTGGGGCCATATTAATATTCTATAAAGATGTGAATAATGTCAAATGATCACATCGTGTAGGTAGTAGGATTTAAGAAAATTAAACTTTTGAATTATTTCCATTCGAATGCAATCAACAATCATAAAAATTCGCGTCACGTCTTCAAGCGTTCATTTAAATTTGCTGCTCAGGTACCAGCAATGAAGTTGATCATAAAGAACATCCATTTTGTTTAGAACTGGCACTTAAATAAAGTAAAACATTGTTGGATTTTCTACTAAAATATAACGGTCAGTATTAATGACCTAATGGAAAGTAGAAAAGTTAAGGACATTTCTTTCATTTGGTTCTATTTGTTTAAGCTGCTAATTAATAGACGAAACCGTTCATATTTAAGTAAGTTTAGTGACTTCCAAATTGAACGTAGTAACATATTTCATTTTTAGGGTCCATTCCATACTATACATACCTTAGATGAAATTTATAGAATTGTATGAATTTAATTCAGCTCAACAATAGCTCTAATATGTATAAAAATAAAGTTCAATTTTTTTTTTCAGTGAGCCCGTGGAAGTCCACTCACTATGCGTATGATGCATCAACTTAAAATTCAGTATCCAATCGGTGACTGGAATATCTAAGTCGAAGTTATTTTTTGGTCACAACTGTGCGAACCCTGCATGTCATTTCCATACAAAAGCGGGAAAAAATCTCTTCCGGGTTGCGCGTACATTATCTTTAGGCTTCACAAACATTCCACACACTCCACCGAATAATTGAGACACTATAAACCAAACATCGATGAATCGGCGATGAAGTGGCAGCGAATACTTTCGAAAAAAGATTATCACTTTTGAACAACTTCAGCTAAGTACTTGCTATCTGATATGAATGCGTGTGAGGTATTCGTAGTTCTTTCTTGCTCGTACTGAAATACATCCAACCATCTCATCCGCTCTCATCAATATGATAGATCCCCTATCGCGCATTGTATTAATTCGAATGAGCCAGAACGAGGTGGCAATACGTGCACTCAGTCAAGAGTATGTATGAAGGGCGCATGAAGTACATCTTACCAATCATCGATGAAAGGTAGGCCTGACTTACATGTGAATTATGCCTTACCGGTCCACACTGCATCGATTGATGGTGTCCGGTCTTCTTGGAATAGAATTCGAGTGGTCGATGACTAGTGCAATCAAAAGACGACTTTCAATCGACTAGTGCAATCGAAAGACGACTTTCATTGCAGTCGTCAGAGTTATGGGTTCCCGGATCAGGTCTGCTATAGCGCCCTGCGCAGTTGAACATCTAAGTTTGCAGTGCCATTCGCTGGTCGGTACGCGCATGATTAGGACGTTTAGTCCTTTTCTCTCGCTAAGGGCGGAACAGGTCGGCATGTTTACATCCTTGAGGAGAAGATGGGGAAATATTTTCTTTTCGTTTTTCGCAACGAACACAAGCGCACGAGCTAACATTGTAGTAGTTTGTACATAAGAACCCATGAATTTTTCGTGAACGCTTTCGCTTAAATAACAAGCAGTACATAAGCAGACAGAGCTTGCAGCCAGACACAGTAGTTTTCTATACGTTCAAGCGATACGTACCACGGTGCGAAGCAAATGCCAATAAATTTACCGCGCGAAGTATTAGTAAACGCGATTGAAACAACGATAGAGAGTGATCGAGTTGTGTATAAGATTCGGGCGGCATTGCCGGCAGTACGACTTTAAGTACGATTATAAGTGCGATTCTGACGTACGGGGCACTGGTATGGTGGAAAGCCACAGACAAAAAGTATATCCAAAGGGAACTGAGCGGAGTGCTTGTGTAATGATCACAGGGGCCCTGCGCACAACGCCAACAGCGGCACTCGAAGTTTGCATGCACCTTTTACCGCTTGATATTTTCATTAAGCAGGTTGCGTCAAACACAGCGGTAAAACTATTGAGCTGTTATCTCTTTAGGGAGAGATCCATAGGACACAGCTCCATTCTTAGGGAATTTCTTGAGGGTCCGGTCAACTTTTGCACGGATTATATGATCCCGATGAATGATTTTATATCATCGTTCAGGGTTGTATACCCATGCAGAGCGGACTGGGAAAGCAACAGGGTAGTAAATGAGGGAGAACTCTCCGTGTATACGGACGGTTCCAAAATGGAATGCGGCACTGGCGCCGGAGTCTTCTCTGAGCAGTTGAGTGCAAGGGAGTCTTTTAAGCTGCCGGATGCCTGTAGTGTATTCCAAGCGGAGATTCTGGCAGTGCTTCAGGCAGGTAACATCATGTTGATGGAGGGGGTATTTGGTCGGGATATCTCACTTTACATTGACAGCCAGGCGGCTTTGAATGCATTGGAATCAGGGACTATTAAATCCCAGCTAGTAAAGCGCTGTCGAGAAGTGCTTAAGGTACTTTGTAGTAAGAATAGAGTACGACTATGCTAGGTACCAGGGCATAGTGACGTACCAGGCAACGAACAGGCCGATGAGCTGGCGAGACTAGGATCGGCGTCGGCCGGGATGGTAGAGGAGGTGGTTAATCCGCCATTAAACGGAATTAAAGCACGTATTAGGGATTGTGCAGCGGACGCAGTGAACTCTAGATGGGAGGCGCTAACGAGCTGTAGGACTTTTAGGGCACTCTGGAAAAGGTTGGACAGGCGAAAGACTAGGGAGATATTGACATGGAGTAGGGGAAGTCTGCGGCTACTTGTCGGAATACTGACAGGGCACTGCTTACTAGGGAAGCATGCTATGCGTATGGGGATCGCTGACTCTGATGTGTGCAGGTATTGCCTTGACCTATATGCTGAGGAGGACATCACTCGCATTTTGTGTGAGTGTCAGGTGCAAGGAGGCGACTGAGGTGGCTGGGCAGTCTTTTCTTTGAGAATTTGGAGGACCTGAGGTCAATAGGGCATGATAAGCTAGTCAAGTTCGTTAGGGATCTGGGTTGTTTAGGGGATGTTTAGTGACCTACGAGGTTCTGAAAGGATCGCTATGGGCCCATTTGATGCCTAGTGTGCGCGGTGGCTCGAGCGCTTCGCCCCTTCTTAAAACTAAAACTGAAACTAATGCGAATAAATTATTGTTTCTTCGATTTTAAACGAATTGTGTTTTACTTGAAATCCCGACGAAACCACGGAACAACATTAATGCTTTCAGTCTTGCTCAATTTTCAGTAGGTCGCCACATGCGGGCGACAGAGCCGCCAAGTCCCATGTTCCAACTTTCTATAATTTTCCACTCTCTTCTTGGAAAATCTACTTGGTTTGCCTACACGCTAGTACGGATGTGTCCATTTTCCCAATGATACTGCCAGTTACTCATTTTTCGATGTATCTTCCATATTTTTCTGTGATGACCAATGTCTGTGTACAAAGGAAGTAGAAAAAATCTAATATTGACAAGACATGGCAGATAAACAAAGAAATTGATAAATGTGCACAGGAGTGAAATAAATAGCTCCATTATCCTTTTCCGCAAAAATATATCGCGCTATAAATAACTAGCAGCTCCCTGCATGTACGGTTCAGTTTCATGCTATCCGCCATTGATGCTATGGGCATTTTGATGGTCAGCTTTTATTAGCTTCGCATTTATCACGGCGTATAACGAAGTGAACAAAGTACAAAAAAAAAACAGTTCAAATCGAACTTGTTCTCGGGTATGGCCATTTTGTTGTCAATTTGTCAGTACCTTCTGGACTAGAGCGCTTCGACACCTTTATTTCTACGAAACGGTATTAAATTTTGTGATTTACTTTTGTGTTGAAAGGAATAAATTGCTTTCCAAGAACAAATCAGCACTTTTACAGTTTTCTAAGCAGAATTTGTTGTGCATTATGCCAGGGATTTGAATTTGCATTTGAATTTGCTCTCCGTTTCTTGAAGTTTCGAATTACGGGGAACCGTGACCTCTTAATCTTTCCAGAACTATCAAACTATCACAAAGAGTGTCCAGAAAATGTATGTACACTACCCTCGGAAAGTTTAAATACACTTACATTTATTTAATTTTTGAACGAACGCTTTATTAGAAGGAGTTGAAATTTTTATTTTATAACACCATCTACTAGATGATAGAAATTATTCTTTAGTTTCATAGATATCTGTATAGATGGCGTTATAAATTGACATGTGGTAGTTTTCTAAATTTTGCAGAAATTTTATTCATTCGTAAAATATTAGTATTTCGAGTAAATACGCATTTTTTTTAAATGTATCTGTATTTTTACTATCTTTGATGTTAACTTATGGATATTTTAAGAAAAAATATTTTGTTAACATCTTTTACAATTACTTAGAGTAAATTTGGAATAATTTACTTTTTTTTTACGCTTGTAGTAAAAAATGGGAAAAAACAAAAAAATTCCAACTTGTACTCGTAGCGTCATCATTTTTCTGCATAAAAAAAGTAAGTCGATCCGAAATATTGCCAAAGAAACTCATGTTTCACCAGACGCTGTTCAGAACGCTATCAGGATCTACAAGGAAACCGGTGACTATAAGACCCGAAAAAGGATTGGGAGACCTAGAATTACCACAAAACGTGAAGACAGCATTGTAGTCAGAACCAGTATAAAAGATCGACGACTTACCGCAAGGGCGCCCACACAACTTCTTCCAAGGGGCAAGGCAAAATGTTTATAAAATAACCACCCCACTCCATTTGGAATCTGAATGTTATAATCAACCCTCAACTCTAACAGATCGCGAAAGTTACCCTCATTTGATTTTTTTCCACGAAGTGACAGGTCGTGCGTACCACAGAAAATTATGGTTGACAAAATGGGATATAATTTTACTCTATTTCTTTTAATTAAGTAATTTTCTGCTGAATTGAGTTGCAAATCAATACTGTGCCTTTTTTTAGAAATAATATTAACAAAGTTTTTGGATTTCATAACACTTTCTGCATGCCATTCACATTTCTCGGGATTTTTTGCTGATTCATGAAAATCTTTATATTTCCAAAATGCGGTAGAAATAAATGAACCTTGATATCCTCTTTTTACCGCAGGCCTAAATAACACACAGTGTATACAAAGAACACCCTTCAGTTTTTTTGAATATACTATCCACGGATACTGATGAGACCATTCAATAGGAAAATGTCTCTTACTTTCTACGATGACATCTTTTTTATAGTCATAATTTTTCCCAGGATTTGGCGGATTTGAAATTAGATTAATTTTCTGAGAGTAATTTTTTCAAATCAAGAAAACAACCAATATCTATATCTGCCGCGCTACTTTTCAAAAATACTTCCTCTGTTCGAAATTTTTGTACAGTTGCACTACAACAACCAGAACTATTTTTGACACTTTCTTCAATTTCTGAGCCACCTTTCAAAATTTCTGAAGTGACTGTCGCTATCGATTTTGTTGCACTTTTAGCAGTAGCAATTGCACTACTACTAACAGTGAAACTTTCACCGCTATCTTCTTCGATGCGTATTCTTTTTGATAATGAACTTTCTTTAGTCATTGGATCTGCCGATTTTTTTAAATATTTTCGTATATCCATAATTAAAATTAAGTTTGTATTAAATACTTTGAACTGTGGAATAAATAACAAAATTTTGAATGATTCAGTTTTAGAGTGCTTTTTGTCCTTGTAAGTCAAAATTATACCGGCAAAATTATACGTTTTAGCGTCTTATCGACAGTTTCGTGGCAGATTAAAACGAGAGAGAGAAAGAGACACCCGTTTTGGCGACGCAAAACGGCGGAGAAGCAAACGCAGTCTTAAGCTTCACAAACTGAAAATAATAAACTTTTTTGTCTAGGTTGTCAAGAAAGAGGATTGAAAGCCATTGGTCCGTTTAAATTTTTAATACGTCTCTGAAGATAACGGACACTTTTAGGCAGAATCGGTTGAAATTCAATAAATTCGGGTTAACCCCTAAAGCAAGTCAACTTGCGAATAAGTAATTTTTCGAAAATAATTCCGCTAACTTCATCTTATTTTAGCGAAAAATCTCGTAAAAATCACAATCCTGGAGCAATAAATTTGAGCTTTTCGCAATAAATGGGCAATAAATTATAATGAAGAATTTAATCGATTCCGTCAAAAAGTGTCCACTAACTTCAGGGACGTATTTTTATTTGATACTATCATGAAGCATATAGCTTTATATGAAAAGCTAACTGAATACAACAATAATTTTAAGGGCTCTCATACCTCTGAAATTTTCAAAAAATTGATTTTTTTACAGATTTTCATTTGTTATACTTTTAAGAATTAAAAAACAAAATTTAGAATTTAGAAAAAAAAATTGTAAGAAAATTTCACTACGTTACGGCTACGGCTAACTGCCGTGCCTCTCTCGACAGCAGCGTTGCGTATTTCTTTTGTTCGTAAAACCTGGGTTGCTTAGAAAAGAAAGTCGCTTAAAGGACCAAGTTTATACGAAGATACAAGGGGAAAAAGGGGTACAGTACGAAGCTGGAATGGAAGACTAGTCGTAAGTTCACGTTGTACCTACCAGGAGCTACGAGTATAAACGCGTTTTTCTCGAAACTATGCTTTTAGATAGTGTCGGCATGCTAACTCAGTCAATTTTCAATATTTTTGAACTTTTTTTTTAATTTTGATAATTTATTATTTTCTCTATAGTGTGACGAGAGGTTTTTTAAATTTTTTTGTTGGACAATTTTTTTTAAATTGATAAACAATTTTTTTTTTAAACTGCAAACTAAAGTTTGAAATACTGTAACATCTTCATTTTTGAAAAAAAAATAATTCCCTCTATCACACTATTACCACTACATTATTTTACAAGATTATGTTTTATTTTTGCAAATTGGATTATTTTTGGTGAAATTATGATGTCGACAAGAAGACGCCATGGTTTTCATACCCGTAAAAAATAATGTTAAATTAAAAAAAAAAAAATTTTTATTGTTAAATACCTAGTTAATAAAATATGTGAACTCAGCTATTTAATTTGTTTTCACCATTATAATAATTTTTAAAATTTACTCGGTTTTCAGCGCGCAGGGAGGGGTATGTCAGCCCTTAAACACAACAAAATTCAAGAAAGTTACATCAAAGATACAAAAAATATTATTGATAATAACAAAATTGTAAAATACATTCAACATTGTAAAATACATACATATCATTCTCGAAAGTTAAAATTTAAAAAACTCTTCACTTACATGGATATGTATGCTTGTTACTTGCAATCCAGCCGGGAAAAGAAAACCTAGCAATTTAAACACTAATCACAAATAGTAACAATTTATGCAAAAAAAACACTTTGAACTATTACTCGATTTGGAAATACCATACACTGCAGTCTGCTGTTATGTGCCTGATCTGATTCTTCTTCAGTTCGCGGCCTTGGTCAATTCAGGAAAAGGGCTAATTATCTATTTCTACAGATTCGTTTGATTTTCATTTTAGTGCCATTACTAAGAACTACAGTCGAAGCATGAAAGATGTGAACAATGATTTTACAGTGAATGGCAAAAATAGATGCAACAACATTTGATCTTCAACATTTTTCTCAACTTTTAGCGATAGTCAAATGCAAGGGGGGGCAAGTGCCCCCTCTTGCCCCTACCTGTGGGCGCCCATGACTTACCGTACCCCATATCGCCGCAAAAGTAAACGAATTCCGCTCAAATCCAATCAGCCAAACCATAATCATAGATCGTCTTCATAAGGTAGGGCTTACTGGTCGAATAGTGGTGCGAAAACCTTTACTTCGGCCAGAAAACAAAGTTAAAAGGTTAGCTTGGGCTAAAAAACATAAGGACTGGTCGATTAGTCAGTGGAAAAAAGTGTTGTGGTCCGACGATTCCAAATTTGAAGTATTGGCAGCCAACGACGTGTTTTTGTCCGACGGCGTATGGGAGAGAGGACTCTGGACGAATGTATTATACCAACTGTCAAGCACGGAGGTGGTTCAGTAATGGTCTGGGGATGCTTCGGGAATAATCGTGTGGGTGATTTCATTAAGATAGACGGAATACTCAAAAAAGAGGGTAATAAAAAAATTTTGGAGGAGAATGCATTACCGTCAGGACGTCGATTGATTGGAAGGGGTTTCATATTTCAAGAAGATAACGACCCAAAACACTCCTCAAAACTGTGTAGAGGATTTTTGGAGAAAGCAGAGAAGAGACGGCTTCTTAGTTATATGATTTGGCCACCCCAATCTCCGGACTTGAACCCTATTGAGTTGCTGTGCGACGAACTCGATCGCAGGGTCCGACTTAAATGTCCTACGTCACAAAAACACTTGTGGGAGATCCTCCAAAAAGCATGGAATGAAATTCAACCAGATGTTCTTGACAAACTAATTCACAGAATGCCTCGTTTGTGCGAAATGGTAACTCCTCGAAATGGTGGTTTTTTTGATGAAAAGGATGTTTACGAAAAATGAACGGTTCCTGTTTAAGTTTTGTATTTTTTTATAACGTGTAAACGAGTACTAATACAAAATAAATTAATATGAATTATATAAAATGGTTTTTTTAATTAATGAAATTACGAAAACAAGAAAAAAATTGGTGTTTTTAAACTTTCCGAGGGTAGTGTAGGTATTCATTGAACTATCCCTCAATTTTTCCTTAAGTAAACAATATTTCCGTTACTTTAAAAAGTTTCACATTATTCTTGTCTTGTACTAAACTCAATATTGTAGTTGCAAAGGCTTCAGCCTACTCTCTAAAATAATTACAAACTGTGTATATATATATTTAAGTATTATTGAAATAAATGAACTATGAACTATGAATGAACTATCCCGTAAAATAATTTGACTTTATTATTTTTTAATAACAAAGTATGTATTGTAATGGACCTGTAATTTCCAATAAATTTGTTACCCTGAAATTTTGTATTTTCTCGCTTCAGGACCTTATTTATTTATTTATTTATTCATTCATCAATGATCTGATTACTTATAAACTCTTAAGCTAGTATTACACTGTATGCCAGTCGTTCAAATATTTGACCATAAAAATTTGACCGCATTTGATGTCAAATATCCATTTGGCACGCTGCCCGATTGCGATATTACACTATCTGACACATTTGACAAAATCGTAAAATTTTCTCTTCGTGGTCAAACGCACTGAACACATTTTGAAATCCTTTTTCGTATCTTGGGGGTTTCTACCCGATTCTCGCTTTCATTGCTGTTCACAGCTATCACATCGGCTGCCAATTCGTTGGCAGACATCGCACAAACAAAAAAACCGAACTCCAGTGCTTAAAATAATTAATTAATTATTATTACTTAACATATTTCTATTTGTTTAAGAGATTGCCACAAAAAATGTAATGTTCACGAATGACATTTCCCATTTGACCCATTTGACACAATTGTTTTTCCAGAAATTGTAAACGGTCAAATTTGGTCAGATTGATGGTCAAATGGTCAAATAAAACATTTTGTCAAACAGCATTTGACCATTACATTATCTGACACCATCTGACAGCATTTGACAGGGAAAATCGTCAAATATTTGACCGCCTGGCATACAGTGTTAAAGCTTTAAAGACTGTATTGTTCTGCACAAGCTAATGTGATTAAAATCAAAATATTAAAAAAGAGAGAAGAAGGGGAAAAAGTAATAATAAATAATGGAAATAAAAATGGGATAAAAAATAAATAATAACAATAATAACAAAAACAATAAATATTAGCATCAGCAATAAATTTACGATTTAATAAATAATGCTGTCTTTATCTGCACTGAATTAAGATGTAAATCTATGTTTTCGAAGTTAGAGTTTAATATGCGTGACATGTTTGTGACCGGTTCATGTTGACCACAATTTGTCCGTTGGTATGGTATATGAAGAAGTTCATAGCCTCTCAAGGATCGACTCGGAACATTAAAAGTTAGATCACCCAGCAGATGAGGTGAATTTATATCGCCAAGAAAAACCTTAAGGGCTCATATACCCCTGAAATTTTCAAAAAATTTTTTTTTTTTTACAGATTTTTATTTTTTATACTTTTAAGAATTAAAAAAAAATTTAAATTTAGAAAATTCCACTCCATTACAAAGTTATAGCAATAAATGTGACCAGACATCGGTTTGGAGCGGCTTCCTGGCTAATTGCCGCGCCACTCTCAACAGCAGCGTTTAGCATTTATTTTTTCGCAAAAGCTGGGTTTCATAGAAAACAAGGTTATTTATAGGACCATCTGTGAAAAACACGAAGATACAAGAGGAAGAAGGTGTACAGTACGAAGCTGGAATGGGAGACTAGTCGTAAGTTTACGTTTCACCTACCAAAAACTTTAAACGCATTTTTCTCGAAACTATGTTTTTAGACAGAATCGACACTCATTTTATTTAACTCATTCATTTTTCAATATTTTTCAACTATGTTTTTTTAAATTTTGATAACTATTTTCTCTACAGTCTGATGGGAGGTTTTTTTTAATTTTTTGCTTGGACATTTTTTTATAAATTATTAAACGGAAATTTTTTTAAAAAATTTTGCAATATTCTAAAAAAATTTTAAATTTTGAATTATTATTTTGTTAATGCTTTAGTCGAGTAAAAAAACGGGATTTTTAAATTTTAGTGAGAAAACGGGATATTGGAAAATGGGATTTTAGAACACGGGATTTTGGGAAAACGGGATTTTGGAACACGGGATTTTGGAACACGGAATTTTGAAAAACACGGGATTTTGGTCAAACGGGATATTGGAACACGGGATTTTGACCCGATCCCAAAATGAACGTGTTAAAAAGGTAGTGTTCAGACTAGGAAACTCGTTTAATTTTGATATATGATAGCTTGACGTGAATTGTTTTGACAAATAAATATTCAGCTGTGTTTCATTACCAAATTTATTCTTTCTAAATAATTTCAAATTTAAATTTTTGTATATCGGTAATGGATAGTGAATTTATTAGCTAGTGCTGTCGTTCCATAAGCACACAATTGAGTTTCTACACCATTAAATAGTTTCTTCCAAAGTTTACTTCGATTGCCGCGAGGGTCGCAGTATGTACATGTTTTCGGTTAAACGTTCGGGAAGTGTTTTCAACGCGTTTAACTCGATTTAAGCGCGTTAATCTCGTAGTCTGAACAAAGTATTAGAAGTCTGGAACGCGTTTAATGCTGAGATGCTGTGTAGGTTACTATACGACTAAAAACCTATAAAATAACGTTCCAAATAGCCTCAACTTTTTACAGAAATTTTTTTACTCCACCTTTGTACGCTTATAAAATTTCTTTTTCCCCTAATTATTTCCGTAGTACATCTACCCATACGTACTAAGTTTCAACATTCTAGCATAGGTGGTTTCTAAGATATAAAAACCACCTCCACTCCTATCAATAATCTGCGGTTTTCGAGAGATTTTTTTTCTTTCTATCACCCCTTTATTGCTATTTCTCCTGATAGAAGTTTACTGTTTATAACTCCTGTAAAATTTTCAAGTTCATATCTGGTACGGTTCTTGAGATATGAAAACTTTATTTTTTGAAACATGGCTATCCTCCCCTCAAAATTTTTACATTCAATAAACTTCACTTCTAGAGTTATTAACCCACCCCCACCCCCTCACCATAATACCTCATCTACTCCCTTTAAAATTGTAGTCATTGTCAAAGCTCCTAATATCCCTGAAGGCACCTCTTACATTAACTGTTCAGTGTATATCGATTTTATAATGTTTTAATCCTAGCTTTTGAACGTTTTGGACGCATTGATTTCCGCCACTCTCACACCCCTTAACCCATATCGACCATTTTTTTTGCGAATTGATCCATTTTTATAGTTCTACAAAATTCCAAGCTACATGGTGGATTTACACTTAACGTTTGAGGCGCGCCTCTATCGCCACCATAAAATCAATCAATCAGATGGCTCGTGGAGTCGCAACAGTCTAACATTCTTCAACTTTTACTTCGACGCACGCTTCCATATGTGTACACACATACAATGAACTGTGGCACCATATAATTCGCAACTCATCCTATTACTGTCGTTTCGCATTTATAGGCAAGTTGCGCCGCAAAGGCATATGTTGAGTGTAAATTGCTGTCAACACAGCAAAGAATACAGCTGACGAAAACCGGTTTGCAATGACCTGATGGGGTAGAGGCTCGCCTCAAGGGTGAGTGTAAGTACACCATGAGTCTTCTAACATAAGTGGTTTCTGAGATCAAGAAACCAAACATTTTCATTTAAAACCCTACCCCACCTGCCCCCTCACCGTGTCCACACACCATCGCAAAAATATCAACCAATGTACCCACCAAATTTCTACTTAATATCTGAACAGGTTTCTGAGCTTCGCGCCTTCAAACGCTTTTGCGTAGGGCGTCTGCGGTGGACAGTTTTATCGAGTTTTTGGGATTTCCTAGTCCTAAAACATGAAAATACAAAATTTCAGAGTACCAAATTTTTTGGATATTTCTGATCGATCAATTGGTATTACAAAATCAATTGCGGCAAGAGGATAAAATTTGATTTTGGCGTATAGGATTAAAAGTGGTGGCACGGAAAAAAGCAGATAGCAATTTTTCAAAAAACTCAATTTTCATATATAAAAAACCGCACCAGATATGATCTTTAAAATTTTACAGGAGTTAGGCTCAGGAGAGAGAATACATTTTTTATAAGTAAGGGTGTAGGGGTGGTGCTGGGAAGGGGTAAAAAAGATGAAATTTTGATTTTTATTTTCTCGAAACCAAAAAAAAGGTTGAACGCTAAACATTTTTTGCTATTAGGAACCACCTGGGAGGCAAAGTGGATGGGGTGATTTTTTAAATCTTAGAAAGGGTATATCCTAGAAAGTTTAACCTTACTACGCTTATGTAAATGAACAGAACTAATTTAAGCAAAAAAATCTGCCAACAGTCTGGGCGCAACTTTATTATTTTTTGGGTAGAAGTTCGGAACGAATTTAATTCTGAGATGCGGTGTAGGTTTCTATGTGACTGAAAACCCAAAAAAAAGTTCGGGAAGCGGTTAAAATGGGGTCGCGCTAGAATACTTACGCCGCTGCCTCATATAACATATGAATTACATAATTGGGTACCATACACCGGGACGAGATCTAGTCCTAGTATAATATCAGTTGTTACCGCATTAGAAGGTTTTTCGTGATTTGGTTTCGGGCCATTACATGAAATCGGAAATGCGTTTGAAGACGATTATATAAAAAGTCTGTGGAAGTGCAAACCAATCTAATATCTCATCAATCCTGAGATATATGTCGAAACCCATACGTCCTATTGGAGTTGAATAACAAACATCTTGAAATCAACGTTTTGACGATTATGTAAGAAGCCTTAGAAAGTAAAAATGGATTCGATATCTTATTAGAACTAAGAAATATGTAAGAATTTGTCAAAATATATGCAACGCCCTTGCACCCACTTTGGGGTTGAATATCCAAAAATCCTGAAATAAGTTTTTAGATATATATAAAGAAAGCCAGAGGAAGTAAAAACCAATCCGATGTCTTATCACTCCTAAGAGATATGACGGAATAAGTGAAAACGTGTTCAACCCGTTTTTACACTCTTAGGGGTTGAAAAGGGAAATAACTTGAAAACGAGTTTTAGGTGATTATTAAATAAGCCCGTGGAAGTGAAAAGTTATTCGATATCTAATCAGACCTGAGGGATACGGCTGAATTGGTGAAAATGTATACATCCCCTTTACATCACCTTGGGGGTCCAATTTTAAAAAATCCTGAAAATACTTTCTAGGTATTTATATGAAGAACCCGTAGAAAAAAAATGAATTCAATATTTCGAAAGACCTAATAGATAGGACGAAAATCGTGAAAATATTTGCATTCCATTTTCACTGATCATTTTTTTGCCCCACTTCCGAACGCCAATGGATATTTGAATTTTTTTTTAATCAAAATTACTTTTCCAGTTAATTTACATATACATACCGAATTTCAACTTTCTAGCATAAGCCGTTCTATAGTTAGGAAAAACACCCCCCACCTCCGTACCATACTACCCCTATAAAAAATTATATTTTTCCAACGTGCTACTACTACAGTTCTATCTAAATACCAAGTTTCAGATTTTCATTGTTATAGGTTCTCGAGATATAAAAATCGGAACTTTTTACGTTTCACCCTCCCCCACCCTTACCCTCTACACCCTCATCCATGAAATTTTTTTTTTCTGCTGGGGGTCTATCAGGCCTACTTCTGGTAAAAATTTCAAGCATCTATCTTACACCATTCTTGAAATATGAGACGTAATTTTTTAAAAAAATTCTTACCCTTTCCACTTCTATACTCCACCGCCCCTTTAAAAAATTTTACTTTCAGCAAACCTTATTTGTCAACATTTATACAGAAACCAAATTTTATTTCTCTGGTATAATGCGTTCGTGAGATATCGTAATCTAAAGTTTTTCAACCCCCACCCCCGTACGTCACTACCCCCTCTCAAAAATTTGTTTCCGATCTATTCTCCTAGTATACCCACAGATGTTCATTAAGTTCTAATTTCGTGACATTAACCGATTAGGAGATATGGATTTTAGAATGTCTCGATCTCGGCCTTCGAGCATTTCAGACGCATTATTATTCCCTCCACTCCCACACCCCTTTACCTATATTATAATTTTTTTTTGCAAATGGGTACACTATCGCTGCTCTATATAAATTCCAAGTTTCAGCCTCCTAGCCTATACGGTTACTGAGATCTAGAAACCAAAATTTTTCGTCTAAAACGCTTCCCCCACCTCCCCCCTCACACCCCCACCACTCAAGAGGTGGCCACTTGAAGGGGTTTGCTCAGTCTACCAACAAAAAAAATTGAACTTAATAGCTCAAAGAGTTTGAGAGCTATAAGCTTTCAAACGTTTTGCGTACGGCGGACGGCGGCGGCGTACGGCGTACGGCGCACAGACGGACTGAAAATTTTTATTATTTTTTTGGTGTCTATTAGTCATGAAACGTGGAAAAAAAATTTTTCAGGGTACCAAATTTTTTTTTTTTAAAAATCGATAACAATACTTTATTATTAAAATAATAAAGTAAAACAGTTCAGATTTCTATTGGAGTTATGGAGGTGGGGCAAAAAATTGTATATGAAAAGGGTATTTTTCCACATAAACAATTTTCGTCATACCTTTTAGGTATGTTGAAGTATGAAATTAATTTCACTTCTTCAAGCTCTTTATATAAGCGCTTGGAAACGCTTTTGAAATGTTTCAATGTTTAACCTATAAAAGGGTGCATAATGCTTGCGAACATTTTCTCGAATTCCGACGTATTTGTTAGGTCTAATATGGTATAAATTTTTCTATTGTATTTAATATTATTTTTGATTTATGAAGTGGCAAATAAGCAGCTAAGTCATTTTGACAGTTTAGCTGAGCTTTTCCCTAAACTGTTATAATAACATTGCTATGCTGTGACGTCAACATAGACGAAGACATACACAATGTTCCGACGAACTTGATACTAATGACCGAGAATGAACATTAGCCTTTGATGTTTAGTGGGCCGCATCTTGATGTATGCTCATCCAGATCACTGATTCGTATAAGAAAAAGTACCTCAGTACACTGTTAGCTATAGCATGCAGATTGTCTCAGACAAAACATTCTTTTGCGTTATGGGCGAGTCAAGTTCGATGTTTTGAATTCAACGTTTTTTTCAGAGATGTTCGCAAGATTTCAATTTCACAAATTTCTACTTTTCATGCAACTGAGTGGTTACTTCTTTCAGGCTTCCCACTTCCCCGTCCTCAGTTTTCATGTTCCACTAACGAAACCCTATGTGTTACCTTGGTAAAATTTATCATGGCTTGCAAATTAGTTGTCAATCACGTTCTATAACAAGTACTACATTGATATGGATTCCATGTGAAAATGTAAATTTGGTGATTCGGAAGTCAGAAATTTGAAAAATATATTCCCTTACAGAGGCACCCCACCTCCTTGGGCATAACCCTTAACTTACCCTCCGTCACAGGGAACTATCTACGATTGGATATCACCCTGAAAGCCTTACGTATTATCTGTATATCAGGTACCGTATCAACTTCATGTTTCGTGTCGGATTTCCGATAAAAAATAGAAACCTATCCCAGTGACTATAGGTAGCAGTCAATCGTATAATTGGGTTGATCGAGAACAATAGCAACAATTTCATTTTGAAGAGCTGTAGCAAGCAGCTACATTGATTTGATAGTATAAGCTCAAAACAACTCAGCTTATGGTAGCACGTATGTAGAAACGAGAACCTGAACACAACACAAGATAACAATTTTAGCAAACAAAAAAATTAATAAAATTTCGTATAAATTCAAAAAAAAAATGTTATCAGATTATAGCATAGAAATTAATATTCATATTAAAATGCTAGCCACGTCTCGCGGCTACACCCTCATTTCTACGATGCTATACTACCGAAACTGCCAAGCTAGCGGTTTCCAGTCTTACTTCCCGTTGCTCCCATTGCTGCTATGCTCCCGTTGATCCCGTTGCTCCGTTTCACCATTGCTACCGTTATTCCCATTGCTCCCGTTGCTCTGTTGCTTCCATTGCTCTGTTGCTTCCATTGCTCCCGTTGCACCATTTTCCCCGTTGCTCCCGTTGTTCAATTGTGTTAAGCGGTCGCACTCATAGACCGAAAATATACGAACTGCCGCTAAACTATATGAAATACATTCATTGAAATGACTAGCGCCCACCTATTGTAGAATGGTTTTACTAATTCAGAAACCTTCGTGGGCGTACGGTCAAAAAATCACCACAGTTTCATCGCAATTGAATGAATGGTATAGGAAGTGCATACGGGACCAACATAAATTCATAGAGAAAATTATCCATGTTTTGAGCTCCTAATCATAAAATTACACACGAACCGTCATACAACAGTCAGCTGTCGAAAATCCGTATATCTTGAAGGGTGATAGATAGATAGATAGATAGATAGATATTTTTATTTCGAAATGGTAACTAAGTGAATAATAAATATTTGATTTGAAATGGTATAGAGATTAAAGAAAAGGTCTTTATAACTTAATTATTACTATGTTTTAAGGACATTTTGTATGGCAGCTACCCGAAGGAGTAGGGCGATTTTGCCCGTTAACGAACTTAGCCTTACAAATTCAACATCCAGATTCAAAATTTCAAGATCCTAGGTGAAGGCGTTCTTGAGTTATCGTGCTAACGGACAGACGGACGGACGGACGGACGGACGGACGGACGTCAGGCGGATTTGAGGTTTTTGGCCACAAATAAACAAAAAATAATATATAACTTTTTTTCGTCCGAGGCTTGGTTCTATGCGTTACAAACTTTTGGGCTGGATTAAACTTATAATACTCTATATGATTTCATCTAGAGTATAAAAATAATAAAATAAAATAAAATGTCTATATATATCTACTGAATTAAATTAGCCAAAAATTGGGTTCCAACTTTCTTAGTTTCCGGGACAAAGTTTGTGAAGTGGTTAAAGTCGGGGTGAAAAAGAAGTGCTAACGTCACTAAAACACAAATTACGATCTATTTCATAGACCGAGACACGGTAAAAGTAGATAAGTAACTTGGGATGTTTTAAAACAGGCACCCTAAAATATTTAGTCACGATGCTATTTGAAAAGTAGTAGTTTGGTCTAGAACAGAACCCGCCCACTTTAAAGTTACAATACTGTCCCGGTAAATATATCTCTATGTCATTCGTTCTCATATCTCTAATGACATTTTGCCTACTATACACTAAACGTATAAAAACCCATTCATCAATTTGTTGAAAAAAGAAAAGAAAACTCCAGAAGTACATCAAAAGAGAAATTGAAGAAAAAACATCAGAAAGTAACCTACCCTCAGTAATGGTCCCTCGGGATATTATATAAGAAGGGAATCGTGAACACATAACATTAAGCTAAGTTTTATGTATTGTGGCAAGTATAAACAATCGCTCCGTAAACATATCATCCGACATTTCCTATGGTTGGAAAATTGCAAGGGATTCATTTAATTTGGAACCTACATTATAACGATTTAGGTACCTAAAGCCTAGTTCTGTGTTCCGAGCGAAACGAAATGAACTGTCAAATCCCATATAAACAAATCTGTCAATGGTCTGGGCGAAACTTTATTATTTTTCGGGTCATAGTTCGGGAGCGGTCAAAGTCGGAGTATTTCATCAGTTGTTTCGAGATTATTAGATTTCTTGGAAAACTAATTTAGTTCTTAAAATAAAAATATTTAAAATAGAGATTTTTAGCCGATTAAAAGAAGTCCGTGTAGACTAATCGAATTTAGGTATATTATGTACACTAAAAGCCCATAGAAGTAAAAACGAATTTGCTGCCTTATCAGACTTAAGAGATGTGACGAATTGTTAAAACGTATACAAACCCATTACTTCCACTTGGGGTTTGTGAAACAGGTTTTTGGACGATTTCATAAGAAACAACTTGATATCTATCTCATGAGACACGACGGATTTTGAAAAATTAAGCAAAGTAAGCAAACCCTTCACACTTCTTGAAATTCGAAAAATCGTGAAATTGGTTTTTAGGCCATTACATCAAAAGCCGTAACAACCAATTTTATATCTCATCAGAACTAAGAGATGACAAAAATAATTTTATTAATTATTGTGAAAACATATGCAAACCCTTGGGGGTTGAATATCTATAAATTGAGAAATGGCTTTGTAGGCGATTATATGAAAAATCTGCGATCTAATATCTCATCAAACCTAAAAAATATGTCGAAGCTTTGAAAAGCATATAAACTCCTTACACCCCTTAAGATGGCATATCTAAAAACAATGAAATTAACTTTTTGGCTATAGGAAACCTTAGGAAGTAAAAATGAATTCGATATATCATCAGATCTAAGCAATATGTAGGAATCTGTAAAAACATATGCAACCTCCTTACACCCACTTGGGGGTTGAATATCAAAAAATCCTGAAAGGATTTAGTAAATAAATAAGAAGACAAAACGAGAAAGTAAAAACCAATTCAATTTCTTATCACTTCTAAAAGATGTGACGAAATTCATGAAAACGTGTTCAACCCGTTTATACTTTCTTATGGGCTGAAAAAGGAAAAAACATAAAAAAAAGTTTTAGGCGATTATTACGCAAGTCCATGAAAGTGAAAACATATTCGATATCGATCAGACTTGAGGGATACTGCAGAATTAGTGAAAAAGTATACAACCCCTTTACACCCTCTTAGGGATTCGAATTTCAAAAACCTGAAAACGCTTTCAAGGTATTTATATGAAGAACCCGTAGAATAAAAGATACTGCAGTCACGATCGGCTGTAAGCCAATCGTATAATATCCTAGATGAATACTGAACTCCGATTTATATTGTAATTGGGGATAAAGTAGAATTACGTGTGTGCATGTTGTATGTCCTTTATTAAGGACTGCCATTAGATTGCTACTCAAACCTAAAAGACAATATTCAGTGTTTAATTTCATATCTTGAACTGGGTAAGTCATCGAAAAAAAATGTCCTTTTTGAAGGACTTTCACATGGGAGGTGCAGGAAGGACTCACTCGAGTTCTTTCATATTTATCCTTTTCCTTGGAACCAGTTAAAAATGAACGTGTACAAAATTTCAAATTCGTAGCTTGAAGCGTTCAAAAGTTATCGAAAAATATTGTTGAACACGTGTCTTAAGACGTGACTGACGGACGTCAGGCGGATTAGAGGTTTTTGGCCACAAATAAACAAAAAATAATATAACTTTTTTTCGTCCGAGGCTTGGTTCTATGCGTTACAAACTTTTGGGCTGGATTAAACTTATAATACTCTATATGATTTCATCTAGAGTATAAAAACGAATTTAATATTGGGGAAGACCTATTAGATATGATGAAAATCGTGAAAATATATGCATTCCATTTTTACTGATCATTTTTGTCGCCCCCTTTCGGAACGCCAAAGGATGTTTGACATTTTTTTTATCTTCATTACTTTTCTAGTTAATTTACATATCGCCGTGTCGGAAGAACAGTGACGCAACTGCAAAAAATTCTAACTTTTTTCCGAGAAATAATATCATTTTTGACAATTGCCCACAAGCCATACGAGCTTAGTAATAGTTACTATAGACAGCTTAGATCAAGAGCACGTTCGTTTAAAACAACGGGGAACGATTTTATGCAAGAATAGCAAAACCACAAAACATTGAAATGTGAAAACAGAAAATTTTCAAAATTGCAGTTGCGTCACTGTTCTTCCGACACGGCGATATATACACCGAGTTTCAACTTTGTAGCATAACCCGTTCTATAGATAGGAAAAACAGCACCCACCCCCGTATTATATACCGCTATAAAAAATTATATTTTTCCAACATGCTACTACTACATGTATATCAAAATACCAAGTTTCAGTTTTATATCATTATAGGTTCTCTAAAAATCGTAGCATTTTTTTTTTCAACCTCCCCCACCCTCACCCTCTACCGCACCACCCACAAATTTTGTTTAAACTCTTTTTCTGATAGGGGACTATTAGGCCTATTTCTGCTAAACATTTTATGCATCTATATTACACTGTTCTTGAGATATGAGACGTGATTTTTTGAACAATTCTTATCCCTTCCACGTCCATGCTCCACATCCCTCTTAAAAAATTTCACTTTTATCAAATTTTATTTCTCAACCTTTCTACAGAAACCGAATTTTATATTATTTTATTATTTTTTAATAATAAAGTATTGTGATCGACCTGAAATTTAAAAAAAATTTCCTACCCTGAAATTTTGTATTTACACGTTTTAGAACTAGATAACCCCAAAAAAGCAAAAAAAAAATGTCCGTCTGTCCGCCGTAGACGTTGTACGCCGCTTGCCGTCCGCCGTACACCATCCGCCGTCCGCCGTACGCAAAATAGTTTGAAGGCGCGTAGTTCCCAAGCCCGTTGAGGCATTATGTTGAAATTATGGTGGGTAGATTGAGTAAACTCCTATGACTGGCATCTTTTGAAAGGGTAGGGGTGTAAAGGGGGATGAGGGTAAAGCGTTTTAGGCGAACAATTTTCGTTTCTAGATCTCAGGAACCGCTTATGCTAGGAGACTGAAACTTGGAACTTATGTAGTACTATGATAGTGGACCCATTTGCATAAAAATGGTCGAAAAGGGCTGAGGGGTGTGGAAGTTGGGGGGGGGGGGGGGGGAAACAATGAGTCTAAATCGCTTGAAAGCTGGGATTGAAACATTCTAAAATCGATATCTCCTGAACAATTGATGTCAGAAGATTGAAACTTTGCTGTTATCCTTAGGGATACTTCAAGATTAGACAAGGGCTAAACTTTTTAAGAGGGGTGGTGGGGTGTGGGGGTATGGGGTGAAAAACTTTGGATTACAATATTTTCCGAACCAATTACACCAGGAAGATAAAATTTAGTTTCTGTATATGGGATCACAAGAGGAGTCTACCGAAACTAAATTTTTTGAGGGGGGAGGTGGAGAACGAAAGTGGGGGACAGCAATTTTTCAAAAAATGTAATTTTTATATCTCAGAACCCGTATCAGATATGATCTCGAAAATTTTACAGAAGTTGGGGACAGTAAACTTCTAGTAGGGAAAAAAATGTTGGTGGTGTGGCTGTTGGGGGTGATGGTGAAAGGTGGTTGAAAGGAAAACATTCTGATTTTTATTTCTCGAAAACTATAATGAATAGAAAGCTAACAATTTAGGATTGTATAGAGCCACTATGGAGACATCCTAGAAAAATAAAATGTTTGATATGGATATCAAGGTACGGGAGAGAGGGGTGGTTTTTTATATCTCAGAAACGGCTTATGCTAGAAAGTTGAAACCTAGTATGTATATGTAGATGTACTATTCGAGTAATTAAAGCAAAAAAAAAGTTCAGATTTTTATAAGCGTGCAGAGGTTGAGTAAAAAAAATGTCCGTGAATCCACATTTTCACAAACTTAGTTAAAAGTTTTAGACATGTCGAGCTATCAAAGCAATTTTACTTCTGCGGGCTATTTATATAAGTAAAGATCTGCAAAATTTTTTGATGTGCAACTTCTTAGGGGGTGTAAAGTGGTTGTGTACATATTTACAAATTCTGATATATTTCTAAGGTATATTGAGATTTTGAATTCACTTTTACTTCTATAAGCTTTAAACGTAGTCGGGGAAAACGTATTAAGTATTTTCCTCTATTAAACCCCCTGGGGGTATTGTTCAAGAATTCACTGATTCCGAAAATCTCTTAGGTTCAATGTGATCGAATTCGCTTTTACTGCTATGAATAATTATTCTATTGATAAAAAAAATACGTAAGTAAATAAACAAAATCTGCCAACAGTCTGGGCGCAACTTTATTATTTCATGGGTAGAAGTCCGAAACGTGTTTAATGATGAGATGCTGTGTAGGTTACTATGCGACTGACAGCCTAAGAAATAACCAGTAGGCTATTTGGAACGTTATTTTTTAGGTTGTCAGTCGCATAGTAACCTACACCGCATCTCATTATTAAACACGTTTCGGACTTCTACCCATAAAATAATAAAGTTGCGCCCAGACTGTTGGCAGATTTTTTAATATTGGGAAGACCTACTAGATATGATGAAAGTCGTGAAAATATATGCATTCCATTTTCATTGATAATTTTTTTCGCCCCCTTCCGAAGGCCAAAGGATATTTTAAATTTTTTTTTATCTTAATAACCTTTCTACTTAATTTACATATACATATCGAGTTTCAACTTTCTAGCATAACACGTTCTATCGATAGAAAAAACATCCTCCACCCCCGTACCATACTACTCCTATAAAAAATTATATTTTTCGAACATGCTACTACATGTCTATCCAAATACCAAGTTTCAGTTTTCATTATAGGTTCTCGAGATATAAAAATAGGAACATTTTCTTTTTCAACCTCTTCCACCCCCACCAACAAACTTTTTTTTCTGATAGGGGACTATTAGGCCTACTTCTGTTAAAAATTTTAAACATCTATCTTACACTGTTCTTGAGATATGAGACGTTATTTTTTTGAAAAATTCTTATCCCCTCCACTTCAATGCTTTACCTTTCTTTTAAAAATTTTTTTCTTTCATCAAACTTTAACATCAAACACCTTCGCACGCCACTGCCCTCACTCAAAAATTTGTTTTCGATCTATTCTCCTAGTATACCTACAGATGTTCATTAACTTTTAATTTTGTGACATTAACAGTTTAGGAGATATGGATTTTAGAATATTTCAATCTCGGCTTTCGAGCGTCTCGGATGCATGGTTTTCCCCACACCCCTTCATCCATATCTGCAATTTTTTCGCAATTGTGTCCACTATTGAAGCTCTATATAAATTCCAAGTTTTAGCTTCGTAGCATAAGCGGTTGCTGAGATCTAGAAACCAAAATTTTCCGTCTAAAACGCTTTCCCCACCTCCCCCTCACACCACGCCCTTCAAAATATGGTAACTTCAAGGGGCCGACCCAGTCTATCCACAAAAAAAAAATTCTACGAAATAGTGCAACGAGTTTGGGTGCTAGGAGCCTTCAAACAATTTTGCGTACACCGGTCGACGTACGACGTACGGCGGACAGACGGACTGAAATTTTTTTTTGCTTTTTTCGTGCCTACTAGTTATGAAACGTAAAAAAAAATTTCAGAGCAGCACATTTTTTTTTTAAATCGATCACAATACTGTATTATTGAAATAATAAAGTAAAAGCAAAGCAGACGGAATTCCCCGTCTTGCTTTACTTGCAATTTGAGTATCATGACGTCACAAAACCGCGGGCCAGGTCGATTATTTGATTTTCCTGGTATGATCGAGTCACTACTTTGTTTAAGTCGCAAAAAAAATGCCGATTGAGTCATGACTGAACGACTGGCATAACTTACGAGGTACAACGATTCGGATACGGATTTTTCACGTAATCGTTCAGCTCCTTTGTAATAGAATTGAGCAAATCCCTCGAGATTTTATTTTAATCCAGCAAAAAAGTAAAAGGCTATAAAACTATAAAACGATTTAACCATATTTCCACTAACTTTGTCGTGTGTAACAATAACATTCCAAATAGCCTCCTTGTTATTCCTTAGGTTGTCAGTCCCATAGTCCCCTACACCGTATCTCAGCATCAAACACGTTTCGGACTTCAACCCATAAAATAATAAAGTTGCGCCTAGACTGTTCGCCGATTTTTTTAGTTTTAATTACTCTGGTAGCACATCTACAAGTAGATACTATGTTTCAACTTTCTAGCATAAGCCGTTTCCGAGATATGAAACATACTGCAGTCACGATCGGCTGCAAGCCAATCGTATAATACTCTAGATGAATACTGAACTCCGATTTATATTGTAGTTGGGGATAAAGTAGAATTACGTGTGTGCATGTTGTATGTCCTTTATTAAGGACTACCATTAGATTGCTACTCAAAACTAAAAGACAATATTCATTGTTTAATTTCATATCTTGAACTGGGTAAGTAATCGAAAAAAATGTCCTTTTTGAAGGACTTTCAGATGGGAGGTGCAGGAAGGACTCACTCGATTTCTTACATATTTATCCTTTTCCTTGGAACCATTCAAAAATTAATGTGTACAAAATTTCAAATTCGTAGCTTGAAGCGTTCAAAAGTTATCGAAAAATATTGTTGAACACGTGTCTTAAGGATATTTTGTATGGCAGCTACCAGAAGGAGTAAAAGGATTTCGCTGATAAGTAAAATTCAAACTTCGTTTTCACTCAAAACTAATTTGTACAAAATTCCGAGTTCATAGCTAAAAGATTACTTGAGTTATAGTGAGTTCCGTAAATTAAGTAAATTCATTTTGACAGGATATTTGTATGGCAGCTACACGAAGGACTAATAGGATTTTCTTCATAATCATATATTTAGCTCCAACTATTGGAAAAATAACACGTACAAAATTTGAAAGAAGTAGCTTAAACCCTTCTGAAGTTATCGACCAATATTCTTGAACACGTGTTTTAAGGACATTTTGTATAGCAGCTACCAGAAGGAGTTGGACGATTTTGCCCGTTAACGAACTTAGCCTTACAAATTCAACCAAACATCCAGATTCAAAATTTCAAGATCCTAGGTGAAGGCGTTCTTGAGTTATCGTGTTCACGGACAGACGGACGGACGGACGGACGGACGGACGGACGGACGGACGGACGTCAGGCGGATTTGAGGTTTTTGGCCACAAATAAACAAAAAATAATATATAACTTTTTTTCGTCCGAGGCTTGGTTCTATGCGTTACAAACTTTTGGGCTGGATTAAACTTTTAATACTCTATATGATTTCATCTAGAGTATAAAAACAACCACCACCCCCGTACCTTGCCACCCCTATAACAATTTTTTTTCTGAGATGTCTCTATAGTAGCTCTATACAGTTTTCAATTTTTAGCTTTCTATCCTTTGCGACTTTCGAGAAATTAAAATCAGAAATTTTTCATTTCCACCCCCTCGCACCATCACTTCCTACACCCACACCCTTATCATTTTTCTTCGCTAGAGGTCTATTGGTTGTAACTCCTGTAAAATTTTTAAGATCATATCTGGTACGGTTCTTGTGATATATATATTTAAGTTTTTGAAAATTGAGTGTCCCCCACTATCGCGCTTCACCTCCCTCCTCAAAAATTTTTCATTCAGTAGACTCCACTGGTAAGAGAAACCAAATTTTATCTTGCTGGCACAATTGAGTAATAAGATATTGTAATTGAAAGTTTTTCACCCCCACCCCCATACTTCACCACCCCTCTTAAAAATGTGTACCCTTTCAAATGTCCTAGTATATCTTAACACAACTATACAAAGTTTCAGCCATCTGACATCAATCGTTCAGGGGATATGAATTTTAGAATATTTCGATCCCAGCTTTCAAGCGTTTTGGACGTATTGTTCCCCCAACTCGCACACCCTTCAACCACTATCGACCATTTTTTGCAATATCATTGTACTACATAAGTTCCAACTTTCAGCCTTCTAGCATAAGCGTATCCTGAGATCTACAAAACAAAATTTCTCATCTAAACAGCTCCCCACTCCTCCCGTGCCTCTCCATCACACGCCCACCCCTCCAAAAGATACCACTCGTCGGGGTTCACCCATTCTACCTACCATAAAAATTTCAACTTAATATTTCAAGGGGTTTGTGAGCTACGCACCTTCAAACGGTTTTACGTACGGCGTACAGCGTATACGGCGGACAGACAGACATTTTTTTTTTTTGATTTTTTGGAGTTTACTAGTCCTAAAACGTGAAAATGCAAAAATTCAGGGCAGTAAATTTTTTTGAAATTTCAGGTCGATAACAATAAAGTAATCCTCGACGAGGAAAAGGTCCAGAATGCAAGATGTGTGACCGTAATTAAAGCTGAAAGATGCCCAACTAAAGAAAAATTGTGAGAAATGTGTTTCCAGGAACTAATAAAAATAAATAAAGAAAATTGAACATGATTGTTTATTTGGTAATTTTCACGGTTTTTTACGTTTTACGTCAGAAAACAGTTTTGAGTAATTTTTTTTTCCAAGCACTGTACATCTCTTTTTCGGTTGGATACCATTTTTGTGTGAGCATAACTTATATCGATTTGAAAAACATAGTTTTAGGTTTCCGCAATTTGTCATGCGTGTCAGAAGGCAGGAAACTTCTGACCATAATCCTGTTCATAAAATTGTAAAATGGCTGAAACCATTTTTCTTTTACGCGATGAAAAGGGACGACAGCTCAGGATAACGGAACAAAAACACACAAAACACCTTACGCCATGGCTTCTTCCCCCGTTCTTAGAGAAGTGACATCGAACCCACATGATAGGCATACAACTTAGAAAGGATAATAATATGAAGAAATTTAAAAGCCTGTTCTACATACGAAACATCCGGGCTACAGGAAGAGTTTTCAAGTAATCTGTCGTCAAGCGATTACTCCTTTCAGTAAGATGATGATGAGTTTACATGTCAATACGTAAAATGACATCTAATGAAGGTTTCACGTGTGTGGTGTTATCCAGTCCCACCCACCAACTACAGTACTCTTCGTCAAATAAGGAAATTTAAGAGGTACACACTAGAGTGATCTAGAAGAGTAGATAAAGGTATTTTGGTGGCAATTGATGATGGTACAATAGTGATGATGGTATTTTGAACCTAGGAGGATAAGTACGTTCTGAACTGAACCTTAGCGATTTATCAAATACGTGTGAGCGTTCATTTAGGTGGAAAGCCTAAGCCGTAATATAAAGGTCATGTCCTCCGAATCGCTTAATGAGTTTCTGGTCCTGGCACACCTTTATTATTATTTTGACTTTGCACTTTATTATTATGTCAGTTCAGAACTCGTTTGTTTGGTGAACATAGGCCTACAACGTAACGTATATACGTATTATACAAAAACCACTTTCATAATAAGAAGATGACATTTAAAATATAAGAAGAAAGCATCGTTTTGCCATAAGAGTGGTGTAACCGACTTTAAGCGGTTTCGAAAATTCATTCCCGTCGAGATCGATTATGTCTAAAGTTGTGCACGGAAAAAAAATCAATTTAATTTGGACTGAAATCAATCCAATTTACCATTGTTTTTGGGTCTATCCAATTATCTGAATTCAACTATAATTTAATTTAGACTTAGAAGATTTAATCCGCCTTGGAATATTTCCACAGAACATTTTACTGAATTAATTTAATATTACTAATTTTCAGTATGTGATTAAAGAAGTTACTAAAACCGTTTATTGAAAATAGTTTTTTTTAATAGTTTCAGTTGATATCTGTTGGATCTGCCAACACCCTAATGCCCGTGCATCTTAAGGCAACGTCCAAGAACAAGTATTCAGTATCATTACAACCCCTGATCCGTGAACCCTGAAAATCGCCAAAAACGCTTGGTGTTTCAACTATATCAATTCTTCATTTCTCTATTCAATCTCTTTTACTTTATTGTGATCGACCTGAAATTTCAAAAAAATCTATCCTAAAATTTTGTTAAACCAGGACCCGTAAACCAAAAAATGTTCCAAAAAAAAATTGTCCTTCTGTCCGCCGTACGCAAAAGCGTTTGCAGGCGCGTAGCTCACAAGCCCGTTGAGATATTATCTTGAAATTTTTTTTGGTCGATAGACTAGGTTATCTACTTCGAGTGATAACTTTTAGGTGGGTAATGGTGTGACGGGGAGGTGAGAAGAGGGATGAGCGTTTTGGACGAACAATTTTGGTTTCTAGATCTTACGAACTGCTTATGCTAGGAAGTTGAAACTTGGAATCTATATAGAATTATGATAGCCATTTGCAAAAAAATTGTCAATTTTGGTGGAAGGGTGTGGGAGTACGGGAATGCGTTCGTAACGCTCGAAAGCTAAGATCTAAACTTAGGTTAGGTTAGGTTAGGTGGATAGGTATTGACAGAGATAGCTAACACATAGACCGCTAGGTGCGTTGTGATCCTGTGGGGAGATGTTTGGCGGCCAAACCACTCAGGCCGAAAACACTCCTCACAAATTGGATCACAGATCCAAGGACGCTGGCTGTCATTTCGATTCCTATATAAGGACGAGAAATCGAAGTGGCAGCCAGTCGTTCGCCAACTGGCGGGCGACTTACTACACACTGCAAAGTGATGACGCCGATAGTCATCACTGCAGTTACACAAACAGCTGCGCTTAAAAAAGCGGTAGCAAAGACGACGGCTGCGATGGGAGCCGTCGCAACAAGACGACGGCTGCGATGTGAGCCGTCGCAACAAAGACGACGGCTGCGATGTGAGCCGTCGCAACAAAGACAACGGCTGCGATGTGAGCCGTCGCAGCAAAGACGTCGGCAGCGACATTGCCGACGCAGCGAACACCACACCCCCGTGACGCGACGGCACCGAATACTGCCGTCACCCACGATCTTACCCGAGTTGGACTCTCGGCATAGCCGGGAGAACTCCAACGCAAAGGTCGTGACGAATGTCCTTACAATCCCACTGCACCACGGTCTTACTAACTATCCATATCTCTTGAACGGTGGAGGTGGAGCGAAGACAAGGATTTAATATTTTGAAGGGGGATGTGGGGTGTGTTGTGGTGGGTGAAAACTTTGGTGTAAAATATTTTCCGAATTATTTGTATCATATAATCTAGGTAAAAATTTGTGTGCATATAGAATTACAAGTTCATTTAATGTAACATTTTTGAGAGGGTAGGGTGTGAGGAAAGGTAAGGAGCACTGAAGTTGGGATAGCTTTTTTTTTATAAAAAACGGGTTTTTATATTTCAAGAACCGTCACAGATATGGTTTAACATTTTTTTTAGCAGTTGGAACCTGTAGACCACTAGTAGAGAAAAAAAATTTGGACTTAGGGCTGAATAAAAAGTGATTTTTATTTCTTAAAACTGAAAAAAATAAAAAGGTAAAAATAAATGTCTAGATTGAGTCACTACAGAGCATCCTAGAAATAAAATTTTTGATAGGGGTATCATTGTGCCGGGTAAGTGGGGTGGGGGGTGGGTGTTTGCATATCAGAAACAGCTTATACTAGAGAGTTGAAACTTAGTATGTATGTATATGCAGATGTACTACAGGAGTACTTAAAGCAAAATAAAATCCAAATTTAAATGGGCGTGAGGGAGCTGGATTGAAATTTTCCGTGCATTGGGTTTTTTCCCATATTTTCTCGAATTGCATAATACATTTTAGGCATGTCTGGTTATCAAAATAATTTCACTTCTCCGTACTATTTATTTAAGTGCCTTGAAGGATTTCTCAAAATTTTTCGATATGCAACCCCAAAGGGGATGCAAAGTGGTCTTAGGTCTAATGATATTGTTACGTGTAAGCCTGGCAACCGCGCAACCATACAACTCGATCGTTACACATAATGAAAACAACAACAACCGAATACCTAGTTGCAAAATAACCCAATTAGAAATAAGGCGAAACGGCACGGTTGTATCTCTCTTCTTTTCGAATGCTCTCCAATATACTAGAATCCTCTGCACACACCACTGAACGATGATCGAAATCGAAGGCTCTGAAGCTTTCGAGAAGATTCCACAACTGAACGAACGTTCAAGTACACCGGTGAACATTCAAGACTACAACCGCCTAGTATATAAGCAGGTGAAGCGTTCAGCGAAGACACAGTAATTTCGATTACGTCGACTGCGAGTATACGCGACAGTGTTGAGAGAGAACGAAAGTGAACGAGTTAAGCGATATATGGTATAAGCGGGCGATACTGCCATACAGTGCGAATTATTGTGCGATTATAATTCTGTGAATTAAAGTGCGGATAAATAAATTATCACTTATTTTTATTTTAACCGAATTGTGTTTTACTTGAAATCCCGGCGAACCCCTAGGTCGCAACAATATGTAGAATTCGCGTTAACTTCTTAAGGTTTTAAATATAATCGGAAAAATGGACTTTGGCATTTTTCGATATTCAATCCCTAGGCGGTGTAAGGTATTATTCAAGTGTTCACGAACTCCGAAAGATCTTTTAGATTTAATGAGATCGAATTCGTTTCAACTTCTATGAACGTTATTTATTTTGATCTAAAAATTAAATCCATGATTTTGCGATATTCAACCTCTAAGGCCCGAACTAGGTCTTCCCTGAGAATGCACAGGTTTCTCCGGACGGTTGATCAGGAATTTTTCGACCTATCCGGAAATAAATTTCAAGAACATACAGAGTTGTATGAGCTCGACTACAAGTGCGTGTCCGGAATTTTTTCCGGTGTGATTTTGTCCCTCGAGTTACTGTGCTCAATCGAAATGGATTCAGAGGAACGTTTTAGACGAACATTTTGGTCTCTAGATCTCAGGAACCACATATGCTAGGGGTCTTAAAGTTGGAATTTATTTAGAACTATGATAGTGGACCTATTTCCAAAAAAATGTTTGATATCGGTTGAGGGGTGTGGGAGTGGGGGGAAAACATTGCGTCTAAAACGCTTGAAAGCTGGGATTGAAACATTCTAAAATCCATATCTCCTGAAGGATTTATGTCAGAAAGGTGAGACTTTGTGGTTGTCTTGAGATATACTAGGAGATTAGAAAAGGGTTAAAGTTGTTAAAGGGGTGGTGGGGTGTGGGGTCGAAGGGTGAACAACTTTTAATTACAATATCTTCCGAACCAATTGTACCAGAAAAATAAAATTTGGTTTATGTATATAGAATTACAAGTGGAGTCTAGTAAATGTAAAAGTTTTGAGGGTGGAGGCAAAGCGTGGAAATGGGTGTCAGCCATTTTTCAAAAAATTACATTTTTATATCTCAAGAACCGTACCAGATATGATATTGACAGCGGAGAAAAATGGAGGATGTGGTTGTAGGGGGTGATTGTGGAATGGAGTGGAAATGAAAAAATTCTGATTTTTATTTTTCGAAAATTGCAAAGGATATATTTTCTGTGGCTCTATACCCACAGAAAATGTTAATAGGAGTAGCAAGGTACGGGAGTGGGGGGTGGTTTTTCATATCCCAGAAACGGCTTATGCTAGAAAGAAGAGGAACTTCGAAACGCGTTTAATGCTGAGATGCGGTGTAGGTTACTATGCGATTGACATAGAGCACCCAGGAGGCTATTTGGAACGTTATTTTTTAGGTTGTCAGTCGGATAGTAACCTACACCGCATCTCAAGATTAAACGCGCTTCGGACTTCTACCCATAAAATAATAAAGTTACACCCAGATATCAGTTCTTCGTAGCTTAAATTCTCCATAGCAGAACTCACAGACTGCAACGCATTCATCACACCACGCTTGCTCGCAGTGGACTGAAAGCTTTTTATTTCGGACGCATTGTAGTCGAAGCTGTCCGGAATCGGTTTTTTCCGGAGTGGAAAAAAACGGACCATGTAGTCCGAGCCTAAGAGGGTGTTAAATGATTGTGTACGTTTTTACGAATTCCGCCATATCTCTAAGGTCTGAAGATTTAGTGAATCGCCGAAAAATCGCTTTCAGAAGTTATATACGTTCAACCCCTAATGGGTTGTGTAGATTTTTATCCTCTGTGTCTTCCTGAAATTGAAAAAAATGAATATATAACATACTGCAGTCACGATCGGCTGCAAGCCAATCGTATAATACCCTAGATGAATACTGAACTCCGATTTATATTGTAGTTGGGGATAAAGTAGAATTACGTCCTCTAAACTAAAAGACAATATTCAGTGTTTAATTTCATATCTTGAACTGGGTAAGTCATAAAAAAAAATGTCCTTTTTGAAGGACTTTCACATGGGAGGTGCAGGAAGGACTCACTCGATTACTTACATATTTATCCTTTTCCTTGGAACCATTTAAAAATGAACGTGTACAAAATTTGAAATTCGTGGCTTGAAGCGTTCAAAAGTTATCGAAAAATATTGTTGAACACGTGTTTTAAGGACATTTTGTATGGCAGCTACCAGAAGGAGTAAAAGGATTTCGCTGATTAGTAAACTCGAACTTCGTTTTTACTCAAAACTAATTTGTACAAAATTTCCAATTCATAGCTAAAAGATTACTTGAGTTATAGTAAGTTCCGTAAATTAAGTGAAGACGTTTGGACAGGATATTTGTATGGCAGCTACACGAAGGACTAATAGGATTTTCTTCATAATCATACATTTAGCTCTAACTATTGGAAAATTAACACATACAAAATTTGAATATGAACATACATTTAGCTGCAACTATTGGAAAAATAATACATACAAAATTTCAAAGACGTAGCTTAAAACCTTCTGAAGTTATCGGCCAATATTCTTGAACACGTGTTTTAAGGACATTTTGTATGGCAGCTACCAGAAGGAGTGAAAGGATTCCGCTGAATAGTAAACCCAAACTTCATTTTCATTCAAAACTAATTTGTACAAAATTCCGAATTCATAGCTAAACGATTACTTGAGTTATAGTGAGTTCCGTAAATTAAGTGAAGACATTTTGACAGGATATTTGTATGGCAGCTACACGAAGGACTAATAGCATTTTCTTCATAATCATACATTTAGCTCTAACTATTGGAAAATTAACACATACAAAATTTCAAAGTCGTAGCTTAAACCCTTCTGAAGTTATCGGCCAATATTCATGAACACGTGTTTTAAGGATATTTTGTATGGCACCTACCAGAACGAGAAAAAGGATTTCACTGAATAGTAAACTCGAACTTTCTTTTCACTCAAAAATGACTTGTATAAAATTCCGAATTGATAGCTAAAAGGTTACTTGAGTTATAGTGAGTTTCGTAAATTAAGTGAATACATTTTGACAGGATATTTGTATGGCAGCCACACGAAGGACTAACAGGATTTTCTTCATATTCATATATTTATCTCCAACTATTAGAAAAATAATAGATACAAAATTTCAAAGTCGTAGCTTAAACCCTTCTGAAGTTATCGACCAATATTCTTGAACACTTGTTTTAAGGACATTTTGTATGGCAGCTACCCGATGGAGTAGGACGATTTTGCCCGTTAACGTACTTAGCCTTACAAATTCAACCAAACATCCAAATTCAAAATTTCAAGATCCTAGGTGAAGGCGTTCTTGAGTTATCGTGTTCACGGACAGACGGACGGACGGACGGACGGACGGACGGACGGACGGACGGACGGACGGACGGACGGACGTCAGGCGGATTTGAGGTTTTTGGCCACAAATAAACAAAAAAACATACTGCAGTCACGATCGGCTGCAAGCCAATCGTATAATACTCTAGATGAATACTGAACTCCGATTTATATTGTAGTTGGGGATAAAGTAGAATTACGTGTATGCATGTTGTATGTCCTTTATTAAGGACTGCCATTAGATTGCTACTCAAAACTAAAAGACAATATTTAGTGTTTAATTTCATATCTTGAACTGGGTAAGTCATCGAAAAAAAAAGTCCTTTTTGAAGGACTTTCACATGGGAGGTGCAGGAAGCACTCACTCGATTTCTTACATATTTATCCTTTTCCTTGGAACCATTTAAAAATGAACGTGTACAAAATTTCAAATTCGTAGATTGAAGCGTTCAAAAGTTATCGAAAAATATTGTTGAACACGTGTCTTAAGGACATTTTGTATGACAGCTATCAGAAGGAGTAAAAGGATTTCGCTGATTAGTAAACTCGAACTTCCTTTTTACTCAAAACTAATTTGTACAAAATTTCCAATTCATACCTAAAAGATTACTTGAGTTATAGTAAGTTCCGTAAATTAACTGAAGACGTTTTGACAGGATATTTGTATGGCAGCTACACGAAGGACTAATAAGATTTTCTTCATAATCATACATTTAGCTCCAACTGTTAAAAAAGTAATACATACAAAATTTCAAAGTCGTAGCTTTAGGCTTTCCGAAGTTATTTGTCAATATTCTTGAACACGTGTTTTAAGGACATTTTGTATGGCAGCTACCCGAAGGAGTAGGACGATTTTGCCCGTTAACGAACTTAGCCTTACAAATTCAACCAAACACCCAGATTCAAAATTTCAAGATTCTAGGTGAAGGGGTTCTTGAGTTATCGTGTTCACGGACAGACGGACGGACGGACGGACGGACGGACGGACGGACGGACGGACGGACGGACGGACGGACGGACGGACGGACGGACGGACGTCAGACGGATTTGAGGTTTTTGGGCACAAATAAACAAAAAATAATATATAACTTTTTTTCGTCCGAGGCTTGGTTCTATGCGTTACAAACTTTTCGGCTGGATTAAACTTATAATACTCTATATGATTTCATCTAGAGTATAAAAATCTGCCAACAGTCTGGGGCAACTTTATCATTTTTTAAGTAGAAGTCCGGAACGCGTTTTATGCTCAAATTCAATTATGCTTATTATGCGACTGACAACCTAAAGAATAATCAGTAGACTATACTGCATCTCAGCATAGGCGTTCCGGTCTTCTATCCAAAATATAATAAAGTTGCGCCCAGACAGATTGCAGATTTTTACTTTATTATTTTTCTAATAAAGAATTGTGATCGATGTGAAATTTCAAAAAAAAATTTCTACCCTGAGGGACTAGTAAGCTAGTAAAAATGTCCGTCTGTACGCCGTACGCCGCACGTAAAAGTGTTTGAAGGGACGTAGCTCACAGGCCCGTTGAGGTATTTAGCTGAAATTTTTATAGTGGCTAGATTGGCTGAACTCCTACGAGTGGTATCAGGGTGAGGGGGTTAGGTTTGTGAAGGGAGAAGAGTGGAGAGAGTTATAAACAAAAAATTTTTCTCTCTAGGTGTCAACAATCGCTTACGCTAGGAGACTGAAAGTTGGAACTTATGTAGAACTATGATAGTTGACCAATTTGTGAAAATTGTTGGTAGGGGTTAGCGGTTGTGGAGTGGGGAGAATTCATCTGAAACGCTTGAAACCTGGGATTAAAACATTATAAAATCTATATCTCCTGGATGATTGTGGTTGTTTTAAGGGATAGGAGATCAGAGAATGGCTAAAATTTTCAAGGCAGGTGTTGGGGTGTAGAGATGGAGGGTGAAAAACTTTGGATTACAATATCTTTGAACCAAATTGTACCAGGAAGATAAAATTTGGTATATGTTTATAGAATGTGAAGTCTACTAAATGCAAACTTGTTGAGAGGTGGAGCACGAAAGTGGACGGTTGGTTGGTTGGTTGGTTTACGTGGTGGCTCGTCTGCCGTAAACAGGGCCCAATTAGTACAGGAACCGCCGTTTTTATACCATAACTCGTTTAACCTGGTTGTTGAGGGCTGGTGAAGTGGATATATAGTTTTACAGAGACCTAGGGCTTGAATTGATTATTATATCCATCCGGAGCTGTTCAAGAAGGCAATCAATTCTCCAATCTTGTTTTTCGAGATCTCATCAAGGTTATGAAAGAAGGGTTTGTCTAGTGCCCGAAGTCTGGCTCTAGCTAGGGCTGGACACTCGCTAAGCAGGTGGACAACGATTTCCTTCTTATTTGTATCCCCACAACTGCGGCAATTGACGTTAAAGGAAATACCCAGTCTGGCCGCGTGGTCGCCGATCGGCCAGTGTCCCGTGCTGACTGCCGTGACTCTGGAGACGTTCACACGGCTCCTACTCAAGAGTTCCTCTGTTCTGCTCCGGCAGTAGGATGGCCATATCTTCCTAGATATGACGCAGTTGGTCAGTCCTCTCCATCTGGAGTTGGCGTTTGTGAAAAAGTGGGTGGATATTTGGCGTTTAGCCAGTCCCTAGTGGGATCTGAACTGATTTCACCAGAAAGCCCTGAGGAGCAGAGCCTTGCCTAGCTAATTCGTCAAAGTGGGCGGACTCCGATTTAAAAAAAAATTATTTTCATATCTCAAGAACCGTACCGGATATGATCTCGAAAATTTTATAGAAGAGAGGACCAGTAGACCTCTAGCGGAGAAAGGATTAATTATAACCAGAAGGCTATTTGGAACGTTATTTTTAAGGTTGTCAGTCGCATAGTAACCTACACCGTATCTCAGCATTAAATCCGTTCCGGACTTCTATCCATAAAATAATGAAGTTGCACCCAGACTTTTTTTATTTAAATCTTGACTTATCAACATTAAGAAAAACCAGCTAAACATTTCATTGAAAACGGAAGTGTTATTTATTAAAACATGTTTAACATCAAATTAAATCTTGTCCTGCCACTCTATAAGCTCGCTAGTACCAGCATTCTGCAACACCAACTAATTTGACTAAATTCAGTCCTTGAGAGAGAGCATCTTAAGAAGCTAAGTACGAAATTACATCGAAACACAGTGAAAAGAGTACTTACTCTGCACATAATAGAAAGAAGTATCAGAGAAAAAAAGTCTTGAACTTAACGCAAAATCTTTTCAGGGAAAAATTTTTTTAATCGGAACCAGAAGAAGAGTTTCAATTTATTTTCTTCCGCTTTATTATTGCTTTATATTTTCGCTGTGTATGTTATTTTGGTCTTAACTGATATCGCATTTATCAGAATAAATGGATTTTACGAAAGGTTGGATATGATATCGAATTTTTTTGTATTACATTCTATCCCGGAAATTTGGTTTGATATTTTCGATATTAGGGTGAAGAAGATGGGAAACAAAGTCCCTTATTTCCGTATCATATTTTTAGGGTTTAGCACTTTTCCTGGCATTGTGTTTTTGTGGTGGTTCCAAGATGACCCCAATATAAAGTCGAAAAACAACAGAGAAACAAAAAATAATAATCCGATTATTTGGTGCTTAAGTCTACTTTTTTTTTAGGTTTGTTTTTTTAGGAAAGTGAGACTAAATTAAGCTGAAAAGTTAGTAGGACAAAGATTTGCTTTTCCGATCCTTATGACACTTTCTTTTCGTTAATAGTACGGCTGGTCTTGGGTTTGCGCATTTTTTCGTTCATGAGCCTCTAATTCCATTATAAAAGAGCTTTGTGCGAACTTTTCTGGAATAATAATAAAAGTTTCGGTTTTATTTTGGTGTACAGTCTATTTTGTTCTTAAGTTAGGCTTTTTTTCTAGGCATGGAGGTGTAATTTGTAAATTTTCCACTTTGGATTTTGTACCACATAGAGTGGCTTTTCTGTTTAGGAAATGAACTAAATGACCCTCTACCGATCATTTCATATATACATTCTCTTCCAGGAGCAATTAGGTTTTAACGAAATTTCTCAACACACGAGTCCTTTATGTACCTTACCATCAATATTCATCGCACCTTTGATCTCTTGTACACCTCTCCTTTTGTAAGTCTTCGAACAAATTGTGTAATACAAAATATGTTCGAAAAAATAACAACCCTTAGATATTTGATCTCCAATTTTTCACAGCGGGTGGAGTGGGTGCTCCCCTATTATAGTTAAAAAAAATCAACATAAGGAGGTGGAAAGTATTTTATTTGAAAAAAAATTAGATTTAAACAACCTGAAACATTACATAGCAATGTGCCAATATGGCAGGTGAGAATCAAAAAATAAAATTCTTAAAGGGGAACGTTCGTGAGTAAAGGACCTGACATATGTCACCAGAAGACAATGGCTTCACTTATGAGTGAGACTTGTCCTAAGTAGCGTACTTTAAAGTGACGACTCTGTATGTAGGAACTGGGAGAGGAACGTTATTATTGATCGGGGTTGATGATTCGATGGACAAGTCGGTGACAATGCTGCTTAAGGGCAGACTGTCGCCGAACCGACATCCATCAATAAGAATCAATGGCAGATCTCTCCGGTACGTGACTCAATTTCTATCTGCACCTAAGCGAGCTAAGAGATCGATTGGGGCCTTGGCCGGAAGGCGGTCAGGACCATTTATGACGGTCTGTTTGTTGCATGTGCTGCATATGGATCGTCAGTGTTTGCTGAGTGTATGTTGACTGAACGTGGGAAACGACTGATGAATGCATGCCAGCGAGTGGTTATGTATGCGTGTGTGCCTGTATGGCGTACAGTTTCGACTGATGCCATGCAGGTAATTATGGGTGTTGTACCTCTGGACCTGGAGGTGCTCCGTAGGAGTCTATCCTTCAGAATCCGGAGGGCCATACCATTGTTGCAGAGTGACTGGGTATCAAATGATGAGGTGAATGGAAGGAGTCGTCGTTCTGTGATCGACCTCCTGGATGAATGTATTATGTCTAGGTGGCAAACTAGATGGGATGAATGTAACAAAGGCAGAGTGACTTATGAGTACATTAAGGATGTTTGTTTTGACAGAGGTGCCCCGGGTTTGGACTTCTGTCTAAGCCTGGGATACCTCATTACCGGTCATGGTAGTATGAATGCGTATTTGTATGGGTTGAACCACTCAATCACTGAGGGGTGTCAACTGTGTGGGGCGGCGCTTGAAGATTGGAAGCATGTGTTGTTTGAATGTGTAATATACTCTGACTGGAGCGATTTGAATGTGAGTGACTGTTTAAAAACGAGGGAAACATTTGAAAGGATGAATGAATTTGCCCGTATCTCCTTCAGAACTAGGAAGGAGTACCTGAGTGTGTGAGGTATGAGTTGTGCAGTCGTATTATACGCAGGGAGGTGGTACTTGATACCATCACTGGGTGAAAGACGATAATGTTGATTACAGTGAAGCCTTTGGGGAGTGCCTACCCTACGTACGCGAAGAGGAGGGTCACTAGTCCCGAGTTGCAAGTAACTCAAACATATGGTAGTAGTGTTATTAAGCTACGAATCCTGACCGGTGGTTCTATTTTCGGTACAATGGGAGTCGGGGGGCCCTTGGAAGGTTGCTTCCATCCCCGACACTGGAGAGGCCCCTAGGGGAGCAACATGATGGCTGTGGTTATGCCCACGCGGGCAGAGTTTCCTTGTGGAGCTCGACGTGGAGTTGCGTATCAACCGGGTGCCGGGACCCACAGAACGGCAGAGATTTAGATAGGTCTCGCATCCATCGGTATGAATGTAAGGGCTTGCACCCCTATAAACTGATATAACCGATATAATTATTGGAGGGGCGTTGATTGTCGTCACAAAATCAATCCGTGTCCGAAGAGGACCGTGCAATTAAGCCTTTACGGCAGGTGTTCACGTTAAACCAACCGACAATATTGATCGGTTTGTAGAATATAACAGGCCCGATAAACTACTTATCGACGGGATAAACCGTTCTGCAAAGATAGTGGATATTGTCATTGCAATCTTACACGAAAGTAGAGAAGGTGGAAAAACTAGAGTTTAAGAAGTAATTAGCCATTTCAGTTTGGTCTGTATTAATCCTTTAATATTGGCAACAGGTGTAATACTAAAGTCGCTCAGTGTTTTCCGGGAAATCTGCCCTCAAAGTGTTGGCAGATTTTTTATTTATTCATTTTTTTCAATTTCAATAAAAACTGGGGACAAAACATCGATACAACACCTGGGGTTTGAATATTAAAAAATTCTGAAATTGATTTTCAAGAAATTTCGTAGAAAACAAATTAAAGTAAAAAACAAATCGACATCTCTTCAGATCTAATTGATATGTCGGAATTTATAAAATCATATTACACTCCCTTAGGCGTGGAATATCGCAAAATCCATAAATTAATTTTTATACGACTATATGGTATGTAAGGCCCATAGAAATAAAAGAGGAAAAATAAATATTAAGAAGCGCGAAAATATTCACAAATACCTTTCACCCCATTTAGGGTTGAATACAAAAAAATCTGCCAACAGTCTGGGCTCAACTTTATTATTTTATAAGTAGAAGTCCAGAACGTGTTTAAGGCTGAGATGCGGTGTAAGTTACTATGCGATAGACAACCCAAAAAATAAAGTTCCAAATAGCCTCCTGGTTATTCCTTAGGTTGTCAGCCTCATAGTAACCTACACCGCATCTCAACATTAAATTCGTTTCGGACTTCTACCCATAAAATAATAAAGTTGCGTCGATTTTTTTTATTTATTTACGTATTTTTTTTATCAATAGAATATTCCATAGAAGGAAAAGCAAATTCGATCATATTAAACCGAAGAGATTTTTGGAATCAGTGAAAACTTGAACAATACCCCCAGGGGGTATAATAGGGAAAAATATTTAAATCGGGTTTTCCTCGACTATTTTGAAAGCTTATAGAAGTTAAAGTGAATTCCAAATCTAGGAAATATATCAGAATTCGTGAATATGTACACAAACACTTTACACACCCTTAGGGGTTGGAAATCGAAAAATTTGAACAACATTTCTAGGCGCTTATATAAATAGCCCGCAGAAGTAAAATTGCTTTGATAGCTCGACTTGGCTAAAAGTTTTAACGAAATTCGTGAAAAAGTGGATTCACGGACATTTTTTTTACTCAACCTCTGAACGCCAATAAAAATCTGCATTTTTTTTTTTGCTTTAGTTACTCTAATAGCACATCTACATATACTAACTAAGTTCCAACTTTCTAGCATAATAGCCCTATCAAAAATTTTATTTTTCTAGTATGTCTCTATAGTGGCTCTATATAATCCTAAATTTTTAGCTTTCCATTCATTACGGTTTTCACCATCACCCCCTACACCACCCTTCTAGAGGTCTACCAACCCCAACTCCTGTAAAATTTTCAAGATCATATCTGATACGGTTTCTGATATATAAGAATGATATTTTTTGAGAAATTGCTATCCCCCCACTTTCGTGCATCACCTCCCCTCTCAAAAAGTTTACGTTCAATAGACTCCTCTTATGATCCCATATACAGAAACTGAATTTCATCTTGCTGGTGTAATTGGTTCGGAAGATATTGTAATCCAAAGTTGTTCACCCCCCACCCCCACAGCCAACTACCGCCCTTAAAAATGTTAGCCCTTGTCTAATCTTGATGTATCCCTACGGACAACCACAAAGTTTCAATCTTCTGGCATTAATAGTTCAGGAGATACGGATTTTAGAATATTTCAATCCCGGCTTTCAAGCGTTTTGAACTCATTGTTTTCCCCTCACTTCCACACCCCTCAACAGTATTAGACAATTTTTTTGCAAATGAGTCCACTATCATAGTACTACATTATTTCCAAGTTTCAGCCGTTCAGTGGTTCAGTGGTTCCTGAGATCTATAAACCAAAATTGTTCGTCTAAAACGCTCCCCCCCTCATCCCCCTTACACATCCACCCCCCCTCCCCCTCCCCTAAAAGCCAGCCGTAGGAGTTTACCCAATCTACCCACCATAAAAATTTCAACTTAATACCACAACGGGTTTGGGAGCTACGCGCCTTCAAACAATTTTGCGTACGGCGTACGGCGGACAGACGGACATTTTTTGTTTGTTTTTTGGTGTTTACTAGTCCTAAAACGTGTAAATACAAAATTTCAGGGTAGCAAATTTTTTTGAAATTTCAGGTCGATCACAATACTTTATTATTAAAAAATAATAAAGTAAAAATGACTCAATTATTTTTTTAGGGAGTATCTTTAAAGTCACTAGAAGGAAAAGTGAATTCGGTATTTCGTTATCATCTTCATCGCGACAGCCCAAATCGGGCCCTGGGCTCCTGAAGTCGTCGCCTATTGGCCTGTTACCACTCGCTTTACCTTTAAGAGCACGTTTGGGGATTCTTCTGTCTTCCATCCGCTCTACATGGCCAGCCCACTGCAGTTTACTTAGTTTGATGAACGTTGAAACTGGTGGTTCCTTGAAAAGTTGATACAACTCATGGTTGTACCTTATTCGCCAGTCCGCTCCTTCCTTCACAGGTCCCAATATTTTTCGGAGAACCTTTCTTTCGAATGCGTTAACTGCTTTTTCGGAAGCTCGCATTAATGTTCACGTCTCGCTGCCATAACAGAGTACAGGTCGCGTATTAGTTTTATATATTCGCAGCTTATTGTTCATGTGCACTTTCTTGGATTTCATTATTGGAAGTACCGAATAATACGTTTTATTTGCTAGCATGATCCGTCGTTTGATTTCGTCCATTTCGTTGCCGTCTTTTGCTAGATTAGCACCAAGATATATGAAGTTGTCCACACTCTCCAAATTATACTCCGCAATTGTTATATTCTGCCTGATTGGCATTCTTTTTCTTGTTCGCGTCATTATTTTTGTTTCGCTTTCGTTAATACACTACCCGAACTCTTTTGCGGTGGAGTCAAGATTGACAAATACCTCCTTGGCACTACGGAAGTATCTTGCGAGGATTTTAATATCGTCAGCGTATGCTACTAGTTGTGTGAACTTGACTAGTACTGTCCCATTGGTGTCGACTGAGGTTTTTCGGATGACATACTCTAGTGCCAAGTTGAAAAGTATGGGGGCTGGACCATATCCTTGCCTTAAACCCACATTCCGTTCGAAAGCTAGTTGTGGAATCGGTTTGTCTTCTTATTTGGGATTCAGTGCTCGCCATTGTGAGTTGTTGTTAGTCGGACTAGTTTTGGTGGAATTCCAAAATCAAGCATGATTTGGTACAGTACCCTCCTGTCGATACTGTCATATGCATATGCTCATAGCACATCTGTACTATAATCCCAGCATTTCTCAAGCACCTGTTTTACCGAAAATATCTGGTCTGTCGTAGATCGTCCGGTTCTGAATCCACCTTGGTATTCGCCAATGTTTCGTTAGTATAGGGCTTCAGTTGACGTTCAATTATTTTTGTCAGTATTTTGTAGGACGTACACTCAGAGAAAAATCACTATAAAATCAACAGAAACGTAAATGATTTAACTATTTTTCACTATTTTTGTTGAAATAACTGCCGAAATAGTAAAAATATTTGAACTGTGCTCTCAACATTCTTCTTTATGGAACTACTAAGGTGTACTTGTAAATTTAAATATTTTCCATGTAGTTTTAACACTTGTTTCATTTTGGAATTAAATGGGGATATGTACGGTCATAGCGATTAGACAGAAAAGTGATGATAGTGTATTAATGAATTAAAAATTGTGGTATTTAAATTTAAAACCAAAACCTACGAAGTAACATATCATCATGTAAAATTTAAAAATACCATTGTTAATTGACTACATCAGAATACATGCCTTAAAATGAGTATTTGTTAAATTTTCAAAGTAATATGTTCCAAATGACATTGCAACATGTAAAGTCACTACTATCACTGTCTTACCTTGATAAATAAAATGCTTTGAATTGTAAAATAAAATAATAATTTTGAAAACGTTACTTCATTTATTTTTAAATAAAAAAAAACATTTCATAGGTATATAAATTAAAAAAATTACTTATTCACATAATTTTAAAATAGGAATCTTCATCAATTACTGTTTTTTACTGTTACTTAACTTAGTGGCATTAGAATATTATTGTTTTATTTATATGTTAACTACATTTAAAAAATTTATTAAGGTAGCTACAGATAGAATATTGTTGTCGAAATCCGTATGAATTTCGTAAAAATATTTTTGGAGAAAGGTCCAGGGACCTTGACAAGCTTTCGGGTATTCTAAGTATGAAACGTTTTTAGGCAAATATCTACAAATTCAAGAAATGAATTTAATTTGTAAAGAGTTTGGTCCAAATAAACATAAAAATCTTCAATTTGAAAGCAATCTGGACCGATAACTATAATTAAAGGTTGAATAGTGTAACCTGCACTATAAAATTTTGACACAAGCTCACCAATCCTGTGTTCATAATTGTTTATAGATGTCAAGTGGAGGGCAAAACTTTCCTGAGCATCCTTTATTGTTGCCTTTCGTTTGTGTCTTCCACTCTTATCAGAAAACCTTGCAGCAGGCAGTAATACAGCATTTAAGAGTATTGAGTAAATGTAATCTACAGAATCTAAATAAAAACTACTTAGTACTAACATTTTCAATGTTGAAAGCTAATTTACCCTCTGACTTTATTTGTTTGCTGGCCAGAAGCAATTCCTTAGATGCCTTATCGTTAATATGGCTTGAGAAGTAATTAAACTTTTTTTTTTAAATTCATTCCATTTAGCAAACAGTGAATACTCCTTCCCTGGATACATCAATCGAAAATCGATTTGTATCTGAAATTAAAATAAAACATAAATTGAAATTCGTATTACTTGTCCTACCAACTGATGTCCTTTAGAATTCTTGTACATAGGCCATGCTGCCAAAAGTTGTGTATTTGATAGGAACTTTTGCTTAAGTTCCTTTTGTCGAAGTAGAAATGTTTTTTCCCAATTTATCTTGGATTCCTCCCAATCATTACATTTTAAAATTAATTTCAATGATTGCGATAAACTTTCGTCGAATTAACATCATAAAGTTCCACAACAAAATTTTCCGACATGATAATAACGCTTTCGACTTCACTCGAAACTTTATAATTTTCACACATTTTCGCACTTTTTTCAGCAACAAATTCTTAAAAAAATCGTCTCGCACTATTATTTTTATGTACACAATATGAGACACAAACACAAAATGCATCGTTCTTCAACTCTTACCGTGTACGTGACAAAGAACAAAAAAGATACCTGATGAAACATGTCAATAGAACATTGGATACAAGAAAAATCAGAACGCGTTTCGTCGAATTAACAAGCATAGTAGTAAATATGTATATGTAGCAGAAAAGGCATGGCAATTTATTGCCAATTTACTAATAACTTGTTGAATATACATGATATTTGTAGTTTTATAAATTTAATTTACTATTTTAAAAGACAGAGATATGAATTTACAACTAGCGAAAATTTTTAATTTAACATTGCTTTTATTAGAGTTTACAATGCGATTTTTCTCTGGGTGTACACAACCATCATATTCCTCTGTAGTTCTCACAGCAGAGTTTGTCTCCTTTCTTATAAATTGGACATATAATGCTTTTTCGGGTATATTATATTTATTTCGGGTATCGCTGATGATGTTGCCCTCTACGTCTTTGCAAAGACTGGTTTTGGGCTCATATCCCCTTTTCAAGTCTTTTACTCTTGCGTATGCGTCCCGGGTTTTATTTTGTCTCATGTTGTCGTCCATTTTTTCTATCTTGTCATTATGGTACTTCCTTTGCTTTCGCCTGCAGGTCTTTTTTGCAAATTGCCTAAGCTCGTCATATCTATCTTTCTTGGCTCGTGTTGGTCGCTCAATACAAATTTTGTAAGCCTCTTTTTTTCTATCTATTGCACCGCGACATTCTTGGTCGAACCAGTCATTATATTTTCGCCGGGTTTGATATCCTAATGTCTCTTCTGCCGAGGACTTGAGGCCATCTCGTATTTTCGCCCACATACATATTCTCCACTGGCATACTCTGGACGTTTTTCATACATTGGTGTCAAATGTTGATCCAGTTTTGACATTTATGCCTGTGCCACCATTTCGTCTTTGAGCTTGTCGATATCGAATTTACGAGCTCTACTCATTTTCGGATATCCACGACAAGCTATTCGGCATCGATATTTAGCTCAGACTAGATAGTGAGCAGAGTCACAATTGGCACCGCAGAGGGTTCGTACATCAAGTATATTAGAAGCAGCCCTTTTCTCAATTAGAACGAGGTCTATATGATTGAAATTTTCAGTCCGCCTACGCCGTCCACCGTACACAAAATGTTTTGAGGGCGTATAGCTCCCAAACCCTATGAGCTATTAAATTGAATTATTTTATGAATAGAATGGGTAGGCCCTTTGAAGTGACAATTTTTTGAGGGGAGGGTGTGTGAGGGGGGAGGTTAGGGAAGCGTTTTAGATGGAACATTTTGCTTTCTAGATCTCAGCAACCGCTTACGCTAGGAAGCTGAAACTTGGAATTTATATAGAGATTCGATAGTCTACCCATTTGCAAAAAAATTTCCGATATGGGTGAAGGGGTGTGGGAGTGAATAATAATGCGTCTGAAACACATATTTTTACAAATTTCGTTATATCTCTTAGGTATTTTAAAACTATAAATTCAATTTGATTCTACGGATTCTTCACATAAATGCCTGGAAAGCATTTTCAGGACTTTTTAAAATTCAGCCCCTAAGATGGTGTAAAGGGGTTGTATATATTTTTGCGAATTCAGCCACATCGCTCAGGTCTGATTAGATATCGGATAACTTGTTATTTCTATGGGTTTGTTTTATAACCGCCCAAAACCCGTTTTCAAGATTTTTCCTTTTGCAACTCCAAAAACAGTATAATCGGGACAAACCTAAGCGGTTCCGGGATTTCGTCAATTCAAAAGGGAATTCCGACGGATACCACGCTTCTATGTATTTTGATGATGTGGTCAGCGATGACCCTTTAGTCATTAGCAACTTCTTCGGGAACTACTTTCGTGCTGCTTTCACATCTTCTAACTGTGATAATAGTTTTAAGGATCATAAACACTTGACAAAGTTTCCTTCCACTTCATTGGAGATGAAGGATCTGTACATAGACGAAGCCACTGTTTTGAAATTTATCTCAAATATTGCAGATAGTTTTTCTGTTGGTCCTGACGGCATCCCTCCAAGCGTTCTAAAACGATGCAACTCTTCCCTAGTAGCACCCTTGTGCTATTTATTCAATTCTTCTCTTCGTTCAGGGGTATTTCCCAGTTCATGGAAATATTCTACTATTAAGCCGTTATTTAAGAAAGGTAAGAGAATGGATGTACGAAATTATCGGCCTGTCGCCAACCTTTCTTGTATTTTGAAGCTTTTCGAGGCTATTGTTTGTGATGTAATGAATTTTCATTGCAAATCAATCATAAGTCCATCCCAACATGGATTTACTAAGGGTAGGTCTACTACCACAAATTTAATGGAATTTGCTAATTTTTCCGTTAAAGCGATTGAAGGTGGAAATCAGGTGGACTGCATTTACACTGATTTCAGCAAGGCGTTCGACAAAATGAATCATTCCATCCTGACTTATAAGCTACAATTACTGGGTTTTCCATCCACGTTTATTAATTGGATCAGTTCGTATCCACTTAATCGCACTCAAAAGGTGTTTTTTCGTGGAGCCCTTTCATCCGATATATATATAATACTTCTGGAGTACCTCAGGGGAGCCATTTGGGTCCGCTTTTATTTATCCTCTTCATTAATGACGTGAGTTCGGTTCTCTCCCACTCTAAAATTTTAATGTATGCTGACGATGCAATGATTTTTCGTAATGTAACCAATGCGGCTGATTGTTCTCTTCTTCAGAGTGACTTGCAACGGTCTTATGACTGTACACTAAATTGTATGCCTTTAAATATTAGTAAGTGTATCACTGTATCGTTCTCTAGAAAGAAAACTCCAGTTACATTTGATTATAGTTTAGAAGAAAACCCATTATGTAGAACTGACGAAGTGAACGATTTAGGTGTATATTTTAATAACGAAGTTTCTTTTAATGACCATTTTGATTATGTTGTCAGTAAGGCTAACTCCGTCTGGGGCTTTGTGCGAAGATGGTGCAAGAATTTCAATGATCCGCATATTACAACAATGTTGTATTGCACATTTGTCCGTTCTATTTTGGAATATGCCTGCCCGGTATGGGCTCCATACTGTGAGGTTCATAAAAATAGAATTGAGTCGGTTCAGAGAAGATTCTTGAGATTCGCACTTAAAGGTCTTCCTTGGCATGATCCACTACATCTGCCTCCTTACCATGAGCATCTTAAACTCCTGCCGATGGAGTCGTTGGTTGATAGACGATATGTCCTTAGAGCTGTATTTGCTTTCAAGGTAATTTCTGGTGATATTAACTCCCCGTCATTGCTGGAAGCCGGTACTTTCAAAGTTCCATTCCGATCCTTGAGAGACTATGTGTTGCTGGATATTCCTCACCATCGGACAAATTACAGCCAACATGAACCAATCACATCTCTTTCACGCATTTTTAATTATAATTACATCAAATTGGCTTTAACATTTCTGTTCAACAGTTAAAATCGGCTTTATCAAATAAATAATGTAATATTATATTTAAGCATTTATGAGTGTACGGATATAATGATGTATTGTACTTATTTTTTATCTTTTCTAATTATTTTATATTTTGTAATTTTTGTTATAAGTAATCAGTATTTGATGAATTTGAATAATAAATAAACACGTTTTCACGAATTCCGTCATATCTCTTAGGAGTGATAAGACATCGATTTGGTTTTCTCTTGCTGGGGCTTTCTTTATAATAATCTAAAAACTTCTTTCAGAATTTTTGGATATTCAACACCGAAATGGGATGTTTTCACAAATTCCTACATATTTCATAGTCCTGATGATATATCGAATTCATTTTGACTTCCTAAGGCTTCCTATATAGTCGAAAAAAAGCTGATTCAGGATTATTAGATATTCATCCCTGAGGGATGTGAGGCTATCAACAAATTTCTTAGGTTTGACGAGATATCAGATTGGTTTTTACTTCCACAGACTTTTTATATAATCGCTTAGAAACTTAATTCATGATTTCATGTAATGCCTGAAACCAATTTCACGATTTTTTGCAATTCAACCCCCCCAAGAGGGTGTAAAGGCGTTGCTTACGTTTTCACAAACTTTTAAAATTCTCTAGTGTCTAATGAAATATCAAATTGCTCTCTGTGTAATCGTGTGGATTCATCTCCCAAATGGATGTAATGAGTTTGCATACGTTTTCACAATTCATCGCACCTCTTATGTCTGATGAGGCAGCAAATTGGTTCTAACTTCTGGGCTTTTAGTTTAAATAATGTACCGAAATTCGAGTCGTCTACATGAGCTTTTTATATGTTTAATCGGCTAAAAATTTATATTTTACATATTTTTATTTCTACAGGACAACTGTACTTACCCTACCCTAAAATAATGAAGTAAGATATGACAAACATAAAAAATTTAAAATCACTTTTCGTACAACTTTTGTTTCTTTAAACTTTTCGATAGAACTTGAATTAAAGGACATATTCGAAAACCTTCTATTTTCCATTTAAAGCACTTCTCCTTAAATCAGAAAAAGAATAGCCTGACAAAAGCTATTCTGGATCTTTCTTTAACTTATTGAGACAAGTGAACGTGAAAGTAGCCTTACTTTCGTACCTTTTTCTTGGAACTATGCGTGCTTGAGAGTAGCTAGACAAATATTTCATTCACTAAAGTTTTTTCGTCGCAACTCATCCGGTCGATTATTTCAATTTCATGAACGCCATCAAGACTCGACATTTTTCTTTTCCTCGAAAATCCGTCTTTTACTCGATTCGGAAGAAAGTCATTTTGATGCTAATCGCTCCGTACTCTAAGGCGTTATCCCTGCAATCTAAATCCTTGTTAGGTTTTATGAACATACTTGACGCCACCGATGACGATGTCGACGACTATCTTACCGCTGTACTTGCATGAACACGCGTAGCATATTAATCTGTCACATAAAAAGGAATTTAAGGACAAACATACGGTAGACTACAGTCTTAGGACCATTTACACTCCTTTGCTATGATTCAGGTTAATTGTTTTCATTATTGCCCGTCCCCCGTATTGTGAGAAAGTCCGTGACACGAACATAGTAGCTACGGCGCAACATAGAAATTTCTTGTATTTCGTGATGTAACGTTGCACGAAGGTTGTGAAAGTTGTTGTCAGCAGGAGTCAAAGGGGAAATAATTAAAAGGTATTAACGCTTACGAGACGTTTATTATACACGGAATATCCTACTGGGAAGTGTAAGAGGGTTTGTCTTGTTCACGACAAGATTTACAATTATTGACGTGTACTCTAATCTACGAGTACTATGCATACTTAGGTGACTGTAACTGCACAGGAACAGCTACGAAAGCCAAGCAAATGTACACCACTACTCAATAATGACAACATTAATTCATTGCCTCCTTAAGTAAGGGATTTTGCGCTGTAGTGTAGTCAATCTGTAAGAATTTAGCCTTTTTGTTACACATAGAAATAATAGGAGAATCTTAAATGAAAATTCCTCGAACTTTCGATTTTTCCTTTATAATTTTTTAACAATAAAGTGTACAGGGTACGCCATCTTTTATATCGGTATGTAAACATTGAATAACTTTGACATTTTTCAACAGATTGACTTGATTGGACAAGTTTTGGAAACGTCAATTAAGTAAAATTTTGACCATGGATCGCTTCACACCGAACAACGCTGTACATTGAAAATAGTCGTTCTGTTGTGTTACTTCAGCGTGTATATCGTCGAAAATATCGTGGCCAACAGGAATCGTCTGACAACACTATTCGTCGTTTGGTGTCGAATTTTTTTGAGCACGGGACAGTGGGAGATCCTCCACATGCCGTTCATCGACGACCAAGATGTTCCAATGAACTGGTGAAGCGGTCAGAGAGAGCGTTTCCGAGAACCCAGAAATCTTGTATCGTCACCGCGCTCAGTATTTTGGCGTCAGTGTAATCACTTTGCGGCGCATTTTGAAGGATGATTTGCATTTGTTTTCGTATAAAGTGCAATTAACACAAAGAATATTGCCAAGAGACCGTCCACGTGGCTTGGAATACGGCCAAACAGTCGCTCGAATGGTTGACACTGAACCTGATTTTTGGAAGCAAATTTTGATGACCGATGAGGCCCATTTCGCACTCTTTGACGGCGTTAATAAGCAAAATTGCAGCATTTTGGGGAACGGAGAACCCACACGAGATCCATGAAACGCCATTGCATGATCAAAAAGTGACTGTTTGGGCCGGCGTTTGCGCCAAAACCATCATTGGGCCATTTGTTTTCCGACAAAACGAAACAGTCGATGGAAAACGATATCGGTGGATGTTAACTCATTATATCTGTCCGCAAATGCGTGGAAAAGGTCTGGATGGTTACTGGTTTCAACAAGACGGTGCGCCATGCCACACTGCAAATGAAACAATTCAGTTTCTGCAACGAAAATTCACTGGACGTCTGATGTCGAAAAGAGGCGACATTGACTGGCCACCGAGATCTCCAGATTTAACTCCTACGGACTTCTTTTTATGGGGTTATTTGAAAAGCAAAGTGTACGCCAGCAAGCCTCAGACTATTGACGAGCTCAAAGCAAACATTTGTGCCGAAATCATCGTTATACCGCCCGAGAGGCTCGAAAAACTAATGGAAAACGCAGCAACTAGGGCCCATTTTGCTGTGGACAATAGAGGCAGCCACTTGATTGATGTTGTATACTAAAACTAATCCAAATAAATTCTAAAGGACCGAATTGAATAAAAATACCTCATATATAAAAACTAGTGGTTTTTTTTTCAAAGTTACTCAATGTTTACATACCAATATAAAAGATGGCGCACCCTGTACTGATCGACGTTTGAAAAATGTTTATCCTGGGATTTTGTACTTTCATGTTTAGGTCCTTAAAAAGGAAACAAGAAATGTCCGTCTGTCCGCCGTAGGCAAACGCTTTTAAGGACTCATAGCTAACAAACCCGTTAAGACATTTAGTTAAAATTTTATTTAATTATTTTTTAATAATAAAGTTTTGTGATCGAGCTGAAATTTCAAAAAAATTTGCTTCTCTAAAATTTTATATTTTCCCGTTTTAGGACAAGTAAACCTCAATGAAGCAAAAAAAATGTCAGTCTCTCCGCCTTACACAAAAACGATCGAAGGTGCGTAGCTCACAAGCCCGTTAATATAAATTTTAAATTTTTATGTTGCGTAGAGTGGGTTAACCCCTACGAGCGGTATCTTTTGAGGGAGCGTGGGTGTGAGGGTGCGGAGGGGCTGGTTATACAAAAAAATTAGGGGTGAAAGGGGTGATTGAAAGAGGCGGTGGAATGAAAAGAATTTTAATTTTTATTTTTCAAAAACTGCAAACCAGTAAAAGGCAAAAATGAACGACTATATGCAGCCACTATTGAGGTATCCTATTGCAATTTTTGATAGGAGTAGACAGATACGGGGGGGAGGGGGGGTTGCTTTTACTTTAATTTTATTAAAAAAAAAAATTTCTACCCTGAACAGCTTCGATAGTGGACCCATTTGCAAAAATATTGCCGATATGGGTGAAGGGGTGTGGGACTGGGGGGAAAAATAATGCGTCAGAAACGCTCGAAAGCCGAGATCGAGACATTCTAAAATCCATATCTCCTAAACGGTTAATGTCACGAAATTAAAACTTTATGAATATCTTCAGGTATACTGTAGATAGAATAGATCGGAAATAAATTTTTTAGTGGGTCAGTGGCGTACGGCGGTGGGGGATGAAAAACTTAAGATTACGATATCTCACGAACCAATTGCACTAGAAAAATAAAATTCGGTTTTTGTATAAAGGTTGACAAATGAAGTTTGCTGAAAGTAACTTTTTAAGGGGACGGTGGATCATAAAAGTGAAGGGGATAAGAATTTTTCTAAAAAATTACGTTTAATAAAAAAACGGCATACGATAGATGCTTAAAATTTGTACCAGAAATAGGCCTAATAGACCATTAGCTGAAAATTTTTTTTTGGGGGTTATGGTGTAGAGGGTAAGAGTGGGGGAGGGTGAAAAGGAAAAAGTTTCGATTTTTATATCTCGAGAACATGTAATGATATAAAACTGAAACTTGGAATTTGGATAGACATGTAGCAGTAACATGTTGGAAAAATATAATTTTTTATAGTGGCAATATGGTAAGGGGGTGGGGGTGTTTTTGCTATCTATAGAACGGTTTATGCTAGAAAGTTGAAACTCTTTACGTAAATGCAAATCAACTAGAAAAGTAATTTATATTATTATTAATATAAAAAAAATTTCAAATATCCATCGGCGTTCGGAAGGTGGGCGACAAAAATGATTAATGAAAAGGGAATGCATATATTTCAACGATTTTCGTTACATATAGTAGTTCTTCCCAAATATTCTACGGCTTCTTCATATAAATACCTATAAAGAGTTTTCAGGATTTTTTGAAATTCGACCCCTAAGAGGATGCAATGGGGTTGTATACTTTTTCGCAAATTCTGCCTTATCCCCCAGGTCTGATCGATATCGAATATCTTTTCACTTTCATGGGGTTGCGCAATAATCGCCTATAACTCGTTTTTAAGTTTTTTCCTTTTTCAGCCCCTAGGAGGGTATAAAAGGGTTGAACACATTTTGACAAATTTCGTCATACCTTTTGGTAGTGATAAGGAATTAAATTGGTTTTTACTTTCTCGTGCTGTCTTCATATTTATTTATTAGCTCCTTTTAGAATTTTTGAATATTCAACCCCAAGTGGGTGTAAGGAGGTTGCATATGTTTTCACAGATTGTTATATATTGCTTAGATCTGATGATATATCGAATTCATTTTTACTTCCTTAGGTTTCCTTTATAACCGCCAAAATGTCAATTTCAATAATTTCAGATATTCAATCCTGAGGGGAAAGCTTCGACATATTTCTTAGGTTTGGTGAGATATTGGATCGCTTTTCACTTCCACAGACTTTTTATATAATCGCCTACAAACCAAGTTCCTAACTTGAAGCATTCGAGCAATAATTGTGAATACGTGTTTAAAGGACTCTTGTATGAGACGTACCCGAAGGAGTGGAATGATATCGCCCATTAACGAACTTAGCCTTACTTTTTTCCATTCTACAGGTGGTGACAAAATTGTAACTTCCTAGGCCAACGTGTTCTTGTGTTATCGTGCAAACGGACAGACGGACAGACGGACGGACGGACAATTGGACAGTCGATCAGTCGGATGGTTGGACAGTCGGACAGACAGACAGACGGATAGACGGATGGAAGGACAGACGGACGGACCGCAAGCTGATTTGGTGTTTTTGCCCACAACTGAATACAAAATAATATATAACTTTTTTTCGTCCGAGACTCGGTTCTATGTGTTACATACTTTTCGGGCTGAATTAAACTTATAATACTCTATATGATTTCATCTAGAGTATAAAACTGGCTTCTGTTATATAACCTATCCGTTGAACCGGGATCAGTGGGTCGTCCACTACCGCATTGAAATTATTCATATAAGGTAATTCTTCTCATTACTTTACCCAACGATTGCTCCCTCATACTCGTATTTAGACGTACACAGATTACGAGTTTGGACGCGTAACAAAATGTAAGCACTTTAAAATCTTTTACAAATTTCCTTCATAAAATAGAAGTCTGTTGGTAAGGTAATATGCTCTATAAAAAGTTTAGTTGTAGATATTCTCGTCCCGATGCATTTACAACTCGAGGTAACCATCCGAGTGAAATTGATTTCGGCTTCATCCCGAAATAAATGTCAATGATTTAGAAATGCCACCGGCAAGGACAAAGGCTATTCTATCTGGCTTCCACATAATATTCTAAAAGAGAATTCGTGCAGACTCGTACAAAGCATGTTGTACCTTTCATTGATTCTGATTTTGGACAATCTAGACAATAAGAAATTGAATTGAATTTACATGGCGAATCTGCATTTGAATCCAAGCCATTGGCAATTGTATGTTTACGTCAAGTCGGTATTTAGTGTCCAATATTTAAATATACCTTACATAACATAATATGGTAGTTTTTAATCTAGCTCATTAATAGTTGATTTACGAGTACATTGCAAGATTAAGTGAATTTCGCGACACCATGCGGTTTTTCCGTTCAGTAGTTGATCTACTGTACATTTTGTAACGCAATTACATTTCACTAGAAATTTGATTTTTAAGAGGAATAGGTATATATGGTATATACAAAGTTTGTAGAAGGAAAATTCAATTCGATACCTCATTAGACCTAAGAGCCATTTACACCCTCTTTGGGGTTGAATATTAAAAATTCTGAAAACGGTTATTTGAAAATCCTAATAAATTAAAAAAAAACAATTCGAAACCATATTGCATCTAAGTGATATGTCGGAATTCGTGAAAATATAGGCAACCGTTTTACCCAAACCTTAAGGCCTAAGCAGAACATGGACCTTGACTGCGACTTCGCAGACCTGTCCTTAGAATACACAGGATTGTATGGCGATGCCCACAATAACAACTTCGACTGTGACTGCGCAGTCGTGCTAAACTCTGATTCTGTGACTGCGCAGTCGTGCTAAACTCTGATTCTGTGACTGCGGTTGCCAATTGCAATCTCGGTTTTCAATTATTTTCCAGCAGGAAAAGTTTCGTATGCTATACGTCAAAACGAAACCATATGCAAGTCGTATAAGCCGTCAGACTTTTTGGGAAAGATGTCGCCTGTTGCTCTACCGGGTGTATAAGCTTAAAACGATCGTTTTTAGTCAGAAAAACACATGTTTTTTTTCAGAGAAAACAAAAACAAATTTATTCGAAGTACTCGCCCTCGCTAGCTACACATTTCTCCCACCTCTCGGGCAAAGCAAACCACTCATCTAGCCATTTTCGGACGTCTTCGTAAGAACCGAAGTGCTGATCAGCGAGCGCGTGGCCCATCGACGAAAACAAGTGATAGTCGGAAGGGGCCAGGTCTAGAGAATAAGCGGGAGGGGGTAGCACCTTCCAGTTGAGTGTGTCTAAGTAGTTGCTGATCATTTTTGACGTGTGCGATGGTGCGTTGTCGTGATGGAAAATCACCTTGCCATGTCTTTGCTCATATCCGGGGTTTTTTCACGCAGAGCACGGTGCAATTTAATCAATTGGTGGTGGTAGCGGTGGGCATCGACAGTTTAACCAGCTTTTAAGAGCTCATAGTAGACGATACCCTGCTGATCCCACCAAACGCACAACATTGCCTTTCGTCCGAAGCGATTTGGTTTTGCGGTAGATGTTTATTTATTTTATTTTATTTTAAAAACCATTGAGACAAAATACAATGATTTTACTAATACAATAGCTTAGAAATTAAAAATTGACAAAAGAAAAAACTAGTTTGTAAAAAGCGCATGTTTCAATTTAATAATAAAAGAGGTATAAGAGGTGGACAGAGATCCGAGTTGTAGAGTGTCATGTGTTCTCTGAAGTCTTACCAGTGGCGAAAAGAAGTAAACATCCAAAAAAGCGCGAGGAGGCTGAAAGATGTTACAGTTTCTGGATGGAACTGCACTTGTCCTGTATGATAACTCTTCAACTAGGAGAACTCCGGGAACATTATTCACGAGCTTGTATAAAAAACATAGGTCAAGGTAAGAGCGACGCGTGATTAAAGGATGAAGGTGAAGTAATAACAGCCTTGAGTTGTAGTCAAGATACGGTATGTGATGACGATAGAAAAGAGATCGCGTAAATCTGCGTTGAACGCTTTCAAGTAAATTAATAAGATAGTTATGATGCGGATTCCATACTATAGAACAGTACTCTAAGACACTACGAACAAGGGAGGAAAATAACAACAAAGCGGTACTAAGACGTCTAAAAGAGGACGATACACGTAGAACAAAACCCGAGAGACGGAAAGCTTTGTTTACAATATCAGTGATATGGTCAACAAATTTTAATTGGGGGTCAAATGTTACCCCTAGATCTTTCATAGTGGTGACAACGGAGAGTGGAGATTCATTTAGAGAATAGGTAAAAACCGGGGGATTAATTTTCAAAGAAAAGTACATAGAAAAACATTTATTGATGTTTAGTGACATGTCATTAAGGTCGCACCAGTGTGACAGATAGTTTAAATCTGATTGCAGACTTATACAGTCCTCAGTGGACCTTATTGCCCGAAATAACTTAAGGTCATCGGCATATACAAGGCAATGAGACGAGATGTTAAGTGGAAGATCATTTATGAAGAGGTTAAATAGTAGTGGTCCCAAGATAGATCCCTGAGGAACACCTGATGTTGCATGAAACTCGTCTGAAAATTTTCCTCTGAAAACAACACGCATCTTTCGGTCCGAGATATACGAAACTAGTACATTTAGTAGGGAACCAGATATACCGTACAACTGCAACTTTGCTAGAAGAATTTTATGATTGACAGTATCGAATGCCTTGGCAGTATCGAAGTCGGTGTAGATAGTGTGGACCGTTAAGCGATTATCAAGTGATTTGGCAATGAAGTTAGTAAAGTCGCATAAGTTGGTAGCTGTGGAACGATTCCTAACGAAGCCATGCTGGTATGGAGAAATTAGAGGTTCAAATTACCCCCAAATAACATTATGGATCAGCCGTTCGAAGATTTTGCTAAAGCAGCTTAGTGTGCATATCGGACGGTAGTTGGATACATCCGTAGCATCACCCTTCTTAAAAATTGGAATTACATTGGACAGTTTCCACATTGCAGGAAAGCAACCTTCATTTATTGCTTGGTTGAAAATAATTGAAAGTGGTAGTGAGATATCACAAGCAAGAGGTTTTATGAAGCAATTTGGCAAATCATCGGGTCCACCATTGATATTCGGATTAAGATTACTAACACATTGAAAAACATCATAGACTGAAAAGGAGACATTGCTTAGTATGCTATGTTCAGGAACAACAAAGTCATAGGACATAGTCTTATTTGATGTAGAATATACAGAGGCAAAAAATTAACCGGTTAACCGGAATCAACTCACGATTTTCTGCACTTCGGATTATCGAAATAAATCCACTTTTCATCGCCAGTCACAATCCGATACAGAAACGACTTTCTTCTGTGTCTGACGAGCAACATTTCGCATGTGTTTTGGTGTCGCTCCATCTGCCTATCGTTCAATTCATGCGGCACCCATTTTCCGATCTTTTGAACCTTTCCCATGGCATGTAGACATTTAGAAATGGCTGCTTGAGTAACATCCAATTGCTCGGCAAGCGTTTTTTTGCGATTGGGTATCGTCCTCGTCCAAAAGAGCCTGCAATTGATCGTCCTCAACCTTTCTGGACCGATTTCCGCCCTCTTATCGCTCAGGTCAAAATCACCGTTTTTAAATCGACGAAACCAAGCCCTGCACGTTGATTCCACTAAAACATTGTTACCAGAGGCTCCCACAAGCATTTAATGCTATTCAGCAGCCGTTTTCTTCAAATGGAAGCAAAAAAGCAGAGCTTCCCGCTTATGCTCTTTTTCTGGCAAAAAACTAGACATGATCAGCACAGGACAAACGTATGTTGTTGAATGAAATTTGTGACAATGTGCACTGATTAATGCTAACAACTAACCAACCCTTAAATAAAAAATAATGGCGTCCCTAGGTTGCTTAACACGCTCACTAACGCCATCTATGTGTCAACGATCGTCTTAAGCGTATACATCTGGTATATATTTATTATTATAGTTTGTACGAGCACTATAAATAGAATATCTACATGGCCCCTTCAAAATTCATTGAATTGAATTCGCTTATTACATGGTGTCTTTATCTTACATATGGACATGAAGAGTTTTGATGACTTTTCGCCGAGTACGTTCTGCCTGCTGGGTTTCTACTCTCCAAATTCGTCCCGATTCCTATTCACTTCCTCGTTTTTAATAAATGCAAATACTTCAAAGTGATTAAAAACAGTAGAAAATATTAAACAAAACAGAAATGACTTGACACCAGGGACCTGGACTACCCATATCAGATTTTCCCATACAATATCCGAGACAACGATGGGACAAAAAACATTACCCTCTCTTTCCCGCTCAATTACACCGTGTTGTTGTTGTGCGGATTTTGAATTTTCGAAAAGTTTCGAAACTTCAAAGTGACAAAAGCAAATTCATAGTGTCTGTCACAACAAATCAGGTAAGTAAATGTTTTTAGTTTTTAATTTAATATTTATGTGATAAACTTTATATTAAAGTAAAATTTTTCTATAGTAAATGGTGCGGCGTTACGAAAGGAAGTACACGCGCAGTAGCCATCGAGTTTTAACGATTTGCGGGCCGCCGGGCAGCGAAGAATTATGAACAAGAACGATCGCTGAAGCAAAAATCGCTTTTGGAAAAAAGGGTATATTGATAAATTTTTAATTTTAGTCGTATATTAGTTTTTTATATTCGCAGCTTATTATCCCTGTGCGCTTTCTTGGATTCCGTTATTGGAAGTACCGGATAATATGTTTTATTTGATAGCATGACGCACTGTCCAAAGGACTTAACTCAGCTGTAGTACAAAAATTGCCACCACAAAACTTATTGGAAGTTTTGACCTTGTTCTATCTCTGTGAGGTGAGTGTAGAAGTAGAAATGGCAAACTTACAATAAATTAATCGATTTAAACAAAATTTAATTTTTGTAGCTAAAACAAATAACAGTAAAAGAAGCCGATTGTATCCTACTGTCCTGCAGAACCGTTAACGACTACCTATATAATTTTGTATTGGATAATAGTGGTGACGAGAGCTTAAATGAATCAGAATCGAATAATAGTGTCGACGACTCTCCACAAATATTAGTATCGGATTATATTGTTACCAGAATCTCTGGACGAGATGCTCGAATCGCCTTTTTATTTCCATCAGTCTGGACTTATGTTAAGCGAGTATTTCGAGCCGTGGGAATAGGTAATCACGTTGTTAGTGGGGAACTCTCCTTCGACGGATTGCGTTTCCACCACTTGCGTAAAACATGGGATACTAAAAGCGTTGATAGCCGGAAAAATCCTCTAAAAGACTGCGAGAAGTTAAGAAGGTTGTACGCAGATCAATTTGAATAATTATCAAATCTAATTGTGTTCTTATTTTTTTTATAATATTGAAATATTTTTTGTTAATCATCTTTTTTTTTTTTATTTTAATAAAGAAAGTTTATGGATAAGCTACCGTTGAACCGAAATTTTAATTGAGTTTTCTGCAGCTGTATTCTACATGTGTATTTAATTCGGTTTCAAAATCAAAATTTTATACAGTTTCGAACTGTAGGTATGAATCCTGGAGCCGTATGATGTAAAGAACGTCGCAATGTTCGCATCAACATCGTCGATGAACGTCACAACGTCCGGTTTGGCAATCCGTAACTATGTCGTTCGCGCGTACATTGTGCGTCGTTAAAATACCAAAAACGAAGACACTTCTGTTTATATCACATCAAAATAGCGGCAACGTCAGTGTCGTTGGCAGCGGACGACGAACGACGAACGACGGAATACATCATATAGCTCCTGATTTGAAGTGGAATCCGTCAACTTAGCGGATTTGTAGAGATTTACGAATTGCTAAACGGATATTCCTTACAATTGCGCGCTTCTTTTGGAAAGGAGCCCCTTAACTGAGTGAAATGGACAAGATTTGCTGCTTGGGGGAACACTTTCTCAGCTCCTGGAGACAATACTCAATTCCATGAGCTGGAAAATTTTCATCATATCAATATACACATGCATATGTGTATAATGACATTGGTTCAATGTAAATTATCTACCTGAACCCCTAGTACCCCTCAGTCAGTGAATTCTTGCAGTTCTTTGTGTGTAAACAAATTTGCCGCGAAAACTATGTAGCACGGTTGAACCGTTTTCAATTCTTAATAGATTTCAATAATTTTGTTTTCAACCCATGATGCAACATTACGATAACATAATAATAATACGACACCTAATAAAATTTATTATTTTTTAAAATTTGATCGAACTAAAATTCCCAAAAGGAAACTTAAATCCATTGCGGTTCGTGTTCAATTTATTAATATCATTAAGCGACTTTACCTACAAATATACACGCTTTTTGGGAATTCGTATATTTTACAGGAACTATCTTACAAAAAAAAACAGTTCTTGTACAAAATTTTTTTTATTTAACTGTATCAATAACAATTTATTTATTTGATATAGCAAAACACAATTCTACCATCTGCCAATTTCAATTAGAAAATAGAAAATTTAATATTATAAATATTTATAACGGTTTTGATTTGCGAATGCAACGGTCAAATCACAGCTGACAGCAAAATTTCACTTCCCAAGTTCGAAAACAGCACACTCCAACTTCTTCTAATTCCCACGATCTGAATGCATTTATCTCTGTCCCGCTCAATAAGGAAATTAAATTACCCAAATTATGTCCCTTAGCATTCGAAGTTCCATAAACGACCCAAAATCAAGTAAAAAATGGTATTTCTGAATGAAACTACAATAAAAGTTATTATCAGAAATTATTTTAAGTTCATTTACATTTTTAGAACGATATCTTGCTTATGTATATAAAAAAAAAGTTCAAGAAGTGCAAAACACGACTAATCACGTACAACTTTTTCGAAACTTCAAAACAGAAAACTTGTCCCACATGAGATAGCGAAATAGGTAGTCCATCTATATTACCAGGTCCCTGCTTGACACTCGTCAAGATTCTTCTTACTTGCATAGAATCGAAGTTGCTGTCAGTGTTGTGTTCAACACCAACTGCGTCGAACATCACGCCAAAAGATAGGCAAATTGCAGTCACAGTCGCAGCCGAGGTCCGTGTTGAGTTTTGTACTTCAGAGGTTGAATAGCAAAAAATACTGAAAATGGTGCCAATGCTTTTATCTGAGGAGCTCTGAGAAGTAAAATTAACTCGATAGAAGCTATGCAAACAAGCGTGCAACTTACTGGAACCACCGTCTTCTTAGAGGTTTAGACGTATTCCTTTCTTTGATTTTGTTCCATACAGTTTGTTGTCTGGGTTTCGCATGCTATAAACGAAATATCTTTCGAAAAATTTTATTCTGTCAGGATACCCAATAAATTACTTCCTTTAACCTATTAAATTTTTTTTATTAAGACCGAAGCGACATAATTAGACCGCATAAAAAAGTCTACTAATGTGCTCTAGGAGTTACAACCGATTTTTTACTATACAGAATGAAACTTTGTGTACTTCGAAATGTCCTGTCAAATGTTTCTCAAACGCGAAACTATCGCATAATGTATACGAATGTGTTATACATGACTTCGAAACACATCCAATTCTTACCAACCATGCATACGAGTATCTCTGAAGTCATGAATAATAAAACTGTCGATATGGAAATTTACTAACTAAAACTGTCATCCCTTCATCAGGAACTACATGAAGGAAAACAATTTATACCGCCCCTTAGATTTGGGAAGGAAATTGTCAAAGCATCTAAAGATGTAGCGTGGCCTTTAACATACGGTTTATTTTTGGTCGTTATTTTTCGGGTTAATGCCAGCATGGCGCCATCCTTGTAGTAATTTTACATACATTTCAGTTCCTGCTACAATTCTTTATATTTTTGCATTAGGAAGAAACTAAGAAGTGATAAGATTTCGTTGAACAAAGTTTCATATTGCACTTGGTCAAGTTAATTTATTGAAATGTCATCTTAGATAATTCGAAAGAAAGCCGAGGGGCTAATTAGTTTTATGAGAGTTTTTCTAAGTTGTTTGGCTAGGACATCGAAAAAACAGCAGTGACACTATTTACCAGAAGTTAGTTGGTTTGATAGTAAAAGTTAGTGCCTCTCTGAAATACAACGTGGCGTCTTTTGCGATTTATCTGGTGTCTTCGTGACAATTTATTGCCATTATCTGAGGTAAAAGCTGAAGGTGTGTTCTTACAGTGACACGTCTTCGAGTTTCTTTGCACACCTTAAGGATTTCTTTTCGGTTGTTCGTTCATAAATTGATTAGATAGCAATTTCTCTGCCTTTGGCAGTTTTGGCACTAGGATACTTTGGATAACTGGTGAGGCGTTAAGTTTTATCCTAAGCAGATTGAATGAAAGTAGTGGTGGTAAATCTAAAGGACTATTGCAATCGATTTATCATTTATTTTTACTTATTTATTATTTATAGTAGAGCCTAAAGAAGCCTCACTACCTCTCGAACTACGACCTAAGAGGTCTTTTGTTCCTGGCTCTTAACCACTCCCTAGGCCATATCGATTCCTTTGAGAAAGGAGATGATTTTACTCAGGGGAGTCTTCGACAGGTCTTCATAGGTGTGAGTAAATCCACCGAGAATCTGTCTTCTTGATCTGGCCTCTGCATCACAATCACACAGAATGTGTGCCGGGGTTTCAGATGTGATATCACAGAATCGACATGTATCTAATGATACTTTACCGATGATCTTAAGGTGATAATTAAGGAAATAATGTCCGGAAAAATATCCCATTATGACCCGTGCGTTATACCTGCTTAAGGAAAGGAATTCCGACGCTCTCCTACTTGAAAAGGTTAGGAATTTCTTTGACTGTCTAAGTCCTGAAAGTGAGTTCCAATAATCTTCCACCTGAAGATTTACCCACTTAAAAATACCATCCTTAATGAAGCCTTTACCTACTCCACAGAATGGTTCCGGGCCAATCATTGGTGAGTTGGCTCCCCGCTTAGCTAGCTGGGCAGCCAATTCATTACCCGGAATACCCTCATATCCTGGCACCCACATCAGGGTTAGACTATTATGATGTGCCAGCTCTTTAAGAAGAGTATGACAGTCCCACACAAGCCTAGAACGGAAACAATAAGATTTCAGCGCTAGCAGTGCCGCTTGGCTGCCAGATAGGATAACAACTGTAGCGCCTTTTGGTTTATTCAGTAGAAGTTTACCTGCGTACAGCTCTAGGGCATGCACCTCAGCCTGAAACACAGTGGCTGTTTGTCCCATTGTCGTCCATATTTTACAATTGGGTTCAAATACGCCCGCTCTAGTTCCACTATAGGTCTTAGAGCCGTCCGTGTACCAGACTGAAGCACCTTCCCCAAAATCTGGTAGACCAGATTGCCATGATACACGATCTCCCAGAGTCACCATATATGGTTTCTCAAAATCATATACTTTTGGCATGTTATCGTTTACTGAGTCGGTTAGGTCCTTCTGATTAAATTCCTGTAGAATTTTAAGGTGACCGACAAGGTATCCTGCCTTGAATTTATTGTACTGCTGTAGCCTTATGGCCTCTCTCAGAGCCTCCTTCTTTATCTCTAAGTGTAATGGGGCGAAGTCTATCATGGCTTCCATTGCAGCGGTGGGACATGATTTAAGTCCCCCTGTAATGCTAAGAACGGCACGCCTCTGAATTTTTTGCAGGGCCTTCTGTGCTGTGATTTGTTCAACCTTTGGCCACCACACCGTAGCGGCATATGTGATCATTGGTATTATAATAGACTTGTAGGTCCAGTATACCATATTTGGTCTGAGACCCCAAGTGGTACCACAGTGCTTTCGATACGCCATAAAAGGCAATGTTACTCGTGTGGAGATGTTTTTAAGATGTAAATTCCAAGTCAAACACTTGTCCAAGGTAATTCCCAAGTATTTGACATCGGACGAGAATTCAATTGATTTATCATTCATGTATTGGGAACACAAAAAACTTTGTATGCATTATAAAAATACGCAAATAAATAAAAATAAAGAAAAGAATCTGCTAACAGCCTGGGCGCAACTTTATTATTTTATGGTTAGAAGTCCGAAACGCGTTTAATGCTGATATGCGGTGTAGGTTACGATGCAATTGCGACAACCTAAAGAATAACGTTCCAATTATTTTTAATTATTTATTAATAATTTTTTTTTTAATAGCCTCCTTGTTATTCTTTAGGTTTTTTCTTCTTGTTTTTGCTTCAATCAATCTAGTAGCACATCTACATATAGGTACTAAGTTTCAACTTTGTAGCATAAGCCGTTTCTGAGATATAAAAAAAACATCCCCCACCCCTTGCTAGCCCTATCAAATATTTTATTTTTCTTGGGTGTCTCTACATATAGTGGCTCTATACATTTGACAATTTTTAGCTTTCATTCCTTTCCGGTTTTCAAGAAATACCATAAAAATCGGAATTTTTTCGGAATCGGAATTTAATTGTTTGAAAAATGCCTGTCCCCCCATCTCCCTCCTCAAAAATTTTACATTTACTAGACTCCACTGGTAATTCTATATACTAAAACCAAATTTTATCTTGCTGTCATAATTGAGTCTAATGATATTGTTATCCAATGTTTTGAACGCATTGTTATATGTTTGCGCTGATGTATTCGATTTGAGTAAAATAACCCGTGCAACTCTAGCAACCCAGAGGTCGGGGGTTCGAATTCTAATCATAGCAAGGTACTACGCTTTTCCTTACCCAGTTTCCTTACATATCAACAATATTCTTTCTCAAAAAAAGAACATTCTCAATTAGCCTATGGAGAGCAGTATGGGTCTTTTCCCCCTATGGTTGGATGATAGGCTAACAATCTATCTATGGAAAAAAATCTGCCGACGGTCTGGACGAAACTTTATTATTTTTCGGGTCAAAGTTCGGGAAGCGGTTAAAATGGGGTGGAATGCCTACGCCATTCTATTATACATATAATACATGAGTTACGCAATTGGGTAATACTCCGGGACGCGGTCCAAGTCGAAGTATAACATCAGTTGTTTCGACATGGGGAGTTTCTTGAAAAGTTAATTTTGTCCTAAGAATAGATGTATAAATATGTAAAATGTAGATTATTTGCCGATTAAACATATAAAAGGGCCGTGTAGACGACATGAATTTCAGTATATTATTTAAGCTAAAAACCCACAGAAGTAAGAAACAAATTGCTACCGCATCAGACTTAAGAGATGTGACGAATTGAGATATGGCGACATAAGAGATATAACGAATTACATCCCCTTGGGGGTTGAATGTCGAAAAATCGTGAAATTCGGTATTAGGCCATTCATGAAATACCCGTAGAAGTAAGAACAGATTGTATATCTCAATAACTAAGGGATGGTAAGAATTGTGAAACACAACCCCTTTTCAGGTATTGGGGGTTGAACATAAAAAAGTCGTAAAATGGGTTTGTAGGTGATTGTATAAAAAGTCTATAGAAGTAAAAATCAATCTGATATCTCATCAAACCTAGGGTATATGTCGAAAACTGTGATAAGCATGCAACCCCCTTACACCCTGTAGGGAGAAATATTGATAACTTCAACAAATTAACTTTTTTGCGATTATATAGGAAGTTATAGTATAGTTTCGGTAGACTCCTCTTGTGATCCCATATACAGAAACTAGATTTTATCTTCCTGGTGGAATTGTTTCGGAAGATATTGTAATCCAAAGTTTTTCACCCCCCACACCCAGACCCCACCATCCCTCTTAAAAATTTTAGCCCTTGTCTAATCTTGAAGTATCCCTAAGGACAACAACAAAGTTTCAATCTTCTGACATCAATTGTTCAGGAGATATCGATTTTAGAATGTTTCAATCCCGTCTTTCATGCGTTAAAGACTCATTGTTTTCCCCCCCACTTCCACACCCCTTAACCAATATCGACCATTTTTTTACAATTGAGTCCATTATTATAGTACTATATAAGTTCCAAGTTTCAGTCTCCTAGCTTAAGTGGTTCCTGAGATCTAGAAACCAAATTTTTTTGTCTAAAACGCTCTCCTCTCCTCTCCCCTTATACCCAATCTACCCACCATAAAAATTTCAATTTAATATCTCAACGGGTTTGGGAGCTACGCGCCTTCAAACGATTTTGCGTACGGCGGACGGCGGACGTAGTACAATACTTTATTATTAAAAAATAATAAAGTAAAATCAATTTGATAGCGTATCAGATCTAAGAAATATGTAGGAATTTGTGGAAATGTATGCAACCCCTTTACACGACTTTTGGGGGTTGGATATCAGAAAATCTTAGAATTGGTTTCTGAGCTATTATATAAAAACCCTGCTTAAACTAACGCAATTTCATATCTCATCAAACCTAAGAGGTATGGCGAAAATTGTGAAAAAGTATTGTTACATGTATACCTGGCAACCGCGCAACTCGATCGGTTTTGCATGAGAGAAACAGCAACCACTGAATATCTAGCTACAAAACACCTGCTACTTTGGATACGTTGTGGCAAAATTCGTTAATGCTTCTCTTTTAACGAATGTTCCCACATGCACGAGAACAGCGTGGAAGAGTTTGCAAAGTTCTCGGAAACTCTCAAGCCCACTAGAACAGTCCGCGCACCACCAAACATTCAAAAATGCTCTCGATTACATTCTAGTACTATACATATAAGCAGACAGAGCTTGCAGTGAGACACATTAATTGTTATTACGTGGAAGCGACAGCCAGCAACTGTACAAGAAAGTATTAGTGAAAAGCGATTTCGGATTTAAAAGCAACGATAGAGCGTGGTCGAATTATATAAAACCCCTTTAACCCCCTTCAACCTTACACCCACCTGGGGGTTGAATATCCAAAATGTATTCAATCTCTTACACTCTTAAGTCATGACAACGCTTTCTAGGCATTTATGTGAAGAATTTGTAGAATACAAATTAAATCAATATTTAAACATACTGCAGTCACGATCGGCTGCAAGCCAATCGTATAATACTCTAGATGAATACTGAACTCCGATTTATATTGTAGTTGGAGATAAAGTAGAACTACGTGTGTGCATTTTGTATGTCCTTCATTAAGGACTGCCATTAGATTGCTTCTCAAAACTAAAAGACAATATTCAGTGTTTAATTTCATATCTTGAACTGGGTAAGTCATCGAAAAAAAATTTCCATTTTGAAGGACTTTCACATGAGAGGTGCAGGAAGGACCTTTTCCTTGGAATCATTTAAAAATGAACATGTACAAAATTTCAAATTCGTAGCTTGAAACGTTCAAAAGTTATCGAAAAATATTGTTGTACACGTGTCTTAAGGACAATTTGTATGGCAGCTACCAGAAGGAGTAAAAGGATTTCGCTGATTAGTAAACTCGAACTTCGTTTTTACTCGAAACTAATTTGTACAAAATTTCCAATTCATAGCTAAAAGATTACTTGAGTTATAGTAAGTTCCGTAAATTAAGTGAAGACGTTTTGACAGGATATTTGTATGGCAGCTACACGAAGGACTAATAGGATTTTCTTCATAATCATACATTTAGCTCCAACTATTGGAAAAATAACACATACAAAATTTCAAAGACGTAGCTTAAACCCTTCTAAAGTTATCGGCCAATATTCTTGAACACCTGTTTTAAGGACATTTTGTATGGGAGCTACCAGAAGGAGTAAAAGGATTTCACTTACTAGTAAACTTGACCTTTGTTTTTACTCAAAACTAATTTGTGCAAAATTCCGAATTTGTAGCTAAAAGATTACTTGAGTTATAGTGAGTTTCGTAAAGTAAGTGAATACATTTTGACAGGATATTTGTATGGCAGCTACACGAAGGACTAACAGGATTTTCTTCATAATCATATATTTAGTTCCACCTATTGAAAAAGTAACACATACAAAATTTCAAAAACGTAGCTTAAACCCTTCTGAAGTTATCGACCAATATTCTTGAAGACGTGTTTTAAGGACATTTATACAAAATCTGCCAATGGTCTGGGCGAAACTTTATTATTTTTCGGGTCAAGGTTCGGGAGCGGTCAAAGTCGGAGTATATCATCAGTTGTTTTGAAATTATAAAGTTTCTGGGAAAGTTAGTTTTGTTCTTAAAAAAAAATATTTAAAATTGAGATTTTTAGAAGATTAAACATTGGAAAAGCCCGTGTAGACTATTCGAATTTCGATAGACTTTGAAAAATTTGTGAAAACGTAAGCAAACCCTTCAGTTCTTAAAATTCGAAAAATCGGGAAATTTGTCTTTAGGTCATTACATCAAATGCCGTATATCTCATCAGAACTAAGGGATCGCAAAAATTTTGAAAACATATGCAAACCCTTGGGATTGAATATCGAAAAATTGAGAAATGGGTTTGTAGGCGATTATATGTATAAAAAGTCTATGAAAGTGAAAAGCGATCTAATATCTCATCAAACCTACCAAATATGTCGAAGCTTTGAAAAGCATGCAACCTTTACACCATTACAAGCCTTAGGATTGCATATCTAAGAATACTGAAATTGACTTTTTGGCGCTTACATAGGAAACCTTAAGAAATAAAAATGAATTCGATATATCATCAGATATGCAACCCCCGTACACTCAGTTGGAGGTTAAATATCCGAAAATCCTGAAAGGAGGTTATAGATAAATATGAAGACAACACGAGAAAGTAAAAACCAATTCAATTTCTTATCACTTCTAAAAGGTATGACAGAATTCGGGAAAACTTGTTCAACCCTTTTATACCCTCTTAGGGGCTGAAAAGGAAAAAACTTAAAAACAAGTTTTAGGCGATTATTACGCAAGCCCTTGAAGGTGAAAAGATATTCGATATATGATCAGACCAGAGGGATATGGCAGAATTTGTGAAAAAGTGTACAACCCTCTTTCCACCCCCGTAGGGGTCGAATTGCAAAAAAATTCTGAAAATACTTTCTAGGTATTTATATGAAGAAGCCGTAGAATAAAAATTAATTCAATGTTTGGGAAGACCTAATAGATATTACGAAAACCGTGAAAATATATGCACTCCATTTTCACTGATCATTTTTTTTGCCCCCTTCCCAACACCAATAGAAATTTGAAATTGTTTTCTATCTAAATTACTTTTCTAGTTGGTTTACAGATACATACCGAGTTTCAACTTTGTAGCATAAGCCGTTCTATAGATAGGAAAAACATCCCCCACCCCCGTACCATACTACCACTATAAAAAATTATATTTTTCCAAGATGCTACTACTATAGCTCTATCCAAATACCAAATTTCAGCTTTATATCATTATAGGTTCTCGAGATATAAAAAGCGTAACTTTTTCAATTTCACCCTCACCCTCAAAATTTTTTTTTCTGCTAGGAGTCTATTAGGCCTACTTTTGGTAAAAATTTCAAGCATTTATCTTACACGGTTCTTTAGATATGTGACGTGATTTTTTTGAAAAAGTCGTATCCCCTCCACTTTCATGTTCCAACACCCCCTTAAAAAATTTTACTGTCAACAAACTTTGTTTTTCAATTTTATTATAGCAACCAAATTTTATTTATCTAGTGCAATTGGTTCGTGAGATATCGTAATCTAAACTTTTTTACCCCCCACCCCCGTACGTCACTGCACCAACTCAAAAATTTCTTCCGATTATTCTCCTAGTATATCTACAGATATTTATTAAGTTTAAATTTTTTGACGTTATCCGTTTAGGAGATTTGGGTTTTAGAATGTGTCGAACTCGGCTTTTTTGCGTTTCGGACGCATTATTTTTCCCTCCACTCCCACACCCCTTCACCCATATCGTCAATTTTGGCAAATGGGTCCACTACCGAAGCTCTATACAAATTCCAAATTTCAGCCTCCTAGCATAAGCCGTTACTGAGATCTAGAAACCAACATTTTCCGTCCAAAACGCTTCCCCCACCTCTCCTCTTACACCCGCACCCCTCAGAATTTGGTCACTTTAGGAGGCCTACGCGCTCTACCCACGAAAAAAAATTCAACTAAATAGCTCATAGGGTTTGGGTGCTACGAGCCTTCAAACCATTTTGCGTGCACCGGTAGACGTACGGCGGACAGACGGACTGAAATTTTTTTTTTTGCCTTTTTCGTGTCTACGAGTACTAGGCGGAGATGGCGCCTCCTTGTCGCCATGGTTTTCACCAGTAGTCAATTTATACCCGTAAAAAATAATGTTACCACTAAAAAAAATGTTTTTTTAGTTAGTATAGTATAGTTAATAAGATATGTGAACTCAACAATTTAATTTTTTTTTCACCATATAACCTTTATAATAATTTTTCAGCGCGCGCAGGAGTATATGAGCCCTGCTGGGATAACTTGGAAGGCTATTTGGAACGTTATTGTTTAGGTTATCAGTCGCCAACACCGCATTCCAGCATTAAAAGCGTTCCGCACTTTTACTCAAAAATAATAAAGTTGCGCCAACTGTTTTCTTCATACCACTCACGAGGAGTATGGAGACTATGCTTAGGCTCCATCAGAAACATGTGATAACCTCAGGAATAATTTATAACACCACTAAGATTACAGTTTTTCAATCCACCTTCATTATCCTTCAGAATCGACGTTTAGTTTGAATCGACATTACAAACTTAGTGTTGACTTATGTTTACCATTGCGTCTTTTCTTCAAACTTCAACAAAATTCTGAGAAACATATGTTCTATCTATGCAAGCGTAAACATCAACAAGTTAAAACTTTTCCAATTTTAAAGTCAACTCCCACGAAAGAAGGGTTGAAAAAGTTTAAATCCCTTCGGTGATTTACATAATCCAACTATACCTACCCTAACACCTTAGTTCGTTCCTATGTGTGATTCGCGCAAAACCAAAGACATTGCTCCCTTTTTTTTATTTCCTGAAAATTTTCAACTGTAGAATAATTCGCGGGTATCCTGGGAGCGTGTGCTGAATTTCTTCCGTAAACTTCGTCCTCTTTAAATTTGATAACGTTGAAAATTCTTTCAAGTTGGCGGCTGGATTAAGAGAATGTCTACAAAGGCAATTTCTGCGTCATCGCGTCCTCATTTTGATTTTCTGAGCTTCTTGTTTTCCGATGAGTGGAAAGTTTTCTTCTGGATAGAATTTCATCCTCTTCGTCTTATTTGAAGGAGAATTTTTTCGGACTGTTCTTAGATTTTTTTCTAATATCAATGAAGGATGGGAAGATTGAAGGTACGTGGAGGGTACAATTTAATTTGGATTGTAACATCGAATCTAAAGGGCATTCTTTGTATTTCACCTTTTGTTTATTTTTATAAAAAAATATTTTGAGCAGCATTTCTTTGATTTTGAGTTAGGTGGTGTTTTATGATTAAGCGAAATTTAGGGGTAGAAAACTTATAAACTTAGCTTCAAGGACCTTCATGTAAATTTTCTCGCTTGTACTGGCTGACTAAAAATTTTGTTGCAAAAGCAAAGCAAAGCATAGCAAAGAAAGGTATATTGCGAAGTAAGAACTAACTGAAAAAGTTCCTCGGGGTGTTTCCCTTTAGCCAAAATTTCCACACGTAACATAATTCACACACGGTAAACACGAAGTATATTTTTCACGCAACATACAAACGGGTCTATTTCCATGGCCATGCATTGTATCATGTGGGCAATACTGTTAAACCCGACCCACACGCGACTACTAAATCCCTTAATCTTTCATAAGAACTTGACCTCCATTTAAGTATATCGGATTGGAAAGGTCGCATAGCCTTATCTTCCGTACGTAAGAGCCTGATCCTCTTGTCCACCCACATCGCCACCACCCGATGTCTCGATAATACATAAAAAAATAAAAATAATAATAATGATTAAATGAGATTCGAGTAAGATGTCCTGCTGCTGCTGCAATAGCCTTGCGCCTTGTTAAATGAAAATAATGATTGCTACCGAAGAGCCGGGGGAGCAATAAGGTCGAAACAAGTATGTCCTGATGGAAAACGGATGGCATACTGCCTGGCAAAATGAATTTATCTTGATTTATGCTATTAATGGAGAAAATACCTGGCGAGCCATTCTCCGCTCGACCTATCTAGGTGGAACTAAGGACGTACTGGAATCAAGTCTATGGAGCGCAGCGTGAGATAAATTCAGAAATAATAAGGGAAAATTTATCAGTCCACGCAAACCACCGGAGAGGCGATAAGGTGATATGATTGCCTTTATATTTGACGTAAAGTGTTCGGTGATTAGAGCTAGATCCTACCGTCCGTACTACCGGGATATAAGTGGATGATAACGACAGGTTTAAGGGTTGCGAGATAGCGTGAGGTTGTCTATTGGTCTTATTAAGAAGACAAGGGGTAGGGGTTATGAAATGAATGCCTCTTAAGATATTGAGGTTGTACTGTTTAACATTCGATTAGATTTCATCGGAGACTGAGCAATTCTTCCAAGGACTGCGACCAGAGGTGTAGATTCACGTCAAATTTTTTATAAAATACGTAAAATAATGGCTTTTTATAAAATACATAAAATTAAACATTTTTGCATATTATATTCCTTCAGAACACAACATGAAACGTAGAAAGTGTGTTTCCCAAACATCGAAAAACAATTATTTTCATACGCTCTGAAGAAAATTTGCCAACAGTCCGGGCGAACCTTTATTATTTTTCGGGAAGCAGTTGAAATGAGGTCGCGCTAGAATGCTTACGCCCCTGGTACATAAAACACATCAATTACGTAACTGGGTCATACTCTGGGATTGCGTCAGTTGAATCCATTACATCCACTGGCAGGAGGAGGGGAGGGGGTTGAATTTCAAAAAATTATAGGTTTTTAGGCGATTACATAAAACAATTTGATATCTCATCAGATACCAGAGATTTGGAAAAATTTGTGAAAACGTAAGCAATCCCTTCACACCTCCTTAGTGGTTAAATTTCCAAAAATTACGTGAAATGCCCGTAAAAGTTGTAACCAAATGTATGTAGGTTTAGTTAAAGAAGATTGGTACGCGTGGCTGCCCTTGAGAACACGGACACACTTAGACCTAAGAAGGTCCGCTGTGTTACCACAGGATCATCGAATCCGGTTCTACTCGTCGAACCATTTAGAGCTTGCAATGAAGCGTTAGATTCTCGCGACCTCCATTGCGACAAGGTCACTAAGACAGTTGAAGAAGTACGCTCCAAGATGAGCTTTCCTTGTAGCGGATAGAGCTGGACAGGTACAGAGAAGGTGAAGGACTGTCTCCTCCTCCTCCTCATCCAGGCAGCTTCTACAGAAGTCGTTTGAGAAGAGGCCGAGTCTTTTATTATGTCGACCTATAAGACAGTGTCCGGTCAGAACACCAACTGTGGTGCTGCTTTAGAGCGTTTTAGATCCAGCTCCGGCCAGATCTGTCTCGCAGTGACATGTAATACCGTCTGCCCATCTTGAGTTGGTTTTCTCAATTGAGTCCAATGCCAGTAGTAGTTTACATGTAGAGAGCGGCACATCCAGATTCCGATGTTCCGGCATAATCTGAAGGGTGGTACAGCGCCGAGCGAGTTCTTCAGCCATGCACTTTCCTCGAATTTCCCTGTGTCCTGGTACCCAGCACAGAAGAATATTGAACTGTTCAGCTATCTCTTTAAGAGATGATCAACATTCGGGGGCGACCTTTGATGCTGTCGAGGACGATTACGAGGATTTTATTGCCGCTTGGTTGTCTGTGAAAATTCTAATATCCCTAGTAGATATTACATTACACCTCAGCCAGGACAAGGCCTCCTTGATCGCCAATAGCTCCACCTACAGCGGTTCGGAAGGCGGAAGGAGCTGCTAATGTTAAGCAAGTCAGAGAAAACACCTCCACCTACCCCGCCTTCATTTTTGGAGCCGTCCGTATATATTTGGACGGACTTTTCCATCCGTACCGAATCCCTTTCCCATTCTAGACGTGATGGGATGGTTGTTAGGAAATTTTTGTCAAAATCATAGCTGGGAGGAGTGTAGTCGGTGTTTTCAGGAATATTATTGAAGTGATTCAAGATTGTTGAGTGACCTGCATATATGCCAGTCCACTGTGTAGTCGAATGGCTGCACTGGCTGCCATTTGCTTACCAAAAATGTCTAGGTGTGGCAGATTGAATAGCATGTCTAGTGCTGCAGAGGGAGTTGTTCTCAGGGCTCCAAATAAAATACAGCGTCAATACGTTTTAGTCGCTTCTTTTTGTTCTTTTTGTTCTTTCTTTACTTCCTCTTCCAAAACGAGTTACCCATTGAACAACCGCGTTTTCCATTTTCGCCTCACGCCATCATCCAGCAGCTGTTCTCTTCAGTCCCGTAGCGTCCCAGCAGGTAAAGTTTCGTATACTATACGAAAGAGAATACCGTTGAAAGACCGGATAAAGACCGTAGAATTCTAGGGTACGATGTCCGCGGCCGCTGTGTAAGTCTATAAAAGAAATAAGAGATAAGAAAATAAAAAAACATGAATGCAGCTCGTCAAGCCTTGGGATATCCTAAAACTTTCTAAAAAAAAATGCATACGATAAAATCCGTACAAATACGATTGACGATGAAATTCGTATCGCCATGGAAAGTCGGAACACGGAATGCGTCGCAACAGAGCCTCCTATATATGAATGCCGTCGGGTAGAATCTCGCACTCACACATGCATAGGCCAAGAGTGACCGACTGTTTCACTGCTATACCAGGCACTGTGTTCTAAATAGGGTAATGTTCAGTACGATAAAGTTAATATTAAATGAATTATGTTGTCGGTGTCAAGTAATAAGTGCAGATAATGTTAATACATATCTTAAAACAGTTTTTGGATACCTTTCAGTATTCCGATACAGATTTTCACTCGAAGACTGTGGAAGATGGCACCAAGAAACCTTTTGCGGCATGCCACAAAAAAAATTTTAATGAATTAATATATTGTTATGAATTTAGTAGGTGGTTCTGGCTACTAAAGCCTTTGGTTATGGAAGAGAAATAGTTACCCAATTGCCTTTGAAAGAAGGAAACTATAGAATCTAGTAGTCTCCATTTCTTGGGACTACATTAATTCTAACTATTGACTAAGGTTGTTCCATCCGGAGCCTGGATTAATGCACATTTCTGTAGAAATGCCCAATTACTCCACCCAAAGCTGGTCTCCACTAAGTTTTAAGGTTTATTCCAAAATACTTAAATATATATGTATATGAAAGAAAGTAATAGTCGAAAGTTCTAATATACTACCGAAAAATCCAGTAGTTTTCAGCACTTGTTCAGAAATGAAAAATCAGAATACGTCGTAAATTATAGCTTACTTAACTTATGTAACTTGCCAAAAGTCATCACTGGATTGAGGAAAGGAAAAACAAACTTGTGCGTGGAATAATACAAAGGAAAAACCTATATTAAATTTTTTTTTATTACTTTCAAATAAATTATTTATTAGTTTATCAATAAGTTTATTATTATAATAACGAAAATACTGCTTTTAATTTAAATAACCATATATTAAATCAAATGAACAGAAAATAAAACAAGAAAAATAATGTTAAGCATTAAAAATATCACATATAATTCAATAGTAACCACTTGTGCCGTAATAACTTGACCGACATCCCGGAACGCAATACTTCCTCGGCATGATGATCTTTGAAATGAGAACACATTAAACTATTATACGTTGGTAGTTTTGGATAGTTGAATAACTCATATTTACGTATCCTAAAGATAATAAAAAATCGTTTCCAGTTCGTGTGTGCCTTATAATGATCTACAGGGTGTCCTGTTTGAGACAAACAATGTTTCATTTTATCTTATTTGAACCATGCGTTACGCAAAATATTTTCGTAAGTTTTCTCTAAATCAATTGCGAATTCGCAAGAGTTTTAAAGCGAAAATGAAGTACAGACTTGAAATATTTACATTATCAACCATTTTCAGTTGTAACTTATCAATAAATTAAAATAATTGCACAAAACCTACCCACAATATTGAACGCGCACTTTTCAGCTACCACACGAAAACCGAAACTGTCAAATATCGAATGGTCACCCACGCACACTATCTTACAACCTACCTGACGGCTTTCATATATAGGAGGCTCTGGTCGCAATCAAAATTTTATTTGCATGTGTGTGGCTACGTAGGTGATATCCCTTTCTTACATACTGTGATAGGTGTGTGTAGAAAATCTATTGAATTTTCCTAACATTTATACAGAGTCTTTCGTAATAGCTGAGTATATGCCATCTCTATTGTACATACGGACTTATATGTCCGTTGAAAATATGTAGAAATTTTACGACCATTCGATGGTCATGGTTGGTTGGTGGGGAACCTAACTTCCATTTCTACAGAGACGGATTTGTTCGCTGTCCCTTTATTGCACATGGAGCTCAATGGCTGTAGAAAATGTGTAAAATTTCGATTAGTTTTCTACAGCTACAATCTGCCTGTTGGGTTGGCGAATGTTCAGGGATAGCAAATCCTTGAACGTAGCTTACTACAGTTCAGGGCTAGTAAACCTTTGAATCCACATGTATATCTCATCGGAACAAAGGAATGGCAAAAGTTATGTTGACATATCCAACGCCCTTACACCACTTGAGGATTTAATATCGTGAAATTAATTTGTAGGCGATTTTATAAAAAGTCGGTAGAATTAAGGAGAAATCTGATATCTCATCAAAACTGAGAAATATGTCGAAAACTGAGAAAAGTATGCAAACCTTTACTCCCACTAGGGTTGAATATTTAAATATACTGAAATTAACTTTTTGGCAACTATATAGAAAGCCTTAGGAAGTAAAAATCGATTCGATATCACATCAGATCTATAAAATGTGTTGGAATTTATGAAAAGGTATGGAACTCCTACACACAACCTTGGGGTTGGATATCAGAAAATCCTGGTTTGTAGGGTTCTCTTAATAATAAAAACTTTGCAGAAGTTAAAGCCAATTTGATATCTCATCAAACCTAAGAAATATGACCAAAATTATGAAAACGCATGCAACCCCCTTACACCCACTTGGTGGTTGAATATTCAGAAATCCTGGAAGAGGTTTCTGAATAAATATGAAGAAAGGCCGGGGAAATAAAAATCAATTCAATTTCTTATCACTCCTAAGAGATATGACGGAACTCATAAAAACATGTTCAACCCATACCCTCTTAGGGGCTGAAAAGGGAAAAAATTTTAAAACGGGTTTTAGGCGAGTAAAAATCTAACTCGTATGTGGTGTGGTGTTGTGGTGTTAAATAAATTTTAATTTTTCTCGTTAAACTAATTCGCAACTGTCAATAAAAGTAAAGATTTGGACGACTTCGATGTGGATAAAAAAATTCGATCGAAGTTGTCGACGAAATGTATCACAGCCTTATACTATGTTCCGACTACGAGCTTAACGCATTTAAATCGAGTTAAGCGCGTTGAAAACACTTCCCGAACGCGTTTACGAAAACACGTAGCTACAACGCGTTTAACCAAAAACATGTACTGCGACCCTCGCGGAAATCGAAGTAAACTTTAAAAGAAACTACTTAATGCTGCAGGAACTGAATTTTGTGCTTGTGCAACGAATGCATTAGCTAATTAATTCACTTTTTATTACACTTTTGTTTCAAATAATTTAGAAAATAAATAATTAAATTTGCTAATGAAACACAGCTGAATATCTGTTGGTCAAAACAAATCACGTCAAGGTGTCATGTATCAAAATAAAACGAGTTGTCTAGTCTAAACACTACTTTTTTAACACGTTCATTTTGCCTTCTTAAACGCGTTTAAAACGCATAGTCTGTACAGGGTATTATCGGTCGAATTTCAAAAAATTCTGAAAACACTTTCCAGGTATTTCTGTAGAGAATCCAAGCAATGAACATTAATTTAATATTTTAGATGACCTAAGATATATGAAGAAATTCGTGAAAATGTATGCATTCCGTTTACACTGATAATTCTGTTGTCCTCCTTCCGTACGCCAACGGATAGTTGATATTTTTTTATCTAAATTACTTTTCTGGTAGATCAACATATATACAATAAGTTTCAACTTTTTAACAGAAGCTGTATGTTGTGCATTCAAAAGTCCTGAAATTTTGAGTTCCAATATTTGGTCGAATTTGTAAAGCTATGTACTTTAATGGACAAAATTGTCTTGCTACTTCGGATAGCTGCCACACAAAAGTCCTTAAACAATATTGGCCGATAACTATAACATGCTTGAAGATCATCATCATCAATGGCGCGACAGCCCAAATCGGGCCAGGGCCTGCAGGATACATTGTCTGAAGTCATCTCGGTTCAGCGCCTGCGTCCTCCAATTTGTGCATCTAAGAAGCGATCTGCAATCTGCGTCAATTGAGTCCTCGTATCTTTTCCGCGGTTTTCCCACCGGTCGTTTGCCATGAGCTCTGCCTTTCAGTGTACGTTTGGGAATTCTTCCGTCGTCCCTTCGCTCCACATGGCCTGCCCATTGTAGCTTACGAAATTTTATAAGAGTCGATGCGGATGGGTCGTCGTAGATGTTATACAACTCGTTGTTGTACCGGATACGCCATTCAGTGCCTTCTCTTACTGGTCCCAAAATTCTTCGAAGACTTCGTCGTTCAAAAGCGTCTATTGATTTTTCAGACGCTTGGGTGAGAGTCCACGTTTCGCTTGCATATAGTAGCACAGGTCTTATTATGGTCTTATATATGCGAAGTTTGCTCAGCCTGTGCACTTTTTTTGATTTTAAGATCGGGAGGACCGTGAAATACGCCTTATTTGCTAGTGTGATCCGTTGTTTTACTTCGTCCCGTTCGTTGCCGTCTATTACAAGGTGTGATCCCAAGTATGAGAAATGATCCACATTCTCCAGGTTGTAGTCCCCCACGGTCATATTTTGTCTAGTTGGCACGTTTCTTCTTGTTTGGGTCATGAACTTGGTCTTATTGTCATTGACCCTTAACCCGACATCCTTTGCCGCTGAGTCTAGACATTGGAAGACTTCTTTCGCGTCTGGAACAGACCTGGCCATGATGTTTATGTCATCCGCGTACACCACTAGTTGAGTGGACTTGATTAGTAGGGTACTTCTGGTATCAACGGGTACCTTTCTGATGACATATTCTAGGGCGAGATTAAAGAGCATGGGAGCGAGTCCATCTCCCTGCTTCAGGCCGGATTCTGTTCGGAAGCTTTGGGTAAGCTCGTTTTGTATCCTTACTTGAGATTCAGTGTCAGTCATGGTCATTTTTGTTAATCGGACGAGTTTTGATGGGATTCCGAAGTCAGGCATTATTTCATATAGCACATTACGATCTATACTATCGTATGCCTGTTGGAAGTCCACGAAGATCTGGTGCACGTCGATGTTATACTCCCAGCATTTTTCTAGCACTTGTTTGACTGAGAATATCTGGTCAATAGTCGATAGTCCGGTTCTGAAACCACCTTGGTATTTGCCGATAATGCTTTCTGTATAAGGCTTTAATCGATTCTGAATTACTTTCGCCAGTATTTTGTAAGACGTAGACAACAATGATATGCCTCTGTAATTTTCACATCGCAGTTTATCTCTTTTCTTATAGATTGGACATATAATGCTCTGGCGCCAGTCGTCGGGTATTTTTTCTTCAATCCAAATTTTTCCATGATTTCGTGTAGGAGATTGGCGAGGTATGGACCACCTCCCTTTAGAAGCTCCACTGGTATTCATCAACTCCAGGTGATTTATGTATTTTTTGGTCACGCAGGGCTGCTTCCACTTCTCCGACAGTGGGTACCGTAGTTGATGCCTGCTCATCAGATGGTGCACTTGGTGTAATAATTGGGTCGGCGGCCGTTACTCTGTTCGGGTTTAGCAGCTTTTTAAAGTACTCAACCCATCTTTGTTTAATTTGTTCTGCGTCACTAAGGATACGTCCTTCCTTGTCTTTACAGAGGTTTGTTCGTGGCTTATAGCCTTGTCTTATTTGTTTGACGGCAGTATATGCGGATCGTAGATTATTTGAGTTCATGTCGGTATTTAGTCTTATAATTATGTCATAATTGTGTTTACGATAATGCTTGAAGATACAGCTTTGAAATTTTGTATACTTTGATGTTCCAATAGCTAAAGTGAAAGCTATGAATATGAAGAAAATACTATGTGTCCTTCCTGTGGCAGCCAGACAAAAATTTCGTTAAAATGAAAACCTACTACAACTTGAGAATTACTTAAGCTAGGAATTCGAAATTGTACAGGATTTAGTTCTGAGGTAAATATGAGATCGATTCCTTGACTCCTTTGGGGACTTTCCGTACAGAAGTTCTTAACACACGTGTCCACCAGTATTGGCCATTACTTGAAAATTAGAAATTACCCGATGTAGGAATAAATATACTGAAAATTAACTGAGTCCTTCATGAAAAAGTTTTTATGGCAGCAATATTGCCTTTTTCTTTCAAACAGGATTCATTAAAAAAGGGGTAACTACATGGGCACTCCATATTTTGCTTTATCTCCAACTACAATAAAAATAAAAATACAGTATTTCATCTAAGTATCAGCCAATCGTGATTGCAGTATGATTTTAATTCATACATTGGCAAACGCGATTATTTCAAATAGTAGAAAATATTTTTTATTTATATAGCAATATTCATTAACTGAAGAACGCTACCTAAATCAATCGGGTTGCATACCCCAATGAAAATACCGTGCATAAAAACGCTTAACGTAAATAACTTAATTTAGGTACACCTACCTTTAGAAATTTAAAATTTAAGGTTGAAATACCTTAAGATCAATTTGGTTTAAAAGTCAAACAAAAGTAAAGTTATGACCGAAGTTTCCGGTTCAATTTCAAAAGTTTTTGCGTACGAATTTTCTAGGGAAAATTGAACGTTTGAAAACCTACGGAAATTATATCCTATATCCTTTTGTGTTTAGACTATCAAGGTTCAACAACTTTTTAGCCCCAGTTCTTATTCCAAAAAGAATTTTATCGAAGGAACCACAAATTGAAGAAAATTCACACAATCGGTAAATAAAATATTTTTAGAAAAATACGTCTCAAGTTTCATTTAATTTAAAATTTAAAAAGAAATAATGGAAAATAGATAGAAGTATATTTGTGTATTGTTATGCGTTTGGGACATTTTTTTCTAAATTATTCGTTATTAGAATTCACTACAAAGAGAAAGGAGAGTGAGTATTACATTTGTGAGGCATTGAATTATCTTTATAAAGAGTAGTCCAATTTGGGATGGTAAAACGTTGCGGTGTGACCTTTGTACGTTTCATGAAAAAGGGTTCCATTTTCACATCCGCTGAGATACAGGGCTATCAAACTCTTGTGGATGATCTTATTTTTTTTAGCTATATAAAGGCGAAAGGAATAAACGTTGAATTTGTAAGTTATCTTATTTTTTATTATCAACTTTTTTTAATTCGAAGGATTTTTAGCTAAATTGGCTAGCTGTATCAGTTCGCAATATTTTTGAGTAACTCGAACTATGGTAAATCGAAAAAATCTGTATGCAGAGGATCTCGCCTCTAATGGTCATGAACAAGATCTTAGTAAAACTGGAGAGGGAAGGGGTTAAGGTGGTAGCGTATGCGGATGACGTGGTTATTCTGGTATCAGGGATGCTTCCTTCAGTGATCAGTGAAATCATGGAAGGCGCGCTGGGTAAGGTAAAGACGTGTGCTGCAAGCTACGGCCTGGATGTAAATCCGGATAAAACTGAACTGATGCTCTTCAACACTAAAACCAAAATACTGGACTTTAACCTCCCCCGCCTTAACGGCCATCAACTTAGGGATGTTGAAAAAATATCGATATATCGAAATTGCTATATTTTTTAAACGATATATAGATAATATCGGCCGATATTTTTTATAGCGATATATCGATATTAAAATCCGACTATCGGACCCGATATTTTTTGTTAAGTATAGCACATTTTAGAACTTGAATGGAATTTTTCATTTCTGCTTATTTTTGTGTATATGTACCTACTCATGCTTTCGCCGCAAATTTAGCTATTTATAGTTGATATTTTACGTGGCAATTTAATAAGTTACTTATGCTGACCCGTAACCCAGTGGGAGCTCTGACTGGAGATTGTCACATGATGAAGCATCTCCATAGGATTAGTCTCTCTGAGAGCAAAATATGCAAAATTTGCGATGATGAAGACGAAACACCAGAGAACATTCTCTGTAAATGTGAGGGACTTGCTCATAAAAGACTTCACTTCGGTTAGGGTTTCATGAAACCATCGGAATTCCTGGCTATTCCTCTTCCAAAAACACTATGTTTCATTGAAAGCGCAGGGATTGAAGAGGAACCATAGATAATCCAGAGGCGCTATAGGCCCAATTGAGGCTTCAATGACAGAGGTTACCAAACCAACCCCTACACGAAAATTCAATATAATAATGTAAATGAGGGATGTCAGAAAGGTTGAAACCAGAAAACTGTTTTATGATCACGCAAAGTTCATTTCTGTCGAAACAAAAAGATGCAAGATGCGTGGTTTCTGTAGGTGAGGCCAACCAGGCAACTATCCTGCGCACAGGGATCTTTCCGCTCAGTTACTTCTACTTTTTACATTTAAAATTTGTTCTATGTTTAGTCGTAAATTTAATGAATCTAGCGCTGTAATTAATAACAATCGCACAAATGAGAACGTCATCTATGAGCGAAATTCGTTCCTGGAAAAAAATAACGAAAAAAAATAACCCCAAAGGAAAAATTTCGCGCCAAAATCGAGATTGGAAAGCCATTTTTTTTCTGGCTGTGAGAGAAACGATGGAAAAAAGAGAGGAGAAGGTTTGTGATCCTGATGGAGGACGGTTGGAGACCATCGGTAGTGTAATATCGGGGCAAACGATAATAAAACAATTTAAATAACGTTTTCTTTCTGGTTGACAATAGTGAGAAATAAATGCTAAAATTATACCAAAACAAGCATAAGTGACCACTACCAAGTTCGCGAAAACATTAAAAGTGGAGAAAGTTATAATATATTAATACACGAATGAACAGTGAAATTTATATATATATAAAAAAGAACGAAAGAAACCCCAAATTTTCTTTATACTGATCCCCAGAAGTGCGTCTCCGTATAGTTATCACATTTAACATTAAAAGAACAAACCAAACCCAGTTAAACAATTATCAAAAGTATTTTCTTCGAACGCCGACAGCCGAAAGGACGTATGGGCCCCAACAGGTACCTTAGGTTAAGTTTAACACTAATAATAGAATATAAAATATAATGAAAAAAAAACTCCATATCTTAATTTAATTTTTTTAATATAATTAAAAATTTTATTTAAATAGTAAATTTTGTTTTTTTGAAACCGTGTACGTGGAAGGATTTCTTTTTTTCCGTTTGTGTTAAAATTTCAGGGCAGAATGGTGATGTAAGTATTCTTGTGTTTTTTCATAATTATTTATTAGTGTTAGAAAAGGGAAACAAATTTTGGTTATTGGTCACACATAGGAAAGATGAAGGGAGAGTAGGGTCCCACACTTGAGGATCCTGGAAGATCGACGCTGTACGGTAAGTAAGTCAGATCTCTTAATGCGTAGCTTTAATAACTGTGCGTATGTGGCGGTCATTGCTCCAGAGAGACCGGTTGTTGGAATCCAGTGACAGCGGTATAATGTATATACATACGGTCCCTAATTACCGCTGTAGCGCGAGAGCTGTATCCCGGTCAGTTAACTCCAATCCAATATATACTTATTTTATTTTTCTTTTTCTGCTCTCTTTATCGAAATTAATTATTATACAGCACATCTAGGATGTAGTATTCTCTAAGTCGGATTTCATCCTCCCGCTCCCAAGCTCCTGAAAAGCCGGCAAATCGTGCCATAAGGACTCAGAGGAGCCAATTAAATCTGATAAGGAAATGTTGGCAACGGTCGAAGTTTAAAGAATTTTCCTTCCTCCTGTCAGATAGAGTAGAAGGAAATTTAAAATGTTTAATTATTTAATAATGTAATATGAGACTGATTTGACGCTTTCTGTTCGTCAAAATTAGATGTGCAATATATACAACCTTCGCAAAAATAATAAAATTTTGGAGAAAAGAGCATTGCACGGGTCATGGAGAAATGGTTCGAAGATTGTCTGGGAACCCCATCTTCGATATGCCTTCGGCTGCTATGACTTCGATCTGTATGCTCAAAAGAAAATATCAGGTGGAGATCCCGAGTAGGGACGAGTGGGAAAACTAGTCCGCACTGCTTAGCGAATTCACTGATATATTCTATACAGACATCTCAATGACCGAAGACGGGTCGGGAGCTGAAATGTACTTGCAGACTGACGATCTGAAGTAGCTTCCGCCCTAGGAAAACATTCTTTGGTATTTAAAGCCTAAGTATACGCGATCATTAAGGCAGTAAAATGGATTATAGAGGGAAGATGGAGAGGTAGGATGATCTGCATTTGCAGCGACAATCAGGCCGCTCTACAATCCCTAGATAATCCAATCGCCTTTTCGAAGATGGTACGTGAGTGTGAAGAACGGTTGAATTCTGTTGGCAGATTCAATGACTTAAAGCTCATATGGGTTTCAGGCCACCAGGGTATAAATGGCAATGAAATAGCTGATGCATTAGCAAAGGCTGGATCTGAGTCAGCTTTGGTCGGACCAAAACCGGTTTTCGGTGTGCCTGTTGCCTTCGTTAGGGATGCCATTGCTGAATGGGTGAGTATATCACACATTGAGAAATGGCTGCTTCTTCCGGGAATGCGTTAGACCAGAAACTTCGTTGAGGGACCAAGTGGACGAACCGCTGCTTTTCTTCTCAAATTGAGCAGAAAAGAATGTGGTATCTTCACAGGGCATAACTCGTGTGGTCTACACTTGGTCAGAATGAGAATCATTGACGACCCCCTGTGCACTGCTTGCGACGAGAGCGACGACACAACAGAACATTTCCTTCTTGAGTGTCCAGCTTATACCTTGGATACACTGCTGGTATTGATATCATAATATAGTCGATACAGTGTATTGTGCAGTGTATCACCCAATACTAAGAATATACGAGATAAATGAACTGATATATCATATATCTAGTATTGAAGCGGTTTCATGGTATACAAATACGATAATTTTTATAGTATACTATGCATTTTACTGCTAGTAACGCCATTCCCAATTAGGTGACGAGTATCGCAACTAAATGTCGTTGCTTGCATATATCATATACTTTCAAATCATACCATATGTTCAGTGTATCATATGTCGCTAGTTTCAATACTACGATTTCAATACCATGGTTTGTATATTAGCTGTGTATCAATGGTATTACTCTTTTGCTATAATGCACGTATACGGCGTTGGTGTTATGAGGATGGAAGAACTCCGTTCTTCTCGCTCCCTACCTGAGCTCTTGAAATTCGTAAGGAGAACGAAGAAGTTCGGGGAGAGACTGCGGAACTCGAGTACAATGGGCAATCCATGTCTGAGTGCTCAAGATGCGCTGCTTTGCTGCGTGTCTTCCCCCGCATCAAAAAACAACAACGACAACAAGGGGGTGAGTTGCATACTTTTTCACAGTTTTCAACATATTTATTTAGTTTGGAAACATAGCATAAAATAGTTGATAAAAGCCGGCTTTAACTAGTTGCTTCTAAGAACATAATTTAAATCACAATTTCATGTCCCAATGGAACGCCACATGATATCGCTTTTTACACATTAGTTCACGTCCTAAATTTATTTATTTCGTATTCAATTAGCGAAGCTGACCTATTTTAAAATTTTATGAAATTAGTTATTTTTCGCTTTTGCATTATTTGCATTTGATACAAATTCACCCCAAACCCAACTGTTTTGCGGTATAGCCCTAATCATGGCATGTATTTAAAATATGACATTACCGACCAACATTTTACAAATAAAACCTCGAAAAACCATTTGCTATCATTTCCGTGTGGTATTAAATTTTTTTTTACCCCGGGCACTTTCTCATTAATTTCATCTGTTTAATGAATATGATCGCCCCGCAGCATGGCGATCAGGTTCACCGCGTTCAAATTTGCGAGATTTTTATTTTAAAAAGAAAAATTGAAATATTAATTATGATGGCAGGATGAAGTAAAGAGATATTTAACAAAAAAAGAAAGACAGGGATCCACCCAGCCCAAAGTTAACAAAGACTTACTAATCGATTAATTGCAATGCTGTCTAGCACCTTTCCGGTACCCAGGCGGTTATAATGGTGGGTAATTTTATTCAATCGAGGGAAAAAGTATCATTAATTGGTCCAAAGGTAATATCAATTAGCAGAGGAGAGACAGGGTGGCCGAACGAATTGCCATTAATCCAGGGCAAATGAGACACAAAAATTTTCTGATAAACCTAATTAAATTTTATGGCTGGGTAATTATAAGTGACGCGAAAATGTCTGTTCTGTGCTCTAATTCCCGAATGAGTTTTGTGTTATAGAGCGCCATAAATACTTTATAAGATCATAATATGGACCTATTTGATTAGAGCAAAAAAATGTTTGGAGAAGTTGTTTTAACTGAACAAATTTAGTTAAAACGTTCTTGATGGTGAAAAAAAATTGTGCTGACACTCTTCAAACGCGTGGAAAATAGAAAACACATTTTCATACCCAGGTATAATTCGAATCAGTTTTACTGAAATCAGTTTAATTGGAATCATTGTTTCTTTATTCTGCATCAACGCAACACACATTCATAATTGAAAAAAAAATATCGTATTAATTGATTTTTTTAGCGACTATATTTAAACCACGTAGAAGACAAAGGGAAAGAAATGTGTCGGAATTCGTGAAAACCTATACAACCCCTTTAAACCTTTTTAGAGCTTGAATATCGAAAAATGTGGAAAACGGTTTCTAGTCGCTTATATGTAAAATTAGCAGAACTATTATTTCGAGTCCTAGCCGGATTTAAAAGATATAACGAAATTCGTGAAAAGTTTAATAATATCTTCCGTTTGATTGTGCTATATCAATTTCTATAGTAAAGCCCGAATCGCCTTTCCTTCTGTCCATCTGTCCACTTGCCTGTCTGAACGTACGGTACCTGAAAAACACATTGCTCTAGAAAGCTAAGATTTGGCATACTCCAGTTGAATAGAATTTTGGGTGGTACTGTGGTGGAATTGAGTTATTTGGAATTCAATGTAATTTAATGTATTCACTGTCAATCAATTTTTTAGGATTTAAAGAATTATGTACTTCGTTTGTAAAGGGTTATTCAATATTTAAATAACAATTGTAACGACGGCACTGTGAAACAAATGAGACGCCACCACTGTAACGAGGAAAACTGGAATATTCCCCGGCCTGCGATATAAACTTTTATAATTTTTCGCATAAAACGCCACGACTAGAAGTCGCACGCGCAGAAGTTCATATGTTATCAAACGCCGTTGATGTCTATTGGTTCAAATAAATTAAAATTACTTCACTTCGATTTTCTGTTGTTTTTATATCACGTGGTGTTATATCATACAATTTATTTATTTATTTATTTATTTGAAACGAAAATGTACAGAATAGAAATACTCCAATAACACATTTAGCCGAGAACAAACAAAAATGAGAATGAAAATGAATGTAACTAATAAAAGATGAAATGAATATACGAATACAAAGTAATAGTGGATAGCAAAATTTAATAAATTAAAAATATAGATTTTAAGTAAATTTTAAAGGAGCGCAAAGAATGAGTATGAAAACTAAGACAATCATGGTTATACGCGCGAGGCAAACGAAGAAACGGGGAATTAAAATATGAATTTAGTGACGCGTATGGTACAATGAAGGTATTTTGAGATCTGGAACGAAGATTATTATCTCTAAATCTAAGCTCAGCATAGAGATTGGCGTTGAAAACAAATATGACTTTATACAAAAACAACATGTCTAAATAAGATCTTCTGTCCTTAAGAGGTGAAAGACCAAGCAGGTGCAACCTCATGTCATACGGGGCATCTACAAAATTGAGTCTACGAAAGAGAGATCTAGTGAAACGTCTCTGCACCGATTCCAGTGCGGTTATGAGATACATATAGTATGGGTTCCACACAACTGAGCAGTATTCAAGGTGACATTTGACAAGACTATTGTACAAGTTAATGTAAAGAGCCAAGTTACAGAACAGATATGCAGCTCTCAAAATAAAACCACATAACCTGTAAGCACGCTTGCCGATTTCCATAATATGTAAATCAAATTTTAATCGAGTGTCAAATATAACACCTAAATCCTTGAAGTTGAAGACTTCAAGCAGAAGGGAGTCATCAATGTGGTAATTAAACTGAAGATAAGAGGATTTATTTGTATAACACATCTTGAAACATTTTAGCTTATTAAGGGATAGCTTATTTGCAGAGCACCAGGAGGATAATTTATTGAGGTCATTTTGAAGAATGAGACAGTCAGCCAAAGATTTTACTGGTCTAAATAACTTCAGATCGTCAGCATACATTAAATAATCAGAATGAAATTCTGAGAGAAGATCGTTCACGAATAAAATGAAAAGCAGTGGACCCAAGGTTGAACCTTGAGGAACACTGGATGTCGCAAGATAAGGAACCGATAGGCATCCTTGAAAGATAACCATTTGCTTACGATTATTAAGATAGGATGAGATCCAGCCTACTAGAGAACTACTTAGACGAAAAGAGTTCAATTTCTGAACAAGTGTATAGTGGTCAACTCTGTCGAAAGCTTTCGAGAAGTCAGTATACACCGTGTGAAGATCAAGTCGGTTTTTAAGGGTCCTTGATACTGAATTTGTAAAAGAAACTAAATTCGTCTCAGTGGAACGACCCTTGAAAAATCCGTGCTGATTAGGAGATACAGAGCTGCAGACTTGTAAAAAGATGACTTCATGCTGTAGTTTTTCAAATATTTTAGAGAAACACGACAGAATAGAAATCGGGCGGAAGTTTTCAACGTTGTGCTTATCACCCTTCTTAAATATAGGTAAAACATGGGAGATCTTCCATACTGCAGGAAATATTCTTTGATTCAGTGACTTGTTAAATAATGTTGCAAGTGGTTCGGCCAGAATATGGCCCAATCTCTTAACAAATACATTGGGAATGTTATCGGGACCAGCGCCACCATGACAATCAAGGGAATTAATAACAGCGAGAACCTCCGTAGGAGTGAAAACAGGTATTGAGTCACAGTCCATATCATCGATATCCTGCATTGACTGAGAAGCGGAAGAAGAATACACGGAGCTAAAATATAAGGAAAATAGATTTGCTATAGATCGGGGAGTAGAAGCAGTATCACTTTGGTAAGTTATGAATGATGGAATGGTAGTAGTCTTCCGTGAGGAATTGACATAATTCCAGAAAGGTTTGTCATTGCCCAAAGCGAGTGATGCATTCAGGCTACATACATACAGTCTAAAGGCTTTCTTAGTTTCTCTCTTAACAACTTTACGGAGATCAGTGTACTGAGCTTCATTAATCAGAGTAGGGAATTTCTTATAAAGACGTCTTGCCTGATCTTTATCTTTCAAAAGTTTAATGACGGAAGCGTTAAACCATTGAGGATGGGACCGGCGCTGGGTGATTGAGAATGGGACATGTTCGACTATTACCGAATTAACAGTGGAATAAAATTCATCGAGGGCAATGTTCACCGATGAAGCATGAAGTGACTGCCAGTTTACTCCAGCAAGAACAGAAGAAATTAAATCATAATTACAGTTGAAGAAGTTGCGCTTACAGGAGTGATTTAATGCGGGGTTTTTTAGAGGCTTGAGATATAATTCAATCTCTATCGGAGGATGGTGGGTATCAGGTGACACTAGACCAGGAAGAGATAATGTAAGAACAACATCTTCAGAACTGGAATTGGAAAATATTAGGTCGAGAATTCTATTGTTTTGGTTTAAGACAACATTGTGTTGCTTTAGAGCACAAAATTCCATAAAGGATTGAATACAGAAGAGTTGCTGAGAGTAACAGTTCAAAGAAGTAGGAATAAAATTATCCCAATTTAAGTAAGGCATATTGAAGTCTCCACAGATAAGGAATTTAGCAGAAGGATCACATTGATTAATAAATAGGGATAATTCTTCTAGAAGTGTAGAGAGAAGAGCAAGAGTGGTATTACAAGGAACATAATAAGAGAATATGTATAATGTAGATTTAGAACATTTCACCTTGACAGCAATGCATTCAAAGAAGCAATTGAAGTCAATGCAAAGATCCGACAACATGCTATTGCGAACAGCTATAAGAACACCTCCTCCATCAAGCTTGTTAGTGGACAGAAGATCCCGATCACGTCTAAAGACATTAAAAGAACTCGGAAAAAGTTCAGAGTTTAATATTGACTCATTCAGCCAAGTCTCAGAAATACAGATTATGTCAAAGGAGTTCGATAAAACAGAATTTTTAAAAGGAATTGTCTTAGTTTTCAATCCTCTAACATTCTGATAAAAGATTGAAAGTAAATTAGAAGTAGGAAACGCGACATTCGATGCTCGAGGTCTGCAAGGCGAGGAAGACGAAAAGCCAATTACGTCGGAAGATTCTTGGCTCCCATAGGACGAAAATTCCTTCTCGGTCTGGGTAAAAATTCCTTCACTATCAGACCCTTAGGCCATAGTGAAGGCTTACTAGCAGCAGCAAATATATTATGAGGCACACGAATTTTGAAGGAAACAAAAGAAAACTTTGAAAGCTCATCACCAGACTTTGTAAGCTGATAGCATGGTAGATCCGTTGCCGAGACATCATTGAAGTTACTTTTAATGTGGTTGAGAATCATATCAGGCGTAGTATTCACTTCACATCGGGATACATAAATCCAGCGAGGAAGCCTGGCCGCTGTTAGACGAGTTGAAGAACAATTATCAACTTGCGATGTAGTCTGTCGATCAGCTGTGACGACATCAGAGACAGGCTGAATCATCGGAGAATTGCAAGGTTCAAGCGATACTCTAACGGGAGAACCATTGGCAACTTGCGATGTAGTGAGTTCAACAGTATAACGATCAGCTGTGACGACATCAGCTGATGTACCTGCAGAAGAGGCGCCGTTTTCGGAGTTCGTAGCAGTACCAGTTGAGCGCTTGTTGATCGATGCGGCGCTAGCCCCAGATTTAGTCTGCCTCGGTCGTAACTGCCTAGCTGATTCTGGGGTGGCGCCAGATGCAGTTAATGATGATATTGATGTTGCCGCCAAACTAGTCGAAGGCAATACAGTTGCATGCGCCACCGACAGGCTGGTAAGAGGGAGTGTTGTTTTGTGCAGATCACTTAAGGCCGCATGAAGCTTCTGTTGAAGTGTTACAAATTCGTTATGAAGCGTCTGAACAGTCGACTTCGCCTTCAACACTTTAGCCCCATATGTTGAGGATGATGATGACCTACAGGCAGTACAGTACCAGTAGAGGCCACTATCGGCCTTCACAACAGCATCACCAACATGACCCGAGAGACCGGCACACTTGCAGTGAAAAACTTTTCCGCAGAAACCGGAACAAATAATCCACGGTGTAATATTTGTTTTATCCACACATGCCGACACACTGCACTCCATGACCACAAATAGCTTATTACGATAATTTAAAATCAAGTAGAAATAAAAGAAAAATTAACTTGTATTCCGCGAATTGAAAATACGTCACACTATGTCGAATGAGAATTGTTGAGTGAACAATGTTGTATTTTAATACGAACGCACCCTTAAATTTTTTTGTTTTGGTCTGTCAATGTCAAAAGTCAGTCAAGGCTTACATTTTATCATGGTGAAGTTCACGAACGAACAACGTTTGAAAATTATTAAAAATTACTATCGAAATTCCAAGTAAGTGGTCGCAACTTTAAAAGCGCTTACACCAATTTTCGGTCGTAGTGGTTGTCCCATAAGAGAGTTAAGTGGTTCAGCTGAAAAGGAACCGAATCAATCGATTCCACGCCGTACATAGGAATTGTGAATCTCTCAGTCCACATTGTGGCGAATTTTGCGTAAAGATCTTCGCCTACACCCTTACAAGATCAAATTAACTAAAGAACAGAAGCCTCTTGATCATCTGAAGCACCGAAACTTCTCCGATTGGGCTCAGCAAAAGTTTGAATAAAATACTAAATTTCATCGAAAAATCATCTTTTGCAATGAGGTTCATTTATTTTTTCGTCAATGAAAATGATCGACATGTTACGGTCAATGGAGTTCGCTATCGTGCCATGTCGGAAGACTATTTTTGGCCAGAATTGGATGGACTTGACATCAGTGATATGTGGTTCCACCAAGATGAGGTTACGCTAAGTCGCTGGTTTACGCAAACAAGCCAACAACGTTAGAGAAGCTCAGGAACAATATCGAACGCGAAATTGCCAACGTTCCGGCCGATATGTGTGGAAGAGTAGTGCAAAATTGGCTCTAAAGAATCGATCGCTACTAACGTGCATGCGGTGGTCATCTAAACAAATTCGAATTTCATACTTAAATTTAACATGTGTACTACTTCTGGAATAAATTTCAGCCCGATATCTCAATTATTCTGTGTTTTATTTAAATACAAAATTGTTATGTCGTGTTCGAATATTCTTAGTCTACGTATGCCTTCTAAGGATATATCCTTGTGTTAGGGGTGAGGAGTCTCTACAATTTTAGCATTAAAAATTCATTTTAGTTCCAGTTGCAGGCAAGGTAATTGACATTACTGATAATTAATAAATAATTCCAATGTTATGTACAAACAGTAAAAAAATTAATATATAATAGAGTACTTCTACGTTTTATAATGTTATGTACAAAAAATAAAAAAATTAAAAATAAAAAAATTAATATATCATATATTGAGATGACGCCACTTCCGATAAGACAATCCATATTTTGTATTAATGATTTCCTTTTAAATTCATATTTCGCAATTTTATGTTTCTATTTATACTAATATGTTCCAATATAATACAATTTTTTTAAATTCGTTTTGAAGTTAATAAGACTAATGCTTTTTTTTATATAGCTTGGCAACTCATTGAAAAGTTGGCAGCCTTGGTAATAATATTGTCGTTGTCCTGTGCAAGTATTCAACATGTCTATGAGAATCATTCCCTGGGTACCACCGCGTGTAGTATTAGTATTAAATTTGATTTCTCCAGACTGGATCTCTTTGTATATTTGGATTGTGGATATAAGATTAAATATTTGTCGAATATTCAGAATGTCCAAAAGTGGGTAAAGGAGATTAGAGGGATATGTTCGTTCTTTCCTAAGTAATATTTTCACCAAAGTTTTTTGCATGATTTGAACGGGTTCTAAGACCGTGTTCGTAGCACTTCCCCATGAGATTATGCCATATTGTAGTATTGAATGAATCAATGCGAAATAAAATTGCCGTTTTGTGTTCTTATTCATAAAAGATCTCACCTCCATGCATATTGGGATCGGAGTCTTAAGTCTTTTAGTCATATATTCGGTTTGTAAATTTCACTTCAATAGGTGGTCAAAAATTATACCTAAATATCGTGTGTTAGTAACTCTCTTTAACGGTTCGCAGCAACAATTGCTAGTGCATTGAGAGGAATGTATTTTAATTTCCACCTGTTCTGGTTGTCCGTTTTGGGTAAGCGAAAAAGCTATGTAGCACGTTTTTTGGGCGTTTAGCGTGAGAAAGATGTATTTCAGCCATTCCTTTAGTATACACAAACCATGATTAGCTTTGATATCCGTTCCTGCCCATGAAGCATCCTCGAAGAATAAGACAGTGTCATCAGCATAAGATATCATATTTCCTTGTATTGGCTGTTTATATATATCGCTAATGTACAAAAGGAAGATAACTGGCCCTAAAACTGTACCTTGGGGTACACCGTATTGGAAAGTTTCTCTATTGCTGAGTGTGTTGTTAATTTTAACAAATTTATCCTCTAGGTAGCTGGTAATCCAGTGTACCCAATATGAACTTATACCGGATGCGATAAACTTTTCAATTATTTTTTCATGCGGGATTGAGTCAAATGCTTTTGCTAAGTCTAAGAAAATTGCGCACGGTTTGCTCCCTTTATCTAACGATGCACTGATATCATTGTCATTTGTCATGAACACAAACTGATTGTCATTTAATATTTTATTTGTTTCAAAAAAAATCCATTTTTCTCTTTTTCGCGACCTTTTCAATTACCTTTCCAATATTAGATATTGTTGCGAGCTAGGGGTTCGCCGGGATTTCAAGTAAAACACAATTCGGTTAAAATAAAAATAAGTGATTATTTTTATTAATCGCACTTTAAATTCACAGAATTATATTCGCACAATAATTCGCACTGTATGGCAATACCGCCCGCTTATACCATATATCACTTGACTCGTTCACTTTCGCTCTCTACCAACACGGTCGCGTATACACTCTGGCTGTCACAGGCGACGTAATAAAAATTATGATGTCCCTCGCTGAAAGCTTTATCTGCTTTTATACCATTTGTCTGTGGTCGAGACTGTTCTTGAATCTTCGTTCGGTGGTGTGTGTAGAATATGCTGGAAAGCTTGAGAGCATTCCATTTGATCTTCAATGCTGTTCCAGTACGTTCGAGCACATTCGATAAGAAGTGGGGTATAATCGTGTTGCTCCGCTCTCCTTATATACGTTTCTGATTGGGTTACTTTGCAACTAGGTATTCGGTTGCTGCTGTTTCTCTTATTCGTAATTGATCGAGTTGCGCGGTTGCGCGGTGGCCAGGCTTACACGTAACAATATTATGGAAATAGGTCTGTAATTGTTGACCGAGGTTTTATTTCCAGTTTTAAAGATTGGTGTTACGATAGCTGTTTTGTAGATTTTTGGGAATACACCCTTCGAAAGGCTAAGATTAATTAGGTGTGCGAGAGGCTTTGAGATAAAGTCCTTTAATATTTTTATTTGTTCCACTGTGATTCCGTCAAATCCGGGACTAGAGCCACCGTTCATGGTTTCGATAATGTTGTGTATTCTATTGTTTCTCCAGGATCTCTAATAGTTAACGGCGTTTTCTTACTTACATGTACGTTATTTTGTTCAATATTTTTCGCTGGGTTTTCATCAACGGTTACAAAATAGTTATTAAAGATATTTGCTATTTCTTCGGAATTCTCTTCAGTGGTGATGTAAACTCCATCATGGATTATTTAGTCGATTTTTCCTTCCTATGGCAGTGTTAATAGTTTTCCAAACCAGTTTCCCATTATTTCCCGCATTATCCAACATTTTCTTAAAATAATCTGTTTAACCTTTTTCAGTAAGGCGCATAGCTTATTTCTGAATTTTTTTACATGAGATTTCAATTTTTTATTATTAGGATTTTTCAGTAGTTTCTTTCGTAATTTGTCTCTGGTTCTTATTGAGGTCACCAATCCTTGTGTAATCCATGGTTTAATTTTTACGTTTCTGGAGCATATTCGCGTCTGCGTAAATGTCGCTTCGTTAATTATTTTTCTTAGTTTCTTGTGCACTTCGTTTGCGCACTCGTCGACGTCTGAATACAACAATAATTCTTCCCAGTTTATCGCTTTTGCATTATTTACTAAGGATTCCAAATTAATGCGTTCATATTATTATTTATTATTAATGTTATTAGTTATTATTCAAATTCATCAAATACTGATTACTTATAATAAAAATTACAAAATATAAAATTATTAGAAGAAATAAAAAATAAGTATAACAAAATAAGTACAAAAATACATCATTATATCCGTACACTCATAAATGCCTGAATATAATATTACATTATTTATTTGATAAAGCCGATTTTAACTGTTGAACAGAAATGTTAAAGTCAATTTGACTGTAATTATAATTAAAAATGCGTGAAAGAGATGTGATTGGTTCATGTTGGCCGTAATTTGTCCGATGGTGGGGAATATCCAGCAACACATAGTCTCTCAAGGATCGAAATGGAACTTTGAAAGTAACGGCTTCCAGCAATGGCGGGGAGTTAATATCACCAGAAATTACCTTGAAAGCAAAAACAGCTCTAAGGACATCTCGACTATCAACCAACGACACCATCGGTAGGAGTTTAAGACGCTCATGGTAAGGAGGCAGATGCAGTGGATCATGCCAAGGAAGACCTTTAAGTGCGAATCGCAAGAATCTTCTCTGAACCGACTCAATTCTATTTTTATGAGCCTCATAGTATGGAGCCCATACCGGGCAGGCATATTCCAAAATAGAACGGACAAATGTGCAGTACAACATTGTTGTAACATGTGGATCATTGAAATCCTTGCACCATCTTCGCACAAAGCCCCAGACGGAGTTAGCCTTACTGACAACATAATCAAAATGGTCATTAAAAGTAACTTCGTTATTAAAATATACACCTAAATCGTTCACTTTGTCAGTTCTACATTATGAGTTTCCTTCTAAACTATAATCAAATGTAACTGGAGTTTTCTTTCTAGAGAACGATACAGTGATACACTTACTAATATTCAAAGGCATACAATTTAGTGTACACCAGTCATAAAACCGTTGCAGGTCACTCTGAAGAAGAGAGCAATCAGCCGCATTAGTTACATTACGAAAAATCTTTGCATCGTCAGCATACATTAAAATTTTAGAGTGGGAGAGAACCGAACTCACGTCATTAATGAAGAGGATAAATAAAAGCGGACCCAAATGGCTCCCCTGAGGTACTCCAGAAGTATTATATATATCGGATGAAAGAGCTCCATACTTGTTCACCATACTTGTTCAATCTTACTACAATTTGAAATAAATTATAAATAATTTCTTATATACCTAACTGCAGTAGTTAAGGGCTTAAGACCCGAATTTATGTATACTATAATATTTATCCATTGTTAAACAGTTCACCAGCGAAGCTTTTACCATTAATCAATTGCAGTTTATTTTATTTGGTTAAGCCATTGCATTTTGTGTAAACAATACTCTAGATGAAATCTGAGAGTATTATAAGTTTAAACGAGCCCAAAAGTTTGTAACGCATAGAACTGGCCCTCGGACGAAAAAAAGGTATATATATAGGTTTTTGTTTATTTTGGTCCAAAAACTCTAAATTCGCTTGATGTCCGTCCGTACGCTCGATAACTCAAGAACGCCTTGACCTAGGGTCTTGAAATTTTTAGTCTGCATGTTTGGTCGAATTTGTAAGGTTTAGTTCATTAACTGGCAAAAGCGTCCTACTCCTTGGGTTAGCTGCCATACAAAATGCCCTTAAAACACGTGTTCAAGAATATTGGTCGATAATTCAGAAGGGTTTAAGCTTCGACTTTGAAATTTTGTATGTGTTGATTTTCAAATAGTTGGAGCTAAATGTATGATTATGACGAAATCCTATTAGTCCTTCGTGTAGCTGACATACAAATATCCTATCAAAATGTCTTCATTTAATTTACGGAACTCTCTATAACTCAAATAATCGTTTGTACAAATTAGTTTTGAGAGAAAACGAAGTTCGAGTTTACTAGTCAGTGAAATTCTTTTACTCCTTCTGTTACCTTCCATACAAAAAAACCTTAAGACACATGTTCAATAACATTTTTCCATAAATTTTGAACGCTTCAAGCTACGAATTTGAAATTTTGTACATATTAATGTGGGAATTAAAAGACTACTTTATTTTTAATTCTCACTTTTATTTATTTCAAATTTCTATGTTGCCGGTTTCGCTTCTCAGTCTCGACTGACTGGTTCATACCGTTCCATCGCTCGTGCCATGGGTAGGCAACCTTTTGTATTCCACACTTCATGGGTAGGCAACCTTTTATATTCCACACTCGGCCGTCCTGATCCCTCTAGCGTCCTCGGTAGAATCGTCGTGAATTTCATAAGCTGATCGTCGTATTTATTCGTCGTTGGTTTAATCATCGTGGATTTCATTAGTTGATCGTCGTATTCATTCGTCGTTGGTTTAATCATAGTGGATTTCATTAGTTGATCGTCGTTTTCATTCGTCGTTGGTTTAATCATCGTGGATTTCGTTAGCTGATCGTCGTATTCATTCGTCGTTGCTGTATTTTACCATTTTATTATTTGCGCGCGATAGTTTAAGTGGTTCTTCTGTTTACTTTACATTATATTTTTTTTTTTTTAATTTCAGCGGAATCAGTTGAATTAATTTTGTTTGTCGTCGTTATCTTCGTCATCAGACTCGAATGTTACAAAGTATTTCATATGATCCACAGCTGTTGATGTTTTTTGTGGACCCCCATGATGCCCGACCTTCTCGACATCATACCTGTCGTTTGATTTAGCTTTTATAACACGGTATGGTCCTAAGTACTTAGGACTTATTTTCAATCCGGCTCCAAATTGAGTTCGTTGAATTGCCACTAAATCCCCAACGTTGTATATTGTAGGTAGTTTTCGGCGTTTATTGTAACTTTTGCAATTCTCCTGTTGCACCTCAAGGATTTGTTTACCTGCAAGGCTTCTTAGTTGCTCTCGTTCTTCATGAAATAAGATTGCTATTTCTTCATTGATACTGTCATTTAAGTTCAAGTCCTCTACTGACTTCATTCTCGTTCCAATAAGCAATTCAAAAGGTGTAGTTCCTATACTTCGATTGTATGTGCTATTAATCCATTTTTGCAACTGCGGGATGTGTTTAAACCAATTTTCCTCTGATGTACCTGATAACTTTGTCAAAACTGCAATAGTTACTCTATGGATTCTTTCCACTTGTCCATTTCCACGAGGGACCCCTGTGGTGATTTTCACATGTTCAATACTTTCTTCTCTGCAATAATCTTCAAACGCATTGGATGTGAAAGCGGTACCTCTATCTGTGACAATACGGCTAGGATTTCCAAATACACTCTGTTGGATGTTTAATTTTTGTATTACTTCCAGTGTGGTTGTGCTTTTTGTAGGGTAGAGCCAAACAAACTTGGTGAAAGCGTCTATCACGGCCAAAATATAGCTACATCCTTTTTTAGTTGCAGTCATCGGTCCTAAATGATCAATGTGATATGTCTCCAACGGAGTAGATTCCTTTGGTATGGGATGGAGCAATCCTTCTTTCCGTTTTTTCTTCGATGCCAAAATGCATGGCACACAACTTGATATGCAATCTTCCATTTTTTTCTTTAATCCAGTAATATAGTAGTCTCTCGTCAGTACAGTTTCCATTTTTTTTGTACCGAAATGACCGTTTTCATGTGTCTTTCGTATTACGTCCGCTTGCATTGATTTTGGTAAAACTAGCAGTTTCAGACCGTCTTTGTATTTGAATAGCACGTCTTTTTCGAGATGGTAGTCATCAAATTCATCATTCTCTAGAATTTTCTTTATAGCTTTTAATCCGTCGTCTCGCTCCTGTGCTGCTCGAATCTTCGGTAGTAAGCTATCTTCTTCAACCATCAGGATAACTGGTTGGCGGCTTAAAGCATCTACGTGTTGCATCTTTCGACCACTTCGGTGTTCTATTTGAAAATCAAATTCGGCTAGAACTAGAGCCCATCTCGCAATTTTTGGATGTATATCCTTCTTAGCCATCGTACACGTAAATGCTGCACAGTCAGTAACTAACTTAAACTTATATCCGTGCAGGTACACTCTAAACTTTTTCAAAGCTACTACCACAGCTAAAATTTCCAGCTCATAGCTTCCGTAATTCTCTTCGGTAGGCGTAGTTTTTTTGCTGAGATAATAGATCGGGTGCCAATTACCCGTTTCCGACTGCTTTTGACATAAAATGGCTCCATAGCCATGCTTACTCGCATCAGTGTGGACTTCGGTTTCAGCTCCAGGATGATAGAGCGCCAATACTGGATTTGTAGTCAGAGCTGACTTCAGCATGATAAATGAATGCATCTGCTCTGGACCAAATTCAAATTTCGCCTTGCCTCTAAGAAGATCGCTTAATGGTTTTGCTATTATTGCGAAATTTCTAATGAACTTCCTATAGAATCCTGCGAGGCCAAGGAAGGATTGCATCTGCTTAGCAGTACGTGGCGTTGGAAATGCCGATACCGCCTTTGTCTTGCATTCTGACGGTTTAACGAAACCGTTTTCCACGACATACCCCAAATACTCGATTCTATGTTTTAGGAAGTGACATTTCGACCACTTCATCTCTAAACCGTTTTCTTCAGCTACTCTTAACACTTCCTGCATAGCCTCTAATCCTTGTTCGATGTTTTCCGTAGGGATAATTAAGTCGTCAATGTAGACTAACAGTACTCCATCGCGTATAAGTCTACTAAATATCTTGTTTATAAATTTTTGAAACGTACCCGGTGAGGTGCTTAGTCCAAACGGTGCTCTAGTAAACTCGAACTGACCCATTGGTGTCACGAAGGAAGTATATTTGCGAGAATCGCTCGCGACTGGTACATGAAAGAACCCATTTCGAAGATCCAGCGTCGTAAATATTTTGGCTTTGCTTAATTTACTCAGTTGATCCTCGATGTGAGGTAGAGGCTGATTATCCCTTATGATAACTCGGTTAAGTTGCCGATAATCGATGCATAATCTTGTTGACCCATCCTTCTTCTTCACCAGGACTACTGGACTTGAGAATTCTGACTCACTTTCGGTGATTATTCCTTCATCCAACCATTGTTGTGTCTGCTTGGAAACTATTTCATATTCAATGTGAGTCAAACGTCGTGGTTGTTGCCTGATAGGTTTCTCATCTTTCAACAAAATCTTCATTTCGAATCCAGATGACTTCGCAGATTTATTTGGTGTATAGTTCCTCACTAATGTCTCTACTCGTTGTTTCGTTGATAATGCAACTGACTCCTCTACGTTCAGCTCTTCCGTATCTACTGCTAATAGAGAAATCATCTTGTTCTGTAATGGGACTATAGTAATTGCATCTGGTCTAATTGAAACCTCTACTAAACTTAAAAATGATTTTCCTAATACGACGGATTTCGGCAAAATTTTTTCGGATACTACGTGGAAAGTTTCAGCGTAATTATTTCCATCTACCGTTATATCTGCACAAAATGATCCAATAGTGAACAAAACGTCTGACCCAACTCCACGAAAAGTGATAGGTTCACCTGTCAAATTCGGAGCGCCAATATTTTGGTGGCAATCTTGTCTTATAAAACTCCGATCGCTTCCAGTATCTAGTAAAGCTTTGACACTGAGCCCACACAGGTTTATTTCCTTAAGCATATCATGCTCACTTACTCTAGCAGTTTCCTGAACGAAGGCCACGTTGCTGTTGCTACCATCTGCTTTCTTCGGGCAATCTTTGCTTTTATGACCAAAGCCATTACAAGAAAAACACTTAATACCCAATTTTTTCTTGGTACAGTTCGCAGAAATATGACCTGGCCTCCCACAATTATAACAACGATTTTGTTTCGTTTTATTTCCGTCGGTTTTAGCTGATTCTCCTCCCGATGATTTGGGTGTTGAAGTTTCGCATATCTTCGCGTATATTTCCAGATTTCGTCTAAACTCCACCAAGTCCCTCGACGCAAGTAAAATAAATTTGTTCCTATCGTCACCTTCTATGCCGTCACATACGAATTTCATTATTGCGTCATCTTCAAGTTTTGCCCTTCTAGCTAGCTCTCTTATTATCAGAAAGTACTCGTAATGTGATTCTGTACGCCGTTTCTTACGATTTCGGATTAATTCGTATATTTCGGCACTATTTTCTTTTACTTTGAACTCCGCTAACAAGAATTCCTTTAAATTGTGCCAAGTATTCAGCCCATCTTTAGCACTTAGCGCCAGCTTGGCGGGTCCTTCGCATAGTCGTTTAGCGAATACCATCTTCTTCATATCACTCCAATTAAAAATTTGGGCCGTGGCCTCGAAATCTTCTATCCACGCCTGAATTTGAATTCCGTCTCTTGTTCCGCAAAATTTTCTACATGAACCCTCTATATCGGTAAATGAGAAACGGTCTGATTGTTCGGTATTACCGCTACTCATCTGCGTCATAGACAGGTTAAGCATATCAATTTTTCTGCTTAGCTCAGACATCCTCTGGTCCCTTTCTGTTTCCCTGAGTGCGCGTATCGTTGCGTCTCGATCATCCAATTCGCGTCTGAGATCGTCGACCATTTCTTCGTACTTGGGCGAATTTGTCGCCGAGCTACTTCGATTTCCACGTTTTTTTCCCATTGGTTGGTTTGAGGCAGCACACGATTATTTGCGTAAGAATGTTTCGGGTTTTCTTTAACCGACCGACACAATCACTTTCAGTTTTTTACTCGCGATTATTATAAATCAAATTATCAATCAAATTTTCCCGGACGAGCCCCCAAATGTGGGAATTAAAAGACTACTTTATTTTTAATTCTCACTTTTATTTATTTCAAATTTCTATGTTGCCGGTTTCGCTTCTCAGTCTCGACTGACTGGTTCATCCCGTTCCATCGCTCGTGCCATGGGTAGGCAACCTTTTGTATTCCACACTTCATGGGTAGGCAACCTTTTATATTCCACATTAATTTTGAAATGGTTCCAAGAAAAAAAATTATAAAAAGATATAAGAAATCGAGTGAGTCCTTCCTACTACTCCCATGTGAAAGTTCTTCAAAAAGGAAAAACGATATTGTCTATCAGTTTCGAGTAGTAACCAAATGGGTGTCTGTAATAAAGGACATACTACATGCACACACCTTATTCTACTTTATCCCCAACTACCTCTAATGTTACTAATTATTCATATATATTGCCGATGTTGAATACTTCAATTTAATAACTCAGTCTAATGAATTAAAATAAAAAAATATATATACAGACTACTTGTAATTATAAAATAAAAAAAAAATCGCTCTAATTTACACACTATTTAAGTGGTAGAATAAGCTTGAATCAGATTTATACTGAATAATGTAAACTTATATTTGGCAATAAATTGAGCTGAACTGAACTTTATCCCCAACTACAATATAAATCGGAGTTCAGTATTTCATCTGGAGTATCATACGATTGGCTTGCAGCCGATCGTGACTGCAGTATGTTTTTCATCGTTTGCAAAAAGCATAAACAAGTTTAAATAATTTGTAATATGAATTAACAGCTAAAAATAATATTTACATTTACATTTTATTTCAACTTCCCATTTTCAATTTCCATTTCAACTTTCTAGCATAAGCCCATGCTGAGATACAAAAAACCACCCCCGTACCTTTACTACCACTAACAACATTATTTTTCTATAGGATGCCTCTGTATAGATCAATGCTTAGCTTTCTATCCTTTGCGGTTTTCGAGAAATAAAAATCATGGTTTTTTCCTTTCCACCCCCTCTCACCATCATCCCTCCCCCACACTCCCACTTCCACATAGAAGGTAAGAGGCCTCACTCCTGTAAAATTTCTAAGAATATATCTGGAACGATTTTTAGGATATAAACATTGAAAATGCTCTATTTTTCCCTTCAAAAATTTTACATTAAATGGACTTCACTTGCAATTCGATACACACAATCCAAATTTTATCTTTCTGGTACAATTGGTTCGGAATATACATATTGTAATCCAAAGTTAGCTTAACCTAGCTACGAGCTTCAAACACGTTTGCGTATGGCGTTATACGGTGGACTGAGGGATATTTAATTTCGTTCTTGTGGACTAGTAATCCTAAAATGTGAAATATTTTTTTTTAATTCCATTTCGATCACATTAGTTTATTATTAAAATCTAATGAATTAAAAAACAAAAGAATAAAGAAAAGAAATCGTAATAATAAAATAATTTAAAAAGATACGGTGACATTGTATTCTCTTTTTCATATGCAATTAAAATATACAGCAGCTTATAATAACACCCTTCAATTCAAAAAGGAAAACTGTCTTCGGTTCTGGATTGATATAAAAAGCTCGTCTGGGCAACAGTTTTTATACTGCAATTTCATAAAAAGTACCATTAAATGGACTGGAAACGCCATCAAAATTCACTTTCAAAGTATGAAATTTCCGATCGTAACTTTTTTTCTTCACTTTTATTTTACTTCTTTATGGCGGTTTCAAGCTTTCTGCTATAAAATTCGACATCTCGTTAGCAGTTTTCTTGCAAGTAATGTGCTAAAAAAAAGTGTTATGTTGGTTTTAGTGAAAAAGTGGTAAATTGAAAAAATCGGTTTTGTTACAAAACAGCCACAACTACGTGAGTTTAGATGAGAACAAGCAAAACAAACCAACAATGTTTAGTGAAGTGGTAAAATCATTGCAAGAAAACATATTTCGAATATTTATAAACTTTAAACAAAACTTTAGAGATGCATAATATAACTTTAATTGAGTAAGATAAATTGTTGCTGGTTGTGCATTAATTTTTAGATGTTTATATATTCAGTCTGCTTGATTCACATATTACATGGGTTTGCAGTTCTCTGTACGACTATGTTAAACATGTAGTATAAGATGCTGTTACTGCATCTCCTCATTTTATTAAGGCTCCTCGGTCTTTTCTCTAATTACTTTTTAATCCTCATAAATTATCTCATCACATCTACTTCTAGCCCAATCCATAGCGATTCTCGAAGGTAGCACTATTTCGATCTTTTATAAATTTATGTCACTGAAAAATAGAATTAAATTTAACGCATCGAAAAAGCCGAGCTGTGTTTCAGCTTTCCAAAAAGACACGACCCATCTGTTGGCCACAGTATAACAAACGTTGATAGCTTAAAGATGATTGAAGTTAACTTATCTGTATCCTTACGTTGGAATTATCAGATCTTTAGGAATTAATATGAAAAGTACTTGTACTTCTTCCCATCTCATCTAGTTACCATCTATAAAATTTTGTTGTGAAAAAGGCCTTGAAGTGGTTATTTCGAATCTTCCAATTGTCTGGGCGAAACTTTATCATTTTTTCCCGGCAAAGTCTGAAAAGAGGTTAAAGTCGAGATGCGACAGAAGAAACTGTGGTTCTGGACTGTAAGGAAATTAAAAAACTTGAATCTAGACTAGTTACATCAGCATATTTTGAAATATGAAAATGCAACAAAGTGCTACCTTGTTGCACTTTCATATTTATACTCTAGATGAAATCATATAACGTAAAGTGGCCTATTGCCGACCACCTTCCTAATTCCGACCATTTTGGTTTTTTATTAATATATTTTTATTATCCCGAGTAATAAGGTAAATTCTAGGATCAATATATTTCCACATGTTTTCTCTATCCATTTGCTGTGCACAAAGGGATCTGCATGTCCTTTCTTTACATTGTGGTTTAAATTAATCGGCGGTGGACCAAAAAACATGAATTTTAAGCCTAAAATCGAAATTTTTGGTTCATTATTTTTCGTAAATTTAAAAGACTAGCTTTCATCAGAGTGAGTAATTAAGGTCTTATTGGCTTTATAAACATTTAATTTGTATTGAAATATAAAAAAATAATTTAAATTCATAGAATTTGTGAAACAAACAAATAAAATGAAGTGGTCGGAAATAGGCTTCTCTGATTTCATGTAATGTCCTTATTCCGACCAGTGGTCGGTAATAGGGGATATCAAGGGATCATTTCAAAAAATTAAAATATTATGTTTATATACTGTACATAGTAAAAATCGATATTTTATGATTATACTATTGTCTTTACTGTCTTTGATCCCAATTCCGACCTACTCAATATATATATTTTAGATCTCGAAAGTTCACATGAAACGGACCTATCACCTTCTTGAACTGATATATATTGCAGAATCCATACCTTTTTCGTTTAAGAGTTTTGGCTTTATTTGACAGTTTAAGTAATAAATTGGTTTCTATTTAAATATTAATACCTGCAATATGTTCTTTGATGCAAAATTTATGTTTCTATATTAGTTTTGCCTTAGATTAAATCTACTAATATCACTGGTCGGTAATTAGGACATCCAATTTGATCGGTTTACCCATTTCCGACCTAGTAGCCGTACAGCAGGATAACAAGTTTACTTAGTGGAAATTACATTTTAATTTTGCGATTTATCTAATAAAATTAAACATACATATATTTCTATATATAAAAAAATTGAGGTTTGTTTGTTTGTCCCGTATGAGTTTCTGTACCACTCATCTGATTGTGATGAAATTTTGGTGATTTGTTGTGCGCACGCCCGCGAAGGTTTCTGAATTAGTAAAATCATTTTACAATTATTGGTGTAACGCGAGTCGTTTCAATAATTGACTGTTTTTATATATTGTAGTTTCAAGGCAGTTCGTGCGTTTTCGGTGTATTATTTATGCCATTGACAAATGGTAAAGTTGGAAATTTCCACCTGGTTGAAATTAAAACAATCTTCCAAGATAGACAAATTTTTGGCAGCTGACTGTTGCATTACAATTCGTGTGTAATTTTATGATCAGGACCACAGAAAATATATAATAAATATAATATATATTTCAATGAATGTTTTGAAGCAAAGGGAGTAATGGAAGTAATGGAAACACCGGTCGTACTGCAATGCGTGTCGGGATATTATTTCGTTGCGCTCGTAAACAAAAAAACATAATGATGTTCCCCATATAGTACAATAATGCAGATCGTAGTAGAATGTTCTTTAATACAGTTTTGGAGGTGTACCGTACACACGAGAACTTAGCCACGGGACGCGGCTAGTACCTGTAGTATATTTGGAATTGCAGTTTGCCTCACAATACCACAGAATGTGTTCAGGTTTTTACCTCCGTTTGGCAGAACCTGCACAGACTATCAGTTACTATGGCTAACGTGGGATTGCAAATTCGCATACTTGATGTAACTGTTAAATTTTCCATTTTTGATAATTTAACGAAACAGCTGAATATAATTTGAACCTGTGTCACTGTTTGTGTGTGCCTGTTATTTTGTCTTTTGTCGACAAAGCGGCGCTATAGACCACAGAACCTGAAAAAATAGAGGATCCAAACAACACGATAGATTTCACAAATATTTTTAAAATAATAGTCACACTACTCCTTAAAATATTTTTTTAGCTTATGTACTCTGTTAAGGAGATATGCGACCACAAAATTGGTATCGCAAAATCCCAAGTGATTCGGTATTGGCCTCTCGGAGACTGGACAGTGTAGCCTAGTATTGACACTTCTTTTTATTCTCCCTGAACCTTATGCCTCCATCTTGTTGGATCAGGTTCAGATTCCACAGCGGATCCGTCTCTTATCTACTATTTTATTGGTCTCTATATCCTCATGACCGGTATCCTGTATTACGAACGTATCCAATATTTAGTCCGCCTCCCCTAGTGGCTTTTTCAGAATCTAGTACAATTTTTATTTTTTAAAAGGCCTTGAGCCATATGTTCTCTTTATCAGATGAAGATAAAATTTAAAACATATTTCACTTTATTATTTTTTAATAATAAAGTATTTTTTCATTACTTGGAATCATTAATTGAAATCATTTCAAATATATTATATATTCCTATCTATATAAAGCTTATATACATTTTATGTTAGTATAATCTTATACACTTAATAAAAAAAATTAATGGAATCTGCATTAATTATTTTATTATCCTATTTTCTTCATCAAATTTAATAAAAAAAAATAATATCATTAATAATATGCAACAACAATGTTGTTTTATATGATAGAACACCTAGGTCGGAAATAGCCTAATGTGCGGTCGGTATAAGGAAATAGTTGTTTATGTGGTCGGAATTAGGAAGATTGCCATCATTATGAAATTAATTATTTCCAACCATGTTTTATATCAATATATAAATATATCACACCAAAATTGAATTTATTGAGTATCGGTAGCATGTTATGAATCCGTAAAAAAAATGTTTAAGAAAAAACATATAATTGTTTGCTTTATATGAATAATAAATATTTGCAGGGTCTTAGGTGGTCGGAAATAAGTCATTTTACGTTAGAGTATTATAAGTTTAATCCAGCCCAAAAGTTTGTAACGCATAGAACCCAGCCTCGGACGAAAAAAAGTTATATATTATTTTTTGTTAATTTGTGGCCAAAAACCTCAAATCCGCCTGACGTCTGTCCGTCCGTCCGTCCGTCCGTCCGTCTGTCCGTTAGCACGATAACTCAAGAACGCCTTCACCTAGGATCTTGAAATTTTGAATCTGGATGTTTGGTTGAATTTGTAAGGCTAAGTTCGTTAACGGGCAAAATCGTCCTACTCCTTCGGGTAGCTGCCATACAAAATGTCCTTAAAACACGTGTTCAAGAATATTGGTCGATAACTTCAGAAGGGTTTAAGCTACGACTTTGAAATTTTGTTTGTGTTATTTTTCCAATAGTTTGAGCTAAATGTATGATTATGAAAAAAATCCTGTTAGTCCTTCGTGTAGCTGCCATACAAATATCCTGTCAAAACGTCTTCTTTTAATTTACGGAACTTCCTATAACTCAAGTAATTTTTTAGCTATAAATTGGAAATTTTGTACAAATTAGTTTTGAGTAAAAACGAAGTTCGAGTTTACTAATCAGCGAAATCCTTTAACTCCTTCTGGTAGCTGCCATACAAAATGTCCTTAAGACACGTGTTCAACAATATTTTTCGATAACTTTTGAACGCTTCAAGCCACGAATTTCAAATTTTGTACACGTTCTTTTTTAAATGGTTCCAAGTAAAAGGATAAATATGTAAGAAATCGAGTGAGTCCTTCCTGCACCTCCCATGTGAAAGTCCTTCAAAAAGGACATTTTTTTCGATGACTTACCCAGTTCAAGATATGAAATTAAACACTGAATATTGTCTTTTAGTTTTGAGTAGCAATCTAATGGCAGTCCTTAATAAAGGACATACAACATGCACACACGTAATTCTACTTTATCCCCAACTACAATATAAATCGGAGTTCAGTATTCATCTAGAGTATTATACGATTGGCTTGCAGCCGATCGTGACTGCAGTATGTTTATATTTTAGCTTCCGTTTCCATTTAAAATAACGGAAGACCGCGAAGATCTTTATATTATTGCAATTTTATACTTACGCGGTAGCGTAAATTTTTTCTTTATAAATTCACGTTGTTATCTTTTAACCAAAACATCTCTGTTTGCTATCCTCACAAATTCTCGCTTGCGATAAATTAACTTTTGCCAAATTGCATTTTTATTTTTATTCGATCGGTAAGCAATTCGATCCTTTTTGGATCTCAGTTGCGTACAGTTTAATTTTATCCTTTATCTAGTGAAGACGCGTTGTTAATAACTTTCTGTACAACCTTTAAAAGCGATATTGTTCGATTGAATAAAGAAATGTTCTTTTTTATAAAAATGAGTGTTATTATTGAAGTAGTGTTAATTTTTATTTAAAGAGAAAATTTAAGTCTGTAAGGTCGACGAGGACCAGACCAATGCCACAGGCGACATCGGGCGGCCCGCCGACAAATCACATGTGAAGTACGATATTATTATATATTGAAGGGTACATGCATCAACCACGAATTATAAATTAAAGTAAAAAAAATCACTATAAATGAACTAGCGAACGACCAGAAGGGAGGCAGTGAGCGGTGATCAGCCAGTAGCGAAGGTTGTGGATTCTACTATTCCGCCGGTGTGAAAACTGAAGACTGTTACAAGAAGGCTGTAGTTTCTACAGATCCGCTTCAAGTAGTTTGGAACTGCCATGAGGACGCTGAGTCTGCGCTAAGGCTATGCTTTCTATAAATCCGCTTAGAGTAGTCGAAGCCAATTATACTCAGTAGGACAAACGCACTGAGCCAAGCGTAGCCACCGCAGACAAGCAACCAGCAGCCAACTCCTACGACGAGGGACAATGAGCACAGCAGAGTAGAACAGAGACTAGCCCAGCAGAACAGAGCCAAGCAGAGCAGAGCTGAGACAGAGCAGAGCTGAGCCAAGCAGAGCTGAGCCAAGCAGAGCAGAGTTTAGCCCAGCAGAGCCAAGCAAAGCAGAGCCAAGTAGAGCAGAGAGTAGCCCAGAGGAAAGCTGAGACAGAGCAGAGCGAAGACACTACGAGCACGGCGAGCTACGACGTGCATAGCGAGCCACGACGAGCAAGCCACGTCGAGCAGAGCCAAGCACAGAACAAGCCACGACGAGCACAGCAGCCGAACAAAGCAAAGCAACCGTCGACAGAGCAGATCAGGTGAACAGAGACGATATGACGATCAGTAACAGTTAAGGCAAGCAGAGTCGTACCAGGAGTCGAGCTAAAACCAGCTACGACAAGCCACAACAAAGTACGCCAAACCACGACGAGCAGACACAGCAGAGCCAAAACGATCAAAGCGGAGGCCACACGGAGAAACAAAGACAGGGAAGGACGCAGACAGAGAAGGATGAAGACAGGGAAGGACGAAGACAAGGAAAGCAAAGGCCACACAGAGAGACGAAGACAGGGAAAGAGCAGAGCAGAGAGGGTCAAGGCAAGGCAAGAGGAGTCGTACCCACAGAATCATAGAGTCGAATCACGTTGAGCAGGACCAAGTCAAGGCGAGTAAAGCAGACGAGCGATGGAGGGTAGAGACGTAATATGTGACGGGCAGAGACGTAGTACAGTGAGTTGAGACAAGCGCATAACGGTGAACTGAGGCGAGCGAGCAGATGCGAGGTACGCCAAGCGAAGGCGATACAAGGCGAGCAAAACCTGACATCGAAGGGGATCAGAACGGTAGGAGATTATAATACGAATTTGAATTTGAATGTGTTTTAAAACGAATAAGAAATAAAGTGAAGTAAATATAAATAAATATTTGTAACGGACCATGGCAACTGCTGAACCTACCCCGGCCATAAAACGAGTTGTTAAAACGCATAGAGTAACTAATTAACTCTCATATATCTTAAAACAGTAAACAGTATATGAAAAATAATCTGTTTTTCCATAAATTTTCTGTTTAAATTTACTAACACTTCTGTAATAATAATAATCAAAAAATTGTGCAATCAACAAAAATAATAAGAGAAAGCGATAGAGCTTCTGTTGTTACACTGACGCCATGCATGAAAGGTTATTTGTTTTTGCACAATAAACATACTTAACTGCATAAAGGGAAGAAAAACTCTAATCTTAACTGCTTGTGGCGAAATTATATTTTCAAATTATACTTCCTATCAAACTCATTGAAATAGATTTCATTCCGATTTGAACAAAAAAAAGAGACAAGCCAAAATATTTTATCACGACAAACATCTAAAAATTATCATGAAAGATATAACTATACACATGCATATAAATAGGTGCATGAGAACTATCGATATCGATAACTGTGGTTTGACAGTTGAGAATGTCAAACTGTGTTGACATTTCTGTTCAGTAAGGTTTGGCAAGTCATCATGAATCGTTTAACGCCAGAACAACGCTTCCAAATTGTGGAAATTTACTTTGAAAAAAAGAAATCTGTTCGCGAAGTTCATAGAGCACTTCGTCCATTTTACGGTCAACATAATCGGCCATGCTGACTGAATTTTTGTTTCCAAAAATTAATCAGCTAAACATCGCCGACATTTGGTTCCAACAAGGGCGCAACTTGCCATACAGCGCGCTTAACAATCGATTTATTGCAAAATCAATTTGGTGACAACTTGATTTCCAGAAGTGGTTCTGTTAACTGGCGCCCTCGTTCGTGCGATTTAACGCCTCTGGATTACTTTTTATGGGGCATATTAAGTCATGCGTTTATACCGACAAACTAGCAACTCTTGAAGCATTGGAGGCCAATATTCAAGCCACTATTGACGCCATACGGCCAGATTTATTGGAAAAAGTAGTCAAAAATTGAACTGAGCCAATGGACCATGTAACTCGTAGCCGCGGCGGATATATGACTGAAATCATATTTAAAAAATAAATGCCATGAAATTATCTACCAGAATATAATAAAAAATTTCATTCCAACAATATTTCTGTCTTGTATTATAATTTTAAGTTCTCATGCACCTAAAAAAACACCCTTTACATTTAAATCAGCACAATAAAAAAATGTCCAATGCCACTTTGTGCAGAATAAGTATTTTGTTATACAAAAAATTTGTAGTTTTACTATAAGGTGACATTTACAACAATTGTCATTGGCATTTAGTTGCCTACAATAATTATAGTGAAATTCAGGAAATTTTTCTTAGAGTACTTATAAGACACAAAAAAAACTTACAAAGATCGTCGCTTTTTACATTAGCCTAAAATATTATCCACTGCACGTTCAATTTACCAGTCTATTCAAATTCTTTAGAATTATATCTTTATTGATAAGAGGAGCATCCAGATATTTACAGAAAACCATTTCCAACAAATTGAACTCAACATGCCAACTTGTTACACTTCAGATCACATCCTGTTTCGAAAGCAGAATAATTTAGTGGAGACACTCCATTTCTGCTTGTAACAGTCAAATACAATTCGAATTTATTTATTTTTCGGGGCAATGAAGTAAGATGTAGAAGTGTCTTCTGAAAGTTCTTTTCCGATTTCTGCCGAACAATTGAAAAGATGCAATGCTAAATCGAGCCAAGATGAACTGTGCGAAGTTGTTAAATTTCAGATCAGGGTGGATTTTTGCCATCACAATCGGTTTATTTGGAGTTTCTTGAAAGTCATTTGTTTATTATTATAACAGGGACGGAATCTGTTTGGGAAATATAGGTAAAAGTTTGGTTTCAGTATAGCAGGTGAAAGTTTAGTTTAAATCTCGTGAAGTTTGTAAATCAGAACTAGGGATCAGCTAGACACAAATAGATTGATAACATGAACTAGTATAAATAAGTACCTATATATGCTTTCGCAAGCCACTGATCAGCAACGCTTTTTCACAATCCTAGAATCCTAGGATCTACTCTAGGATCTGGTCCTAGAATCTTCAAAATTTCCGTAGAGTGTACTGCAAAATATATATAAGTTTTATTAACGGGAAAATTCGTTAAAACATCTGCTGTCCTCCATCTCAGACAGCAGATCCGTGTACAAAATACCAAAACAACACTCTCAATAGAAAGTTGTACTGCAATACACTACTCACTCTGACAAAATTATACCCGGAAAAGGAACAAAATCCTCAGTTTAATTATTGATTAAATAAGTTAAACTGATCAAACAATATCGACGTCGTTAGCATATGTATAAATGGATGATCTAATACCAGAATGAACTATATCAAAATTTAAGCATATGTAGGAGAAATTTCTACAAAAGATGATTTTTAGTGTTTACTTTACAATGTCTTTGAGTCGGAATTATATATTTTTTAGAAATTAATTTTTAGATCACTACAAATAAGGCCCATTGGTGTAAAAGAAAATTCGATCAAATTAAGCCCAAAAGATATATCGGAATTCGTGAAAACTTAAACATCACCTTACACTTGTACATATATAGAGAGACCAAATTTTATCCTCCTCCAATACAATTGTTGCGGAAAATATTGTAATCTAAAGTTTTTCACTTTGTAATTAAAAACTAATAAGGCAAAAATCTGACAATTGTAAGGAGGAAAGTTTAATATTTTTCGGGTGAAACAAGAAGCGGTCACATGAATTACGTAATTGGGTCATACTCCAGGACGCGGTCAAAGTCGTAATGTAACGTCTTTTTTCGAGACAAGGACGTTTTTTGGAAAGTTAATTTTGTCACTAGAATAGATTATACATATAAAAAACTCTTGTAAATGTAAAACGTATGTAGTCCCTTCACACTTTCTTCGGGGTTAAAAATTCTGGAATTGATTTCTACGCTAGTGTAATCGCCCAAACATAAGACATATGACAAAACTTGTGAAAAGGTGTACAAACCCCTTAATTGAAATTGGTATTTAGGCGATTACATGAAATGCCCGTATAACCAATTAATTTATTATTTTTTAATAATAAAGTATTGGGATCGACCTGAAATTTAAAAAAAATTTGCTACCCTGAAATTTTGTATTTTCACGTTTTAGGACTAGTAAACCCCAAAAAAGACGCCGTCCGCCGTACCCAAAACCGTTTGAAGGCGCGTAGCTCACAAACCCCTTTAGATATTAAGCTGAAATTTTTATGGTCGGTAGAATTGGTGAACCCCTACAAGTGATATATTTTGGGTGTGTGAGGGGGAGGAGTGGGGAGTGTTTTAGACGAAAAATTTTGGTTTCTAGATCTCAGGAACCGCTTACGCTAGGAGGCTAATAGTTGGAACTTATGTAGAACTATGATAATGGACCCATTTACAAAAAAATGGTCGATATAGGTTGAGTGGAATGCGAGACGGGAGGGGGGGATACAGTGCATCCCAAACGCTTGAAAGCTGGGATTGAAACATATTACCCCAACAAAATTGGGCCGTTCGCCCAGGCTAACTCACTCGAAGATGGGCGGGTAACGGGGACAACTTCTCCACGAAATTTTCTTTAGGGCGCCACCTAATCTGTAACTTTGGGAGGACGATTAGGAAACCTCCTTCCGCACCGATAAATGAAACCAGGAACGTACGTTACAAATTATATTGACGAATAAAATTAAAGAAAGGAGGAAAAAACGTACGTTACAAATTATATTGACGAATAAAATTAAAGAAAGAAAAATGAACTCTCTCAAGACCCTAGTCCGACGGATCTCCACCATCAAGCTCCTCCACGTCCACGGTTTCCGAAATTCTTCCCGTTTATTTTTCGAGTCCTGCTAGAGGAGGGAATGTGTACCTACTTGAATTACCCTACTTCACCTTGCTCGTCCGCGCACCCCGACATCCACCGTGTACGCCTTCCGCAATGCCTCCTCCTTTTTTTTAATTCCGTCCGACAGTCCTTTATTTCGTTTCTGCTCCACTCCGACTTCTCTTCCTCCGCTCCAAATTTTCAACGTTCTACACGGCGGTCGTACACCAAAAAGCCCCGCCACAATCAAAATCGCGTCTTAAATAGGTTTTTATTCCCGGATGGCAACGCCTCCGTTATATTTGTTTCCGGTCCGTTTCCAGGCGTTCCCAATATTCTCCGAACGTCAGCTGGAATGTCTCCGCCGTCTGGCATGGCCTTCCACCTGACAGTGGTATTTGACAGGAGCGCTGGGAAAGTTTCAGCAGAAGTTTTGTTTGAGATGTTGTTCGGCGAATTAGCTTTGTCGGGAATGAAGGATCTAGGCCGCTCCGTCTCCGCCCAATCGAGGTTCAGGTATCCCGTCAGCTACCGGAATTCACCTACGGTAGCTGACGCTGTGCGAATTCGCCCGTCTGCTCGTCCTGCGGTGGAGGGGTGTACGCGCGGATCAGTGTTCCGGCTGCGGGTATTATTTGTAATAGCGTGAACGGCGGTGTCGGAGGATGAAGCGCAAAATAGGCCGTCGCTCGCGAGTTAACCTGCACATTCCCCGCCCTACCAGGTCCTACTACGGCTGCACCGCCCTACCCGATTCGCGCTAAGGGCGTGGAGGAGCCCACTTCCCGTAACAACAGGGCTAGGATCCGTCGGAATTCGGTATCGTAGAAACATTAAAAAAAGAGATTACAATGTTCGGAATTCGGTATCGTAGAAACATTAAAAAAAAAGAGATTACAATGTTTTTTTTTTCATTCCAGATAATCTTAACTATTTGGCGAAACTCTGCCATATCTTCTCCGCTTCAGGGGTTGTCGCATCCCCGGTTAGACCTTTCGTTCTGGTCAGGTTTCATCCTTCCCTTCCCGTCCTTGGTTTCAACCTGAAAGAGGAAAGGAAGGTGTAGTGGAGGCGAACGCTACTGGCTCGACAAATAACACACAACAATTCCACCGTCACCTCCTGGAAAATTTCTTCCTCAAGAAATTTTCCGAACCGTATTACTCCACTAAATTATTCCAACACCACAAAAAAACCAAAATTCCCACCGCTAGAACAACCCTACTAACCGCCACCATAACCCAAAAAAACACAACACCTATTACGGAACGAATACGTTAAACGACCGTATGCCATTCCGTAACAATTAGGTTCAATCTTTTACCAACATCAGTCCCGGGTGGTCCCCAGGTACTCTGTACAAAGGTGGAAAGACTTCACAAAGGCTAACTGCAACGAGGAGGGAAGCTACTAGTGTGACGCCCCACTCTCTACGGGTCCTTTTCACCGTGATAAGGTTTCAGGTCTTTTACGTGCCAGGAACCCTTCTCCGCCCCCTTCTCATCCACTAATGTGTACGTACATGAGGATGTGCACTTTGATATCCTGAACGGTCCCACAAATTTTGGGCCCAGTTTAGCCGCATAAAAATTAGCCGCATTTGATAGGGCGAAATTCCTTCTCCACACCAATTCATTCGGCAGGAATTTCACGTCGCGGCGCTGTTTATCGTACCCCTCCTTCGCCTTCAGCGAGGCGTCCTTTAATTTGCGCTGAATGTCTTCGCGCAAATCAGTCAGCACCTTCAGTCTATCCAGGTACGAGTGAACGTCCGTTGACGCGACTTCAACCGGTCCTTCCATGGGAAGTGCATTACTACCACCGTCAATTACCATTTCTCTCCCAAAGTTGAGCAGATATGGTGATACTCCCAGGACTTCGTGCTGGGCAGTACGAATTGCGCATGCTACTTTAGCCAGTTGGGCGTCCCAGGTCCGATGATTTTCTGACACGTAAGCTCTCAGAGTGGTTTTAATTATCCGATTCATTCGCTCGGCCGGATTGGCTTGAGGGTGATAGTGCGCCGTGTAAGAGATCGACGAGCCGTGGGACTCAAAGAGCTCCCTAAATGCCTTACTTTGGAACTGGGGTCCATTGTCGCACACTACGAATTTGGGTACCCCAAACAACATCAACACGTTTTGTTCCAGTTCTCGGCAGATGCCGGGAGTCGTAGCCGATCGAAGAGGGAACAACAACGGAAACTTGGTAAAATAGTCTACTACGGTCAATATATAATTGTAACCCTTCGTCGAGCGCGGTAATGGCCCAATCAGGTCTACACATATAAGCTCCCAAGGGCGAGAAGTACCGCTCCTTTGTGTCATCAACCCCGCCGTTTTTTTTTGCTCTGGTTTGACCCTTTGACACACCTGGCAGCTGCGAACATACCTGGCAGTGTCCGCCTTCATCTTTGGCCAATACACCTTATTGGTTAGACGAGCGTATGTTTTATGGACTCCCATATGTCCTGCAAGGGGGTTATCATGGTACTGATGTAACACTTCCCTACGCGTACCCTTCGGAACAACCCACTTCCACATGCTATCGTTCTCCTCCAACCCGGGATGCCGAGTTTTCACATGCTTATACAATTTCCCATCTTCAATACGCCAATCCGGGAAGGACAGCGGATTTTCGGAGACTCGCAACATCATTTTGCTGCACCAGGGGTCTGGTTCTGCCGTTGATATCGTTGCTAATGCGGGCACTGAGCGTGATAGCATGTCGGGTACGACATGCTCCTTACCTTTTCTATGAACGATCTCCATGTCGTGCTGTTGCATTTGGACCGCCCACCTAGCTAGCTTACCGCACGGATCCTTCAGATTCGCGAGCCACACCAACGAGTGGTGGTCGGTAATCACCTTGAACCGCATTCCTTCCAGATAAGGCCGTAATTTTCCCACTGCCCACACTACTGCTAAGCACTCTTTTTCGGTGGTCGAATAATTCCGTTCAGGCTTCGATAGAGAGCGGCTTAAGTACGCTACCACCTTCTCACCATCTTCACGTTCCTGTGATAGCACTGCTCCGATACCAAAATCCGACGCATCCGTTTGTACCACAAACGGAATGTCGAAGTCAGGACAGGCTAAGATAGGAGCCGTAATAAGGCATTCCTTTGCCGTATTGAATGCCCTCTCACATTCATCCGACCATAAGAATTTTTTGTTCTTCTTTAGCAATTCGGTTAACGGCTTCGTGAGTGACGCGAAGTCCGGAATAAAACGTCGGTACCACGATACCGTGCCCACAAAGCTACGAACTTGTTTCACACAGGTTGGAGCAGGAATACTTACAATACTCTCCACCTTGTCGGGGTCTACATGTAATCCATGAGCGTCCACCACATAGCCCAGATACTTTAGTTGAGAACGACAGAACTGGCATTTATCCTTGCTCACCCGGAGACCCGCATCCGTCAAACGTCTAAAGACTTCTTGTAAAATATCCAAATGCTTCTGGAAAGAGTCCGTGACGATTATAATATCATCAAGATAGACGAACACGTGAGGTTCTAAGTCAGCACCGAGTACTTGATCAATCAGGCGCTGCCACGTCGCAGGAGCGTTGTGTAGTCCAAACGGCATACGCTTGAACTCAAATAATCCCCTATTGGGTACTATAAACGCAGTCAAGGCCTGTGAATCCGCCTCCATTGGTATCTGCCAGTACGCAGATTTGATATCAAGAGACGTGAGGAAATGAGCGTTCCTAAGCTTATCCAGGGTGGCGGAGACAAACGGCAGTGGGTAAGCGTCTCGATCGGTAACTTTGTTTAGTTTTCGATAGTCTACGCAGAAACGATATCTTCCATCTTTCTTCTGAATTAGAACAATAGGAGATGCCCACGGACTTTTCGAAGGCCCTATCACGCCTTCCTTTAGCATCTCATCGAGTTCCGCATCAATCTGCTTCTGCACGATTGGATTCACCGTATAATACCTCTGTCGAATTGGCTCTGAGTCGGTCCGGATCTTGTGCTTCACCAGATGTGTACACCCCAGGCTAGGTCCCCCAGCTAGGAAAACCCTCGCCGTCAGTTCCTCCAACCTACGTGTCTGAGATGGGGTCAAACTTGGAGTGTGTACAGAATCGTTGATAGATGCCACCTCGGGTGGTTTCGCGAATTCCCAAACGTTACTGCTGAGATCCGGAACAATTCCGAATTTCGCCCAAAAATCGGCCCCCAATATGAGCATCTGCGGTAAGTTTGGTATAACCAGCGCCTCGATTAAACCTATTCTGCCTTTAATGCCAAATGGAATCATCACCGTACCTGATACCGATATGTTAGATCCGTCCGCCAGCGATACAGCCTCAACCGACGATTTATCTACCATGAACCCTAAATCACTTAAAATTTCCCAACCCTTTCCTCCAACCACTGTTCGTGAGGCACCGGAATCCAACAGGCCACACAGATTTACCCCGTAGACGCTAACTATCAAATAGGGACGATTATCTCCCTCCCACCTATCTAACACGTAATCTAGATTCACGACTTTCCTCCTTACTGCTTCTTTCTTATAAATGACCCTCCCATTCTTTCCCCCTTTGACGGCAGTAGTACCGAGTTCCGAAATCACTGACCTGCCGTGCCAGGAGTTCGCGATTCGTTTCCCGAGCATGTCGTGCAGTATTTCCGGAGCACGCCCTCTCGTCCACAACCAAAGCACCGCCTAGGTTGCTGGCAGCCGTTAGACATGTGCCCTTCCTCGTTGCAGTTGAAACAACGTATTTTCCTTTTCACAATCTGACCACTACTTACTGAGTTGTTACTTCTAAACGGATTCGCACTTGCCGAAAGATTTGATTGGGCCACTGTCTGTACTGCAGGATGCGACTCAATTGGTAATGGCATGGTCAGTTCTGCAACAGAGACATAAGCCAAATCCGGCTCCAATAAATTTGTCTGTTTGCGTGAGGGTGGTGGTATATAACTTTCCACATTAAATCGTGCTGCCTCTAATTTTTTTCCGACCACTAGGAGCTGCTCAATTGAAGTGATCTCAACTAACGCCAAGTGATTTGAGAAGAAAGGTGCTATGTTCTTTAGGATGAAGGATAATTTCAACGCCTCGGTGCAAGGTCCACTTAACCTACCGAATAGCCTCAGCATCACACTGACAAACATCCCAATGCTTTCGTTGCTACCTTGGGTGCGATGTCGTATTTCTTCTAGCAGCCGGTCATTGTAGCCCGGAGGCAAAAATTCGTCTCTGAGCCTCGCCACTAATTCTCCCCAATTCCGGGAAAAAGGTTTATTCGCCCTAAGCCAGATCAACGCTTTCCCTTCAAACAGATCCACCGACGACTCGAAAAGCCGTTGCAACGAACAACCTCGTGCCTCCCTCAACTCATCGACTCTTTCGAGAAATCCACTAAGTGACTCTCCAGCTGTGCCTGAAAACTTCACCCCCCATTTATAAACTGGCACCGCCGCGGTTCCAGAAGTATAGGTATGCGAGTCCAAATCCGCATTTCCTTTACCAACTTGCGTAGACGACGCACATTTCGAACCTAACTTTGGCCCTGGATGCGAGGTTCCCGGTCGCACTGCCCCCTTTCCTGTTCTACCGAAAGACATTTCATCCACGAAGCCCAGACTGATATTCATATCCCCATCTTCGCTGCTACCAACTGGTACCAACTTGGAGTCCAGTAGCGCGAACAGCTCAGCTATTTTCTGACGCGTCTCTGAGACATACGTTTTGGAATCCGTTTCCTCCATTTGCACGTTGTCTAGTCTTCTCAGGGCCCACTTCGCCTTGGCATCAATTTTCTTGAATTCCCCGCAGTCTTCGTCCCCTTCAAAATTCTCTATAAGCCTCGAAATTTCCTCTAGTTTACTATCTACCGCGATCTTATCTTCGTTAAATGAGAAAGGATACTCCGGTCTTGAGAAGCTAGATTGCCGTTTCAACGTAGCCCGTAACACTTTCCTCATTTCGTCCACGTTCTGGCCTTTCAAACCCACCACCGCCAGTTCGTACTTGAGTTCATCCGCCGACAATCTATTGATATCCATAGTGAATAGGGGTCAGTGTAATGAATCCCACAAACGCAATACCAAAAAAACAGAACTAGAGACTAATAATAAATAAATGGAAAGAACCCACAAAAGTATTACACAATAAAACTCATATATGTATAGGTATTTAATTAGAATTTATTAACGCGCTAACAAAATACACTTAGTTTGAAAAATATAATCACAAAACGGTAATTCAACAGATTATAGAAAACACAAGTAATATATAATAATAAAATAAAAAAAAAAAAAAAAAAATTGATTTCCTGTAACGAACTGTGGATCCAACGGACTAAAGTCTTCAACCACTCCACTAGGCTATTGATCTCCTTTATCAACTGTCGCTGAATACCGCTTCCAGCTCGCTCATCGAACCAACCGGAATTCTGTACCGCTTACGTTTTCTGTACCAATCGTTTGCTGAAACTTTGGACCACTTCTACGCCGTTAACCGATTCAAATGATAAAACACCTATATAACTCCAATTCTAATCTGCTATGCCACTAACAAGTCCGTCAAGGTTTGTGTACTTCTTGTAATGTGTAATTCTTCCGTGTTTGTAACAAAAAAAAAAAAAAAAATTAACACAATGAAATAACAATAAAGTTGCTTTCCAGGTTTGAACTCCGAACCCAACGGCATAAATTCGTCCATCGATTCATTAGGCTATTGACCGCCTTTGCCACTTGTCGCTTAAAACCGCTTATAATTCGTTCTATTATCCAACCGTTTCCAACCGGAATTTTAAACCGCTTCTCCACCGTCTACCGATTAAATCGCCAACGAACGCTTTTCCCAACTGTAGAGGAGAACGGCTTTTTTTTTCCGTTTACCGATCCAGCCGAAATTGTGAACCGTTTCAACCGTATTTTCCGTTTTAAACTATTTCCCGACGAAGTATCACAATTTCGACACAAACGACACACACCACCAAAAAAAAAAAAAACTAAATAATTATACACCACCGCAAAACTTATGGTGCAATGTACTCAACCAGCAACTCAAATTGATCCACTTTCACCGCTCACTTTAAATTTCGCTTTTCACCTGAGCTTATTACATCAAATCTTCGAAGTTGTCCCAAACGCACGTTGGGCGCCAATTATTACCCCAACAAAATTGGGCCGTTCGCCCAGGCTAACTCACTCGAAGATGGGCGGGTAACGGGGACAACTTCTCCACGAAATTTTCTTTAGGGCGCCACCTAATCTGTAACTTTGGGAGGACGATTAGGAAACCTCCTTCCGCACCGATAAATGAAACCAGGAACGTACGTTACAAATTATATTGACGAATAAAATTAAAGAAAGGAGGAAAAAACGTACGTTACAAATTATATTGACGAATAAAATTAAAGAAAGAAAAATGAACTCTCTCAAGACCCTAGTCCGACGGATCTCCACCATCAAGCTCCTCCACGTCCACGGTTTCCGAAATTCTTCCCGTTTATTTTTCGAGTCCTGCTAGAGGAGGGAATGTGTACCTACTTGAATTACCCTACTTCACCTTGCTCGTCCGCGCACCCCGACATCCACCGTGTACGCCTTCCGCAATGCCTCCTCCTTTTTTTTAATTCCGTCCGACAGTCCTTTATTTCGTTTCTGCTCCACTCCGACTTCTCTTCCTCCGCTCCAAATTTTCAACGTTCTACACGGCGGTCGTACACCAAAAAGCCCCGCCACAATCAAAATCGCGTCTTAAATAGATTTTTATTCCCGGATGGCAACGCCTCCGTTATATTTGTTTCCGGTCCGTTTCCAGGCGTTCCCAATATTCTCCGAACGTCAGCTGGAATGTCTCCGCCGTCTGGCATGGCCTTCCACCTGACAGTGGTATTTGACAGGAGCGCTGGGAAAGTTTCAGCAGAAGTTTTGTTTGAGATGTTGTTCGGCGAATTAGCTTTGTCGGGAATGAAGGATCTAGGCCGCTCCGTCTCCGCCCAATCGAGGTTCAGGTATCCCGTCAGCTACCGGAATTCACCTACGGTAGCTGACGCTGTGCGAATTCGCCCGTCTGCTCGTCCTGCGGTGGAGGGGTGTACGCGCGGATCAGTGTTCCGGCTGCGGGTATTATTTGTAATAGCGTGAACGGCGGTGTCGGAGGATGAAGCGCAAAATAGGCCGTCGCTCGCGAGTTAACCTGCACATTCCCCGCCCTACCAGGTCCTACTACGGCTGCACCGCCCTACCCGATTCGCGCTAAGGGCGTGGAGGAGCCCACTTCCCGTAACAACAGGGCTAGGATCCGTCGGAATTCGGTATCGTAGAAACATTAAAAAAAGAGATTACAATGTTCGGAATTCGGTATCGTAGAAACATTAAAAAAAAAGAGATTACAATGTTTTTTTTTTCATTCCAGATAATCTTAACTATTTGGCGAAACTCTGCCATATCTTCTCCGCTTCAGGGGTTGTCGCATCCCCGGTTAGACCTTTCGTTCTGGTCAGGTTTCATCCTTCCCTTCCCGTCCTTGGTTTCAACCTGAAAGAGGAAAGGAAGGTGTAGTGGAGGCGAACGCTACTGGCTCGACAAATAACACACAACAAACATTCTAAAATCCATATTTCCTGAAAGATTGAAGCTTCGTAGTTATCTTAAGAGATACTAGTAGTCCGGGAGGCAGCGACACTTTTGATGTAATTATTCCTACAAAGCTGAATTTTTGTTATTTTGTTGTTTTTATATGGCAAGTAAACGGAACGGCAGTCTACCGCCCCAATGTGGGGGCAAACAATAATAACAATTGTTGAAACCTGTTAATAAATAGTATGTAAATGCCTTATTCCTACAAGACTGAAATTTTTTTGGGTGGTCAATGATACCTAAAAATGCAGTATAATGATAGTCTACCGCGTCGGAGAGGGGGCCATCATGCGTCTACCACCCACGCAAAGTGTTAAAAAACTTCCTTTTTTGACTTATTCCTACAAGGCTGAAAATTTTTATACTCTAGATGAAATCATATAGAGTATTATAAGTTTAATCCAGCCGAAAAGTTTGTAACGCATAGAACCAAGCCTCGTACGAAAAAAAGTTATATATTATTTTTTGTTTATTTGTGCCCAAAAACCTCAAATCCGCTTGACGTCCGTCCGTCCGTCCGTCCGTCCGTCCGTCCGTCCGTCCGTCCGTCCGTCCGTCTGTCCGTGAACACGATAACTCAAGAACGCCTTCACCTAGGATCTTGAAATTTTGAATCTAGATGTTTGGTTGAATTTGTAAGGCTAAGTTCGTTAACGGGCCAAATCGTCCTACTCCTTCGGGTAGCTGCCATACAAAATGTCCTTAAAACACGTGTTCAAGAATATTGGTCGATAACTTCAGAAGGGTTTAAGCTACGACTTTGAAATTTTGTACCTATTATTTTTCTAATAGTTGGAGATAAATATATGAATATGAAGAAAATCCTGTTAGTCCCTCGTGTAGCTGCCATACAAATATCCTGTCAAAATGTATTCACTTAATTTACGAAACTCACTATAACTCAAGTAATCTTTTAGCTATCAATTCGGAATTTTATACAAGTTATTTTTGAGTAAAAAGAAAGTTCGAGTTTACTATTCAGCGAAATCCTTTTACTCCTTCTGGTAGCTGCCATACAAAATATCCTTAAAACACGTGTTCATGAATATTGGCCGATAACTTCAGAAGGGTTTAAGCTACGACTTTGAAATTTTGTATGTATTATTTTTCCAATAGTTGAAGCTAAATGTATGATTATGAAGAAAATGCTATTAGTCCTTCGTGTAGCTGCCATACAAATATCCTGTCAAAATGTCTTCACTTAATTTACGGAACTCACTATAACTCAAGTAATCGTTTAGCTATGAATTCGGAATTTTGTACAAATTAGTTTTGAATGAAAATGAAGTTCAGGTTTACTATTCAGCGAAATCCTTTTACTCCTTCTGGTAGCTGCCATACAAAATGTCCTTAAAACACGTCTTTAAGAATATTGGCCGATAACTTCAGAAGGTTTTAAGCTACGTCTTTGAAATTTTGTATGTATTATTTTTCCAATAGTTGGAACTAAATGTATGAATATGAAGAAAATCCTATTAGTCCTTCGTGTAGCTGCCATACAATTATCCTGTCCAAACGTCTTCACTTAATTTACGGAACTTACTATAACTCAAGTAATCTTTTAGCTATGAATTGGAAATTTTGTACAAATTAGTTTTGAGTAAAAACGAAGTTCGAGTTTACTAATCAGCGAAATCCTTTTACTCCTTCTGGTAGCTGCCATACCAAATGTCCTTAAAACACGTGTTCAACAATATTTTTCGATAACTTTTGAACGCTTCAAGCCACGAATTTCAAATTTTGTACACGTTCATTTTTAAATGGTTCCAAGGCAAAGGATAAATATGTAAGTAATCGAGTGAGTCCTTCCTGCACCTCCCATGTGAAAGTCCTTCAAAAAGGACATTTTTTTTTTATGACTTACCCAGTTCAAAATATGAAATTAAACACTGAATATTGTCTTTTAGTTTTGAGTAGCAATCTAATGGCAGTCCTTAATAAAGGACATACAACATGCACACACGTAATTCTACTTTATCCCCAACTACAATATAAATCGGAGTTCAGTATTCATCTAGAGTATTATACGATTGGCTTGCAGCCGATCGTGACTGCAGTATGTTTTCTAAAATACTTTAGTTTATAAGACAACTAAAAAAGACAGTCTACCGATCATGTAAGGGTGCAAAGCCTTGATAGACGCAATGGAATGCACGATCTCCCGAGCGCAGCCGATGCGCCGATCTGCTATAAGTCGCTCTGAAGTATTGGATATATCGGGATTAAATTAATATCTACAAAGCTGCTTTTTTGTCTGTACGTACTTTAAGATAATTATTGTCAATTAAACGTGTTCTACCTTCGATACAATGCGGCTAAAGCTTCGGTAGACATGGCTAAAGTTTTGGCGCAGACTCTAAATTATTGCATACCTATACAGGGTGTTTCGCACTCCGTCCGCCACCTTGTAAGGGGTTATTCCTTGATATATTTGGAGAAAAAAATTATTCTTCAGGGTGGGTCAATTTTCAATAACAGTGGAGATACAGGGTGGTTAGGAAAAGTGTTTTTGACCGTTACCCTTACTCACTTAAAACGTTATATCTTGAAAACGAATAATCACAAGGCAAAGTGTTATAACTCGTTTTTTATGAATCTGTGCGGAAATGATGCCGCTCTTCTTGTGTGTGGATTGCTCTCAGCCCACGTATGTAGGTTGTGGAAGTTTGTGATACCGTCTCTGATAAATGGGGACTCATCCGTCCACAGAATATTGTTGAAAAAATTATCGTCATCTATTTGTCGTTCAAGGAGCCAATTGCAAAACTCCATCCGTTTGGGGAAATCAATGGGTAGCAGCTCCTGTACTGGTGTGTGATGGTAGGCATGGAAGCGTTCTACTTTTAAAATACTCCAAACCTTCGAAGTAGAGATGTTAAACTGCAATGCCAAGCGTCGGATACTGATCGATGGATCATTTTGAACTGCTTGCAGTATTCTTTCATCAATCTGAACAGCGATTATCGGCGCAGGATTTGCATTTACTCTGCTTGTTCTAACGCTGCCAGTTTCCCTAAATCTCCTGTAAACGTCTTGAAATACTCCCCTGTCAGGTGTCCGTCAATGAGGATGTTTCTGATGATAAAGCCTTCGCGCGGCTCGTCCATTTCCGCGACACTCTCCATAACTTAACACAATGTCAGCATATTCTTCATTGGGGAAACTCAGGCATTTTGAAATTACTTTTTTAATTCTACTGACACCTTCTTCTTTAAAACTGATAAGAATATGAAGGTAGTTTTGCTTTTATAGGCTTTTTATTTTGTAAGGCACCCTATTTAAAAAGGCATAGTACCGCACCCAGTATTACCTACCACGTCCAGGTAAAAGCATCAATTATGTTGAAACTCACTTACATTTCATTGTTTTCCTACATAGTTTAAATAGTAATAAATGTGCAATAAAAATACTTCAGTACTACCGACAAATTAAACAGGTTCTTAGACGAGGTCCACTTTATGGCACTGACTTTTGAAACATTTCATTTTTATGCGATTTGTATTTTTACCTATTACTTCCAAAATGTTAATCGTAACTCATACATATGTATGCAACTTTTGTAGGTAATAATAATAATAGTAGTAGTAGTAATAATTTTATAATGGGGTTTTCTGAGAAAAACTATATTGATCACTGGGTTGACGTAGCAAAAATTTGTGTTTTCGAGTAAATATCTCAAGATTGGATGCAGTTACAATTTAGACTGTTACATCAAATGAAAGGTAATTCGATTCCCTAAAAAAGTTAGAACAAGTTATAACACTTTGCCTTGTGATTATTCGTTTTCAAGATATAACGTTTTAAGTGAGTAAGGGTACCAGTCAAAAACACTTTTCTTAACCACCCTGTATCTCCACTGTTATTGAAAATTGACCCACCCTGAGGAATAATTTTTTTCTCCAAATATATCAAGGAATAACCCCTTACAAGGTGGCGGACGGAGTGCCAAACACCCTGTATAGGTATGCAATAATTCAGAGTCTGCGCCAAAACTTTAGCCATGTCTACCGAAGCTTTAGCCGCATTGTATCGAAGGTAGAACACGTTTAATTGACAATAATTATCTTAAAGTACGTACAGACAAAAAAGCAGCTTTGTAGATATTAATTTAATCCCGATATATCCAATACTTCAGAGCGACTTATAGCAGATCGGCGCATCGGCTGCGCTCGGGAGATCGTGCATTCCATTGCGTCTATCAAGGCTTTGCACCCTTACATGATCGGTAGACTGTCTTTTTTAGTTGTCTTATAAACTAAAGTATTTTAGAAAAAATTTTCAGCCTTGTAGGAATAAGTCAAAAAAGGAAGTTTTTTAACACTTTGCGTGGGTGGTAGACGCATGATGGCCCCCTCTCCGACGCGGTAGACTATCATTATACTGCATTTTTAGGTATCATTGACCACCCAAAAAAATTTCAGTCTTGTAGGAATAAGGCATTTACATACTATTTATTAACAGGTTTCAACAATTGTTATTATTGTTTGCCCCCACATTGGGGCGGTAGACTGCCGTTCCGTTTACTTGCCATATAAAAACAACAAAATGACAAAAAATCAGCTTTGTAGGAATGGATACAAAATTTCGGTCGCTGCCTCCCGGACTATAGGTGATTAGAAGGCAGGTGGCGAGTTGTGGGGGTGGGGGGTGAACAACTTTGAATTACAATATCTTCCGTTTTAATTGTGCCTGGAGGATAAAATTTGGTATCTGTGTATAGAATTTCCAGTGGAGTTTACCGAAAGTAAAATTGTTGAGGGGGAGGTGAGAAAAAAACTTTGAGAGTGCACTGCAGTCACGATTGGTTGCAAGCCAATCGTAGGATACTCTAGATGAAATACTGAACTCCGATTTATATTGTAGTTGGGGATAAAGTAGAATAAGATGTGTGGACGTTGTTTGTCCTTTATTAAGGTCTTCAATTTGGTTGCTGCTCGAAAAACAATATCATGTGCAGTTTAATTTCATATCTTGGACTCGGTGAGTCACCGAAATCTTTTTTTTCCTTTTTGCAGGACTTTCACATGGGAAGTGCAGAAAGGACTCACTCGATTTCTTACATATTTATCATTTTCCTTGGAACCATTTAAAAATTAAAGTGTACAAAATTTCAAATTCCTAGCTTGAAGCGTTCAAAAGTTATCGGAATATATTATTGAACACGTGTCTTAAGAATTTTTGTATGGAAGGTACCAGAAGGAGTAAAAGGATGTCGCTGACTAGTAAACTCGAACCTCGTTTCCACTCAAAACTAATTTGTACAAAATTCCGAATTCGTAGTTAAACGATTACTTGAGTTATAGTGAGTTCCGTAAATTAAGTGAAGACAATTTGACAGGATATTTGTATGGCAGCTACACAAAGGACTAATAATCATACATTTAGCTCCAACTATTGGAAAATCAACACTCACAAAATTTCAAAGTCGTAGCTTAAACCCTTCTGAAGTTATCGACCAATATTTTTCAACGCGTGTTTTAAAGACATTTTGTATGGAAGCTACCCGAAGGAGTGGGACGATTTTGCACGTTAACGAACATAGCCTTACAAATTCGACCAAACAGATTCAAAATTTGAAGATCCCATCTAAAGGCATTATTGAGTTATCGTGCTAACGAATGGACGGACGGGCGGACAGACGGACGGACGAACGGACGCACAGACGGACGTCAAGCGGATTTGGAGTTTTTGGCCACAAAGAAACAAAAAATAACATATTACTTTTTTTTGTCCGAGGCTTGGTTCTATGCGTTACAAACTTTTGGGCTGGATTAAAATTATAATACTCTCAGATTTCATCTAGAGTATAAAAATCTGCCAACAGTTTGGGCACAACTTTATTATTTTATAGGTAGAAGTCCTAAACGTGTTTAAAGCTGAGATGCGGTATAGGCTACTATACGACTGACATCCTAAGGAATAACCATGTGGCTATTGGGAACGTAATTTTTTTAGGTTATCAGTCGCATTTCAGCATTAATCGCGTTTCGGATTTCTATCCAAAAAATAATAAAATTGCGCCCAGACTGTTGGAAGATTTTTTTGTGGATTTGCAAATGTTCTTTTTTGTTGCAGTCTTGAGGCAGGCGTCCACTACACTCAGAGAAAAACCTTGGTAGCATTGACAAAAATTCAGTTCAATTTGACAAAACTTCGGTCAATATACGTCCAACAAAATACTTTGTCGTCATGATGATGATCGTGTTCATCTTTCTTACAAAATTTTTTGTTGATTTAACAAATAGTTTTGTGAATATAACAAAATCTTGCAGTTTACTTTTGGTGACTCTGACAAAATTTTTATCAGAAGCCGTTTCTTCCAAACCAACAAAAAATTTGTTAATTTGATAGAAATATTGATCAATATTAAAGAAAATTTTGTCATTACGATAATACATGTTTTGTTGAAAGAACGAACTGGAATTTCGCCGAATTTTTATCAATACGACAAAAATTTATCAAACTGAATAATTTTTATTTGTTATGCTGACATATTTTTATCATTATGACATAACTGCACTGTTGAAATTCAACAAATACTTTTTGTCAATGTTACCAAGGATTTTTCTTTGAGTGCAGAGCGGACGGGCCGGGCCGGGCCGCATCGCAAAAATTCGCCTGACATACATACATTGTTATGGAAGTGCGTTCACTGAACGTGCTCTATCTGAACTTTTGAGTGAACTGGTAATGCGAGATGTGACAAGGGTTACCAGGCTATGCTAGGAATGGAATTCTGGACAAAGTTAGGAATTGAAAAGTAATAACTAGGGAACGGATATTTAGGTGTCTGAGAATTCTGTTTTAGGTTTTTCGGATATTTAAAATAAGTTATTTTAAGATAAATTCACATTGCATTTTTTTCCCATCAAACTAATTGTAGCCATAGCAACGTATAGCGGTTCCAAGAGTGCGACGGCTATTAAGCAAATACGAGTATGCCTATACAGTAAGTCAAAGTTAAAAAGATTCACCTATAGAAAAATACTTCAAGCTATTTACTTTCTACATTAAAAGCATGTATTTATTTTCGGAGCATACATTTTCAATGCATTTCTTTCAAAACCCCCTTTCAGTTTAAAGAGAACTGTTTCTTCTACTTGTCCGGGAATATGTATATGTCTTAGAAGAACGGTTGTCTATTACGCCTAATTACGGGAAAATGGTGTCTATTACGCCTAACTCAGGGAAAGGGTGTCTATTACGCATCTTCCAACTCAACATTCGAAATCTCCAATTTTTCGATAAGATTTGGAAGATCTGAAAAATATGCTTTGATGAATGCAAGCTGTTCACATATTTCTTCACTTTGTAGGGCAGATTTCGCTTTTACAATCGAAGCCGTGTCATCGACAACCAAAACTTGCATTACCTCTTTGATTACTTCATGGTGCGTAGCATAGTAAAGAGCAGCAGAAATCCATGTCATCGCGTCAATACCATCTGCTACATCAGCACTGTCTGTTACAAGCAGTAAAAGCCTATCATCTTAAGTTTTAGACAAGTACCTACCCATATTAGGTTTTTTTAAATTTAGCCGTTAGCCGTTAGGTTTTTTAGGTTCTTTCAAATTCAGCAGACAGACTCCAATATACTGGAATCGGAAAAGTACCAAATGCTTTCGCTATTGGTTGCAAGAAAAAAAAAATCTGCCAATGGTCTGGGCGAAACTTTATTATTTTTCGGGTCAAAGTTCGTGAGCGGTTAAAGTCGGTCATGAGTTGCTTCGAGATTATTAGATTTCTTGGAAAATTATTTTTGTTCTTAATATAAAAATATTTAAAATAGAGATTTTTAACCGATTAAACATTGAAAAAGTCCGTGTAGACTATTCGAATTTCAGTATATTATGTACACTAAAAGCCCATAGAAGCAAAAACGAATTTGTTGCCTTATCAGAATTAAGAGATATGGCGAATTGTTAAAACGTATACAAACCCATTACTTCCACTTGGGGTTTGAATTTCGAAAAAAACGTAAGCAAACCCTTCACACCTCCTTGGTTCTGGAAATTCGAAAAATCGTGAATTGGTTGGCCGTAATAATCAATTTTATATCTCATCAGAACTAAGGAATGGCAAAAATTGTGAAAACATATACAAACCCTTGGGGGTTGATTATCCAAAAATTAAGAAATGGGTTTGTAGGCGATTATATAAAAAGTCTGTGGAAATGAAAAGCGATCTAATATCTCATCGAACCTAAAAAATATGTCGAAGCTGTCAAAAGCATACAACCCCCTTACACCCATTAGGATTGAATATCTAAAATACTGAAAATGACTTTTTGGCTTTTTTTATATAGGAAACCTTAGGAAGTAAAAATGAATTGAAATGAAATGAAAAATGAATGAAGGTAGGAACCAATTCAATTTCTTATCACTTCTAAAAGAAATGACGGAACTCGTGAAAACGTGTTCAACCCGTTTATACCCTCTTAGGGGCTGAAAAAAATTTAAAAACAAGTTTTAGGTGATTGTTACGCAAGCACGTGAAAGTGAAAAGATATTCGATATCTGATAAGACGTGGGGATATAGTAGAATTCGTGAAAAAGTTTACAACCCTCTTTGCACCGCCTTAGGGGTCGAATTTTAAAAAATCCTGAAAACGCTTTGTAGGTATTTATATGAAGAATCCGTAGAATAAAAATGAATTCAATATTTGGGAAGACCTAATAGATATGACGAAAACCGTGAAAATATATGCATTCTATTTACACTGATAATTTTTTTTGCCCCCCTCCGAACGCCAATGGATATTTGAAATTTTTTTTTATCTAAATTAGTTTTCTAGTTGATTTACATAAACGTACCGAGTTTCAACTTTGTATCATAAGCCGTTCTATAGATAGGAAAAACACCCCCCACCCCCGTACCATACTACCCTTATAAAAAGTTATATTTTTCCAAGATGCTACTAATATAGCTCTATCTAAATACCAAGTTTCAGCTATATATCATTATAGGTTCTCGATATAGAAAAATCGGAACTTTTTCCTTTTCACCCTCCCCCACCCTCACCCTCTACACCCACACTTCCGAAATTTTATTTTCAGCTAGTGGTCTATTAGGCCTACTTCTGGTAAAAATTTTAAGTATCTATCGTACACCGTTCTTGAGATATGAGACGTGATTTTTTAGAAAAATTCTTAACCCCTCCACTTTCATGCTCCACCGCCCCCGTAAAAAATTTTACTTTCAGCAAACTTTATTTGTCAACCTTTATAAGGAAACCAAATTTTATTTGTCTAGTGCAATTGGTTCGTGAGATATCGTAATCTAAAGTTTTTTAGCCCCCACCCCCGTACGCCACTTCCCCCACTCAAATTTTTGTTTCCGATCTATTCTCCTAGTATACCTACAGATACTCATTAAGTTTCAATTTTGTGACACTAACCGTTTAGGAGATATGGATTTTAGAAAGTGTCGATCTCACCTTTTTTGCGTTTCGGACGCATTATTTTTCCCCCCACTCCCAAATCCCTTCACCTATATCGGCAATTTTTTTGCAAATGGGTCCACTACTGAAGCTTTATATAAATTCCAAATTTCAGCCTCCTAGCATAAGCGGTTGCTGAGATCTAGAAACCAAAATTTTCCGTCTAAAACATTTCCCCCTCCTTCCCCCTCACACCCCCACCCCTCCAAATTTGGCCACTTCAAGGGGACTATCCAGTCTATTCATCAAAAAAATTTCAATTTAATAGCTCAGAGGGTTTGGGAGCTACGAGCTTTCAAACGATTTTGCGTACAGCGGTCGACGTACGGCGTACGGCGTACGGCGGACAGACGGACTGAAATTTTTTTTTGCTTTTTTCGTGTGTACTCGTCATGAAACGTGAAAAAAAAATCGAAAACAATACTGTATTATTAAAATAATAAAGTAATAGGTGAAACCCTAAGAATCCGGACCCTAGTAATAACTTAAGACCCGTGGACACTAGTAAGTAAGACTTGCTAAAGTCGCTCTCCGACATTTTTTGTCTATGTGTACACGGTTACTAGAGCGCGATTGCCCAAGTTTTAACTCTAGCCAACAAATGGTTGGCTTTTTCGTATACTTGCAAGAGTTGAAATCCCACAAGAAAGTTCCGATTGGTTCTTAAACTTTTCTGCCAGACAGTTGGAAGCAATGATGCCAATTTAGTGCTTTCAGCGTTCAATTTGGTGCTCAAAATATTGTCTCAGTGGTCAAAAATTAGTTTTAGCGCTTGCACTTTGTTTGAATATGCCTGCGATTAATATGAAAAAATTAAATTTTAGTGCCTTTAAGTTGAAATTAAGGCTCAAAATTTCATATTTTAGTGCTCAACCAAGAAAAATAGTTGGCAACATTGGTTGGAAGTAGAGATGGGTAACTCAGATCTGAGCCGGCTCAATGAACCGGCTCAAGCAGAAGATCCAACTGAGCCGGTTCAACGAATCTGAGCCGGTTCAACGGATCTATACGGTTCAACGGTTCAACAGATCTCGACGGTTCAACAGATCTGCACGGCTCAGCAGATCTTTACGGATCTTTGCGGTTCGCGGATCTCGACGGCTCAACAGATCTTGACGGATCTTTGCGGTTCGCGGATCTCGACGGCTCAACAGATCTTTACGGATCTTTGCGGTTCGCGGATCTCGACGGTTCAACAGATCTTGACGGCTCTTTGCGGTTCGCGGATCATCACGGCTCCTGTATCTTTAAGGTTCGCGGATCTTTGAGATGATGATGATGGAGGATGGATGATGGAGGATGGATGATGGAGGATTGAGGATTGAGGATGGAGGATGGATGATGGTGGATGGAGGGTGGAGGATGGAGGATGGAGGATTGAGGATTGAGGATTGAGGATTGAGGATGGAGGATGGCGGATGGAGGATGGAGGATTGAGGATTGAGGATTGAGGATTGAGGATTGAGGATGGAGGATGGAGGATGGATTATGGAGGATGGATGATAGAGGATGGAGGATGGATGATGGAGGATTGAGGATTGAGGATTGAGGATTGAGGATTGAGGATGGAGGATGGATTATGGAGGATGGATGATAGAGGATGGAGGATGGATGATGGAGGATTGAGGATTGAGGATTGAGGATTGAGGATTGAGGATTGAGGATGGAGGATTGAGGATCTAGGATGGATGATGGTGGATAGCGGATGGATGATGGAGGATGGATGATGGTGGATGGAGGATGGATGATGGAGGATGGATGATGGATGATGGAGGATGGATGATGGTGGATGGAGGGTGGAGGATGGAGGATGGAGGATGGAGGATGGAGGATGGAGGATGGCGGATGGAGGATGGAGGATTGAGGATTGAGGATGGAGGATGGATGATGGTGGATAGCGGATGGATGATGGAGGATGGAGGATGGATGATGGAGGATGGATGATGGAGGATGGAGGATGGATGATGGAGGATGGATGATGGTGGATGGAGGGTGGAGGATGGAGGATGGAGGATAGAGGATGGCGGATGGAGGGTGGAGGATTGAGGATGGAGGATTGAGGATTGAGGATTGAGGATTGTGGATGGAGAATGGATTATGGAGGATAAATGATAGAGGATGGAGGATGGATGATGGAGGATTGAGGATTGAGGATTGAGGATTGAGGATTGAGGATGGAGGATGGATTATGGAGGATGGATGATAGAGGATGGAGGATGGATGATGGAGGATTGAGGATTGAGGATTGAGGATTGAGGATTGAGGATTGAGGATGGAGGATTGAGGATCTAGGATGGATGATGGTGGATAGCGGATGGATGATGGAGGATGGATGATGGTGGATGGAGGATGGATGATGGAGGATGGATGATGGATGATGGAGGATGGATGATGGTGGATGGAGGGTGGAGGATGGAGGATGGAGGATGGAGGATGGAGGATGGAGGATTGAGGATTGAGGATTGAGGATGGAGGATGGAGGATGGCGGATGGAGGATGGAGGATTGAGGATTGAGGATGGAGGATGGATGATGGTGGATAGCGGATGGATGATGGAGGATGGATGATGGTGGATGGAGGATGGATGATGGAGGATGGATGATGGATGATGGAGGATGGATGATGGTGGATGGAGGGTGGAGGATGGAGGATGGAGGATAGAGGATGGCGGATGGAGGGTGGAGGATTGAGGATTGAGGATTGAGGATTGAGGATTGAGGATTGTGGATGGAGAATGGAGGATGGAGGATGGATGATGGAGGAAGGATGATGGAGGATGGATGATGGTGGATGGAGGGTGGAGGATGGAGGATGGAGGATGGAGGATGGAGGATGGAGGATGGAGGATGGAGGATGGAGGATGGAGGATGGAGGATGGAGGATGGAGGATGGAGGATGGAGAATTGAGGATTGAGAATTGATGATTGATGATTGATGATTGATGATTGGTGTTTGATGATTGATGATTGATGATTGATGATTGATGATTGATGATTGTTGATTAATGATTGATGATTGATGATTGATGATTGATGATTGATGATTGATGATTGATGATTGATGATTGATGATTGATGATTGATGATTGATGATTGATGATTGATGATTGATGATTGATGATTGATGATTGATGATTGATGATTGATGATTGATGATTGATGATTGATGATTGATGATTGATGATTGATGATTGATGATTGATGATTGATGATTGATGATTGATGATTGATGATTGATGATTGATGATTGATGATTGATGATTGATGATTGATGATTGATGATTGATGATTGATGATTGATGATTGATGATTGATGATTGATGATTGATGATTGATGATTGATGATTGATGATTGATGATTGATGATTGATGATTGATGATTGATGATTGATGATTGATGATTGATGATTGATGATTGATGATTGATGATTGATGATTGATGATTGATGATTGATGATTGATGATTGATGATTGATGATTGATGATTGATGATTGATGATTGATGATTGATGATTGATGATTGATGATTGATGATTGATGATTGATGATTGATGATTGATGATTGATGATTGATGATTGATGATTGATGATTGATGATTGATGGTTGATGATTGTTGATTGATGATTGATGATTGATGATTGAAGTTTGATGATTGAAGTTTGATGATAGAAGTTTGATGATTGAAGTTTGGTGATTGAAGTTTGATGATTGAAGTTTGAAGATTGAAGATTGAAGATTGAAGATTGAAAATTGAAGATTGAAGTTTGATGATTGAAAATTGAAGATTGAAGATTGAAGATTGAATATTTAAAATTGAGGATTGAAAATTGAAGATTGAAAATTGAAGATTAAAGATGGAATATTAAAGATTAAAGATTATAAATTGAAAAGAGGAGATGGAAGATATATTTAGGAAAAAGTATTACTGGACACCAAAACTCCAAAATGAGAATTTACATTTTTCATTAATGGTCATTTTTCATTAATGGTATTTTCAGTTTTAAGTCAATTTCAATTTGTTTTACTCCCCGCTCGATTCGAAATTAAAAGATATCGCTATCTCAAAATTTGCAGGGCTAAAGGGATTAAAACTCTCTTTTCGCGTTCATGTTAGGCTGACGTGCGCTTCGCTCTTGCCATAGAAATATTTTCACTTTCGTTTAATATTTTATGTCTTTTAAAGAAACTCATTAATTTCTACTTTGCAACCTTTTCAATTATTTTTCCAACGATATATATTAAGGAAATAAGTCAATAATTGTTGAGTGTTTACTAAATTTTAGGGAATACACTCTTCGAAAGGTTAAAAATAATTAAGTATGTAAGAGGCTTTGAGATAAAATCTTTTAATATTTTTAGACATTCAATTGTTATGCCGTCAAATCCAGGACTAGAGCCAACATTTTTTAAAACTAGTTTCCTATTATTTCCCGCAATACCCAGCACTGCCTTAAAATAATCAACTTTGAGTATTTTCATTAAAGCTTATAATTTATTCACAATTTTTTTTTTTTAAATTAGTTTTCGGTTTTTCAATATTCATCTGCAGTCCCCTTGTACGGCAGTGCAAAAGATCCACCTGGATCTTTTGAACCGGCTCAAAGAGCCGGTTCAATGAAAAGAACGAGATCCGGTGAGCCGGCTCATTGAAAAGATCCGAATTTCCCATCTCTAGTTGGAAGTACCACGTAACGTTTTCGTATTGAGACACGAGGAACGAGTAGCCGCAACGAAACTTTGATACTAAATTGTCACGGATAAGCAAATTGTACTTTCAAGATTTTTTGTAGAGCTGCTTGCTAGAGTAAAATTGTCGAAATTCGCCAGTTAGTGTAAACATCGTAGCAAATTACTCTAGGTAGAAATTTCGCAAGTTACTGCCTTTAGAGGTTAACATTTATTATTGGTAAATTTGAGATGAAGTAATGTTGCATATAATTATTAGTGTATATTAGTATATTTGGAAGAGACAAATTCAATTACATGGATATTTAAGCATATTTCAAAAATTCATATTTATGGAATGAAAGTGTGAGTGCAAAATGGGATATGAGGACCGTTAACATCGCAAGGCAACTTTTTGTTTAGCTTAGGGATTTTCAGTTTGTTTGTGGTTTTACTCAATGATTTTTCTAAAAAATGTTTACAAACTGTCGTACTTTTCGATACATTTCAATCTAAGCAAACTGAAATAGTGTGCTGCTGAGATCTTGAAAATCAACTTCAGTTATTCAGAAATAGTGATTTTACATTAGAAATGCTAAAACCAGTTAACAAGAGGGATTCTAGTAATATCCAGTAAATTTGAAGAATGCACAACTATAGCAAATTTTTGATGTTAACTAATTGCTTCCCTAGTTGAACTATTAAGCTATGCCACATCAAGTGCAAATTATCTTGCCTGGGAGAACCATGTAATGTTGCCATGTAAACAAACGCTGACGAAAATTGTAAATGCTAGTCCTGCAACATAAATTACCTTGATTTTAATTATTTAATTAATTAATTATAAACAATGTTGGTTTTGGATGTTAGTTCTCTCTGGCATGGGACCATCCAAATACATTTCGAAATTTCTTCAAATAGTATGCCAATTGACGTTAATTTGTACCAAATAACTCACTACTTATTAAAATTACAATGAATTTTAAGTCAGAGTTGGGTACAAAACCAAAATTTCCAACCGAAGTATTCTCCAGCCAAGACTCTTTCGAAAGTTAGACAGTACTTGTAAAATGTTTGCCCCGTGATTTTATCTAGCTGCTATGTAGCGTAAGCTGACCGATTTCGCATATGTAAAAGGTCCTTAGCCATTTCATTCGTACAGTGGATATCTAATTTGCTCAAGTGCTCCTTCAATTCTCTTCAGCTGTACGAACATTTGAAATCGCCTGCCTGCAGCAGTAACATTATGAATTATACGAATATATGCAAGGAGCCATATAGACCTGCTACGAGTCAGTCCAAAGAAGAAAATAAATCATTTTCGTGTGTGTAAATCAAATGGATGTTCTCCAAGCGGGGGTAGTACAAGGCTACTTAGTCTAACATGAGTAGTTGTTGTATATTTGCATATTGTAAAAATCGGGATCAGGAAGGAACATAAAATTCAAGTAGCAGAGTACGTAGATATAATACATTATTTGCTTGTATATTCTTCTTAAGGATTTATGTGCGCGTTGTGCGTATTATATGCATCGCAGGACTAAATCTTTCATGCAAAGAAGAAGCAATTAATCATAAATAAAAATGCTTTAATGGCTTTTATCCTGAAGAATAGACCAAACATTTTGTGGAATTTTGTTGAAATTTTTTTTGAGGTTAATAATATGAACTCTACACGCGGCTTATTTCAACCCCTGGTGCGTGTCCATAGACCGATTCAGTTAATCTGAATGAAAGACAAACCAAGTTAAGTTAGGTTGTGTATACGTGGCAGCCTGTACGAATACTAGCACATTTAGACCTATTAAGGTCCGTTGTCTTGCCATAGTTCTACTTATTGAGCTACCTTGAGCTTTCAATGACCAGTGTATCCTCCGTTTCGGTTAGGAGACCAAGAGGATAAATTATGCTCCTTAATGAAATTTCCTTCTAACTGATAGAGTTGGTCAGCTACAGAGAATATCCAGGACCATTTCCTTCTCCTCATCCATGTAGCTTCTACAGAAGTGAGTTCGAGTCTACCGTCTTATAAAACAGTGTGCAGTCAGAACACCAACTCTGGTTCTGATATTCACTATTTTGAATGACATCAGACTTCTAGAGTGTTCGGGACCCTGCTTGGGACAGATGTGTCCTCTGTCGCTCTACTCAGTTGAATCCAATTTGAGTTTCAGTTTTCATGTAGCAAGATTCCGATACTCCGTCATAATCTGACGGGTAGTAACGCGCCGAGTAATTTCGTCAACCATACACTAGCGTGGGATAATCCTATGAACCAGTATCCAGCGCAGGTAGATATCAATCTTTTTTGTCATATTCTTATGAGATGGTTAACAGTGCGCGGTTACATTTGGTGTAATGACATTTTAGTCAAGTGGATTCACTCCATGCTCACACAGAGAATGCTATTCACGGAGGCGGGGGATGGGCAATATGCTACAACGGGGGTTAGTAAGGGCTGTGCTCAAGGCGGGGTCCTTTCGCCATTGTTGTGGAGTATGCTCATCGACTCTCTGCTTCTCGAACTGCAGGATCTGAATATTCACGTACAAGCTTATGCTGATGACGTGGCTGCACTAGCTGTTGGACTATCGCTCAGGGATGTCTGCGACAAAATGCAGAGAGTCCTATGGGTTATAGATAGCTGGTGTGAAAGACACGGACTTTCTGTGAGTCCTAGCAAAACCGCACTAGTTTTGTTTACTAGGAAAAGAAAAACAGAAGGTTTAGTGTTGCCTATGCTGAAGGGTGAAACTATTCAGCTCTTGGAGAAAGTTAAGTATCTGGGGATTATCCTGGATAGCAAACTTCTCTGGAAGGAACATGTAGATACAAAGGCAAACCGTGCGCTAGTAACATTCTGGCAGTGCCGGAGAGCTTTTGGAAGAACATGGGTCTTAGGCCTTCAATGGTATATTGGCTATATACGGCCATTATAAGACCCATCCTAATCTATGCATCAGTGGTTTGGTGGACTAAGTCCGAATGTGCATACATTAGAGCTAGTCTCGCTAAACTACAGAGGACAGTCTGCATCGGTGTAACAGGTGCCTTGCGCACCACACCGGGTGCGGCACTCGATGCACTGCTCAATCTGCCACCGCTTGACATTGTTGTTCAGGCGGAAGCAATGAGAGCTACGCACAGGCTAATGAGATTAGGCTTGTGGAGGAAAGAGCATTGCACGGGTCATGGAGAAATGGCTCAAAGGTTGTCTGAGAACCCTATCTTCGATATGCCTTCGGATGCTATGACTCCGGTCTGTATGCTCAATAGAAGATATCAGGTGGAGATCCCGAGTAGGGCGGAGTGGGAAAACCGGTCCGAATTGCTTAGCGGATTCACTGATATATTCTACACGGACGGCTCAATGACTGAAGACGGGTCGGGAGCTGGAATGTATCTGCAGACTGTAGATCTCAGGTACTCTTTCGCCCTAGGAAAACATTCTTCGGTATTTCAAGCCGAAGTTTATGCGATCCTTAAGGCAGTAGAATGGATTATAGAGGGAAGATGGAGAGGCAGGATGATCTGCATTTGCAGCGACAGTCAGGCCGCTCTACAATCCCTAGATAATCCAATAGTCTTTTCGAAGATGGTACGTGAGTGTAAAGAACGGTTGAATTCTGTTGGCAGATTCAATGACTTAAAGCTCATATGGGTTCCAGGTCACCAGGGTATAACTGGCAATGAAATAGCTGATGCATTAGCAAAGGCAGGATCGGAGTCAGCCATGGTCGGACCAGAACCAGTTTTCGGTGTGCCTGTAGCCTCTGTTAGGGCTGCCACTGCTGAGTGGGTGAGTAAATCACACATTGAGAGATGGCGGCTTTTCCCGGGTATGCGGCAGACCAGAAACCTTGTTGACGGACCAAGTGGACGAACCGCATCTTTTCTTCTCAAATTGAGCAGGAAAGAATGTAGTAGTATGGTTGGTGTCCTCACAGGGCATAACTCGTGTGGCCTACACATGGTCAGATTGAGAATCATTGACGACCCCATGTGCACTGCTTGCGACGAGAGCGACGACACAACGGAACATTTCCTTCTTGAGTGTCCAGCTTACTCTTTTGCGAGAGTGCACGTATACGGCGTCGATGTTATGAGGATGGAAGAACTCCGTTCTCGATCCCTACCTGAGCTCTTGAAATTCGTGAGGAGGACGAAGAAGTTCGGGTAGAGACTGGGGGACTCGAGTTCAATGGGCAATAATTGTCTGAGTGCTCAAGATACGCGGCTTTGCTGCGTATCTTCCCCCACTTCAAACAACAACAACAACAACATTTGGTGTTATAGGGCTCGATTCTAAAAAAATTTATTGCTGCTTGGATGTTTGTAAAAATGATAATATTCTTGAAGATATTATGTTATACCTCGCCATAGGCTTCACTTTATAGACATTATAGTGTTCCGGAAGGTAGATGGAGATACTAATACATATTTGAATATCTAAGAAAACTCCTTCACGTACTTTGTCGTCAGTTTAGGAGCCGTCAGTGTACCTGTGAATAGACTCTTCCTCGAAACTATGACTATTTTCAGTTCAAGACGGATTTGTACAGGAAATTTGGATCAATATCAAAACTGGTAAGAAATTGGCTGTATTTTTACGGAGGGGAAATCTTATTAAAATTATTCAAAACTGTTGAATGACCTGGTAGTATGCTGGTTCATAGCATTGAGGGGTGTTAGATAACACAGCATGTTCAGTACTGTAGAGGTTTTGAATTTCTTGGTAAAGAGGTCTAATTCTGTTTTGCAGGGTTTCATGCTCATATTACCATTAAGAGCATGTAGCGAGCGCTCATTGCATTGATGTGCATTCTCGTGACAGCAATCAGTGGCGGAGCTGATAGTTTTGGCGCCCGGCGCACTTTCTACGTTTTGGTGCTCAAAATTTTATATTATGTTTCCGAAAAATGAAGGATAATCTTTAAGATCTAGCACGATATAAATAGAGGAGTAGGTGGTAAAGTGACCCCTGCTGTTAATTTGGTCCCCTAATTATTTCTAATGATTCATAATACTCGTATCATTTAAAGTTTGTATTACATATCGGGCTCTCTGACATGTAAAACATATAAAAAGGCCCCATAGAATAAAACCGAAGTGCATTCCTTATTCATACGAATGATCGCCTTGATTCCGCAAGATTTGCAAAATCTGTGATTGTCTTCAAACGTGCATCTTATAAGAATCAATGGAAGAATATATCAAAAGATCTCAAGGAGCGAAATGCCGCGGTCAAGACTGTGGATGTAATACAGGATGATGAACAGCTCAGCGCGGATAGAAGTACTGAAAGTGGTGAAAATAAGGCTTCTTCGACTGAATACAATTCGACCGGGGACGTCATTTCAGTTTTACCCTGGGTGCAAGATATTTTTCACTGCATATACTTGTAAATGCATGTGGGTCGATATTAAGATATGTAGAGTATGCATGCGCGCACGCACAGTTCAAGGAGTACGTACATTTTTCAAACTCCTTTGAAAAGAGTCTTTCTTGAAAAAATTAAAAAGTAAACGTCGTTCCTGAACTCGACATCTGCCAGTGAAGACACATATTGTGAAGGATCCTTTCCTAGTGACCAAAGAAGTAAAATATGCATTCAATTGTGATTTTTTAGAGCACAATAAATGTCCTGAAGCAGAAGGCAATAATTATATTTTTTTAAGCTTTTCCCTATGGTTTTAAGCACACATTTAATTTGGCTCTCTGGTACCATATTACCCACACATTTTCCGTGACAGCCATATGTAAGAATTTTTGAATTTAAATAATTCCTAGAAACTCAGGCTTTATTCCTATTTTAAGAGTATTTTAAGTAATTATGTTTAAAGCTTGTATCGACATACCGAATTATTTTAAAGTAGCCTTTGAAAGGTATTACCTATTAGCACTTATTTGAATCGTACATGACCGAACAATTGTGTAGGTAGGTGGAACAATAGGTGTGGCGCCCTAAAAATTTGGCGCCCGGCGCAGTTGCTCCAATTGCTCCTATGGAAGCACCACCCCTGACAGTAATGGTAACAAAGTCGGCATAAGCAATCACTCTACAGGCCGAACTCTTCAGGTTCAATGGATGTTTGTTAACCGCTAATTTTCAAAGAAGAGGGCAGACAAATCAGGCAAATCTTCGTGCTGATGACTCACCCAACTTTGTGTTGATAATCCCAGAAGTGATCATTAGTGTGATCAGCGCGCAAAGTGATAATTCTTCTTTCTCAACGTTCAGCATAAATTTATCTATTGCTGTAAAGATAAACATAATTAAGACTTGATTATGATTAAAAATATAAATAATAGACAAGTAGGTATAAGATCCATTGGACAGATATGACCCCTTTCTCCTGCTTTAGGTATGATATAACTAGCTTCTTTCCTCTATGGTGCAACACTAAAAATTTGAGGTCACCCCCTTCGATAATATTTCCCCGTTAGGACTTGGGATACTAAAGTCGTATAATACTCCGATCTGAGATGAGACGGCTACCTTAAGCTCATCCATGAAGTAGGTTGGATCTAGGCGGCCTTTCAAGATAACCTTCAACCATAGAAGCGGAATAACATCCGAGGTCTGCTGGATTTCGGCAGCAATAACTCATTCCGGTCCCACAAATTTAACATGGCTCTTAAGAGACTTATCTCTTATCGTCCAAATGTGTTTCTCCTACATTACGAGGGAGAAAATTGCACGGTACATGTTTCATTTATTTAATCCAGACCCGCTCCGTTGCAGCGTGCAAGCTACGAGTGAAATGGATATCTAGGAGTAGATCAGTGATTCCCCTGCTTGAGGCGTACATCTTCTCATATCTCGAGTGGTAAAAATCCTGAAATCGGATTTTAGGCGATTATATAAAAAGCGCGTGATAGGCAAATCTTACTTGCTATATAATCGGACCTAACTAATATGACTGAGTTTGTGAAAATGTATAGAACCAATTTATAGGGGTTAAATTTCAAAATTCTGAAATCCGTCTCTTGGCATTTATCTTAAGAACCCTTAGAAGTAAAACTAATTCTATATTTTAAAAGACCTAAGAGATATGACGAAATTCGTGAAAAGATATCTAGCCCATTCGCACTTACCTCTTTTGAGCCACTGCCGCAGCTCCAAACACGTAGCTCCGCCCATACAGTTTATCCAAGGCATTTACCAACAGGATTCTTAACCTTGCTAAACTAGCTTTTGGGTTTATCCACATCGTTTTACTTTATTATTTTCTAATAATACAGTATTGTGATCGATTTTTAAAAAAATAAAATTTGCTACTCTGAAAATTTTCTTTTTCACGTTTCATGACTAGTAGACACGAAAAAAGCAAAAAAAAATTTCAGTCCGTCTGTCCGCCCTACGCCGCCCCGTACAGCGTCCGCCGTACGCGAAATCGTTTGAAGGCTCGTAGCTCCCAAACGGTTTGAGATATTAAATTGAATTTTTTTTTTATGAATAGACAGGGTAGGCCCCTTCAAGTGACCAAATTCTGAAGGGTGGGGGTGTGAGGGGGAGGAGGGGGGTGCGGTTTAGACGGAAAATTTTGGTTTCTAGGTCTTAGCAACCGCTTATGCTAGGAGGCTGACTTTTGGAATTTATAGAGCTTTGATAATGAACCCATTTGCATAAAAATTGTCAATATGGGTGAAGGGGTGTGGGAGTGGGGGAAAAAGAATGCGTCCGAAACGCAAAAAAAGGCGAGATCGACACATTCTAAAATTCATATCTCCTAAACTGTTTACGTCACAAAACTGGTACACTAGGAGAATAGATTGGAAATTTTTGAGTGGGGGCAGTGGCATACGGGGGTGGGGGGTAAAAAACTTTTGATTACGATATCTCACGAACCAATTGCACTAGAGAAATAAAATTTGGTTTCTGTTTATTTGAGGTTGACAAATGAAGTTTGCTGAAAGTAAAATTTTTAAGGGGGCGTTGGATCATGAAAGTGGAAGGGATACGAATTTTCCTAAAAAATCATGTCTCATATCTCAAGAACAGTATAAGGTAGATACTTAAAATTTTTACCAGAAGTAGACCTAATAGACCACTAGCAGAAAAAAGTTTTGGGGGTGTGGGTGTAGAGGGTGAGGGTGGGGGAGGGTGAAAAAGAAAAGGTTCCGATTTTTATATCTCAAAAACCCATTATGATATAAAGCTAAAACATGGTATTTAGATAGAGCTATAGTAGTAGCATCTTGGAAAAATATAATTTTTTATAGTGTTAGTGTGGTACGGGGGTGGGGGAATGATGATCTATAGAATGGCTTATGCTACAAAGTTGAAACTCGGTATGTATATGTAAATCAACTAGAAAAGTAATTTAGATGAAAAAAAATTCAAATATTCATTGGCGTTCGAAAGGGAGGAGCCAAATAATATATCAGTGAAAATGGAATGTATATAATTTCACGATTTTCGTCATATCTATTAGGTCTTCCCAAATATTTAATTAATTTTTATACTCTAGATGAAATCATATAGAGTATTATAAGTTTAATCCAGCCCAAAAGTTTGTAACGCATAGAACTAAGCCTCGGACGAAAAAAAGTTATATATTATTTTTTGTTTATTTGTGCCCAAAAACCTCAAATCCGTCTGACGTCCGTCCGTCCGTCCGTCCGTCCGTCCGTCCGTCCGTCCGTCTGTCCGTTAGCACGATAACTCAAGAACGCCTTCACCTAGGATCTTGAAATTTTGAATCTGGATGTTTGGTTGAATTTGTAAGGCTAAGTTCGTTAACGGGAAAAATCGTCCTACTCCTTCGGGTAGCTGCCATACAAAATGTCCTTAAAACACGTGCTCATGAATATTGGTCGATAACTTCAGAAGGGTTTCAGCTACGACATTGAAATTTTGTATGTGTTATTTTTCCAATAGTTGGAGCTAAATACATGAATATGAAGAAAATCCTGTTAGTCCTTCGTGTAGCTGCCATACAAATATCCTGTCAAAATGTATTCACTTAATTTACGAAACTCACTATAACTCAAGTAATCTTTTAGCTACGAATTCGAAATTTTTTACAAGTTAGTTTTGAGTGAAAAGAAAGTTCGATTTTACTAGTCAGCGAAATCCTTTTACTCGTTCAGGTAGCTGCCACACAAAATGTCCTTAAAACACGTGTTTAAGAATATTGGCCGATAACTTCAGAAGGGTTTAAGCTACGACTTTGAAATTTTGTATGTGTTATTTTTACAATAGTTGGAGCTAAATGTATGATTATGAAGAAAATCCTATTAGTCCTTCGTGTAGCTGCCATACAAATATCCTGTCAAAACGTCTTCAATTAATTTACGAAACTTTCAATAACTCAAGTAATCTTTTAGCTATGAATTGGAAATTTTGTACAAATTAGTTTTGAGTAAAAACGAAGTTTAAGTTTACTAGTCAGCGAAATCCTTTTTCCCCTTCTGATAGCTGCCATACAAAATGTCCATAAGACACGTGTTCAATAATATTTTCCGATAACTTTTGAACGCTTCAAGCGACGAATTTGAAATTTTGTACTCGTTCATTTTTAAATAGTTCTAAGGAAAAGGATAAATATGTAAGAAATCGAGTGAGTCCTTCCTGCACCTCCCATGTGAAAGTCCTTCAAAAAGGAAATTTTTTTTCGATGAATTACCCAGTTAAAGATGTGAAATTAAACAATGAATATTGTCTTTTAGTTTTGAGTAGCAATCTAATGGCAGTCCTTAATAAAGGACATACAACATGCACACACGTAATTCTACTTTATCCCCAACTACAATATAAATCGGAGTTTAGTATTCATCTAGAGTATTATACGATTGGCTTGCAGCCGATCGTGACTGCAGTATGTTTATTCTACGGCTTCTTCATATAAATGCCTAGAAAGCGTTTTCAGGATTTTTTGAAATTTGACCCCTTAGGGGGTGTAAAAGGGTTGTATACTTTTTCACGAATTCTGCCATATCCTCCAGGTCTGATCAAATAACGAATATCTTTTCACTTTCACAGGCTTGCGTAATAATCGGGTATAAAAGGGTTGAACAAGTTTTCACGAACTCCGTCATATCCTTTAGAAGAGATAAGTAATTGAATTGGTTTTTAATTTCTCGTGCTGTCTTCATATTTATCTATTAACTCCTTTCAGGATTTTTGCATATTCAACCCCCAAGTGGGTGTAAGGAGGTTGCATATGTTTTCACAGATTCCTACATATTGCTTAGATCTGATGATATATCGAATTCATTTTTACTTCCTAAGGTTTCCCATATAAGAGCCAAAAAGTCAATTTTAGTATTTTCAGATATTTAATCCTAAGGGGTGTAAGGAGGTACTATGCTTCAACATATTTCTTAGGTTTGATGAGATATTAGATCGCTTTTCACTTCCACAGACTTTTCATATAATCGCCTACAAACCCATTTCTCAATTTTTGAATATTCAACCCCCAAGGGTTTGCATATTTTTTCGCAATTTTTGCCATCCCTTACTTCTGATGAGATATAAAATTGGTTATTACGGCATTTGATGTAATGACCTTAAATTCAATTTCACGATTTTCCGAATTTCAAAAACCAATTGGGTGTGAAGGGTTTGCTTACGTTTTCACAAATTTTACAAGATCCCTTGTGTCTCATGAGATATTAACTTGCTTCTTATGAAATCGTCTAAAAACCTGTTTCACAATTTTTTCGAAATTCAAACCCCAAGTGGAAGTAATGGCTTTATATACGTTTTAACAATTCGTCATATCTCTTAATTCTGATAAGGCAGCAAATTCGCTTTTACTTCTATGGGCTTTTAGTGTTCATAATATACCGAAATTCGAATAGTATACACGAGCTTTTCCAATGTTTAATCGGATAAAAATCTCTATTTTAAATATTTTTTTATTTTAAGAACAAAATTAACTTTCCAAAAAACCTCATAGCCTCCAAACAACTGATTATATACTCCGACTTTGACCGCTCCCGAACTTTGGCCCGAAAAATAATAAAGTTTCGCCCAGACCATTGGCAGATTTTTTCATACTCTAGATGAAATCATATAGAGTATTATAAGTTTAATACAGCCCAAAAGTTTGTAAAGTTGAACCAAGCCTCGGACGAAAAAAAGTTATATATTATTATTTGTTTATTTGTGGCCAAAAACCTCAAATCCGCTTGAGGTCCGTCCGTCTGTCCGTGAACACGAGAACTCAAGAACGCCTTCAACTATTACCTTCAAATTTTGAATCTTTGTGTTTGGTTGAATTTGTAAGGCTAAGTTCGTTAACAGGCAAAATCGTCCTACTCCTTCGGGTAGCTGCCATACAAAATGTCCTTAAAACACGTGTTCAAGAACATTGGTCGATAACTTCAGAAGGGTTTAAGCTACGTCTTTGAAATTTTGTATGTGTTATTTTTCCAATAGTTGGAGCTAAATGTATGATTATGAAGGAAATCCTATTAGTCCTTCGTGTAGCTGCCATACAAATATCCTGTCAGAACGTCTTCACTTAATTTACGGAACTCACAATAACTCAAGTAATCTTTTAGCTATGCATTCGGAATTTTGTACAAATTAGTTTTGAGTGAAAACAAAGTTCGAGTTTACTAGTCAGCGAAATCCTTTTACTCCTTCTGGTATCTTCCATACAAAAAATCGTTAAGACACATGTTCAACATTATTTTCCGATAACTTTTGAACGCTTCAAGCTACGAATTTGAAATTTTGTACACATTAATTTTTAAATGATTCCAAGGAAAAGGATAAATATGTAAGAAATCGAGTGAGTCCTTCCTGCAGCTCCCATGTGAAAGTCCTTCAAAAAGGAAATTTTTTTCCGATGACTTACCCAGTTCAAGATATGAAATTAAACACTGAATATTGTCTTTTAGTTTCGAGTGGCAATCAAATGGGAGTCCTTAATAAAGGACATACAACATGCACACACATAATTCTACTTTATCCCCAACTACAATATAAATCGGAGTTCAGTATTCATCTAGAGTATTATTCGATTGGTTTGCAGCCGAACGTGACTGCAGTATGTTTTTTTAATTAAATTATTGCTCTAGTACAAGATTATATCAAAAGACGCTCCTGAAATAGAGAAAACACCTTCCATACCCGTACCAAACCATTGCTTCAGTGACAGTGCTGGGATTGAAGAGGCATTACTTATAATTTATGGTGACGAGTCACATTAATTGAAGCTTGAGTGACAGAGAAAACCAATCCCAATTCGAAATCTAAGCTATCTTCAAGCGTGTCTGGAAAAAGTTGAAGTGGACAAATATTAAATTCAATGTTTCTTTTTGTAATCTCATACTTCTTCCCAACGCATCTGCTATTTCTTGTAATTAATTTATCATTAAAATACTGCTGCGCACCGATAATTTATTATCGAATTTCATGCAATTTCCGCGAAGTATGAATAGTCTTAAATGGAAAAGCGGCTTATTCCCTAAACTTCTTAATAAGCCCCACAAAACGGTGACGAGCTCTAATAAATTATTACGAACTTTGACGAATATCCAAATTTCAAACTTTGCAAGTTTTGTCAACCTCAAGCATTGCTGAAATATACGCTGTAGCTCGAGTCGCTCCCAACTACTGACGAAGTCATCACATTAATCATAGTGACTTTCTCCTTACTTCCGATCTTCCTTTTCGGATAAAAGTTTTTGCATGATGTAAGCACACTATAGCCCTATGTCAATCGACAAGAAATGCACTACAACTACTTCATAGTTGAAGTACTGAAAATTATGAACATTCAGAAGGATAGTCCTCATAAATTGATCCTGGCTATTGTAGCTTGCCTGCAGCTTCCATTATTTATATGCCGGGTAATATCTCGAATGGGAAAAGTTTGATGGATTACAAGGACAACAGGACTCGAAACGTGGAGAAGTAAAATAACAAACTTTATGTAGAAGGGTTGGTGCAGCATAAAAAACAAAAGACACACTTGCCGAAAACAACACCACAACGACACTCCAAATTCTCTGTTGCATCTAGTGATCAATTCTCTTTAGTGAAATTGCTAGCGTTATTTTGTCCGGGAAAACTTTCAAATTTATGATAAACTGATCAGATGTTTTAGCAGAATTTATCCTTCGATGATGCGAAAAGTTCCGATTAATGTTTAGTGAAGAGTAATTGAGAAACACTGCTCTATTCTTTTCATCGTGTTTATATTCAAGTCTGTGGGACATATGGTATGCAGGGATGCACCCGTCTTGGAAGGTGGAGCAGGTTGTCTTTGAACAAACCGCTTTATGTTCACATTTATGTACAGTGGATCTGGTTTGACTTAACGTTGGGTTGCATACAATCCATGCCGAAACGTGAATCAAAGACTATATATCTGTATATGTGTACAAATTTTCAACAACATGAGCTCAGTAGCTCTCGAGTTTTAATTGTGTAAGCATTCTGACTTAACCATGTCTAGTTAAACAATAGTGAAACAAATACGCAATTAGTCTGTGAAAAAATGCCGGTAACATGAATTAGTTAAGTCTTTGTTATTTTCCCTTCTAACCCACAGGGACCGATGTTCCATGTGTGTTTTAGAATAGTTTTCATATTATTATTAGTAACATGCACTTGAAAAACACTAACCATAAAATTAAGAAATCTGGCAATAGTCTGGGCGAAACTTTATTATTTTTCGGGTCAAAGTTCGGGAAGCGGTTAAAATTAGATCGCTCTAGAATGCTTACACGATGGGCACATCCCATATAGGGTCGTACAATAGGCCCAGTACTGGGCCAATAATGGCAGCCAGCATGCCAAGAATGGTGCAGTAGTGGCAACCAGCACTGGCCCATTACTGGATCACTGAATGATAACTCTGGATCGGTGCTGGTGTTCTATACTGGCCTAGTGTTGGCTACCGATACTGGCGCCAGTGCTGGCAGTTCCTTTACTCTCCGTGCTTATTTATTTTGTCATATAAATTAATCGTACCATCTTAACCTAGTACAAAAAATTTGAAAAAAAAGACTATACGATAGGAACGCATTTTTGGCAACGAATGAGCAGCGATGTGTTGTCGAACTCCCTACTATAAATTAGTGTAGTATAAGAAATTGTTTCTGTTTATTCCTACGAGCAGAAGTGCTGTCAAGAAAAGAGGAGTTCGTAGACTGCTCGATCTACAAATTGACGAGTTAAAAACATCTGAGTATCGACCCGAAAAAGTTATTGAAAATTAGAGTTTCAGAGAGAGATAGATATATAAAGAAGGAAATGCTCACATACCGTAAGTAAACGTTCGAAGTGTGGGCTGAATGATTGCAAAAAGTACCGCTAGCGTAGCCGGGTGTCGGATAGCCGGGTGCCGGATAGCTGGGTGTAGTCCAGTGGTAGTGTACTAGGTCTTGAGAACATTGCTACCGGGGTTCAATTCCCACTCAATGCATAATTTATTTATATGAATTTTTCAGTTCCTATAGGTTTCAGAATATTAATATAAATCAGTGCGGAATGTTTAATAGGGTCACTTGTAAAGGATTTCAACCTGAGCAAATGAGTTCTGTTTACATTCTTATCAGATTCACAAATACCATCAGAGCTGCCAGACAGTAGTTGATTTGCTATAGGCAACTTTGATGTTCTGGCAGATTGTATCAAAGCCAAAAGTACTGAATAATTATGATCATTAACACCTGCTAGTACAATGCCATACTCGGCCCGATTCCTGATCTTCCTTCCCATTCCTAAAACTGATTAAGTTCGGTATCCCCTTTCTTCTACACAATTCCTTCCAACTCTCCTCTCCTTCGCACCAAGAAACACGGAAAAATATTTGATAGAATAATAATTGGGCTCAGTTTGTTCTTGAAAATTAGCCAAAAAACAGCCATCAGCCGTAGGCGCCGTGCCGTGGTGCAGTGGGATCACAACGGACCCATCTAGCGGTCTATGTGTTAGCTATCTCTGTCAATAACTACCCACCTAACCTAACCGCTAGCGTAGCGATGCAACGTTGCACTCCTTTGGCTGGTTATCGCAAACAAGTTTGCTAATGACTGGATGCCGGATTTAGACAAGGTTGCGGTTATTAGAAATGCAGCCAGCACTGGCCCATCCGTGGCATACAGCTGGTATGCTAGACTCGGCAAAAGCTTGCTAGCCAACGCTGGCGGCTAACGATGGCCCAGATTTTAACCAGTGATGGCTCCCAACGCTTGGCAGCCAGCACTTGGCCCAAGCAATGGCTTTGTAGTGACATCAGATGTTTCGAGATTTAAGATTTTTTTGGAAAGTTCATTTTGTCCTAAGACTAGATGAATAAATATGTAAAATATGTGTTTTTTGCGCACTCATCCAGAACGGAGTAGGTTAGAAAATTTGTATACAAAATAACAACAACATTAAGAGATATAACGAATTACTTGGGTTGAATATAAAAAAAATCGAAATAGGTTTGTGAAAGAAGAAGCCAATCTGATATTTCATCAAATCTATGGAATATTTCGAAAAGTTGAAAACTGTGTAACTCCCTTACACCCCGATAGGGTTAAATATTTAAAAATTCTTATATCATCTTCTTAGTGATTTAAAGCAAGCCTTAGGAAGTAAAAATTAATTCGATTTCTCATCATATCTATGATTTATGTAGGAATTTGTGAAAAGGTATGCAAAAACTTTATACGGCCTTATGGGTTGGATATCAGAAAATCTTAAAATTTGTTTGATGGCTATTATAGAATATCTGCTGATGTTAAAGCCAAATTGATATTTCATCAAACCTAATGCCGCGTTTCCACCTATGCCTTCATATGCATTGGACGAGGCATATTAGCGCATATGCATATGTGGAAACGGCACATTCGCGTAAGTATGCATACGAAATCGAGATTCGCGTACATTTGTCTCTTGGACGCGTATCAAAGAGATATGCTTGTAGAATATGCTTGCCGTTTCCACCCATGCCTTCATATGCATTGGATGAAGATAATACCCCAGCAGGAAAAAAGAGTTCTGAAGAATACATTTCGTAAACATTCCTATTCAATGGATGGAATAATTACCATACTTTTACTACAACATACTAATTTTTTTCTGGAACGTTGAAGGAATGATTCTCTATACATCTTTCAGAATGCGAAAAAGACATATTGTAATAATCTTGCATAAGCTATAGTATTACATACAGTACATAATACATTACTCATATTCCCGCTGGGACTGAACTGAACACTTGTTAGCCCCCACCACTGCCAAAAACATTCGCATTAAACATTTGCTTCGAAGACAGTTTTTGACGCAGATCAAAGGGATATGCTTGTAGCATATGCGTACCGTTTCCACATATGCCTAGACATTCGCACTCATCGCATATGCCCAACGCATATGAAGGCATAGGTGGAAACGCGGCATAAGAAATATAGTGAAAATCGTGAGAACGTATGCGTAAAATATAAAGAAAGCCCGAGAAATTAAAAACCATCTTATCACTGGATATTTAAAATTTGTGTACTCTACATGAAGTCATATAGAGTATTATAAGTTTAATCCAGCCCGAAAAGTTTGTAACGCATAGAACCGAGCCTCGGACGAAAAAAAAGTTGTATATTATTTTGTGTTTAGTTGTGTCCAAAAACCCAAATCCGTTTGCTGTCCGTCCGTCTGTCCGTCCGTCCATCCATTTGAACGATAACTCAAGAACGCGTTAGCCTAGGAAGTAGAACCTGTAAAATGGAAAAAGTAAGGCTACGTTCGTTAATGAGCGATATTCTTCCACTCCATCGGGTACCTCCCATACAATAGTCTTTAAAACACGCATTCACAATTATTGCTCGAATGCTTCACATTACGAACTTGAAAATTTGCATAATTACAGTTTATCATGTTTGAAGCGAAAGTTCCGAATAGGGTGCAAATCGAATGAGTCCTTCGTGTAGCATCCTACAAAAGTCCTTCAAAAATTTATGAAAGTTACAATAACTCTAATGTAACAATATCTATATATATAAAAAATCTGCCAACAGTCTGGGCGCAACTTTATTATTTTATGGGTAGAAGTCCGAAACGTGTTTAATGATGAGATGCGGTGTAGGTTACTATGCGACAGACAACCTAAAAAATAACGTTCCAAATAGCCTCCTGGTTATTTTTTAGGTTGTCAGTCGCATAGTAACCTACACCGCATCTCATCATTAAATACGTTTCGGACTTCTACCCATAAAATAATAAAGTTGCGCCCAGACTGTTGGCAGATTTTTTTTATTCATTTACGTATTTTTTTTATCAATAGAATAATTCATAGTAGAAAAAGCGAATTCGATCACATTAAACCTAAGAGATTTTCGGAATCAGTGAAATCTTGAACAATACCCCCAGGGGGCTTAATAGAGAAAAATACTTAAATCGGGTTTTTCCCCGACTACGTTTAAAGCTTATAGAAGTAAAAGTGAATTCCAAATCTTAATATACCTTAGGAATATATAAGAATTCGTGAATATGAACACAACCACTTTACACCCCCTTAGGGGTTGGATATCAAGAAATTTTGAAGAACGTTACTAGGCGCTTATATAAATATCCCGCAGAAGTAAAATTGCTTTTGATAGATCGACATGTCTACAACTTTTAACTAAATTCGTGAAAATGTGGATTCACGGACATTTTTTTACTCAACCTCTGAACGCCAATAAAAATCCGAATTTTTTTTTTGCTTTAGTTACTCTAATAGCACATCCACATATACATACCAAGTTTCAACTTTCTAGCATAAGCCGTTTCTGAGATATAAAAAACCAAACGATTTTGCGTACGGCGGACGGCGTACGGTGTACGGCGTACGGCGTATACGGCGGACAGACGGACATTTTTTTTTTTTTGCTTTTTTGGTGTTTGCTAGTCCTAAAACGTGTAAATACAAAATTTCAGGTTAGCAAATTTTTTTGAAATTTCAGGTCGATCACAATACTTTATTATTAAAAAATAATAAAGTAAAATTGATGTTTGTTTGTCTGTCTGTTTATCCCGGATGCCTTCCGATACCATTCATTCGATTGCGATGAAACTTTGCTGATATATTGAGCGCATGCCAGCGAAGCTTTCTGTATTAGTAAAACTATTCTACAATAGGTGGCGAGCGACACAAACAAATGAGTGTGTTTCATATAGTTTAGCGACAGTTCGTGTGTTTTCAATGTGCACGTCTGACAAAATCGAACAACGAGAAACGTTAAACGTAAGAAACGGAAGCAACGGAGCAATAGGAGTAACGAGAGAAACGGGAGAAACGGAAGCAACGGAAGCAACGGGAGTAACGAGAGCAACGGGAGAAACAAACAGGAAGCAAGATTGGAAACCGCTGGCTTTGCAGTTTCGATAGTATAGCACCATACAAACGTGAGCTTAGACGCGGGGCGCGGCTAATTACTTATAAAATTAATACAATAAAATGCATGAGCGATCATTTCCGTCAAACTCTGGATAATACAAATTGCAAATTGGGGCACACACCCTTCGACTTAATTGGCATTATTTTAATAACATTCAATTTCATCTTCAACTTGTCAACAGATTGCTTATACATTATAACCTGCACTGAATCTCTGTATAAGGAACAGGTTAAAGTAAAATTAATTTGATACCTCGATATGTCTTAAAAATATGACGGAATTCAGGAAAATATGGAAAATAAACCCTTATCATGGGCAGTTTCAATACCCCACCTCCGTAATCCAATGGAAACCTGAGCTTTATTTTGCTCTGATTACTCTATAGTACACATACGTACCAAGTTTCAATTTTCTAGAGCAATGCCTTGCTGGAGTACAAAAAACCACCACCCCTGTTCCTTACATCACCTACTAAATATTTCATTTTTCTATGAAACCTCTATGGTTGCTCTATAGTCGCCAACGTTTATATTTCTAACCTCTGCGGTTTTCGAGAAATAAAAATCAGACTTTCTCCTTTCCACCCTCACCCCTACACCCCCCGCCCAAATACGTTTAAAAACAATCACAAAGATTCAAACTTTTAACATCAATCGCTCAGGAGGTACAGATTTTAGAATATTTCGATTCCAGCTTTGGATCATTTCTCTTTTTTCCCCACATCCACACGACTCCACCCACATCAACAATTTATATACTCTAGATGGAATCTGAGAGTATTATAAGTTTAATCCAGCCCAAAAGTTTGTAACGCATAGAACCGAGCCTCGGACGAGAAAAAGTTATATATTATTTTTTGTTTATTTGTAGCTAAAAACTCCACATCCGTTTAACGTCCGTCCGTCCGTCCGACCGTCCGTCCGTCCGTCTGTCTATCCGTTAGCACGATAACTCAAGAATGCATTGACCTAGTATCTTGAAATTTTGAATCTGGATGTTTGGTCGAATTTTTAAGGCTAAGTTTGTTAATGGACCTACTCCTTCGGTCCACTCCCATACGAAAAGTCCTTAAAACACGTGTTCAAGAATATTGGCCGATAACTTCAGAAGGTCTTAGGCTACGAGTTTGAAATTTTGTATGTATTGCTTTTCCAATAATTGGAGCTAAATGTGTGCCATACAAATACCTGTCGAAATGTCTTCACTTAATTTACGGAACTCACTAGAACTGAAGTAGTCGTTTTTGAATTTTGTACAAATTAGTTTTGAGTGGAAACGAAGCTCGATTTTACTAGTCAACGAAATCCTTTTACTCCTTCCGGCTTCTTTCATTCAAAAATTCTTAAGACACGTGTTCAACAATATTTTCCGATAACTTTTGAATGCTTTAAGCTAGGAATTTGAAATTTTGTACACATTAATTTTAAAATGGTTCCAAGGAAAAGGATAAATATGTAAGAAATCGAGTGAGTCCTTCCTGCACCTCCCATGTGAAAGTCCCTGAAAAGGGAAAACAAAATTTCGGTGACTCACTTAGTTCCGTATATGAAATTAAACACTGGTGATATTGTCCAAAAGAAAGTCCTTAATAACGGACAAACTACATGTACACACCTTATTCTACTTTATCCCCAACTACAATATAAATCGGAGTTCAGTATTTCATCTAGAGTATCATACGATTGGCTTACAGCCGATCGTGACTGCGATATGTTTTCAAATCAGTCCACTATCATACCATCGCATTCGAGTTCCAAGTTTCTATCTCCTAGCATAAGTGATTCATGAGATCTAGAAACTAAAACTTATTCGTCCAAAACGCTTCCCCACCCCCAAAAATTTACCACTCAAAGGAATCCACCAAAAAAATTCAACTCAATATTTCACGGGGCTTGTGAGATACGCGCATTCAAACGCTTGTATGTACGGCGGACAGACGGATATTTTTTTTTTTGCTTTTTTGAAGCTTACAAGTCCTAAAATGTAAAAATTTAGCACTAATTTTTTGCGGGAACATTAAAAATTGTTCGAAAAGCATAAGAAATTTTATTTCATTCATTTTGAAAGAGTTCATTTTGCGAAATTTTTATGATTCGTGAAATTTAGTATGTTCATAGCAGGTTTTAGGCGTAACTACAAAATCTTAATCTTATTTTATTTATTATTTATTTATTTATTTTATTTTATAAAATTAACGGGTGCGGGACCCTTCAGTTACAAAACTGTTGATTATATATTTTGAGAACCTTAGTTTTGTATAAAGTATGTTTTACCCTTACAACGATTGTAGAGAAATAAAAGACATTTAATTTTTTTTTGGAGATGTGAAGGACAAAGTAGCCGAATAGTAAATATTTTTAAGCAAAAATTACACTTTAAAAAAAAAATCATTACGAAGAGAAGGAAAAATAATCTTTTAAATGATATTTTATTAACTTACTTTCAAAGCATTCAAAAAGAATGGATAGCAATAAAAAAAATCTATTTTGATTTTCGACCAGTCCAAGAAAAGATTCAAAAATCCCGAAATTTGCTTTAATAAATTTCAATGAATCTTTAACAAATCCCTTTCTTGGTTCCGGTTCACACATAAATGCTAACCATTTTGTTCCCATAACCATTTACTCGGGGGCAGTCTGCCTAATAGTGAACGTAAAAATTTATGGGCTATCGGATTGCATATTTTATCGTGCACGTAGACGAACTTTTGCCAGAAAAGTAAGAAACCCCTGTAATGGCTATCACCTAGAGAACAAGGTGTATTCAGGTCCGACTTTACCATCGTCCTTAATTTAACCCAAACCGGACTGTAAGTAATTGCTCACCGGATTTATATAGAGTGCCTTATAGTAACCGGAAGTTCAGTTTTAAATATTAATGACCCCTACGAATTCAGTGAGATTATTACCGGTCTATTAATAAATTTATGGACAGAACGTGACTGGAATGATTTTTTTTTTTAATAAATTTGTAATATTTTTTCGGCAATAAGAGTTTAGAATTTTAAACCCTAAAAATGGAATGCCATCGAAATAGTTAATTGTATGCTTAAGAAATTTTTGGGGTATCGCAAGCCTGAGAATATTGTGATATCGTCAGTCTGAATCACAGTTGGTCTACACAAATGATAATCCAAAGGAAACCCTATCTTTTTGTACAAAATTTCTATATACTACAGTAAAAGCGTTAAATGTTGTAAGTATGAAAATTTAATAGTTAGTGTGATGTATTAATTGCTTTTAAAAATCTGGGCGTAACTTATTATTTTAGGGTAGTATTCCGGAACGCTTTTATGCGGATGTGGTGTAGGTTACTATGCGACAGAAAACAAAAGCTGCCAAAATTTATTATTTTTCGGGTCAAAGTTCAAGATGCGGTTAAAGTAAGTGCGCTAATTACGTAATTGAGCCATACTCCCGGGACTCGGTTAAAGTCGAAATGAAATATTAGTTCTATTGAAAGAAGCTGGTTTTTGGAAGGCTAATTTTATCACTAAAATAGATCCTTGCAAGATACGACTTTCACATCAGTGACTTTTTATAGAAATATTGAAGTGAATAAAATGCCTATAGAAGTAAAAATATCGAAAGTATCGATTTTTACCCGAAACACCACAACCCATGTGCGAAATGCCGGAGTCCAACCAGAGTTGCGTACACTGTCCAGAATTGGCATCGCATTGTCCGCCAAGACTTGTCGATCGGTATTGTTGCCCGATTAGTGTCGGGCCAAGAATTCGCTTATTATTTGTGTGTAAGCTCTTTCGGCATTGGCTCGACGGTCGGCTCTGTGTTGGGCACATCTTGGTAGAAATATTTTTTGTTTCTCAACATATCAATCGATTCAGTTTCAACCCTATTTCGAGAATGTTTCAGATTGGTCTAGTGGATAGCGTAGCGGACTAATGTGTTTTTTTTATTTTCATTTCTTTTTTTACTGACGCCCCAAAACTGGCAGTCAGTATCGGGCCACACAGACGGTTCTAAAACAGATCAAGGTGTAGGAGCAGGAGTTTATGGAGTGCGCCCAAATGCGAAATTCTACTGTAGCATGCACATAACATCCACTGTTTTTCAGGCGGAGACTCATGCTATTGAACTATGCATTAGAGAAAATATCAGACGGGGCTACAAAAACCAACAAATATATATTCTCTCGGACAGCAAGGCAGCAATAATGGCACTTCAGTCCGTTCAAATCTACTCCAAACTTGTTTGGAATTGCCTCCAATGCCTGATTGAACTCGGAAATAAGAACAGAGTTAGTCTCATTTGGATTCCGGGACACAGCGGCTATGTAGGTAATGAAATGGCCGACTTAATGGCTAGGAAAGGTTCAGAAGCTGACTTCATGGGACCATATCCATTCTGTGGGATACCATTAAGCACAGCCAGAATGAACATCCGAATGTGGCAAAAATCACAAAGTGCCAGTCACTGGGATTTGGTACCGGGCAACAGGCACTCAAAGCTTTTTATGCCACAACACTCGGAAAAAAAAACATCTGATTATCTAAAATTAATCAGATATCAGACCCGAACCTTAGTGGGAGCTCTGACTGGACATTGTCACATGAGGAAGCATCTCAATAGGATTGGTCTCTCTGAGACTAAAATTTGCAGAATTTGCAATCACGAAGACGAAACACCAGAGCATATCCTCTGTGAATGTGAGGATTTAACTCGCAAAAGGCTTCGTCACTTCGGTCAGGGTTTCATGGACCCATCGGAATTCCTGACCATTCCTCTTCGCAAAATACTAGGCTTCATTGAAAGCGCAGGGATCGAAGAGGAATCATAATCAAACCGGGGGGACGTCACAATAAGCCCAACTGAGGCTGCAGTGACAGAGGTTAACCATACCAACCCCTATTCCCAAATCTAATCTAATCTAATCGGGCCAGTGTTTCACCAAGAGTAGGACCGGTGGGATCAAATCGAAATTGGCTCGGCAATGATTTGGTCTAGGCCACATACTGGACCCGAAACATTAGCCAGTACTGGCAACTCTGGAACCAGTACTAAGCCTGTGCTGTGCCGTTCTGCTTTTCGTACATGGGAGTCACGATAGGCTGCAATCCAATCGAATAAATAACCCGCGGTTTTTTTCATCCGTGAATGTAAAATCTTACTACAAGTCGCCTTACCAGCAAAAATGCACATGTCTCATCATTAGGCATTTGTCTTCTGCCGCGAACAGATGTTTTACCGCAAGCAGGACAGAATTCTAGTTTTTCAAAAACAAAATTATTTTATTTAGCTGTTTTGTTTCTTTTTATTTTTGGTGATTTCGTGTGTTTAATTTTGCGGTACGTATGTTTATCATTCTTTTCGTTGTTGCCTTCTGTTTAATTTGTGACGCATTAATTGTACGAGTATGTAGTGATGCCTGAATACTTGCAATGAAGTATGTATTTTTGCAAGAAATTGCCAGTTGGATTGTAACGACTCGAATTTCCGGGGTAGGCTCAACGGGTGCTGGGATCCGTTACAAAATATTTATTTGTTATTAGACTTCACTTTATTACTAGATAACATATATTAAAATTATTATTTGATTTCCTTTGGGCTTTCTCCTTGCCGTCTGATCGTTGTCTCTGCTAAACGTGACTCGATTTGTATTTTCTGTGGGTACGACTTTACTTGCCTTCCCTTGATACTCTCTGCTCTCACCCTGTCTTCGTCCCTCTGTGTGGCCTTTGCTCTCCCTGTCTTCATCCTTCCCTGTCTGCGCGTCCTTCTCTGTCTTCGTCCTTCTTTGTCTTAGTCTCTGCTTGTTCGTCTTGGTTCAGCTGTGTCTGCTTGTCGTGATTTGGCGTCGTTCGTCGTAGCTTGTCGTAGCTGGATTTAGCTTGACTCCTGGCACGACTCTGCTTGCCTTAACTTGACCCTGGTCACTGATCGTCATCTTGTCTCTGTTGATCAGGCGAACAGAGACAAGATGACGATCAGTATCTCTGTCGACGGTTCTCTGCTTGTCGCTGCTTTGCTCTGCACGTCGTGGCTCGCTATGCACGTCGTGGTTCGCTGTGGTTGCTGCGTTGCGCTGCGCGTCGTTGCCTCTTTGCTCTCCGCATCGTTGCTGCTTTGCTGTGCGCGTCGTGGCTCGATATGCACGTCGTGGTTTGCTGTGGTCGTCGCTGCTTTACTCTGCGCGTCGTCGCTGCTTTGCTCTCTTCGCTGCTTAGTTTGTCGCTGCTTGGCTCGTCGCTGCTTGGTTGTCTTTGTTCAACTGTCATCGCTTGTTGTCTTCACTTGCTGTATTCGCTTCTTTCGTCATCGTCTCTCGACTTGGCGTGGTCTGGACACGAACTAATTGGTCTCAAGCTTTCGAAGAGGAACTTTAAGTCCACATTACCTTGTCCAGCTTGGGAACCGATTAAAGATGGTTGTCCGGTCAGAACAGTAGTCAATGTCGCTACAAGAGGAACTTTAAGTACACGTTGCCTTGTTAGCAGACTAGTTACTACTGACTGACCCCTTTCTCGTCGTTCGATATTGCGGGAACATTTACCATTCGCGAATCATTTCGTTAGTACTCGGATTTTTCACTGTTTTATGATTCGGGGTTGGTTCATGCAGCCGCGAGTGTATAGGCTTTTCGGATATTGCGTTTTTTTCGGTGGATTTTATCCAGCCATACAGTGCCGCCTGAGGCATTGCTGCGGCCCCACCGATTTTTCAGGTGTTTTGCCAAAGTGCTCTCTCTTTTCAGCTCAGTTTTGTCTTTTATGTCTTTGATGTTCTATGTTGTTAATCCTTAGTTCTGTATTGAATCAATGTTTTATAATTCCGTGTTACATGGTTTGTGTGTGGAAATTTCTCTAGAAATTTGCGTCCTCACAGGATAAAACTATTCTATGGGTGGATGAAACGGAGTAGTGCCCCGTCTTATATGACTCAAAAGTTTTTTGAATTCCCTTTCACCAATTTTTTTCCGCTAAGCCTGAGCTGCTGGATGAAGCTCCGCCAGGCACAAGTGCCGAGTATGATCCAGGTGTATGGATGACGAAGATGATATTTTTGAAATGGTTCGACCGTTTTATAAAATTCTCCAGATCGTCTGAAGACAAACCAGTTCTATTGCTTTTGGATGGTCATGCTATTAATACCAAAAATATCGAACTTATTGAAAAATCTCGTAAAAATCACATAATACTTCCTCGTTTTCCACCACATTGCACTCATAGAATGCAACCACTTGACGTGTCCTTCATGGCACCCCTAAGTCAATACTTTTTGGATGAATGGCTTAGATTGCACCCTGCACGTACAACTACTCAATTCCAAATCGGAAAAATATATGGTACAGTGTTTATTAAAGCGGCCTCAATGGAAATAGCCATCAATGCATTTCGAAAAACGGGTATCTATCCATTGGATTCAAAGGTGTTCCCAGATTGGATGTTTGCACCGTCAGAGACTACGAACATACAAATTCAACTGGATAAGGATCAAAATAATGAGACAGAGACTTCGGTGTCCTTTACTTCGAGCTTTCCAGCTGGAAGCGGTATTTCGGCAGAATTGATTGTCTTGACTTCAGAAACCCAATCTGACCACGATGACACGCGATGGATTTTCTGTACGAAATGTAGTCTAAATCCAAAAGCAGTGAAGGATCGGTAATGTGCTCCACTTGCAAGGGTTGGACACATGAAGTCTGTACAAGTCTTGATGCAGAAGATTGCGAACATTATATGCGATTTGTGTAAATATAAATAAGGCCATAATTCCTGCTAATACTCATGTTGATTAAAATGAAATATCATAAAAATGTGGAGAAACATTAATTTCTTGAATTTGTAACTTATTCGACTGAACGAAAAGACTAATTTATATTAATTTTCTTATGTTTTGTTATATTATATATTTTATACAAATTTTGTTTATTAAAAATGACGAAGAACTTTTATTTTTATAAAAAAGTGTGTTTAATTTCGAACATATACAGCATCCCGTTTTGTCCAAACATGCGTATAAAACGGGAATTTTGACGTGGTAGAGAAACTACCAGTTTTTCACCTTTAGTGTGATTCATATACAAATAAAATGACGGGGAAAATAAGAAGAAGGAAATAAAGAACAACTTAATAATATTATGAAAACAATGTGTTACACCAATTTGATCAATAATATCAATAATTCTATTTTTCATGGATACCTCTGTAGTGGCACTATGTAGTCGTACATTTTTAGCTTTTTATGGTTTGTGGTTTTTGAGAAATAAAACTCAGAATTATATTCTTTCAACCCCCTCTCATCATCACCTCCTTCGCCAGAACCCCCAACCTGCAAGAAGTCTACTAGGCCTAACACTCCTGTAAAATTTCTAAGATGATATCTGGTACGATTCTTGAAATATAAAAATAAATAAATTTTTTTTAAAATGGCTACCACTTTCATGCTCTACTGCCCCGCTCAAAAATTTTACATTCAATGGGCTCCACTTTTGGTTATTTATACAGAAGCCAAGATTTTATCTTCCTGGTACTATTGAAAATTGATTGATTTGGAAGATTTTATAACTCAAAGTTTTTTGCCCCTTATGACAACCAAAAAGTTTGAAACTTCTACCATCACCCGTTCAGGAGATATGGATTTTAGAACGTTTCAACCCCATCTTTCGAGCATTTGGGACACATTGTTCCTCCCTCAACTCTATCCCACTCCTGTCGACCATTTTTCTGCAAATCGATCCACTATCACGTAGCTCAATATAACTTCCAAGTTTCAACTTCCTAGCATAACATTTTTCGAGAATGGAATTTTTTCATGGTGAGAAGCTATTATAGAAGCTAATTTTAAGAAGTTTTTCGTGGTTTTCCGGCGTCAGAGGAGTTTCCCGTGTGAAATCCCCGACTGGTGATTAATCGCAGTTATTAAGACAGTGTTGGACTAGATCCGAAGGAGTTGTTTCGTCATCGGATGGCATAGACTCGTCAGGGGGTGTATCATGCCAACTATCCGAAACACCCTTATAGCTGGTGATATTGCTGGTGATATTGCTGAGGATTATTCAATATATGCGATATTGAAACCAAGTTTATTTCCTACGAATTATATACTAGTGAAATTATTGCCATCGCATCCTTATACTTGGCACAAAGTTTGAGAAGTGATGACCGGATTTCACGTACAGGTTGCAGGTAATGGAATAACCACATTGAACTCACCCGCGCACTGCCATACCGATTTACATCCCAGCTCCACCAACCTTGCAACCCTTCCAACTTCCTTCTTTTACTCTGAGCAACCTAAGGAGCAGCACGAAAGGTAAATTCTTAACATTAACCAAATTATACGAATAAAATTAATTTCTTAATAATGAATATTTATACATACAGGAATTGGAAACAAATTTTAAGTTCGCTTCAATTAAACCGTACTCAACATTTTTCATTGATTTCAATAGGTAGGTGACACTGAAGATCATCTAATATTTCAACCAATTTAGTGGAATTTTTGGTTGTTCGCTAAAGCTCAACGTTAAGTGCGCGGCATCGAATCTCGCCAACAGCAATTTCATTTTTTCCTAATATTAATGAGAATGGAATTTGTTCATGGTGAGAAGCAACCATAGAAGCTAATTTAAAGAAACTCCTCTGACGCCGGAAAACAACAAAAAACTCCATCAAATTTATCGTCTAAAACGATCCATTCACCTATGGCATTATTCCACCGCTCCTACCCCGTATTGGTTCACCGAATCTACCCATCAAAAAATTTCAATTTAATATCTCAACGGGTCTGTTAGCTGTTAGCGCCTTCAAACACTTTTGCGTACGGCATACAGCGGACGGCGTCTACAGCGGACAGACATATATTTTTGCCTTTTTTGCCCTAGTCCTAAAATGTTAAATTACAAAATTTTAGATCGATCACAATACTTTATTACTTAAAAATAATAAAGTACAATCGATGTTTACAAAATTTCAAATTCCTGGCTTGAAGCGCTCGTCCAAAATTCGTGGAACAGTGTTTATGAACTTTTGTATGTGAGGTATCTGATGAAGTAGGGAGGATTTGCTCAATACTCTACTTTTAACTAAAAATTAATTCCTATACATTTTGGACTTCCTAGCTCAACAAATTCTCGAGTTATAACTGATTTCTGGAGATTATTGCTCATATTTTATAAGGATCATTGTATAGCTGCTACATCACACTCATTTATTGTACAGTTATTCCAATTATTTTACATCTTGTAACGTGGTTGTCGAAACCATAATTTCTTTGCAGTGAGAACTGTCGATCTCGTCAAAATAACCGTCAATCGCAGACTCCACCTCTTCTCTGTTGGTAAATATTTTATCACCGAGCCACTTTTTACTTTATTATTTCAATAATGCAATACAGTATTGTTATCGATTTTTAAAAAAAAAAAATTTGCTACTCTGAAAATTTTTTTTTTCACGTTTCTTGACGAGTAGACACGAAAAAAGCAAAAAAAAATGTCAGTCCGTCTGTCAGTACGCCGTACGCCGTACGTCTACCGGTGTACGCAAAATTGTTTGAAGGCTCGTAGCACCCAAACCCTACAAGCTATTTAGTTGACTTTTTTTTCTTGGGTAGAGTGGGTAGGTCCCCAAAAGTGCCCAAATTTGGAGGGGTGGGGGTGTGAGGGGGGAGGAGGGGAAAGTGTTTTAGACGAAAAATTTTGGTTTCTAGATCTCAGCAACCGCTTATGCTAGGAAGCTGAAATTTGGAATTTATATAGAGCTTCGGTAGTGGACCCATTTGCAAAAAAATTGCTGATATAGGTGAAGGGGTTGGGGAGTGGGGGGAAAAATAATGCGTCCGAAACGCGAAAAAGGTGAGATCGACACATTCTAAAATCCATATCTCCTAAACGGTTATTGTCACAAAATTGAAACTTAATGAATATCTGCAGGTATACTAGGAGAATAGATCGGGAACAAAAATTTGAGTAGGGGCAGTGGCGTACGGGGGTGGGGGTGAAAAACTTTAGATTACGATATCTCACGAACCAATTGCACTAGATAAATAAAATTTGGTTTGTGTATAAAGGTTGACAAATCAAGTTTGTTGAAAGTCAAATTTTTTAAGGGGGTGGTGGAGCATGAAAGTGGAGGGATAAGAATTTTTCTAAAAAATCACGTCTCATATCTCAAGACCAGTGTAAGATAGATGCTTAAAATTTTTACCAAAAGTAGGCCTAATAGACCCCCAGCAGAAAACAAAATTTAGGAGGTGTGGGTGCAGAGGGTGAGGGTGGGGGAGGGTGAAAAGGAAAAAGTTCCGATTTTAATATCTCGACAACCTATAATGATATAAAGCTGAAACTTGGTGTTTGAATAGAGCTATACTAGTAGCATCTTGGAAAAATATAATTTTTAATAGGGGTAGTATGGTACGGGGGTGGGGGGTGTTTTTCTTATCTATAGAACGGCTTATGCTACAAAGTTGAAACTCGGTACGTTTATGTAAATCAACTAGAAAACTAATTTAAATAAAAAAAAATTTCAAATTTTCATTGGCGTTCAGAGGGGGAGCAAAATAAATGATCAGTGAAAATGGAATGCATATATTTTCACGGTTTTCGTCATATCTATTAGGTCTTGCCAAATATTGAATTCATTTTTATTCTACGGTTTCTTCATATAAATACCTCGAAAGTGTTTTCAGGATTTTTTAAAATTCAAAGGGGGTTGTAAACTTTTTCACGAATTCTACTATATCCCCACGTCTTATCAGATATCGAATATCTTTTCACTTTCACGTGCTTGCGTAATAATCGCCTAAAACTTGTTTTTAAGTTTTTTCCTTTTTCAGCCCCTCAGGGGGTTGAACACGTTTTCAAGAGTTCCGTCATTTCTTTTAGAAGTGATAAGAAATTGAATTGGTTGCTACTTTCTCGTGCTGTCTTCATATTTATTTATTAACTCCTTTCAGGATTTTTGGATATTCAACCCCCAAGTGGGTGTAAGGAGGTTGCATATCTGATGATATATCGAATTCATTTTTACTTCCTAAGGCTTCCTATATAAAAAAGCCAAAAAGTTAATTTCAGTATTTTAGATATTCAATCCTAATGGGTGTAAGGGGGTTGTATGCTTTTCAAAGCTTCGACATATTTCTTAGGTTCAATGAGATATTAGATCGCTTTTCATTTCCACAAACTTTTTATATAATCGCCTACAAACCCATTTCTCAATTTTTTGATATTCAACCCCCAAGGGTTTGTATATGTTTTCACAATTTTTGCCATTCTTAGTTCTGATGAGATATAAAATTGATTATTACGGCCAACCAATTCACGATTTTTCGAATTTCCAGAACCAAGGAGGTGTGAAGGGTTTGCTTACGTTTTCACAAATTTTTCAAAATCCGTCTTGTCTCATGAGATATCAAGTTGCTTCTTATGAAATCGTCTAAAAACGTGTTTTACAATTTTTCCGAAATTCAAACCCCAAGTGGAAGTAATGGGTTTGTATACGTTTTAACAATTCGTCATATCTCTTAATTCTGATAAAGCATCAAATTCGTTTTTGCTTCTATGGGCTTTTAGTGTACATAATATACTGAAATTCGAATAGTCTACACGGACTTTTCAAAGTTTAATCGGCTAAAGATCTCTATTCTAAATATTTATACTCTAGATGAAATCATATAGAGTATTATAAGTTTAATCCAGCCCAAAAGTTTGTAACGCATAGAACCAAGCCTCGGACGAAAAAAAGTTATATATTATTTTTTGTTTATTTGTGACCAAAAACCTCAAATCCGCTTGACGTCCGTCCGTCCGTCCGTCCGTCCGTCCGTCCGTCTGTCCGTGAACACGATAACTCAAGAACGCCTTCACCTAGGATCTTGAAATTTTGAATCTGGATGTTTGGTTGAATTTGTAAGGCTAAGTTCGTTAACGGACAATATCGTCCTACTCCTTCGGGTAGCTGCCATACAAAATGTCCTTAAAACACGTGTTTAAGAATACTGGCCGATAACTTCAGAAGGGTTTAAGCTACGTCTTTGAAATTTTGTATGTGTTATTTTTCCAATAGTTGGAGCTAAATGTATGATTGTAAAGAAAATCCTATTAGTCCTTCGTGTAGCTGCCATACAAATATCCTGTCAAAATGTATTCACTTAATTTACGGAACTTACTATAACTCAAGTAATCTTTTAGCTATGAATTGGAAATTTTGTGCAAATTAGTTTTGAGTAAAAACAAAGTTCGGGTTTACTGATCAGCGAAATCCTTTTACTCTTTCTGGTAGCTGCCATACAAAATGTCCTTAAGACACGTGTTCAACAATATTTTTCGATAACTTTTGAACGCTTCAAGCTACGAATTTGAAATTTTGTACACGTTCATTTCTATATGGTTCCAAGGAAAAGGATAAATATGTAAGAAATCGAGTGAGTCCTTTCTGCACTTCTCATGCGAAAGTCCTTCAAAAAGGAAATTTTTTTTCGATGACTTACCCAGTTCAAGACATGAAATTAAACACTGAATATTGTCTTTTAGGTTTGAGTAGCAATCTAATGGCAGTCCTTAATAAAGGACATACAACATGCACACACGTAATTCTACTTTATCCGCAACTACAATATAAATCGGAGTTCAGTATTCATCTAGAGTATTATACGATTGGCTTGCAGCCGATCGTGACTGCAGTATGTTTTTATATTAAGAACAAAAATAATTTTCCAAGAAATCTAATAATCTCGAAACAACTCATGATATACTCCAACTTTGACCGCTCTCGAACTTTGACCCGAAAAATAATAAAGTTTCGCCCAGACCATTGGCAGATTTTTTAAGTTAGGAAAGAGAAAATAATCCGAGTGGACTAACTCTGGCGAATAGGGTGCGTGAGGAAGCAATTTGAACTTTAATTCCTTCATTGATTTTGGCCACCGCGATAACTGATGTGTGAACCTGTGGAATAACACTTCTTTTTTCGCTAAATTCGGCCGTTTTTCCTGGATTTCATCACTCAAACGCTGCAATAAGTTCGCATAATACTCGTCGTAACTTGGTTTTCCTTTTTCAAGACAATCAATGAAAATTATACCACACGCACCCCAAAAAAACTCGGAGCCATAACCTTGCCTGTAATGGAACTACCTTCGCCTTCCTTGAAGCAGATTCTCCCCTATTTGTACATTGCACACTGTTCCTTCGTCTCAGGTGTGCAGTGATGGACCCATTTTTCGTTCGTGGTTACGAATCGGTGCAAAAACTCGGCTTGATTGCTATGAAATATCACCAAACACCCGATTGAAACATCCTAACGACGCTGTTCCATTCTGCCCAAACGCGGCACTCATCTTGCGCACAGCTTTCTCATGGCCAAATTTTCAGTCAATTTGCTATACACATACAGCTCTTTTTGAAATACCTAACATGTCTGCTAGCTCGCGCACTTTCAGTCTTCCAATACCATTTTGTGGCTTTTCTTCACCATTTCTGGCGTGGTCACCTTCTTTCGTCGACCACTACGTTGTTCGTCTTGACAGCTCGTAGCGCCTCGTTTAATCTCTGCCACAAAATATTTTATTATTGCAATCAAAGGAGCAGACTCCCCAAAAACAAAAACCAAAAGAGGAGTCAAGAAAAAGTTAATTAATGAAAGAGTCGACTCATCTTAATGTAAAAATGTTTATACCCTAAACAAGTGGCCACCAAAATTAGCAAATTTTATAATTTCCAATTAGACTTAAATTGGCAATTATGAAGTTGGCCCTTCTATTAATGATCAACAAAAAGATATGCCAGTTGACAGTTTTGGAATGAAAAAATTATGAAATGTTTTCTCGCCATATTTCCTGCAGAAGAAGGTTATCATTACCGTTCAAGAGATTCACTTTCTTATATTCATAATGCTCAATCAATCCAATGTTCTATACTCAGGACACATTTTATGGGCACCCGTTATTATTTATAATACATCCCCAACTACAATATAGAGAAGAGTTTAGTATCCAGAGTGCCACATGATTGACTGCTGCATATTATAATAATTGCGATAAGTTTTATTTAAAGAAATCACTGCAAAAATCGTAAAAATCGTTTTGTTTTAAGAAGGATAAAAATGTGAGCTCTTTGACAATAACTTTGAAAACTCAAGCTCCATTTGCTATTCCTGATCTGATATTGTTACCAAAATGCATAGTATCAATGTGAATATGCAAAAGACATGAGTCTTACTTCCAAGTCATTAAGTTGGTTTGGATTTTGCCTTGTTCTTGTTGCATTTCTGCATTTGATTTCCTCGAAGAAAAGTAAAACCCTCAACCCCCGAATCTCAATCCAATGTCCTCCGAAGTGTTTACGGTATACCACTGAAATCGTCGACAAACTAACTATATTCTATTTTGTGTTAGTTTGGCTTTTCATACGATGAAGGACCATAAACCCCCTTCCCAGCCATAAGAGAAACAAATGATTTTCATAAAAGAAGTTTGGCCATTTGTGTCCTGGCTCCTGGTACACAAGAGCCTGTTTTGTATTTTCCATGGCATTAATATTCATCTTGGTGACATGTACAGAGTGTCGTTGCGGTGGGTTTGTTGTGATTCTGCTCGCATATTTCGGTCGTTTTTCGAGACAAATTTATTAAAATTTTTCCGACAATTTGTACGAGTGCACGGGGAACGTTGGTTTTCGAACGAAATTCCGAAGGACAAAAACCGCTTACTCGTTTCTACTGTTCAAGGTGCTCCAGGGATTTAGAATTTCGTCGCAATGGCTTAATGTAAAATGTTTCGAGCGCATATGGTGCAAATTTGATTTAGTTCTTTAATTTGGTTTACATTTGGGTAAAAAAATGTATTACACGGTTTTTATGTGAAACTTTTTTGACCAATTTCATCAAAGAGATTTTTGAAACAAACGCGTTTTTTACACGAAGTCCTATTTTTTTTTATAAAAGCATGTCATGTTAAAACCAATGGCTACCAAGGGCATACCTCATGTAAGTAAAATGTCCTTTTCACCAGAATTTAACACACTCATTGTAACCGTACACAAGCTTTGATAAACAGCACAGCAAATTGAAAATATTAAAAAATCTGCCAACAGTCTGGGCTCAACTTTATTACTTTATGAGTAGAAGTCCGAAACGTGTTTAATGCTGAGATGTGTTGTGGGTTACTACGCGACTGGCAACCTAAGGAATAACCAGGAGGCTATTTGGAACGGTATTTATTAGATTATCAGTCGCATAGCAACCTACACTGCATCTCAGCATTAAACGCGTTTCGGACTTCTACCCATAAAATAATAAAGTTATTATTATTATTATTTATTTACTACCAAACAAGATATTTATAAATTCAGATTATTCTAATTTAATATAATACAATTTGACTTAATTTAATTTAATTTACTTTAATTACTATAAAATTATAGGCAAAAGGTAAAAGGTTGGCTAAACGGGATGTGAAGGAGCTGATAGGATCGAACGCAGTTTCAGTTTGTATGTTGGCTTATTGGAGGTGTGAAATGTTCGCTGAAATTGTTAAATGTTCTACAGCATCTGTTAATGGGTTCATTTTGACCGTAGTCAGTACGATGGGGATATTCCTTAAGAGGTTTTGAATGTCTCGTCAGCCTGACAGTGTCATTAAGTCTGATTTTATTTGAAAGGTGGTCAACCTTAATATCACCATTCAAGACATCTAAGGTAAAGCAGGATGTGAGCATAATTCTTCTAGAGCTGAGCGGTAGAAGATTTAACAATCGTAGCCTAACTGTGTAGTGTGGAAGGTCATCAAAGTCTCTAGGGTCATACAAGTCCTTAAGAGCAAAAAGAAGAAATTGCTTTTGGATTGACTCTATTCTGTTGCTATATATTTGGAAAAAGGGATCCCAAATGGGACATGCATATTCCAAAAGAGGGCGAACAAGGGAACAGAATAATGATTTAGTGACCCATACATTTTTGAACTCTTTAGCCCTTCTTTTAATGAAACCTAGAAGTTTGTTGGCCTTTGAGATTATTCTGTTGTAGTGAGATTTAAAGCATAGTTCAAGTAGCACGCCGAGGTCTTCAATATGCTCTACTCGATTTAGACCATTTCCACTTAGGGTATAATTATGGTGGTAAGTGGATTCTTTACGTGAGAAGCTTATCACGTGACATTTCCCGACATTAAGCTTTAATTTAATTTGGACTGCACCACCCATCTAGTGCCAACAGCTTGGATTGCAGGAATACAGCATCTGCGGGGGAGCTAATGGAATGATATATTTTCAGATCATCGGCGTATAAAAGATGTGGGACACTTTCTAGTACTTCCGAGAGATCTGAAATGAAGATGTTGAATAAAAGAGGTCCCAAGTGACTTCCTTGGGGTACAGCAGAGGACACTGCTATATCTTTGGAAATGAAGCCTTGGAACTTAACACATTGAGTTCTATTGCTAAGATACGACTTAAGCCAGTCAAGTAAAGGTCCTGTTATACCGATTTTTTTTAACTTAAAAATTAGAGTATTGTGATCTACTTGATCGAAGGCTTTGCTAAAGTCAGTGTATATTGCATCGATTTGGCGTCCATTTTCCAGTGCGCAGAGTGTATCAGATACAAGAATCATTAGGTTAGTGGTGGTGGAGCGCCCTTTTCTAAAACCGTGCTGCTGGTCGTTAAGAATGGGGTTGATAATATAAGTGATTTTATCGCAGATAATTTTTTCAAATAATTTCGGTATGGCTGATAGTATTGCTATACCTCTGTAGTTCTCAACGTTTCGTTTGTCACCATTCTTGTGAATGGGCGTGAGATGCGACGATTTCCAGGCCGAAGGGAAAATCCCTAACGACAGTGACTTGTTGAATAGAAAGTGTAGAGGTGTTGAAAGTTGAATGGCACACTTTGACAAAAATAGGGCATTAATAAGATCCGGGCCAGGACCTTTTTTGACGTCTATATTTGTGAGAGCATTAAACACCTCCTCAGCGGACAATGAAATATTGTCAGCAAGTGAAGGGACCGAATTGTCAGGTTCGCTGAAGGTTGATTCTGACTGGGGACTAAAAACTTCTCGAAAACGGTCAGCAAACATATCGCAGATATCGCGCCTGCAGGATGAGTGTTTGATTCCATTGGACATGGTTACGGGGTAACCCGAACTTTTCCGTTTTGTATTCACAAAGTCGAAAAAGCTTTTTGGGTCGGTAATGATATTTTCACCAATTTTGTTTATATAAGACTCATACGCTGCTCGGGATTTAAAAGAGAATTCCGAGGCTAGCTTGTCATATTTTTTCTGAAGATCAGGAGTAGTCGTATCCGTTTTCTAAAGTATTTTGAATATCTTATTTCTCTGGTTTCGCAGAGATCTAAGATTTTTATTCAGCCACGGTTCTGATACTTTATTTTTCAGCTTGATTACAGGAACATGGTTAATGACAATTCCGAAAATCACATCGTAAAACGATGATATAGCATTGTTCAGATCATTAGATGTGAAAAGGGATGTCCAGTCTATCGAAGATAATTCATTATTAATACTAATGAAATCGGCATTACGGAAGTCAAATACAACATTATTGTTGTAAGAGTTTACAAAATTAATATTGTTACATGGTAGGTCTACTATGATGGCAGAGTGATGTTGGGTATTTGAGAAAAGATTCTCAGCGTCAGATGCAGGACTAACAATCACTTCATCATATGCGTCTGTAAAGATCATCTCAAGCCATTTTCCGTTTTTATTAGGAAAATTCACTACCTGATGTATATCATTACTATACATCGTGTCTATGATAGTGGTGTCAATAACAGACGTAAGATTCCCAGGTATGATGGTGTTATCTGAATGATTAGTGACGAAAGAAATGCTTGGGCAATTAAAGTCGCCGAGTAGGAAAAGGTTGTCGATTTCATGTAAGGAGCGCTTGACACCATGTAAAATATCCAGAATGTCATGGTATTTCTGATCTTCTGAGTTAGGTTGGATATAAACAACACCAATGTAAACATAATTATTGATCAGCTTGATTCTGATAAACTTATGTTCGAAAGCGGTGAGGGGTTTGTGGTTACAATCTCGCTAGAGGGTTATTATTATCAACAATATTACCGCCTGGAGAAACGCAGGAAAGCATATCATTGTTGTCCTGATTATAAGTTTGTGATGTAGTGTGTACTGAAGACGAAGGGTATGGATTGATTTGATTGTATCGCCGCGGACGAAATTTTTGTAAGGTTCAGGATCTGGGACAGAATTCGAAGTGAGAATGTTAATCGCTTCAGGTATAGGATTGTTACCGGTGTTGATGCGTTTAGTTGAGGTTTTAACGGGGGCGTTAGTAATAGGTTCACGAGGTGTATAGTTGGGAGAAGTTTTGGTTTTGTTAATTTTATTTCTAATTTTACGATTACTATTGTTATTATTATTCTTAATGTTACGTTTGAAATTTGCCTTCCAGTGTCGGATTTCCATGTTGTTCCATTTGAAGACGTCCGATTTTGAGTTGAAGAAGAGCCAGTCATATTCCATGGGCATATATAGTTTGAAATTAGAGTATTTAGGCGCAATCTTACTAAGTCTGCGGTTGGGTAACTTTTCACACTTACAGCCTTTAATAGAGAATTGTTTCGCAAGGGATTTGCTCAGCCATGATTAGTCTTACTTTATTTTTATTTATTTACGTTTTTGTTTTATGATTCAATAGAAGTAAGTACAAAATCTCATTAAACCTAAAAGAATTTTTGAATTCCTGAAAAATTGAACAATAACCTAAGCCCTTCCCGTTACTCCACCCAGGGTGTTTAATATCAAAAAATACTTAAACCGTTTTTTCAGAAGTGAAAGTGAAAATTCGATATCTTATTAGACCTAAGAAATATATCGGAATTCGTGAAAATGAACACAACTACTTTACACCTTCTTAGAGGTTGGATATCAAAAAATTTGGAAAAACCTTTCTATGCGCTATAACAAAATCCCGCAGAAGTAAAATTAATTTGATAAATCGACATGTTTAAAAAATTAAACCAAGTTCGTGAAAATGGGGAAAAAACCCTTTGCACAGACATTTTTTTTTACCTTTGTACGAAAACCTGAACTTTTTTTCTTTAATTACTCTAGTAGCACATCTTCATATACGTACTAAGTTTCAACTTTCTAGCATAAGTCGTTTCTGAGATATAAAAAACCACCTCCGACCCACATAGGGGTATTTTTACAATCTAGGCTAACAAAAGTGAATTTATGACGGTAGAAAAAGTATTTTATTATTTAAGTTAAATAAACAGAGAGCTAAAGGCAGCTCCTCCCTACCTTTTATCGGCTGCGCTTGATGCCGTAGGTTTAGTCTGAAATTGACCATAGCGACAAGTGCACGTAGTTTTCTTGGCTTCTTAAGTGTAACCGTTGCATTTAAAAAGTAAACATTTTATGTTCAGTGTTAATCTTCGAAAATACAGTTATGGATCTTGAATAACCAGGTAAAAACGCATACTTGTAAAGTAGTTATTGTTTTTTGTAGTAAATGTAATAATAATATTTTGGCTGTTTAAACAAAGGCTTTACAGTTTCTGAATTTTAAACAACATTTTAGAGCATTAAAAGGTTTTTGTTGTACTTCAGGGTGCATTCCGGTTATTATTTTTTTTTGCGATTAGCAGATGGGAGTCTGTACAAGGTAACCATTAACAAATTAGCCGCGCTTTCTCATGATATTGAAAAAAAGACAGATATTAGATCAACAATTTAGATAATGTTAACATGGTATTTCTTCTGTTTCAGGGTCATCCGGTGGATCAGAAGTAAGCGTAGTGACTCGTAGCTCACTGTACCATAAAATTAAATAGCAGAACTTACCCAATTTTGAAGAAAAGTTAAAATATTTGGAAAATTACCTTTTGTCTTGCGAAGATTACTCTTACGACCAAATAAACCACTTGTAGCAAAAGTTTTCGTATGTAAAATCTGAATTCAAACAGTGGTGGAAGAAAGCAAGTAAAAAAGAAGAAAGATTTCTTCAAACCAATGATAAATGGCTGCAGAAAACATTTGAAATACGGAGAGTTGGACTGCGAGGATCGGGTCGACGATCAAAATCAATCAACGGCAGAGCTTCGTACTGTGTCAAATGTTGACGTGATAATGCATGTTGCGCAGACAAAATTACAAACTTCAGGAAAAAGAGATGCTTTCAATATATACTGAAACAAGTAATGACTTCTTCCAAGCGAGCAACGAAGTTAAAAAGAGCATACTTCAAGGATCAAGAAGTCAATGAAAAATGGTTACCGTTATTATTAGCTCGTTCAATGTTTGTACAAGCTGACCTTTCTCGGCGGCAATATGAGATAATAAGAAGTTCCAATAAAAAGTTATATCCAAGTTATATCTTACTACAAAAATCGAAAAGTGACTGCTATCCGTCTGAAGAATCTTTTCCAGTGACTAAAACATGCGCTGAAGTTAATCTACAAGATTTGTTAAACCATACTGTTACAAGATTATTAACGTATTTGAAGGAGGTTATTTATAACGTATGTCGAGAAGAACGTGATGTTGTGATGGGTGCGCAATTTAAACAGAAGATGCAAAATAATGGCAATGTTTTCCAAAGGTTTGTGCCTCTTCGATTATTTTGTGGTACAACTAAACAGGAAGTAATATGGCAGAAGCCAACCCCATCTTCACCGCGATATTGTCGTCCTATGAAAATCAGATTTGTAACGATAAATTTATATTATTAATTTTACTTTATTATTTTAATAATAAAGTATTGTTATCGATTTTTAAAAAAAAAAAATGTGCTACCCTGAAAATTTTTTTTATACGTTTCTTGACTAATAAGCACCAAAAAAGCGAAAAAAATTTTCAGTCCGTCTGTGCGCCGTACGCCGTCCGCCGTACGCCGTCCGCCGTCCGCCGTCCGCCGTCCACCGTACACAAAACGTTTGAAAGCTTATAACTCTCAAACTCTTTGAGCTATTAAGTTGAATTTTTTTCTGTTGGTAGACTGAGCAGACCCCTTCAAGTAGCCACCTTTAGAGTGGATGGGGTGCGAGGGGGGAGGTGGGGGAAGCGTTTTAGACGGAAAATTTTGGTTTCCAGATCTCAGTAACCACTTAGGCTAGGAAGCTGAAACTTGGAATTTATATAGAGCATCGATAGTGGACCCATTTGCAAAAAAATTATGATATAGGTAAAGGGGTGTGGGAGTAGGGGGAATAAAAATGCGTCCGAAACGCAAAAAAGCCGAGATTGAGACATTCTAAAATCCATATCTCCTAATCGGTTAATGTTACGAAATTAAAACTTAATGAACATCTGTGGGTATACTAGGAGAATAGATCGGAAACAAATTTTTGAAAGGGGGCAGTGGCGTACGGAGGTGGAGGGTGAAAATCTTAAGATTACGATATCTTACGAACCAATTGTACTAGAAAAACAAAATTCGGTTTCTGTATTAAGGTTGACAAATAAAGTTTGCTGAAAGTAAAAATTTTTAAGGGGGAGGTGGACTGTGGAAGTAGGGGGGATAAGAATTTTTCTAAAAAATCACGTCTCATATCTCAAGAACAATGTACGATAGATGCTTAGAATTTTTACCAGAAATAGGCCCAATAGACCCCTAACAGGAAAAAAAATTTTGAGGGTGAGGGTGTAGAGGCTGAGGCTGGGGGAGGGTGAAAAGGAAAACGTTTCGATTCTTATATCTCGAGAACCTAAAATGACATCAAGCTGAAACTTGGTATTTAGATAGAACTATAGTAGTAGCATGTTGGAAAAATATAGTTTTTTAAAGGGGTAGTATGGTCCGGGGGGTGTTTTAATAGAACTAACTATAGGACGGCTTATGCTAGAAAGTTGAAACTCAGTATGTATATGTAAGTCAACTAGAAAAGTAATTTTGATTAAAAAAAAAATTAAATATCCATTGGCGTACAGAAGAGGGGCAAAAAAAATTATCAGTGAAAATGGAATGCATATATTTTCAAGATTTTCGTCATATCTATTAGGTCTTTTCAAATATTGAATTTATTTTTATTCTACGTATTCTTCATATAAATACCTAGAAAGTGTTTTCAGGATTTTTTGAAATTCGACCCTCATGATGGTGTAAAGGGGTTGTATACATTTTCACGAATTCAGCCGTATCCCTCCGGTCTGATTAGATATCGAATATATTTTTACTTCTACGGGCTTGTTTAATAATCACCTAAAACACGTTTTCAAATTTTTTTCCTTTTTCAACCCCTAAGAGTGTATAAACGGGTTGAACACGCTTTCACGAATTTGGTCATATCTCTTAGGAGTGATAAGACATGGGATTGGTTTTTACTTCCTCGGGCTTTCTTTACATATATCTAAAAACTCATTTCAGGATTTTTTAATATTCAACCCCTATGTGGGTACAAGGGGGTTACACATGTTTTCACAAATTTCTACATATTTCTTAGTTTTAATGAGATATCAAATTCATTTTTACTTCCTAAGGCTTCCTTCATAATCGTCAAAAGTTGATTTCAGTATTTTTAGATATTCAACTCCAAGAGGACGTAAGGCTTTCGACAAATTTCTTACGATTGATAAGATATCAGATTGGTTTTCACTTCCACAGACTTTTTATATTATCGCCTACAAATGCATTTCCGATTTCATCAAATGGCCCAAAACCAAATCACTAAAAATCTCATAATCACGTAACAACTGATATTATACTACGACTTAGATCTCGTCCCGGAGTATGACCCAATTATGTAATTCATATGTTATATGTGGTAGCGGCGTAAGTATTCTAGCGCGACCCCATTCTAACCTTTTCTGAACTTTTTTCTGAGTTTTCAGTCACATAGTAACCTACACCGCGTCTCAGAATTGAACGCATTCCGAACTTCTACCGAAAAAATAAAAAAGTTGCGCCCAGACTGTTGGCAGATTTTTTAATTAATTATAAATTATTAATATTTATAATGTAATGTCGCAAAAATAAACTTTTTGAGTTAAACTTGATAGTTTTTCTTAAAGATATATGTCGTAGAACACTTTGTAAATGTCAAGTCAATTTAAAAATCTATTTAGACTGATAAAATGAAAAGAAATAATTTTGACCGGCTCGACGGGGAAAAGACCACTATGTGCGCCGTACGCATAATCGTTCCAACGCTCATAGCTCTTAAACTCTTTGAGCTATTAATATGACTGGACTCCTTTAAGGGGAGCAAGTCCTTTAGACGCCCGAAAATGAGTTATTTTTCATGATTTTTTTTATAGTGATAAAATAATCACATAATTTTAAAATTTTTACATTATATAATTATAACTTTCAACTGTTAAAATAATTTTTTTTTGTTTTCCAAAACAAAATGGCGTCTTTATAGGGTATTCCTTTAGGCGTCTTTTACGAGACATCGAAAAGTGCTCCATTTGCCATATTTTTTCTATTGATCTTAAACTGAAAACCAAAACATTTTTCGAATACTGACAGATGAATGGGAAGGATATACCTATAAAATTCTAAAAAAAAAATTTAAAACAAAAAAGATATGAGGCTTTTCAAGAAAATGTTCAATTTTCGACTATTTTTTTGACAGTTTTTACCCCAAAAAAGTGGTTTATTTACGCGATATCCTCAAAACTTTAGATATATTCTTCCGATATTTATATAGACAGAAAGCTCTCAAAAAATCAGCTAACTCGATCCAAAACCTTTTGAGCTACAACACGAGCAGTTTTTGAAGATGCAGTTTCGAAATAATCGTGTTTTAAGTTTCAATACCTCGCGTTCCTTTTGTATAATTTGGCATTTAAGCTTTGAAAAATCAACCGCACACGACATTCTTTCTATCCAAACTGACCCAATTTATTGGACAACGTACGTTACGCTTTATACTTTCGTTATTTTGAAAATTGTAAAGGGTTTGCTCCACTTAAGTGACCATCTTTTTAGTGGTGGGGATGTGAGGGGGTACATGCTGGAAGCATTTTAGATGGAAAATTTTGGTTTCTAGAAATCAGAAACCACTTACGCTTGGCGACTGAAACTTAAAATTTATATAGAACTTTGATAGTGGATCATTTTGTAAAAAAAATTTCTAAATGGGTGGAGGGGTGTGGGAGTGGGGGTAAAACAATGCGTCTGAAACGCTCGAAAGCCAAAATCCATATCTCGAAACTTAGTGGTATAGGCACTTGGAGAATAGACCGGAAACAGAATTTTAAAAGGCGTCAGTGGCGTGCGGTGGTAGGGGGGGGAAACTTTATTTTATTATGATGTTTCAATTGTTCCAGAAAAATGAAATTCGGTTTGTGTATACCAGTAGACAAATGAAGTTGCTTAAAGTAAAATTTTTCTATCAGTCGTGGGAGAGGGGTGGGGGGGTGGGGGGGTGAATGAAAGTGGGGTGATAAGAATTTCTATCTTTTCATATCTCAAGAACGAGAAGTAGGCCTATAAATCTCTAGCTGAAAAAAAATATTGAGGGTGTGGGTGAGAGTGGGGAGGGGAGAAAAATAAAAAGTTCCGATTTCAATGTCTCGAGAACCCATAACAGTATATAGCTGAAACTTGTATGCTATGGTATTGGCGTGTTGAAAAAATATAATTTTTATTACTGGTAGTATGGTACGGGGTAGCGGGTGTGTTTCCTATCTATAGAACGGCTTATGCTAGAAAATTGATTTTCGGTGAACGTATGTAGATCTACTAGAAAAGTTATATAGATGACAGACATTTTAAAATATCCATTGGCGTACGGAAGGGGGCAAAGAAAATTATCAGTGAAAATGGGATGTAATAATTTTTACAATTTTCGCAATATATGTTCTGAAATACAGATATAACTTTTATTCTACCGATTTTTCAGATAAATGTATGTGTTTTCAGGATTTTTTGGAATTCGACCCCTAAGGAGGTGTAAAAGGGTTGAATACTTTTTCACGAATTCGGTCATATACCCCAGGTTTGATTAGCTATCGAATAAATTTTCACTTCCAAACCCAACATTTTTTTCCTTTTCAACCCCTTAGAGGGTGTAACAGGGTCGAATACATTTTTACGAAACATTTAGTAGACTCTACTTGTAGTTCTACATACACAAACTAAATTTTATCTTTCTGGTTCAATTGGTCCGGAAGACATTGTGCTCCAAAGTTTATCACAGGTTTTACTTTATTATTTTAATATAAAGTATTTGGATTAATTTTCACAAGATAAACACTATTGCAACATGAGAAATTTGACTTTTCTAAATCCTTATTGTATTAAAATTATTTTACTAATTTTTTTTATGATTTCATTAAAATGATTAAGGATATTATTAAATGAGAGGGGTTAACTGAATCAGCTAAATTTGCTCTAAAAGCAATAAGAGGTTAGAAAAGTCAACCCCACTCATGCTATTAACAAAATTAGTTGACCCCTTGTTGCAGCCAGGACTTTAATTGTATTCTTCTTATTCGTCGAATTTAATTTTTAAAAGTATAAAAAATAAAAATCTGTAAAAGAAAAATAAACAATTTTTTGAAAATTTCAGGAGTATATGAGCCCTTAAGAGAAGATATACCGATATTTATGATTAAACTGTGCCGTGACATTACATCAATTTTGGAAAAAAAAATTATTTTCTGAGCAACCCGCTGCGAGAACGGTAAGCAATTTACAATTCAGTTAAGCCCAGCTTCTCACAACGCCCTGAATCACTTTATATTAAATAGAATTATATTCAAGCTAAGCAAAAGTGAAAAGTGCGAAGTGCAAGTAAAGTTACTTTCATATCTGCAGAAAAACATATTGACATAAAAATATACCTCAGGTGCTACGTGTGGGAATTTAAACAAAAACTCAAACCTGCAGAAAATATTTCAGTCCATAAATTGTCCTGACTGGACATAAAAGGGTCCGTGTATCTGAAAGTTCTAATGTACTTTATCGAAATAAACCTAACTGCAGACACGGCCAAAACTCTTTGTTCCTCTAGAAAAATGAAAAATTTTACCAGGATGAATGGAATGATATAGCAATGTCATGACCGACGCCAAATTCTTCTACCTTAAAAAAAAAGAGATATATGAGAAAGTCCAACCGGGCTGGCATTCATATGAATCCTTTTATTAAAGGTATGGTATTGCATCCCTACGAAGAATGCTGCGAATTTTTATTTCAGATTCAAGAGAGGTGGTCTCTTTGTGGCGATTTGCATAGGCACCTGTCCGCTTTCTGTATTAGAATGCAGGAACATCAAACTATATGTGGATGGCAGATTTTGACAAAGTCTTAAAAATATTTCAAACATTGGGAGTTCTGTGTCGCAAGGACTACTCACAGCTATGGACTAGTGTGGAAAAGAACGACACTGCACTCGCATGTACAGTGTCGTATGAACTGTGACCGTCGATACTACGAACGAAATGGTCAGTGTGTACAAAACTGAATAGTTCTTTTTTGAATTCAGCGTATATAGGTCTTTAGTTTAAATATTTTAAATCCTACGAAAATCACAGTAATCTCCTCTAATGGCTTACAACTTCAGTATGCCACGAGCCTAAAATTTTGTTTCCCTTAATGTTGTAGAAACTTCCAGTATTGTTTGAAATGGGAAATATCCAGTCAGTCCTACGACTATCTGCTATACGCAATAGGCTTTAGTTCCACATTGGGTGTGCTCAGTTCAGATTCTCGGTCCATCGCGAAATAGTTCGCTCTTTTAGTTCATTAGGTCGCGTACTATTGAATTATATTGTTACATGTTAACCTGGCAACCGCGCAACCGTGCAACTCGATCGTTTCACATAATGAAAACAACAACAACCGCATACCTAGTTGCAAAATAACCTAATTAGAAACCTAGCTGAAGATGAGGCGAAACAACACGATTGTATCTCCCTTCTTATCGAATGCTCTCCAATGTACTAGAACCCTGTACATAAATCACCGAACGAAGGCTCTAAAGCCTACGAGAAACATCCACATCACCAGTGGAGAACATTCAAGTACATCCTAGCCTGCAACCGGCTAGTATATAAGCAGGTGAAGCTTTCAGCGAAGACACAGTAATTTTTATTACGTCGACTGTGACAGCCAGCGTATGCGACCGTGTTGAGAGAGAACGAAAGTGAACGAGTCAAGCGATATATGGTATAAGCAGGCGGTATTGCCATACAGTGCGAATTATTGTGCGAATAGAATTTAAAGTGCGATTAATAAATAATCACTTATTTTTATTTTAACCGAATTGTGTTTTACTTGAAATCCCGGCGAACCCCTAGCTCGCAACAATATTGAAATGGACTCTGTGTGATGCTTGCTCAAAGCTCAGTGATGACAAATAGGGTTCGCGAACGAATTAGTTGAAGAGCGCTGCTATTAGTGAAATGAGTTGACAAAAATTGGGCTGGGGAGGGGTTGTGTGGGCATGTGTCCGAAGAGACACCAGTGAAACATGTGCTACCCATTGATTGACCCTTTGTTACTTACAAGTTTCTCCTAGCCAGTGGCAGCTCGTACCTTTCTTAGCAGGTGAGGCTGAATTGGAATATTAAACACGACTTTGTCGGATTAAAACTATATAAGTAAGGAAGTCGGTTTACTGCAGAAAGTCATTCAGTAAAATTCTCAGAACAAAAAATCACTAGTAACTTGATGACTTTTTCCTCTGTAAAATGGCTAGGCTTAGCCTCACTAGCCTTATGTGGCGAACCGTCACTGCTCCTAGCTACATCCGTTCTCCACATATGCAGATTCCGAGTGCTAAAATTAAAATATAACCTTGCATCAACAAACGTCGAATGCTTAAATCTTCCTTCACTCGAAAAATGATGCTTTCTATTTCAAATCAATTAAAAAGTTTGCATATTTTGTACTAAAACTTTTTCAATTGACTGCGAACTAGTTCGTTCATTTGGGAACGCTCTTCCGAACTAGTTTTTTCGCGAACTACACAAGCGTAATACGTAAGCCCTTTCAAGATTTATGTATCTATCAGACGGATATTTGATACGTTATTTTTTTTAGATTATAAATCTCATAGTAACTACATCGCATCTAATCATTAAACCCATCACGGACTGTTTAAATTTTTTTGTACTCTATACTAAATTCATCAAAATTTCAATCATATTGAAGACGTGTTTTAAGGACTTTTTATATAGGAGCTATCCGAAGGCTAAGAGGAATATCGCTGACTAATAAGCATTTTTTTGAGTTCCAGTGAGTTACCTAAATTGTGTGCAAATATTGTTAAAAGATTTTTGAATGACAAAACGAAGGGTATGAGGCTAATATTCGTAAGCACGTTTTTAAGAACTTTTGTACTATATCCACCAAAAGGAGTAGGACTATCGTACCAGTTAACGAAATTAACTTTACAACTTTTACCAAACATCCGGATTTCAAATTTCAACATCCTTGGTCAATGGATTCTAGAGCTGTCGTAGTGGATGGACATCAAGCGGCTTTGAGGTTTTTGGTCGCGTTACAAATTTTGGGTTGAATTAAACTTGTAATTCTCCCCGGTTTTCATCTAGAGTATAAGAAAACGACCATAGTCTCGTCACAGCTTTATTATTTTTTGAACCGAGGAGGACTGGTATAAATTTTATAATGTATCGATCCTAGCTTTCTAGCGCTTTGGAGGCATTGTTCTCCCTCTCACTTTCACCACCCAGTTCATGTCGACCATTTTTTGTAAATGGTTCCTAGTTACTTTACTCTAACTTCTTAACTACTATATAAAACCTTTGTTTCAAGTTCCTAACATAAGCAGTTCCCGTGATAAATTTTCGTCGAAATTTTTTATCTAAAACGTTCCCTTCCCTAAGGGGTTCTTTACATAACACTAAAAATCTGGTCTATCTAAGGGTTCTACTCAATCAATCCACAAAAAAATTGAATTTAATAGTCGACAACCCTTGAAACGTGGAGGTACAAAATTTCAGAATGGCAGCTTTTTTCGACATCAGTTTCGTTAAAACTTGTAATAAACCGATTGCATGTTAAACTTGGTCAATGCGCAATGTACTTGGCGGTTTTATTGCAAACATAGATACTAGATAACAAACTAGATACTATGATAGTCGACCCATCTGCAAAAAAGGGAGGTATGGGTTAAAGGATGTTAGAGTGGGGAAAAAACTATGCGGCCAAAATGCTCGAAAGCTTGAATTAAAATATTCTAAAATCCATATCTCCTGAACGGTTGATGATAGAAGGTTGAAACATTGGGGAGGTGGAGCACGATTGAGGAAGGATAGGTTTTTTTCAAAAACCATTTAAATTTTTATATCTCTTGAACCGTACAAGATATGATCTTGAAAATTTTACAAGAGTTACGAACAGTAAACCTCAATCAGGAGAAAAAGACACACAAAAAATTTTTAGGGTGATGGAGGAAGGGATGGAAAGAACAAAAATTATTTTTTTTACTTGTCAAAAACCGTAACAGATAGAAAGCTAAAATTTACGACTATATAAAGGCATCACAGAAAAATAAAATTGTTGATATAGGTACGGAGGTGAGGGTAGTATTTTATATCTCAGAAATGGCTTATGCTAGAAAGTTAAAACTTAGTACTTATGTGTATATGAACTACGGAAGTAATAAGAGCAAAAAGAACGTTCAGATTTTTATTAGCGTAAAAAGGTGAAGTAAGAAATATGCTTGAAAAGCATTTTTCTACATTTTCAGGAATTTCTTTATATCTTTTAGACAATTCGAGTTATCTAATTAATTTTACGCCTTTTTCTAATTTTTTAATATCAAACCCCTAAGAGGGTGTAAAGTAGCTGTGTACATTTTCACGAATTTCGATATATTTGTTAGGTCTAATGAGATATCGAATTCACTTTCACTTCTAAAGGCTTTAAATACAATCGGGGAAAAAACTGATTAAAGCATTTTTCAATGTTAAGCCCCTGGGGGTGTGTAAGATATTGTTAAAATTTTTACGAATTCCGACAAATCTTTTAGGTTTAATGAGAACGAACTCGCGCTTACTTTAACGGGCTTTATATATAATGATCTAAATTTATTTTCGAGATTTTGCGAAATTCTACCCCTAAGAGTACTCTAAAGTAAAAGCTAAAGTAAAAACTTTAGAGTAGGGGAGACCGGGGACTATAGAAACAATGATCATAATGAACGCAATCCTTGGTTTAAATTAAAAATTCAAAGTGTCAAACGAAGCGTCTCTAAATGCCCCTGGTAGCCATTATTAAACCGTTGATTAGAGTCGAAAGTGAAAGCATATTTATCAAAAAATATGTTTTTTCCACCATCTGCATTTTTCCATCATCGAAAAAGAGTGTTAAAAGGAATAAAAACGTGACTATCAGGCTTCTAATATTATTATTTGTTTAGTTTAGTATGTTTCCTTTAGTTGCAATAGTTTAAATTCATACGTTCGTATGAGGTTAAGAAAACAATTTAGTGTCGAGATCAAAATGTGTTGTGGGGACAATCGAAAAAATCTGCCAATGGTCTGGGCGAAACTTTATTATATTTCGGGTCAAAGTTCGGGAGCGGTCAAGGTCGGAGAGTATCATGAGTTGCTTCGATATAATTAGATTTCTTGGAAAATTAATTTTGTTTTTAAAATAAAAATATTTAAAATAGAGATTTTTAGCCAATTAAACATTGAAGAAGCCCCTGTAGACTATACGAATTTCAGTATATTATGTACACTAAAATCCTATAGAAGTATAAACGGAAATGACAAATTGTTAAAACGTATACAAACCCATTACTTCCACTTGGGGTTTGAATTTCGAAAAAATTGTGAAACAGGTTTTTAGACGATTTCATAAGAACCAACTCGATATCTCATGAGACACGAGGGATTTTGAAAAATTTGTGAAAACGTAAACAAACTCTTCACACCCTTTTGGTTCTTGAAATTCGAAAAATCGTGAAATTTGTTTTTAGGCCATTACATCAAATGCCGTAATAACCAATTTTATATCTCATCAGAACTAAGGGATGGCAAAATTTGTGAAAACATATGCAAACCCTTGGGGGCTCAATATCCAAAAATTGAGAAATGGGTTTGTGGGCGATTATATAAAAAGTCTGTGGAACTGAAAAGCGATCTAATATCTCATCAAACCTAAGAAATATGTCGAACCTTTGAAAAGCATACCACCCTCTTACACTCCTTAGGATTGAAAATCTGAAAATACTGAAATTGACTTTTTGGTTTTTATATGGGAAACCTTAGGAAGTAAAAATGAATTCGATATATCATCAGATCTAAGCAATATGTAGGAATCTGTGAAAACATATGCAACCTCCTTACACTCACTTGGGGGTTGAATATTCAAAAATCCTGCATAGAGTTAATAGATAAATATGAAAACAGCACGAGAAAGTAAAAACAATTGCATTACTTATCACTTCCAAAGGATATGACGGAATTTGTGCAAACTTGATCAACCCTTTTATATCCCCTTAGAGTCTGACAAAGGAAAAAACTTAAAAACAAGTTCTAGGCGATTATTACGCAAGCCCGTGAAAGTGAAAAGATATTCGATATTTGATCAGACCTAGGGGATATGGCATAATTCGTGAATAAGTATACAACCCCTTTACACCACCTTAGGGGTCGAATTTCAAAAAATCCTAAAAACACTTTCTAGGTATGTATATGAAGAAGCCGTAGAATAAACATACTGCAGTCACGATCGGCTGCAAGCCAATCGTATAATACTCTAGATGAATACTGAACTCCGATTTATATTGTAGTTGGGGATAAAGTAGAATTACGTGTGTGCATGTGTATGTCTTTTATTAAGGACTGCTATTAGATTGCTACTCAAAACTAAAAGACAATATTCAGTGTTTAACTTCATACCTTGGACTGGGTAAGTCATAAAAAAAATGTCCTTTTTGAAGGACTTTCACATGGGAGGTGCAGGAAGGACTCACTCGATTTCTTACATATTTATCCTTTTCCTTGGAACCATTCAAAAATAAACGTGTACAAAATTTCAAATTCGTAGCTTGAAGCGTTCATAAGTTATCGGAAAATTTTGTTGAACACGTGTCTTAAGGATATTTTGTATGGCAGCTACCAGAAGGAGTAAAAGGATTTCGCTGATTAGTAAACTCGAACTTCCTTTTCCCTCAAAACTAACTTGTACAAAATTCCGAATTCGTAGCTAAAAGATTACTTGAGTTATAGTGAGTTTCGTAAATTAAGTGAATACATTTTGACAGGATATTTGTATGGCAGCTACACGAAGGACTAATAGGATTTTCTTCATAACCATATATTTAGCTCCAACTATTGGAAAAATAACACATACAAAAGTTCAAAGACGTAGCTTAAACCCTTCTGAAGTTATCGACCAATATTCTTGAACACGTGTTTTAAGGACATTTTGTATGGCAGCTACCAGAAGGAGTTACAGGATTTCGCTGATTAGTAAACTCCGACTTCCTTTTCACTCAAAACTAACTTGTACAAAATTCCGAATTCGTAGCTAAAAGATTACTTGAGTTATTGTGAGTTTTGTAAATTAAGTGAATACATTTTGACAGGATATTTGTATGGCAGCTATACGAAGGACTAAAAGGATTTTCTTCATAATCATATATTTAGCTCCAACTATTGGAAAAATAACACATACAAAATTTCAAAGACGTAGCTTAAACCCTTCTGAAGTTATCGACCAATACTCTTGAACACGTGTTTTAAGGACATTTTGTATGGCAGCTACCCGAAGGAGTAGGACGATTTTGCCCGTTAACGAACTTAGTCTTACAAATTCAACTAAACATCCAGATTCAAAATTTCAAGATCCTAGGTGAAGGCGTTCTTGAGTTATCGTGTTCACGGACAGACGGACGAACGGACGGACGGACGGACGGACGGACGGACGGACGGACGGACGGACGGACGGACGGACGGACGTCAGGCGGATTTGAGGTTTTTGGCCACAAATAAACAAAAACTAATATATAACTTTTTTTCGTCCGAGGCTTGGTTCTATGCGTTACAAACTTTTGGGCTGGATTAAACTTATAATACTCTATATGATTTCATCTAGAGTATAAAAATGAATTAAATATTTTGGAAGACCTAATAGATATGACAAAAATCGTGAAAATATATGCATTAAATTTTCACTGATCATTTTTTTCGCCCCCCTTGCGAACGCCAATGGATATTTGAAAATTTTTTTTATCTAAATTAGTTTTCTAGTTTATTTACATATACGTACCAAGTTTCAACTTTGTAGTATAAGCCGTTTATAGATAGGAAAAATATACCCCACTCCCGTACCATACTACACTTATAAAAAATTATATTTTTCCAAGATGCTACTACTGTAGCTCTATCTAAATACCATGTTTCAGCTTTATATCATAATGGGTTTTCGAGATATAAAAATTGGAACTTTTTCGTTTTCACCCTCCCCCACCCTCACACTCTATACTCTCACACTCAAAATCATCCCAAATATACCCAAAATATATCGCATCCCCGCCACTTCATGCTTCACCTCCCTCTTAAGAAGTTTTACTTTCAGCAAACTTTATTTGTCAACCTTTATACATAACCCGAATTTTATTTGTCTAGTGCAATTGGTTCGTGAGATAACATAATCTAAAAATTTTTACCCCTCGTACGCCACTGCCCTCTCAAAAATTTGTATGCGATCTATTCTCCTAGTATACCTACAGATATTCATTAAGTTTCAATTTTGTAACTTTACCCATTTAGGAGATATGGATTTTAGAATGTGTCGATCTCGGCTTTTTTGCGTTTCGGACGCATTGTTTTTCCCCCCACTCCCACACCCCTACACCCATATTGACAATTTTTATGCAAATGGGTCCACTACCGAAGTTCTATATACATTCCAAATTTCAGCCTTCTAGCATAAGCGGTTGCTGAGATCTAAAAACCAAAATTTTCCGTCTAAAACGCTTCCCCCTTCTCCCCCCTCACACCCCAACCCCTTAGAATTTGGTCACTTCAAGGGGCACAGCCAGTCTATTCATAAAAAAAAATTCAATTTAATATCTTAAACCGTTTGAGAGCTACGATCCTTCAAACTATTTTGCGTACGGCGTACGGCGGACAGACGGACTGAAATTTTTTTTTGCTGTTTTCGTGTCTACGAGTCATGAAACGCGAAAAAAAAAATTTTTCAGAGTAGGAAATATTTTTTTTTTAAAATCGATCACAATACTGTATTATTAGAAAATAATAGAGTAAAAATAAAAGCGAGAACAGTCGAATTCGCAAATTAGCCTTCCGATTGTCCTTTAAATATTCCTTAAACATGCCATATACATAAAGACGAAGTTCTATGGGTGAAGAAGATTGGTTTTCTGGCTTCATGAATCCATAATCCGTAAATCATGAAGCATAAATCCAGAACTTTGAATTCGTTGCCCTCAAACCACAATTCCACTTTCACGAGGAATAAGTTTCAACATCACGAATGTTACACATTTTTGACAATCTGACTAATTACGACAATTTCGGATTAAAATAAATGCATATTACATTTAATCTAAATGGTGTTTCAATTGTCCCAGGTATATGTTTCAACCGTCCCAGGTACGGAGACATTTGAAACATGTCGCCGCCTTCAATATTTTTTAAAATATCTCTTTTGTTGTCAACGAAAGAATTAAAATAAAAAATAGAATCATTGTACTCTCTTTAACACTTTTAATACATTAGAAAATTGCGATAGCCGCGTGGGGAATAATCCCTGAATCGAAAATGTTTCTATTGTCCCCGGTCTCCCCTACTAGATGCGCTAGAAAAATGAAATTCGGTTTATGTAGTCGGAGTTAAGAATTTTGTGAAAATAATTTTTTTTAAGGGGGTGGCGCTAAGTATGGTTGAGGGGGGAATAACAATTTAAAAAATATCATAGAATGTTTACGGGAAGTAGCCCTAGTAGACCGACCCCAAGCAGAGACAAATATGTAAGGGGTGTGGGTGAAAGTACGGGAATATGAATGAAATAATAATTATCAGTTGAACAGAGCGTCAAAAGATCTAGTGCCAGAGCCGAATGAAAAAAAAAGTTGATTTCTTAACTTTATTCGTATTTATGCTTAACCTCACAATATCTGCTCTATAAAGATTTCGTCAAGTTTAATAGTATTATAAATTAATTTCATTTTTACCTCACAGTTACATCGAAAATAAAATTTTATAATCGCTTTAATTTCCGTTTTGATAAGACTGTCCGGCCCATTTGTCGATTTTATTTTCGTGCACTCTCCACGTTAATTTATTAAAACCAAAGGAAAACTATTTTAGAGTAAATAACAAAGTTTCCTCCTTTGGAACTAGATATTCACCACTTTACGGCACATAAACGTATACGAAAGTTTTTCGAAAAGTTGTTGGGGCAGAACTTCATTTGGGGGCCACTTAAATTGTGGATGAACTGCTTCAGAAATTTAAAACGAATTAGAATTGTAAATTGATCTTTTGGCTAGAAGACCTCTAAAGTTTAATTTTAAGGCAGGAAGTCAAGAAAAACTAGTGTTAAATCCGACAATATTCATAAATGAAATTATTGACTTCGGCATAAGAGAAAAATATGTATTTATTGTGAAAATATTATTAATTTAAAGTTGTAATAAAGCATACGGAAAACATTTGTATCATTAATGTCTCTGTACGATATGGATAAAATTGGTCTTTTCTGTGGTATGTCATATTATATAATATATTGGTTAGTTTCCTCTTTTACAGGATAGGAAAAAGGGATTATGAAAGTAAAAATTATGTAATTTGGATTTGGGTAATAAAATAATATGGATAATAAGAAGGATTTGGGTAATTAAAAGAAATTGGGCAATAAAAAGAAAGGACACAAAAAACCCTAAAAGATCGGACTAGGAATCTCTCGTTTGAATATTCCTGTCTCTGGAGTCAGTGGCGTAATAACGGAGGGTTTTGGGGTTGAATCCCCCTCTCCAGCCCGGAATGATACGCTCACCTAGTAAGTTATAATTACACATAATAGGTTTTTTTTTATTTAAGACGAAGTATTAGGTTGTTGAAATGTTGATTTCAAACAACTGTAACTTTTATAAAACTTAATTTTATTAATCAAAATAGGCACCGGCATATGCAATACACTTCTCCCAACGAGATACAAGTACTTTTATGCCAGTTTCGTAGAAATCCGACTTTCTAGAGCAAAGAAAGTCCTCAAAGCCATTTTTGATGGCTGCTTCATTATCGAATTGTTTGTTAGCCAAAAAATGTCCAAATGTTTAAAAAAGTGGTAGCCGGTTGGCGAAAGGTCTGGTGAGTATTGTGGATGAGAAAGAGCCTCATACTGCAACTCGTTTAATTTTTTGACCGTTGTTCTTGAAACATGAGACCGTGCGTTGTCATGAAGCAGTATAACTCCATCTCTGTTGACCAATCTAGGCCGTTTTGCTCAGTAGGTTCATGCGGAAACCCACTCATCATGCTTTATGCATTTTCCAAGCTGTTGCAAGTGCCAGCAAATTGTTGAATGGTGTACGTTCAATTTCTTGCAATGTCGCTTACAGTTTGGCGTGAGTCAGATTCTAATAATAAATTCAGCTCGTCCTTGTCGATCGAAGGTCCTGGGTTACCACGTGGCTCACTTTGAAGGGTCATATCTCCTAATCGGAATTTTTCGAACCGTCGCTGTGTAGTTCGTTTGTTTACCGTGTCAGCTTCAAATGCCCTGTTTTCGGTTGCCTTCGTTCCGATGTTGCGAAGTTTAAACTCGTAAAGGAAAAATACCCGTTTTTAACTCGAATCCATTTTTTTTCTGTCCGACCACAATAAAGTCCAAAACTGAAATGATTCCATGAATAAATGTAGGGGTTTTTTTATACTTCAATACCCAATACCAGTAGTGCCACCTCGAAGCAGTTTGTGACATGAAAATCGCAACTAACTTTACTTTATAGCGAAAAACGACATTTCATCTGCAACAACCTAATATTATAAAAGCATTAGAAGGCTATTCAAATATCGAATTGTTTCTAGAAAATCATCGCAGATTTTCAGGCAATCGCTTAACGTTTTCTGGTCTGAGACTGTCACTGCAGTCGGAAGTCATTTTCCAATCTATCTTAAGGCGTCTATTCATCAAACCTAGTACTGTGTTCCTAGCGAAACGAAATGAACTGTCAAATTCCATATAAAAAAAATTAATATTTCGCTTATTTTTCGCAACGAAATATTTCGTTCGTTTTTCAGTACTGTGTTCATGGGCGGAATGAACATTTGCAGTAATCACTAATAGATGGCGCTTAGTTTCGTTAAAGTCTTGTTTCCAAGGGTACGGTACCCTTGTATGACAAGCGAAATATTTGACAATTCAAAATTTTCAACCTTTCGCTGTCAATTCAGTTTGTGCTCGGGAAATTTTATGTGAGTTATGTTTGTTATGTTGAGTGCCGCAATTTCCAGCCAATATTTTAATTTCTTTCAAATTTCGCTCGCTTTTATTTCACTGACATCTAGTAGCGAACTGTATAATTTACTTCACTCTACTTCGAAGGTACCTTTTTCGTTCGTTTTCGTATCGCCGGATACAGTACTATACTTCAGCACGAAAAAGCTAACGTAATAGCGTTGAACGAAAGTCTGTGAAGGCCTTTTCATACTGCTTGATTAGTGTTGGTCTCTAATCTCCAACTTCAATTGTTTTCCAGTAACAAAATCCAAAGCGTGCGCAAGTGTATAAAAAATCTGCCAACAGTCTGGGCGCAACTTTATTATTTTATGGGTAGAAGTCCAAAACGTGTTTAATGATGAGATGCTGGGTAGGTTACTATGCGACTGACAACCTAAAAAATAACGTTCCAAATAGCCTCCTGGTTATTTCTTAGGTTGTCAGTCGCATAGTACCTACACAGCATCTCATCATTAAACACGTTTCGGACTTCTACCCAAAATATAATAAAGTTGCGCCCAGACTGTTAACAGATTTTTTTATTTACTTACGTATGTTTTTCATCAATAGAACAATTCATAGTAGTAAAAGCGAATTCGATCACATTAAACCTAAGAGTTTTTCGGAATCAGTGAAATCTTGAACAATACCCCCAGGGGGTTTAATGGAGAAAAATACTTAAATCGGGTTTTTCCCCGACTACGTTTAAAGCTTACAGAAGTAAAAGTGAATTCCAAATCTCAATATACCTTAGGAATATATAAGAATTCGTGAATATGTACACAAGAATTTTACACCCCCTTAGGGGTTGGATATCAAAAAAATTTGAAGAACGTTACTAGGCGCTTATATAAATAGCCCGCAGAAGTAAAATTGCTTTGATAGTTTGACATGTATAAAAGTTTTAACGAAATTCGTGAAAATGTGGATTCACGGACATTTTTTTACTCAACCTCTGAACGCCAATAAAAATCTGAACTTTTTTTTTGCTTTAGTTACTCTAATAGCACATCTACATATACTTACTAACTTTCAACTTTCTAGCATGAGCCGTTTCTGAGATATAAAAATCCACCCCTCACCATCGTACTTTGCTACCCCTAGGATGTCTCTATAGTGGCTCTATGTAAACCTAAATTTTTAGCTTTCCACTCATTACGGTTTTCGAGAAATAAAAATCAGAATTTTTTTCCTTTCTACCCCTTTTCACCATCACCCCCTACACCTAAACCACTAAATTTTTCCCTACTAGAAGTCTACCGATCCCAACTCCTGTAAAATTTTGAAGATCATATCTGATACAGTTTCTGGGATATAAAAATGACATTTTTTGAGAAATTGCTATCCCCCCACTTTCGTGCTCCACCTCCCCCCTCAAAAAATTTACGTTCATTAGACTCCTCTTGTGATCTCATATACAGAAACAAAATTTTATCTTAATGGTGCAATTGGTTCGGAAGATATTGTAATCCAAAGTTTTTTACCCCCCAACCCCACAACCCACCACTCCCCTTAAAAATGTTAGCCCTTGTCTAATCTTCAAGTATCCCTAAGGGTAACCACAAAGTTTCAATCTTCTGACATCAATCGTTTAGGAGATATGGATTTCAGAATGGTTCAATCCCGGCTTTCAAGCGTTTTGGACTCATTGTTTTCCCCCCCACTTCTTCACCCCTCAACCCTTATCGATAATTTTGTGCAAATGAGTCCACTATCATAGTACTACATAAGTTCCAAGTTTCAGCCTCCTAGCATAAGTGGTTCCTGTGATCTGGAAAACAAAATTTTTCGTCTAAAACGCTCCCCCCTCATCCCCCTTACACCCCCATCCCCTTAAGAGATACCATCCGTAGGGGTTCACCCAATCTACCCACCATAAAAATTTCAACTTCATACCTCAACGGGTTCGGGAGCTACGCGCCTTCAAACGATTTTGCGTACGGCGGACGGCGTACGGCGTATACGGCGGACAGACGGACATTTTTTTTTTTTGCTTTTTTGGTGTTTACTAGTCCTAAAACGTGTAAATACAAAATTTCAGGATAGCAAATTTTTTTAAAATTTCAGGTCGATGACAACACTTTATTATTAAAAAATAATAAAGTAAAATATTCAATCATCAATTATGGACCGGTGATCATTTCCAAGCCCATTGAGCTATTAAGTTGAAATTTTTTCAGTGGGTAGACTGAGTGGATCCTCCTTAAGAGGCTTTTTCTTGTGTGAGGGGAGGGGTGGGGAGAACGTTTTAAATGAAAAAAAAACTTTTTTTAGATATCAGCAACCGTTTATGCTAGGAGACTGAAAATTGGAATTTATATAGAACTTGGAAGTTCGCAAAATATTGTCGATATGGGTGGAGTGTGTGGGAGTGGGGGAGAACAGTACTTCCGAAAGGCTCAAATGCTGAGATCGAAATATTCTAAAGTCCATCTCGTAAACGGTTAATGTCGACAGTGGAGCAAGGAAGTGGGGAAGATGAGAATTTTTCTAAAGATATGAGACATGAATCTTTAGAGAACTGTTTAAGATAGAACATTAGAATTGATACGGGAAAAATTGGAGGGGTGGGGTAAAGGATGATGAAAAGAAAATTCCGAGTTTTTAATTTCTTATTTAATCACATTTGCTATACCTATATCTCGAGAACCGCTAATGATGTATAGCTGAAACTTGGTATTTAGATAGATCTATAGTAATGACACGTTTTAAAAATAAGGCTTTTAAGAGGGACAATATGGTGCAAGGAAAATGGTGTTAATGTTTGCACAATAGGAAATTAGTCTTGTAAAGCTCCATATTACATTAGAAATTTTTCCCTATGAATCCTTTTTTTCAAAATTGCCTTACCCCTTCTGGTTCCCGCCATACAAAAAGTTACTATGTAATCCTTTGGTTCTAACTTAGTTTTAAGTAGCTTACGTTTAAACAGGCAAGAGTTTTTTCTGTGAAGTTTTCCTTGGAAAAATATTACATATTTTATGTTACTTTCCTCATTGCCTAGTGCTATGATTATTACAACCTAGCTGTTAAGATGAAAACTCTAAGCTCTAAAACATTTTTGTTCTGTTAACGCAAATAGAATTATTATAAATAAATATTGTTTGAGTTTAAAAACAATTCTTTAAAACACTTGTTCAAGAATATTGGACGGTAGCTTCAGAACGGTTTAAGCTACTACTTTGAAATTTTGTATGTGTTAATTTTCCAATAGTTGAAGCAGAGGGTATAAATATTGAGAAAATCCCATTAGTCCTTCGTGTAGCTGCTATACAATTATTTTGTAAAAAATTTTCACTTAATTTACGGAACTGACTATAGGTTAGGTTAGGTAAGGTGGGTGGTCGCTTCGCGACCAAGCACATAGACCGCCAATGGGTCCGTTGTGATCCCACATGCACGGGAAAAAGGTACCCGTGTGCCCAAGACAACATTTTAAGTAAACCACCCCGCCAGCCTGACAAACTGCAGCAGCTTGTTCAGCTTGATGCTTGCGAATTCGCCCAAGTCTATGGCGAAGCGCGTACCTAAAGTACGCTCGCGCCTCCAGGCCAGACCCGGGCATTCGCAAAGCAAGTGGAAAATACTTTCCTCAGCGTCAGGTTCACCACAGCTGCGGCACAGATCTGTAACGTCCGCAACACCTAGTCTTCTGGCGTGCCGGCCGATCAGGCAATGGCCCGTCAGTACACCAATTAGGATACGAAGAGTATTCCTATCTCCAAGTAGGATAAACTTTGTCCTGCTCGCATTTAGGGTCGGCCAAAGCTGCCTGGCCACGAGACACGATGTGAGGCCTGACCATCTTGTGTTAGCCTCTGATATGGCCGTCACGTCGATAGCATGTTTAATGTCCTCTATGGGCCTCATCACTGGAAGAGCTAGCGCTTGATTCAGCGCCGAACCTCTCCTTGCGAGTTCGTCCGCAGCCTCGTTACCCGGAATCCCGCTGTGACCCGGAACCCAACAAATTGTAACGTTCCAGAGGGTGCATAGAGCACTAATTTTATCCCTGCATAGCCTCACGAGGCGGGATCTGATCAAGTGTGAGTCAAGCGCCTTGATCGCCGCTTGACTATCTGTTAGGATGACGACGGATTTGTTCTGCATCGCACAAGCCTCTAGCAGATTGCAAGCCTGAACGATTCCCATCATCTCTGCCTGAAATACGCTACAGCAGTCCGGTATTCTGAATGCCTCGCTATGGTTCAAGTCGGCGGAGAATACCCCTACACCTGTACCCGCGTCTGTCTTCGAACCGTCCGTGTAGATATGACAGGCCCCTTCGTGGGGCTGATCCACATTCCACCCCTCTCTGCTAGGGATCCTCGTTGAGAATCTTCTAGAGAATTCGAGCTGCGGAATCAAGTAGTCTGTATCCTCTAACGGGTTACATTCACTAAACCGGCCGAGTATGCTGCTGTGCCCCCCGGGTCTAGATACCCAGCTGCCTGACTGTCTTAGGCGAACGGCACTTTTTGCTGCTACACTCTTCCCATAAATATCCAGCGGAAGAAGATGAAGGATCATCTCTAGTGCCGCTGTAGGTGTGGTGCCAAGTACGCCCGTTGCTCCTGTGGAAGCTAGACGTTGAACCTTGGTGAGTTTAGTGAGGTAGGTGGATTTCTCCAGCGCTACCCACCACACCAAAATTCCGTAGGTTAGGATAGGCCTGACTATGGCCGTGTACATCCAGTGAGCCATCCCTGGCTGAATCCCCCACTTTTTCCCGAACATCTTTTTGCAAGCGTAAAGGGCCACTAGAGCCTTCCTTAGTCGCTCGTCGATGTTCTTACTCCAGGTAAGTTTCCGGTCCAGGATTATACCTAAGTACCTAGCATTGTCTGTAAGCTGTAGGGTGAGACCCCCCAGTTTAGGGAGTGTGAACTCTGGGACTTTGGTTCTACGCGTAAAGAGAACTAGCTCCGTCTTTGAGGCATTGACCCCCAGTCCACAGCTGTCCGCCCACGCGCTCACTAGTGTGAGTGCCCTTTCGAGCAGGTCACTTATAGTGGGCAGAAACCTACCCGATATCAGAATTGCCAAGTCGTCCGCGTATGCGATCACCTTCGCACCTTGGCGGGTTAGCGAAGTTAAAATCGTGTTGACTACCAAGAGCCACAGTAGTGGTGAAATCACACCTCCTTGTGGCGTACCCCGGGCCGTGTACCTGCGTACCGTGCTACTGCCCAGTGTCGATTCAATGACACGGCTGCTTAGCATTGCGGTTATCCAGTTACGGAGCCCCATTTCCACCCCCACATCCCTCAGTGCATCGCTGATCGCCCTAACTTTAACGTTGTTAAAGGCACCCTCGATATCTAGGAAGGCCGCGAGAGTGAATTCTTTAAAAGACAGAGACTTTTCAATCTCCAGAACTACCTGGTGTAGCGCCGTTTCGGTCGATCTACCTTTCGTATAGGCATGTTGTGAGCCCGACAGGGCAATAACCCCCGCTTTGTCGCGGATGTATATCTCCAGCAACCTTTCGAGGGTTTTAAGTAAGAAGGAGGTCAGACTTATGGGTCTGAAGTCCTTCGCTAAAATGTGGCTTGGTCTTCCCGCTTTGGGTATGAAGATGACTCGTGCCTCCCTCCATTTGCAGGGAATGTGGCCGAGAGCAAGGCATCCCCTAAAAATCGCCAGTAGCCAGGGAATTAACCAGGGCAGCGCATTTTGCATCATAGCTGGAAAAACCCCGTCTACTCCTGGCGATTTAAAAGGCAGGAATGACCTGATTGCCCATATTAACTTCCCCGAGCTGACAATAGAGTTGCAGGATTCCTGTCCCACGTACTCGTTCAATGGACTGTCTATGCTGTCCTGTGGTACCTCGGAGCAACCCGGAAAGTGCACGCTCATTAGCAGCTCCAAAGTCTGGCTACTGGACTCCGTCCAACCCCCCGCGGAGTCCCGGAGGTAGCTCGGTGCGACTGGATCTTTGGATATAATCCTTCTCAGCCTAGCAGCTTCGTTTGTCTCCTCGATTGATTCACAGAAGCGTCCCCAAGACTCTCGCTTGGCCCGTTTGACTGTCTTCTTAAAATCTCTAAGACTATTTCTGTACGCCGTCCAGTCCTCCCGCAGATTACTGTCCTTAGCTAAGTTGAACAATTTGCGGGAGATGGTTCTGTACAGCCTAACATCGGCATCCCACCACGGAGGATATGTCTTCCCTGGGGGTTTGCTAATAGGGCACGACCGGTTAAAAGCGTCGACCAACTTCGCCGTCAGCGTGTCGACTTCTTTCGACTGACTATAACTCAAGAAATCTTTCAGTCTCGAATTCGGAATTTAATACAAATTATTTTTGAGTGAAAACAAAGTTCGACTTTACTAGTCAGCGAAATTCTTTTACTCCTTCCGATAATAAAATGGCGATATCATGTTTTAGTTTCGAGTAACAACCAAATAGCAGTCCTTAATAAACGACAATCTACATATGCAGTCCTTATTCCACTTTATTCCAAACTACAACTTAAATCGGAATTCAGTGTTTCATCTAGAGTATCATACGATTGGATTGCAAAGCCTCAATGGATTGCGAGTGATTGGTTGTTATAAAAATCTAGTTAGGAGAACATAGACAGGAATGCAATTTTTCTACAAAGCTGTCACAGAGCCAACTTAAAAATACATCCATTGTTTCGTTTTCAGAACACAAATGCTCTCGTTTCAAATGACAACATCTTTCACGGTGGAAAATTGTCAACATCATTAAAATGGAATTTTATTGGGAAAAAGAAAATTTAAGTGGAAATATATCGTCGACTTTGTTATTGTCATTATTATGTTAAAATCATTTCGTATCACAGCATAAAGTACTGTAAACCTTCGTTAGACATGAATTGTTCAATAAGACGCTGGAGTTAATGTGTACGTTCGCACAGCAACACCCTCTAATTTAAGTGCACGCCAGGATGAGTACTTGTAATTAAGTACTTCCTATGAGATTTTGCTCTGTAAACATACTAAATGATTTAGGCATGTTCGCAAAATTGTAAGTTACCATAAAATAAATTAAGGCTTCATAAAATTCACAATTGGAAACCACAATTTCGTGCAATTTTGCCAAAAAGGTACTAAAGCTAAGCAATTTGTACAAGAAACTAAGGGTTCGGTCTTAAAATCTATGTGAAAAGTTTCTTGACAGTCTACAAATTGTTTATAAGTTGACTGTACTTGAATTAATTTCAACCAGATACTCATCATTTGTAACAAGACTGGAACTAGTCGACAATCCGATAATACTATCACTCATATAACACCCTACTACTTGGCATGTATTGGTGTCTAATTTGTTTTTCTTCAGTTAGTTAAGGGCCCGTGGGCAGTGTGACCACAAGTGCTACGAAGGTAGCAAAATGCTACTATTGACAATTTTTTGCTACTATGTTACTACATGTCTAAATTTGCTACCCTGGTAAAATTAGCCATTATAAAACTTGTGGACGCCAAAAATATGATACTTTAACTATCAAATGAGTCGTCCAGTTGCAAAACCAGCCATATTTGTTTCAGAAACTTGTGGCAAAATGGCAAAAAACTGATTATGCAGCAAAATAGGCAAAATATCCTTATTCTTTTTTTTTAAGAAAATCACAAAAAATATGCTTTGTTGGCTTGCAAAAGCTTTGATATTATCCTTATTAAATGAATAAGATATTATAGTTTTAAATCTAGATATGGCTGGTTTTGCACGCGAAATGCAAATATGACTGGTTTCGCAACTCTAGCGGTATTGCTTTGCAATGTTTCTCTTCCATTCTTTCGGTTGACATTTTTTTCCTGAACTTTGTAGTTTCTTGAATTCCTTGTTGTTCCTCGACCTGATGATCTATTCCTTGTTGTTCTTCGAGCTGATGTTCTATTTCTTGTTGTTCGTTGACCTGATTATCACTAAAAACTGTTCATCTGTCTCTAAAATAATAAATTCAACATTATCCTCCTCCATTTTCACAACCTTAAAACACTAACGAAACACGAAAAAAAATCAAATCAATGATTGTGCAAGGTTATATCAACTATCAGCTGTTCGATTTTATAAGACTTAGGGATACTATTTACCATTACCAAACTATAACAACCCAAACTAGTGACGGCATCATTGTGTTAAGTAAAAATATGGCTGGTTTTGCAACTGATAATATAGGTCAGCTTTTGAAACCAAACTCAAAGAAATATGGCTGGTTTTGCACCTTACTGGGTTTTTCAAACCTAATTTTTAAAGGTTTAGGACTGGTTTCTGGTTTCTGGTTTGGCAACATGGACGACTCAAATGTATAATTCATGCACGCCTCTGGTCTTGCATTCGAAATCGCGTACCATCGATAGCTGTCTAATATTATTGTACTGAGAAATATAGTATAGTGGTAGCGCATACCGCATACATAATCGTAATCGAATTAAGCATCTTTTTCGAATCTATCACTCGTTCGAGCGAAGGGCAAAATGTGCATTTTGTGTGAATTTTGATTTTCCTAAATAAAAACTTTAAAATATTATTTTTTCTTTAAACATTTTAAATTTGTAGTGGATATACAGTGTTATGAGTAACAGATAAAAGCATGTAATGACGTAACTAGCTCCATTTAATTAGAAGAAGTATTAGAAAATATTTTTGCTACCCAAGCTAAGAATTGCTACCCAATTTTGCTACCCTGAGAAATATCAAAACGGTCACACTGGTCGGAACTGCAGTACGTTTTACACAGATTTTTATATAGAAACATAAGTTTACACACCTTAAGAAGTTGACACGATTTTAAAATAATTTTGATTTATTGTGCAAGAAGCTTATTTTTCGAACTGCACATCAATTTTACTATTTCATTCCGCCAACTTATAAGCAATTCAATTCAATTCAATCAATATTTATTAGTTTTTTCACTTATGTCTACCATCTTATAATTTATAATTTAGAGAACAGATAATTCAATATCTTAACAGCTAAATTAAATCTAGTTAGCACAGCAAAGCGAAGCATCTACGAGAATTTTAGTGAAATAAATTCAAGGAAAAATTTATACAAAAAACCTTGTGTAGTGAGTTTAAAACTAACTTACAAACTAACTTAAATTAGGAAAGCAAAAATAGGAAAAAGGTAATTAAGGCCCCGTGTATACCAAAACAGCATTATTGTTGAAAATAAGGCAAACGGGATTCGCGAAATTTCCAAAGCAACAACAGATAGGTCTTTTCTGCTTAGACAAATATAATTAGCAATATGTTTTCAAATTTTTGTTGATTATTGTTTTTTGAAATTTCGATCATAAGAAAAAAATCTGCCAACAGTCTGGGCGCAACTTTATTATTTTTTCGGTAGAAGTTCGGAATGCGTTCAATTCTGAGACGCGGTGTAGGCTACTATGTGACTGAAAACTCAGAAAAAAGTTCAGAAAGCGGGGGTAGTAGAATGGGGTTGCGCTAGAATACTTACGCCGCTGCCACATATAACATATGAATTACATAATTGGGTCATACTCCGGGATGAGGTCTAAGTCGTAGTATAATATCAGTTGTTACGTGATTAGGAGATTTTTCGTGATTTGGTTTTGGGCCATTTCATGAAATCGGAAATGCATTTGTAGGCGATAATATAAAAAGTCTGTGGAAGTGAAAACCAATCTGATATCTTATCAATCGTAAGAAATATGTCGAAAGCCTTACGTCCTATTGGAGTTGAATATCTAAAAACACTGAAATCAACTTTTGACGATTATGTAGGAAGCCTTAGGAAGTAAAAATGAATTTGATATCTCATTAGAACTAAGAAATATGTAGAAATTTGTGAAAACATATGCAACCCCCTTGTACCCACTTAGGGGTTGAATATTAAAAAATCCTGAAATGGGTTTTTAGATATATGTAAAGAAAGCCCGAGGAAGTAAAAACCAATCCCATGTCTTATCACTCCTAAGAGATATGACCAAATTCGTGAAAGCGTGTTCAACCCGTTTATACACTCTTAGGGGTTGAAAAAGGAAAAAATTTGAAAATGTGTTTTAGGTGATTATTAAACAAGCCCGTAGAAGTAAAAATATATTCGATATCTAATCAGACTGGAGGGATACGGCTGAATTCGTGAAAATGTATACAACCCCTTTACACCATCGTGGGGGTCGAATTTCAAAAAATCCTGAAAAAACTTTCTAGGTATTTATATGAAGAATACGTGGAATAAAAATAAATTCAATATTTGAAAAGACCTAATAGATATGACGAAAATTGTGAAAATATATGCATTCCATTTTCACTGACAATTTTTTTTGCCCCCCTTCTGTACGCCAATGGATATTTGATTTGCTTTTTAATCAAAATTACTTTTCTAGTTGAGTTACATATACGTACTGAGTTTCAACTTTCTAGCATAAGCCGTTCTATAGTTAGGAAAAACACCCATCACTCCCGTACCATAGTATCCCTATAAAAAATTATATTTTTCCAACATGGCACTACTATAGTTCTATCTAAATACCAAGTTTCAGCTTGACATCATTTTAGGTTCTCGAGATATAAGAATCGAAACTTTTTCCTTTTTACCCTTCCCCAGCCTCACCCTCTACACCATCACCCTCAAAATTTTTTTTCCTGCTAGGGGTCTATTGGGCCTATTTCTGGTAAAAATTCTAAGCATCTATCGTACATTGTTCTTGAGATATGGGACGTGTTTTTTTGGAAAAAATCTTATCCCCTCCACTTCCATACTCCACCTCCCCCTTAAAAATTTTTACTTTCAGCAAACTTTATTTGTCAACCTTAATACAGAAACCGAATTTTGTTTTTCTAGTGCAATTGGTTCGTAAGATTTTAGAATGTCTCAATCTCGGCTTTTGAGCGTTTCGAACGCATTATTATTCCCCCCACTCCCACACCCCTTTACCTATAACATAATTTTTTTTTGCAAATGGGTCCACTATCAATGCTCTATATAATTTCCAAGTTTCAGCCTCCTAGCCTAAGTGGTTACTGAGATCTAGAAACCAAAATTTTTCGTCTAAAACGCTCCCCCACCTCCCCCCTTCACACCCCCACCACTCAAAAGGTGGGCACTTCAAGGAGTATGCTCAGCCTACCAACAAAAAAAAATTCAACTTAATAGCTCAAAGAGTTTTTAAGCTTCCAAACGTTTTGCGTACGGCGGACGGCGCACAGACGGACTGACATTTTTTTTTGCTTTTTTGGTGCTTATTAGTCAAGAAACGTATAAAAAAAAATTTTCAGGGTAGCACATTTTTTTTTTTTAAAAATCGATAACAATACTTTATTATTAAAATAATAAAGTAATAGGTGAAAATTTCGATTTTGGATTGGGACCCACGGGCAGTGTGACCGTTTTGATATTTCTCAGGGTAGCAAAATTGGGTAGCAATTCTTAGCTTGGGTAGCAAAAATATTTTCTAATACTTCTTCTAATTAAATGGAGCTAGTTACGTCATTACATGCTTTTATCTGTTACTCATAACACTGTATATCCACTACAAATTTAAAATGTTTAAAGAAAAAATAATATTTTAAAGTTTTTATTTAGGAAAATCAAAATTCACACAAAATGCACATTTTGCCCTTCGCTCGAACGAGTGATAGATTCGAAAAAGATGCTTAATTCGATTACGATTATGTATGCGGTATGCGCTACCACTATACTATATTTCTCAGTACAATAATATTAGACAGCTATCGATGGTACGCGATTTCGAATGCAAGACCAGAGGCGTGCATGAATTATACATTTGAGTCGTCCATGTTGCCAAACCAGAAACCAGAAACCAGTCCTAAACCTTTAAAAATTAGGTTTGAAAAACCCAGTAAGGTGCAAAACCAGCCATATTTCTTTGAGTTTGGTTTCAAAAGCTGACCTATATTATCAGTTGCAAAACCAGCCATATTTTTACTTAACACAATGATGCCGTCACTAGTTTGGGTTGTTATAGTTTGGTAATGGTAAATAGTATCCCTAAGTCTTATAAAATCGAACAGCTGATAGTTGATATAACCTTGCACAATCATTGATTTGATTTTTTTTCGTGTTTCGTTAGTGTTTTAAGGTTGTGAAAATGGAGGAGGATAATGTTGAATTTATTATTTTAGAGACAGATGAACAGTTTTTAGTGATAATCAGGTCAACGAACAACAAGAAATAGAACATCAGCTCGAAGAACAACAAGGAATAGATCATCAGGTCGAGGAACAACAAGGAATTCAAGAAACTACAAAGTTCAGGAAAAAAATGTCAACCGAAAGAATGGAAGAGAAACATTGCAAAGCAATACCGCTAGAGTTGCGAAACCAGTCATATTTGCATTTCGCGTGCAAAACCAGCCATATCTAGATTTAAAACTATAATATCTTATTCATTTAATAAGGATAATATCAAAGCTTTTGCAAGCCAACAAAGCATATTTTTTGTGATTTTCTTAAAAAAAAAGAATAAGGATATTTTGCCTATTTTGCTGCATAATCAGTTTTTTGCCATTTTGCCACAAGTTTCTGAAACAAATATGGCTGGTTTTGCAACTGGACGACTCATTTGATAGTTAAAGTATCATATTTTTGGCGTCCACAAGTTTTATAATGGCTAATTTTACCAGGGTAGCAAATTTAGACATGTAGTAACATAGTAGCAAAAAATTGTCAATAGTAGCATTTTGCTACCTTCGTAGCACTTGTGGTCACACTGGTTCCGACAGGTAGTAAGCCAGTCGTTTGATACTCTAGATGGAATATTGAACTCCAATTCATATTGTAGTTGAGAATAAAGCAGAATAATAATCGCCTAAAACCGTCTGAGGGATGTTTTGTTATACAACACTGAAGAAGGTGTAAAAGAATTCTAGATATTTTCACGAATTTTGTCATATCTCATGGGTCTGATAATATATCGAATCCGTTTTTACCTCTCGGCCTATTGATATAATAGCTTAAGTACCCCAGGGAGTGTAAAGGCGTTACACATGTTTTTGGAAATTTTGCCATATCTCTCAGGTCTGATGAGATACTAAATTGGGTTGTACTTCTACGAATGTTTTATACAATTGTTTTAAAACCAATTTCACGATTTTTCAAAATTAATCACCCTAAGGGTTTGCACCAACCAACCAAGGATTTGCATATGCTTTTACAAATTTCGTCATATCCCTCAGGTGATGAGGTAGCAAAATGGTTTGTACTTCTACGATTTTTTATGTAATCGCTTAAAACAGATTTCACGATTTTTTGATATTTAACCCACAAGGGCGTTGCATATGTTTTCATAAATTTCGTATTATGTGTTAGGTCTGATGATTAATTCCAGGGGATTAAAATATAATCGAAACAAATCCATTTCAGGATTTTTTGATATTCCATCTCAAGGGGTGTAATAGGGCTTAATAATAATAATAATCAATGGCACAACAGCCCAAATTGGGCCTAGGCATTGAAGTAATGCTAGAGTTACTTCATTACTAGACCAACGGAACACTAGGAGGTGAAGTCATCAGCCACACGCTCGTCCGTGATTATTACCCCGATTTTAACTCATTTACAGCTGAGTACTGGTAGTCCGGCACCCAATTCAATTCTCGAAAATTACTTGCCGCCAAGCAGATTCGAACCTGGTACCAGGTGCCCCGAAGGCAAGTGCTCTAGCCACTAAGGGCCGGTTTCACAGTCCAAATTTTTGGTTTAAACTTATTAGTTTGTTCCTAAGTTTAAACAACATTTTTGGTTTAAGCTTCGACTGTGAAACCGGCCCTAAGCCACCCAAACTACTAATAGGGCTTACTACATTTTAAAAAATTTCGCCATATCTCTTAGGTCTGATATAAAATTATGTTGTATTTCCACGGGTTTAAATATTGTTCTGCAAAAAATTTCAAGATTTTTCGACTTTTCGATTTTTACGCATTCCGGACCTAAAAAAAATTAAGATGTGTTGGGAGAGTTTGGCAGATTTTTTATCCAATTATTCAGTTCAAGAGCAACAGAACGAAAAGCGATATTTTCATGCGTTCATATATTTTTTAAATTGTCATGTTTTTGGTACGATGAATTCGATTCCGCGCTCAAAATCTCTGTCAAAACCGCTAATTTCGTATGAAAATCAATCATAAAGTTCGATCAAAACCCCGAAAAATGAGCGATTTTCTTACTTCTGTTAAATTTTTTTCTAAAAAATATACATTCAACACTTGAACTGGGAAAAGGGTGGGCAAAATGAAAGTAATTATTTTCTCCGGTCTTAAAAACCATTTGAAAAACCCAAAAAGTAAAGGGTTATTCAATAGTGACATAACAATTTTGTATTTAAATAAAACACAGAATAATTGAGATAATTTCCAAACGTTGCTCGTTCGTGAACTTCACCATGGTAAAATTGTAAACCTTGACTGACGTTTTCACATTGACAGACTAGAAAAAAAGTTTAAGGACGCGTTAGTACTAAAATAGAAAATTGTTAGGTACCTATTGAATAACCCTTTACATTATGGCTACGCTAAATACCGGTAAAGGGTGATCATTTTATTTTTAATTTTCATAACTAACATTCTTCAATCTATTAAACACAATTATGTATTTAATTTTAACTTCGAAAAGATTTTTGGTTTTATGTTTTTTTGTTTTGTCCCTCCTCAATTAAAACAGATTCATCTTGTAGCAAAATCCATTAACGTAAATACGTCTTAACTTTTTCTGTATTTCTGTTACATTTTTCACCCCCGTTAATGATAATTAACTACTAAATTACTCATATGGCATATAGGTTAACTACATCTCACACTGCCCGTGTCTAATTACCTACCAAAATTTAACCTGTCTTATGCCAGATTAAATTGACTTGTTTCAGCAAAATTTCGTTTGCTTTAACCGTTGACTAGTTCCATCTACATACTCTGAAGATGGTGTGGATTAACCCGTGTGATAAGTACGTGGATAAGCTAACTGGTTAATAACATTTAAAAATTTTATAAAATCTGTTATGGCCAAAATTGCTTAAGTTCACTCGAATATAATTCCGAGAAACAAATTCTATGGCAGGCAACATGACCCTTTTTCTTTTTCCGGGTATGTGACACTACTTCGGTATACTTTTAATACTTACTTCAAACATCCATTCAAGAGACAACTAATTCATCAAGTTATTTCTTAATTAAATTTTCTCTGTTAGTTATGAGTGTACTTAAGCTTATTTAAAATGAAAATTTTAGGGAAAAAATAATCCTTTCGGATTTTTAAATAATCAGCTGTACGTCTTCTAGCAAAGGAAAACACTTGTAGCCTAAAATCCTACTCTCTCTTCCTTCCTGATTAATTAATGGTACTTCTCTCAGTTTAGTTTAAAATCTCATGGAACATAAATGTCTTTTATGATGCTTTTAAGTCTACAGTGTTTGATATGTCAGCGTGCTGTGAAAATAAGTAGATAGTGTGGTACGAAAAAGACGAAATATCTTTTAAGGGATCAACTCTAACCAGTATTATAATCACATCTGAAATTGTTGACATGAAAAACAGTAGTGACGAAATTTTCAATTTCACTTTATTATTTTTTAATAATAAATATTGTGATCGACCTGAAATTTTAAAAAAAATTTCAACCCTGAAATTTTGTCCTTGTTACCAATTTTTTAAAAAAAAGAACTTGATACTATGAAAAAGTTTTTTTCCACGTTTCATGAGTAATAAACACCAAAAAAGGAAAAAAAAATTGCAGTCCGTCTGTGTGCCGTCCGCCGTAATCGTTTGAGGGCTTATAGCTCCCAAACCCTATGAGCTATTAAATTGAATTTTTTTTTCTGAATAGACTGGGTAGGACCCTTGAAGTTACTACTTTTTTAAGGGAGGGGTGTGAGGGGAAAGGTGGGGGAAAGCGTTTTAGATGGAAAATTTTGATTTCTATATTTCAGCAACCGCTTATGTTAGGAGGCTGAAACTTGGAATTTGTATATATATTTAATAGTGGACCCATTTGCAAAAAATTGCTGATATGGTGTAGGGGTGTGGGAGTGGGGGGAATAATTATGCGTCCGAAACGCTCGAAAGCCGAGATCGAGACATTTTAAAAGCCATATCTAATAAACGGTTAATGTCAGGAAACGAAACTTAATGAACATTTTTAGGTATACTAGGAGAATAGATTGCAAACAAAACTAGATGAATACTGAACTCCGATTTATATTGTAGTTGGAGATAAAGTAGAATTACGTGTGTGCATGTTGTATGTCCTTTATTAAGGACTGCCATTAGATTGCTACTCAAACCTAAAAGACAATATTCAGTGTTTAATTTCATATCTTGAACTGGGTAAGTCATCGAAAAAAAATTTCCTTTTTGAAGGACTTTCACATGGGAGGTGCAGGAAGGACTCACTCGATTTCTTACATATTTATCCTTTTCCTTGGAACCATTCAAAAATTAATGTGTACAAAATTTCAAATTCGTAGCTTGAAGCGTTCAAAAATTATCGGAAAATATTGTTGTACACGTGTTTTAAGGATATTTTGTATGGCAACTACCAGAAGGAGTAAAAGGATTTCGCTGATTAGTAAACTCGAACTTCCTTTTTACTCAAAACTAATTTGTACAAAATTCCGAATTCGTAGCTAAAAGATTACCTGAGTTATAGCGAGTTCCGTAAATTAAGTGATAACGTTTTGACAGGATATTTGTATGGCAGCTACACGAAGGACTAATAGGATTTTCTTCATAATCATACATTTAACTCAAACTATTAGAAAAATACTACATACAAAATTTCAAAGACGTAGCTAAAACCGTTCTGAAGTTATTGGTAATATTCTTGAAGACGTGTTTTAAGGACATTTTGTATGGCAGCTACCAGAAGGAGTAAAAGGATTTCGCTGATTAGTAAACTCCAACTTTCTTTTTACACAAAACTAACTTGTGCAAAATTCCGAATTCGTAGCTAAAAGATTACTTGAGTTATTGTGAGTTTTGTAAATTAAGTGAATATATTTTGACAGGATATTTGTATGGCAGCTACACGAAGGACTAATAGGATTTTCTTCATAATCTTATATTTAGCTACAACTATTGGAAAAGTAATATATACAAAATTTCAATGTCGTATCTTAAACCCTTCTGAAGTTATCGACCAATATTCTTGAACACGTGTTTTAAGGACATTTTGTATGGCAGCTACCCGAAGGAGTGGGACGATTTTGCCCGTTAACGAACTTAGCCTTACAAATTCAACCAAACATCGAAATTCAAAATTGCAAGATCCTAGGTGAAGGCGTTCTTGAGTTATCGTGCTAACGGACAGACGGACGGACGGACGGACGGACGGACGGACGGACGGACGGACGGACGGACGAACGGACGTCAGGCGGATTTGAGGTTTTTGGCCACAAATAAACAAAAAATAATATATAACTTTTTTTCGTCTGAGGCTTGGTTCTATGCGTTACAAACTTTTGGGCTGGATTAAACTTATAATACTCTATATGATTTCATCTAGAGTATAAAAAATCTGCCAATGGTCTGGGCGAAACTTTATTATTTTTCGGGTCAAAGTTCGGGAGCGGTCAAAGTCGGAGTGTATCATGAGTTGCTTCGAGATTATTAGATTTCTTGGAAAATTATTTTTGTTCTTAATATAAAAATATTTAAAATAGAGATTTTTAGAACAAGATTTTATACATTGAAAAAGTCCGTGTAGACTATTCGAATTTCAGTACATTATGTACACTATAAGCCCATAGAAGTAAAGACAAATTTGTTGCCTTATCAGAATTAGATAGTCGAATTGTTAAAACGTATACAAATCCATTACTTCCACTTGGGGTTTGAATTTCAAAAAAATTGTGAAACAGGTTTTTAGACGATTTCATAAGAAGCAACTTGATATCTCATGAGACAAGACGGATATTGAAAAATTTGTGAAAACGTAAGCAAACTCTTCACACCCCCTTGGTTCTTGAAATTCGAAAAATTGTGAAATTGGTTTTAAGGTCATTACATCAAATGCCGTAATAACCAATTTTATATCTCATCAGAACTAAGGGATGGCAAAATTTGTGAAAACATATGCAAACCCTTGTGGGCTGAATATCCAAAAATCGAGAAATTGGTTTGTAGGCGATTATATAAAAAGTCTGTGGAAATGAAAAGCGATCTAATATCTCATCAAACCTAAGAAATATGTCGAAACTTTGAAAAGCATACTACCCCCTTACACCCATTAGGATTGAATATCTAAAATACTGAAATTGACTTTTTGGCTTTTTTATATAGGAAACCTTGGGAAGTAAAAATGAATTCGATATATTATCAGATATGCAACCTCCTTACACCTACTTGGGGGTTGAATATCCAAAAATCCTGAAAGGAGTTAATAAATAAATATGAAGACAGCACGAGAAAGTAGGAACCAATTCAATTTCTTATCACTTCTAAAAGAAATGACGGAACTCGTGAAAACGTGTTCAACCCGTTTATACCCTCTTAGGGGCTGAAAAAACTTAAAAACAAGTTTTAGGCGATTATTACGCAAGCACGTGAAAGTGAAAAGATATTCCATATCTGATAAGACGTGGGGATATAGTAGAATTCGTGAAAAATTTTATAACCACCTTTGCACCTTCTTAGGGGTCGAATTTTAAAAAATCCTGAAAACGCTTTCTAGGTATTTATATGAAGAAGCCGTAGAATAAAAATGAATTCAATATTTGGGAAGACCTAATAGATATGACGAAACCCGTGAAAATATATGCATACCATTTTCACTGATCATTTTTTTGCCCCCCTCTGAATGCCATTGGAAATTTGAAATTTTTTTTATTTAAACTAGTTTTCTAGTTGATTTACATAAACGTACCAAGTTTCAACTTTGTAGCATAAGCCGTTCTATAGATAGGAAAAACACCCCCACCCCTGTACCATACTACCCCTATAAAAAATTATATTTTTCCAACATGCTACTAATATAGCTCTATCCAAATACCAAGTTTCAACTTTATATCATTATAGGTTGTCGAGATATTAAAATCGGAACTTTTTCCTTTTCACCCTCCCCCACCCTCACCCTCTACACCCACACCTCCTAAATTTTGTTTTCCGCTAGGGGTCTATTAGGCCTACTTCTGGTAAAAATTTTAAGCATCTATCTTAAACTGGTCTTGAGATATGATAAGTGATTTTTTAGAAAAATTCTTATCCCCTCCACTTTCATGCTCCACCGCCCCTTTAAAAAATTTTACTTTCATCAAACTTCATTTCTCAACCTTTATACACAAACCAAATTTTATTTATCTAGTATAATAGGTTCATGAGATATCGTAATCTGAAGCTTTTCACCCCCCACTTCCGTACGCCACTTCCCCCACTCAAATTTTTGGTTCCGATCTATTCTCCTAGTATACCTACAGATATTCATTAAGTTTCAATTTTGTGACATTGACCGTTTAGGAGATATGGATTTTAGAATGTGTCAATCTCATCTTTTTTGCGTTTCGGACGCATTATTTTTCCCCCCACTCCCGAACCCCTTCACCTATATCGGCAATTTTTTTGCAAATGGGTCCACTACCGAAGCTCTATATAAATTCCAAATTTCAGTCTCCTAGCATAAGCGGTTGCTGAGATCTAGAAACCAAAATTTTCCGTCTAAAACGCTTCCCCCTCCTCCCCCCTTACACCCCCACCCCTCCAAATTTGGTCACTTTAGGGGGCCAACCCACTCTACCCACGAAAAAAAATTCAATTAAATAGCTCATAGGGTTTGGGTGCTACGAGCCTTCAAACAATTTTGCGTACACCGGTAGACGTACGGCGTACGGCGTACGGCGGACAGACGGACTGAAATTTTTTTTTGCTTTTTTCGTGTCTACTCGTCATGAAACGTGAAAAAAAAAATTTTGAGGGTAGCAAATTTTTTTTTTTTAAAAATCGATAACAATACTGTATTATTGAAATAATAAAGTAAAATGAGGTTCTTCCATAGTTGTAGTTACCATAGTTTAGTTATTTTAACTATATTAAAATAGTTATGGTTGTCCTTGCCATAGCTTATAATTCACACAAACAAACTATGGTTGCAATAAACATATTTGGTGATTTTAAATTAATAAGGTCGGCCTAACCATGCCTGTTACATGATGTAAAAGTATTTTATGATAACAACAACTATATTTCATGATCAGTACAACTATAGAAATTTATTGAATATTTCTCACAATTATACTATGGTTTGTACCATTTTGCACGATGATATTACAAACATATTATGGTTATCGAAACTATGAAACTAATATCTATGTCATAAAAAGACGAAAACCACAATTTCTTCCACAGTGAAAGGTATCGTTCGTGGGTTAGATTCATTTATGGCTGTGCTTACAAGCGAAATGTATTCAGTGAAGTTGGGACTTGTCTACCACACAGAGAGAAGAAAGTAAGTTTGTGATGAGAAGTGAAACCAATTTTAAAGTGAGTGAGGATCCCCAGTGCAATTTTTTAAAAAATGATAGTATCTTAGTGTTCACAGCATTATGGTTATTGGTTATAAGAACCATACATCATTGTTTGTCTCAACCTTAGCTCTGTTTGAATCAAACATATTAACGTTTCTTAGGATCGTAATTATAGTTCTCACAACCATGTTCTGTAATTGTTACAACCATTTATATGATTGACGTAATAAGAATATCTAAAGTCATAAGATACTGAATGTTCAACAGAACATAAGTTAAGTTGGTAGAACCAAAACTATGTTTGCGTTAACTATACAACAAGTTTTCGTTTGTTTGATTCAATCATAACACATTTCTCAGAAACATAACCATAGTTGTAATAATCAAATTAGAAATATTTTCATGATTGATATAATCATACTATGTTTAGAGCAACAAGACAGTAAAGTTAGTACAACCATAATATCAGTTATCAGAACTATCTTACATCTTGTAACGAGGTTCACGCAACTATAAATTCAACCATACCAAGGTTCTCCCAAAATATGGTTACCATAGTCAAATTTTTTCTTTGAGTGTGGTAAATCTCTTTCCAGCAAGCCATTTTTTCAAGTCTGGAAATAATAAAAAATCGCAGGGTGCCAAATCTGGAGAATACGGTGGATGAGGGAGCAATTCGTACCGTAATTCAAACAGTTTTGCCGTTGCAACAACGGACGTGTGAGCCGGAGCGTTGTCGTGATGAAACAACACTTTTTTCTTCGCCAAATGAGGCCGTTTTTCCTTGATTTCATTTTTCAATCGAACCTATAACTCAGAATAATATGCTCCCTTTATTGTTTTTCATTTCTCCAAGTAGTTGGTGAATATTATTCCATTGAAATCTCAAAAAACTGTCGCCATAACCTTTCCAGCTGATGTAATGGTTTTTGCCTTCTTCGGTGCGCTTGAACCGGCTTTCATCCATTGTTTTGACTGTTCTTTGGTTTCTGGAGTGTAGTGGTGGATCCATGTTTCACCAAAAGTTACGAATCAACGAAGAAATTCATTCGGATTACGTTGAAACAGTTGCAAACTGTGCTGTGAAGTTATCACACGATTGCGTTTTTGGTCGATTGTGAGCAAACGCGGCACCCATCTTGCGGATAACTTTCTCATTTCCAAATATTCCAAACACGTTCAGATGAGATGCTTACTACGTTAGCTATCTCTCGCACTTTTACTCGACGATCTTCTATCACGATATCATGGATTTTATCGATCATTTCTGGCGTGGTGACCTCATTTGGACGACCTGTACTTGGTATGGTTTCTGTGCTCGTACGACCATACTTGAATTCAGAAAAGCATTTGTAAATCATTCGATGGTGCAGAGTCGCCATAATGCTTATCTACTTTTTCTTTGGTTACACACGAAATTCATTTTTATCCATTTTTAAAAATTTTTATAAGTCGACTTGCTTAGACTGCACTTTCTCGAAAACTATCAGGCTTAAACTTTGCAGGTAATCTATTTAAGGATGGTCCAGGTCAAAAAAAAATAACAAATTCCTTACCTGCCCCCTCCTTCTTGATTTTTGCACGTCATTATCAAACCGCCCTCGTATTTGGGGTCGTTTTATTTTTTTTTCTGCTTTCCAAAGCGAGTAGTCTGTGTTTTTGTCCGCTGTGAGGTTATCAAGAAATTTACTAAAGGATTCGTTTTTAATTTCTGTGATACGTCTTTTTAATTGATTATTCAGCCTATTAAATACAGATTTATGACCCGGATATCTTGACAACTGCCATTTTCTTCGCGCGCGCCGTTTTTTCAAGATCATTTCTCTAATTTCTCTCGGATACTTTATTGACACTTGGGTGCTTTTGTGTGCAGTTAGTGGACTATATTCAAGTTACAGGTGGTGCGGATTTTGGTCTGGCGAAATCATTGGTTCGTACTTCTTCCAAAACGAAACCTGCATTGCCATAACCGTCAAACGATTGATGAGAAGCAACTTCTTGTGACCTAAACTGGATGATATGGATACCGACGACATGTGGCTTTAAAAGAACGGCGTTACGTGCCATACAGCGCATGTCACGATGAACATTCTACACTAGCGATTTGAGAGCATCGTTATTTCGCGCGGCGGCGACGTGAACTGGCAACCGTGATCGTGCGATTTAACGCCTTTAGACTAATTCCTTTGGAGCTATCTTAAATCGCAATTCGATGCGTAGAATCCGCAAACAGTAGATGACCTTTAAGTCAACATAATGAACGCCATCAGGCAAATTCAGCCAGATTTATGCGACAACGTCATCGAAAATTGGACCTCTCGAATACGTGCCACCAAGCAAAGCCGGGGCGGACATTTGAACGACGTTATATTTCATATTTAATGCCATAAAATATTCTTTCAAATAAAAAAATAATTAGGTGGATATCTCACACACAACTCGTTTTCTTTACATTTAAAAATTGAACGTCCTTGTTGGAAGACCCTATACAATATGCAGCAGAAGACCTTCCTCAATTTGAGCTTTACTTCCAATCGATAGCAACGCTCGATAATGTGCATTCACCTAATCACTCAACGCTCTTAATTGGTGTACTGATTGGGTCTTGATTTCTCGAATGCACAAAATTTCTTTAATATGCGTCTGAAATATGAGTTGATTATTGTCAAAACGCTCTTTTAGCATGTTCAGAGCAATGTTATAATTTTGGGGTGACATTTTTAATGAGTCAATTACTCTTAGCGCAGAGCCCTTTAGCGCCGACCTGAGCAATTGCAATTTTTCAATATTCACGACTGGATCATCACCATGAACTTATGCGTTGAACATTGAAATGAAATTTGACCACTCGGTATAGTCACCCGAAAACTGTGTGAGTTCTAGCCTAGGAAGATGTGATGTTCTAGGTCTTAGCGAGGAGATTATCTGAAGAGAGTTTTCCAAATTTACGTTTGAATTATGTTTGAACTTCAAACACTATGTAAAAATTTTAAATTTTAAATTTCACCACGGTCCATTTCTATGGGCCAAACTATAAGGCAATCCTGACGACGTTGACTGTGGAACTTAAATCAGCAACGGTAGTCAAAGCTCCACGGCCCTATAAAAGACCCGTCCGCCGTTGCGTCGATCTCTTGTTAGTATCAATTTTGAAATAACCTAGTCTAAAGTGCGGATCGCAATTAAGCTGTTTTCAGCGACTTGACCAACCAATATAAAGGTAACTAATATCGGAAAACAATAGAGCGGAAATCTTTGAGGTTAGCCCTTAAGCTGCATCAGCTGGGGACTCTTCTCAAACTTAATATGCTAATGCCATAAAAATGGACCGTGGTGAAATTTTAAATTTTAAATTTTTACATTGTGAAGTTCAAACAAATTATTTCTCGGAGGGAAGAACGCTGTAAACTTGGCCTTAATGGAGCAAAATATGGCTTCGTATTATTCACGCCTATCCCATTGCACTCCCATTCATCTAGTGCTTCTGTCTGCTTGTCGTGGTTTGGCGTAGTTCGTCGTGGTTTGTCGTAGCTGGTTTTAGCTCATAGCTGGCTTTAGGTCGACTCCTGGCACGATTCTGCTTGCCTTGACTTGACCCTGTCACAGATCGTCATCTCATCTCTGCTGTGTTCGCCTGATTTGCTCTGTCGACGGTTGCTCTGCTCGTCGCTGCTTTACTTTGTTCGTCGTGGCTCACTATGCTCATCGATGCTTTGCTCTGCTCGTAGTGGCTCGCTATGCTCGTCGATGCTTTGCGCTACTCGTCGTCGCTCGCTATGCTCGTCCATGCTTTGCGCTGCTCGTCGTGGCTTGTTCTACTCCGTTCGAAAAACGTTTCGCTCTGCTGGCTCGTTCTGCTCATCGTGACTCGCTCTGTTCGTTGCGGCTCGCTCTAGTACAATAATGAAATAGGGGCTTATCTAAAAGGGCTAATTTTGAAATTTATCAAGACAACGATCCCATCTTAAAGCCTAGTACTAACTAGAAGTGAAACGAAATTTCCCATACAAATATTTCGTTCGAGCGAAAATTGTTAGTGGATTTTGTATGTGATGTGACAGAAAATTTCGTTTTCGATTCCGAAATTTTCAAACGCATTTGCGTGCACACAACTGTTTTTGAGATAAATTTCAGGTCGATGAACATGCGAAGCATAATGGTGAATTTATTACTGATGCAAGTAAAGATTCCAAGGACTTTGGTTGCGTTATGCTTTGGTTGTGTGACTAACGTGTCATTGAAGTTGAAGTTGTGCAAACTTTATCAGTGTTCCCTTCCAGTTTGTCTCTTAAGCTTGATTCACTGTTAAGCTGAAGAAATTAAAAGGGCTTTAAGTTGGAAATTGTAATGTACACGCGAGCGTTTTTGGCGTAGCAAAGCTGAAGTGATTTGTGGCGCTATGATATGAACTAAGTCATATCATAGTATCCGTCCCAACCAAATCTTCAACAACTTTACCACCCAAGCAGTCGCATTAGCCATCAGTATGGATCTATCCTTTACTCCGCCTTGAGACAACTGAAGGGAGTAGGTCTCCATCCTCAATTGTCCCAAGTTGGTCCGGACAAATCCACACCGCGAATACGACTATCGTCCGGTGACCAAGCCACAGTTGGGTGACTTGAGTCCCATGGTTTCCCGAAAGGTAGCGTGCATCTAGCTCTAGCACGTGCGTAACTCGTCGGAAGGGGCGTGAGTGGCTACCTGTAACCATGGACTACGTAATTATGGCTGAAAATCCGACTTGAGTGGTTCGGATTCTATCATCAGCGGGCTGGTAGGTAAAGGAAGAAGGAAGGAAGGAATGCAGACTATGGTAGGAAATGGAAAAGAAAAGAAGGGAAATGAAGGTGGATAAGCACATGAGTAGAGACTTTCGGCGGGAAGGCCGATGCACATCTCAATTCTATACTTTGGAGGTGGTACAAACTCAATAGAGGTTATGAACTAGCTAGTATTATGCCGACAATACTTCAACGCGTTGGCAAATCCAGTAAAAACCCACTTGGATGCCAATCATTAAAACGAGCCAATAATTATGTTCATCGGGCGTCATATTAAGCCACTCGATTAAGTGGTCAAAGCGACATCACGAGTATTAGGAGGCCGAATTTTGGCGCCGCGTTCCTGATCTCCCTTTTTGGTGTGGTATAGGGTGCTGAATACGTGAGGTACCATGCTAAATTTCTCAAGGAAAATCTTGCCTCCTGGTATGTACGCTGAGCACAGTCTACCATCTAATGCTAACTATAAGAACCACGGGGGTAGAACGTCGGGCTCATTTTACTATATGGCCCGAACACTGCCGCCATATGTAAAATTTTAGGTATTGCGCGTCAGGTAATGTGAGTCATAATCAGGAAGCACAATGAGCGGGTGCCATATAATGTACCTGGCGCCAGCTAATGCCTCCTGACGTAGGGTGCCATGTAATGTGTACACGCGCCGGACTAATGGCCGTTCCATAAATCGGACGCCATGTAAGGTGTACACGTCGCCTTCTGACGCCATACAACCTCATTGGACTCCATGTACTGGTGTGCCTTAAGGTGGACCTGGTGTTGGTCTTCCTAAACCCCACCATGAAGCTATTGCAGCTTCGGGAGCCACCTAATGTGGGCCCTGAACACAAACAGAAAAAGTACTTAACCGCTCAATCAGGTGCGTGCCGAAAATTAAAACACCAAACAAAACAAAAAGAAACTACAAACAGCGGGGTGTCCTAGGAGTAAAACGATACGTCATCCTTTGCTGGTACTTCACTCGGCTTCGGAGGTTTTCAATTCCTCGGCTTGAATGGTCAAAAGGAAAAATAATAAGGCCGAATTCGCTCAAATTTGAAAACGCGCGTACCTAACCTGAAAAAAAAGAAGAAGGCAACTTTTCAGCTATTGCGGCTTAACTGACCGTTGTCTCGAGGAGCGCCGCAGGTCTGCGAATGGAGTTCCTAAGATTTCTGAAAGTTTGTCTACAAGCCGCAAAGGTGCGTTAGGGCCGAATTTAGCACCTACTGGTTCATGACTTTATCAAAAAAAAGAAACCCATCGAAGCCTTTCAAAACCTGACATGTACTTAGCTAAATCAGCACACAGGACGACAAGATAAAAGGATCCAATTAGAAGGCGCATGCGGGCAACCAGGGACTGCGTTGGCAACCATGCGGTTGAGCGTCACTAGCGGTACTTCAGGACTTGGGTAACGGAACCTGCCGATGGCTTAATGCCTAACGGGGGGAACCTCCGTTACACATACCGGTATTACGCACCTCGTGCCACCGATAACTTCGCACTTAACCTCACAAACGAGCCAAAAAAGGGAAAATTCACGACTGCAATTCAATTCGAAATGAAATAGACGCAAACTACGCACAGAAAACTATTTCTTCGTTCGGAATACGCGCGGACGCTTCATAACGAATTTGTAACACTTCAACAGAAGCTTCATGCGGCCTTGAGTGATCTGCACAAAACGACACTCCCTCTTACCAGCCTGTCGGTGGCGCATGCGGCAACATCAATATCATCATTAACTGCATCTGGCGCCACCCCTGAATCAGCTAGGCAGCTACGACCGAGGCAGACTAAATCTGGGGCTAGCGCCGCATCGAACAACAAACGCTCAGCTGGTACTGCTACGAACTCCGAAAACGGCGCCTCTTCTGCAGGTACATCAGCTGATGTCGTCACAGCTGATCGTTATACTGTTGAACTCACTACATCGCAAGTTGCGAATGGTTCTCCCGTAGGAGTATCGCTCGAACCTTGCAGTTCTCCGATGATTCAGCCTGTCTTTGATGTCGTCACAGCTGATCGACTTACTGTTGAACTTACTACATCGCAAGTTGCCAATTGTTCTTCAACTCGTCAAACAGCGGCCAGGCTTCCTCGCTGGATTTATGTATCTCGAGGTGAAGTGAATACTACGCCTGATATGATTCTCAACCATATTATAAATAACTTCAATGATGTCTCGGCAACCGATCTACCATGCTATCAGCTTACAAAGTCTGGTGATGAGCTGTCGAAGTTTTCTTTTGTTTCCTTCAAAATTCGTGTGCCTCATAACATATTTGCTGCTGCTTGTAAGCCTTCTCTATGGCCTAAGGGTCTGATAGTGAAGGAATTTCTACCCAGACCGAGAAGGAATTTTCGTCCTATGGGAGCCAAGAATCTTCTGACGTAATTGGCTTTTCGTCTTCCTCGCCTTGCAGACCTCGAGCATCGAATGTCGCGTTTCCTACTTCTAATTTACTTTCAATCTTTTATCAAAATGTTAGAGGACTGAAAACTAAGACAATTCCTTTTAAAAATTCTGTTTTATCGAACTCCTTTGACATAATCTGTATTTCTGAGACTTGGCTGAATGAGTCAATATTAAACTCTGAACTTTTTCCGAGTTCTTTTAATGTCTTAGACGTGATCGGGATCTTCTGTCCACTAACAAGCTTGATGGAGGAGGTGTTCTTATAGCTGTTCGCAATAGCATGTTGTCGGATCTTTGCATTGACTTCAATTCCTCCTTTGAATGCATTGCTGTCAAGGTGAAATGTTCTAAGTCTACATTATACATATTCTCTTATTATGTTCCTTGTAATACCACTCTTGCTCTTCTCTCTACACTTCTAGAAGAATTATCCCTATTTATTAATCAATGTGATCCTTCTGCTAAACTCCTTATCTGTGGAGACTTCAATATGACTTACTTAAATTGGGATAATTCTATTCCTACTTCTTTGAACTGTTACTCTCAGCAACTCTTCTCTATTCAATCCTTTATGGAATTTTGTGCTCTAAAGCAACACACAATGTTGTCTTAAACCAAAACAATAGAATTCTCGACCTAATATTTTCCAATTCCAGTTCTGAAGATGTTGTTCTTACATTATCTCTTCCTGGTAGATAGAGATTGAATTAAATCTCAAGCCTCTAAAAATCCCCGCATTAAATCACTCCTGTAAGCGCAACTTCTTCAACTGTAACTATGATTTAATTTCTTCTGTTCTTGCTGGAGTAAACTGGCAGTCACTTCATGCTTCATCGGTGAACATTGCCCTCGATGAATTTTATTCCACTGTTAATTCGGTAATAGTCGAGCATGTCCCATTCTCAATCACCCAGCGCCGGTCCCATCCTCAATGGTTTAACGCTTCCATCATTAAAGCCAGAAATACATGTGCAGAATATATGCACGCAGCGGTGCATGCATCTCTGCATGTGAAACAGACGTGCATAGTTTTAGACAGATCTCTTAGTTGTATTTGTCATATAAAACGCTCCTCCATTGCTACTCCACTCCACAACTACAACTAAAAAATAACCTGTCAAACCACTTTTTTCTTTTTCTGTGTTGATAAATTTCAATCTCAAGTTGCAGCTGCGCAGCAAAAGTAGAAGTAGAGACATGTTGCAGCGCTCCGCTGCATGCAGAATAAGCGTGTGTTTCGTCGCATTTAAACTCAAGCGTTCTAAATCCGTTTTGCTGCGCTGCATGCAGAAATATGCACATGTATTTCTGGCTTAAACTTTTGAAAGATAAAGATCAGGCAAGACGTCTTTATAAGAAAGTACACTGATCTCCGTAAAGTTGTTAAGAGAGAAACTAAGAAAGCCTTTAGACTGTATTTATCTCTCGTCCTTTTCAGCTTAATATTCTTTCACGGGGGGGGGGGGGTGGACCGTTCATCAGCCCCCGATAATCCGGCTGGTCCGCGGCTACTTCCTTCGTGCGGGCTCCGGTTTCGTGCTGCGCACCTCCGCTTCAAAACCAAAAACTCCCCGTTTCTTTTACTTTCTCTAATCACCCACAAAAAAACTTCAACCGGCGTGGTTGATGGCTGGATTTTCGAATTTTTGTACTTTTTCGACCTGCGCGGTCAATCGCTAGAACTGGACTCCCTGTCAGTGCGCACTGCGCACAAGCATCTTTTCCCAGCCGTGTGGTGCAGCTTGATGTCTGGTGTGCGATGTTGCTTCACATGTACGCGTATTTGGCTGGTCTCGATCGCCTCTCCGATGTACTCTATGGTTTCTGACCAAAGAATGACATATGAAGCATTTTCTTATTGCCCAGTGAATTCTCTAGCAATAACCTGCTAGGAATTAAGTTACATGATCTGGGCTGGTGATGAAGTTTTGTCCGCGGCAACGTTTTTTTCAGGCCGTTCGTTACAAAATACCTGAAATATATACGTCTTCAAAAATTTAACATCATCAATACCTGCACATACACAATTTCGACTTCCTGCCTATATTCAAAGTATTATATTAGTCTCGATAATACTGAACCAACCCTTGAAATTGTTCTCAATACAATTTATTGATAATATCCTAATAAGGTTCATATCGATTTCATCCTTCCTATACAAAGGACAGCTAAGGCCCCAACAAAAATCGAAATGCGGTACCGTGCACTTGCAGCCTGTAAATAGGTTTAGTAGGTAAGAATCTTTTATGTCGATAGGCCAGTTTAAAATCGACCACTGCTACGAGAAAATAGAAAAACTTTAAGAATATTTGCATTATATTTTCCGGAAAATTCCTATTGACGAGGATCGAAATCCCTTTTATCAGTAAGACCTCTCCGCTTTTAACGTTCCTTTCAATCATCATTTTATGTAGGTACAATAAGCAGACTTCAGAACTAAGGAATTCCCCGTGGCATTCGTAAGCCAAGGATGACCACAAAGGTAAAAGCAGTTTCGAAACGAAAGCGGCCATTGAATTTGCCTTTTTTTCTATCAGACAATAAGAGTAGTAGCTGAGAGTACTCGTACTCTCGTCGTTCCTGAATACTTTTAGAAGTACGTGAGGTATTTCTTTTGGAAACCGAAAATGTTAAGAAAGTTGAAAAGATTTTTCGCTAAAGTACCTCATTTTATGTATATTCCTTGAATAAGCGAATTAATGCACCACGTCATGATTGGCTTTTGATCCTGATGGGTACTCGGTAGCACCGCTAAGATTGTAGTCATTATGCTTCAAAAATTTGTATTTTGCGAAAGAAAATTAAAGCTTATGATATCGAAAAATCTGTTAAGTTGGCAAATGGAATCAAATACACTACTATTACTACTATTTATGTTATCAACAACCATCAATAATATTTTTGATGTTTTCCGTGATGTGGAGTTCCTCTTCTTTGCAAATGACCTAAAAATTTATAAATTAAATCTATATAAATGATTGCCTGGTGTTACAGGATAACTTTCGACAAATGAATAACATGGTATTACAATAATTAGTTATATCTGAATGTGTCAAAGTGCAACTACATTATCTTCTGTAAAACTAACGCCGTTATCAATTTCGATTACAATTTAAACGGTTCGCCCTTATCTAATGTTAAGGTTATTAAAGACCTTGGTATCTGGTTTGATGACTCCTTTTCTTTTAAGTAGCATTATGCAACTCGTATATGTAATTCTGTTCAGTGTATGTTCGGTTTTCTGTTACGAATCACAACAAATTTTTCTAATATTTTCACACTAAAGTATCTCTATTGTAGCTTGGTCAGTTCTCAACTGGAATATCTTTTACCAATTTGGAATCCTTATTTTGTGATTCATAGTGGTCGTATCGAAACAATCCAGCATAAATTGTTAGAACTTGTAGCATTTAAACTCAACATTATTGTTGATAATATAAATTACGCTAATCTGTTGCATACCCTGTGTCTTTCAACTTTATCTAGTCGAAGAGAAAAAGCTGAATTAATTTATATCTTTAAACTGTTAAATAACATTATTGACTGTCCTGATCTTCTAAACATACTTAATTTTCGCGTGCCTTGTTTTAGTACTCATTCTCAGGACACGTTTATTATTGAAGCCCATCATACGCTATATGGGCTACATGGCCTCCCAGAACGTCTAATGAGAGTTGGTAATAAGTTTGTGTACATTTTTAAATTTTTATGTATATTTTTTTTTTAATTTCACTTTATTATTTTTTAATAATAAAGTATTGTGATCGACCTGAAATTTCAAAAAAGTTTGCTACCCTGAAATTTTGTATTTACACGTTTTAGGACTAGTAAACACCAAAAAACAAAAAAAAATGTCCGTCTGTCCGCCGTAGACGCCGTACGCCGTACGCAGTCCGCCATACGCAAAACCGTTTGAGAAGGTGAGTAGCTCACAAACCCCATTAGATATTGAGTTGAAATTTTTATGGTAGGTAGAGTGGGTTAACGCCTACGAGTGGTACCTTTTGGAGGGGTGGTAGTGTAAGGGGGTGGAGGGGTGGTGGTGTAAGGGAGGAGCAGGGGGGAGCTTTTTAGATGAAAATTTTGGTTTCTAGATCTCAGGAACTGCTTATGCTAGGAGGCTGAAAGTTGGAACTTATGAAGTACTATGATAGTGGACCCATTTGCAAAAAAAAGTCGATAGGGGTTGAGAGGTGTGCGAGTAGGGGGGGAAACAATGCGTCCAAAATGTTTGAAAGCTCGGATTGATACATTCTAAAATCCATATCTCCTGAACGATTGATGTCAGATGATTGATTGATGGTAGTTGTATTAAGGGATTCTAGGAAATTAGAAAGGGCTTAAAATTTTTAACGGGAGTAGTCAGGTATTGGGGTGAGGGGTAAAAAACTTTGAATTATAATATCTTCCGACTCAATTGTGCTAGGAAGATAAAATTTTGTTTTCTGTATATATAATTACCAGGGGAGTCTACTGAATGTAAAATTTCTGAGGGGGGAGGTGAAGCGCTGAAGGTGGGGGACAGCCATGTTTCAAAAAATTTAATTTTTATATCTCTTGAACCGTATCAGATATGATCTTGCAATTTTTACAGGAGTTAGGACCAGTAGAAGTAGTAAAATTTTTGATAGGGGTAGTAAGGTACAGGGGTGTGGGGTGGTTTTTCATATCTCAGAAATGGCTTATGCTAGAAAGTTGAAACTTAGTATGTATTTGTAGAAGTACTACAGGAGTAGTTAAAGTGAAAAGAAAGTTTAAAATTTTATTGATATACAGAGCTGGAGTATGTTTTATGTTTAATGTGCGTTAAAAGGGGTTTTTTCAACATTTTCATGAATTTCGTTATTTTAACCTAAAGAATAATCAGGAGTCTATTTGGAACGTTATTTTTTAGGTTATCAGTCGCATAGTGATTTACACCGCATCTCAGTATTAAACACGTTTCGGACTTCTACCCAAAAAATAATAAAATGGACTGTTGGCAGATTTTTATTAACTGGAATTGTACATTTTTCTTTTCAAGAGTCATGACCCGTTTAATAAATAAGTAAATAATGTATTTGTCAAATTTTCGTTTACTAATTTGTTTTATTTGCTGTAATTGTTCTTCATGTAACTGCTATACAGAAATCTTGTAAAAATGTCTTTATTCAATTTACAGAACTCACTATAAGCCCCGTTTATATAGTGATAGTTTTTAACGATAGTACTATCGTGAAAGCATTGTACGATAGTGTGAGAGTATTACAGGCTATTGCGCAAGATATCATCAAGGGTGGGGGGGGGGAGTCTTGAATATGTGGAAATAACTGCTGACATTGACAGCTTGAAATTCATCAATGTTCAAACATTTTCTAAGAGATTTGAATCTGATGAATGTCATGGTCAATCCAGTTCGTCATAGTCCTGCAAGAACGCGGTAATTAAATTCACTATCCTACACCCTACTCTTTAATTTGACTATTTTAGAAGCATTCAAATTCTCTGTAAAAATGTAAAAAGTGTAAAGTCTCTGTTTGGCGATTAAGCCTCAAACCATGGTCCATTACTGGATGTTTAACAGTCCACTGAATGTGTCTTGTTGAGTTGGTACGCCAGATAGATCGTTCTTACACACAGAAAAGAAGCTTCGACTACAAAATTACGTTCTTCCAATCGCGATTCAAACGAGTCTTTTATGACGTGTCTGATGGACAGTAGTGGTTTTTTCACTGTGCTTTGAAATTCCACATCAGCCAATAAACGTCTTAGAACAGTATTACAAGACACAGTCAGACCTTTTACAAAAAAATATTGGACGAGTATTCTTTTCAAACACCCGTAAAAACAGTTTTTTCACTAAAATTCGTTTTCTTAAGGCAGGCGTCCACTAGAGGCGGGCCGCATCGCAACGGTGCGGCGAGCAATTTTTTTTCTACGTAGTTCGTTCCGTTGCGAGTGTCGTTCAGTGGACGCACTTCCATAACAATGTATGGCAGGCGGATTTTTGCGATGCGGCCCGTCCGCCCTAGTGGACGCCTGCCTTTAGTCTTACGCACAAGGCCACGATCAGGCATCAGGTGATCGATATATTTAACGTCGGAATGAAACTTCACCCATTTACGTATAGGATTACAAATGGAGTCCAGATATGATCTTAGAAATTTTACAGAAGTGAGGCCGTTTTTATTGCCGTACAGAGGTGGAGTAAAAAATATCACTGAATAGAGATTTCACATTTTCAGGAATTTCGACTTAGACTTTTCGAATTATCAAATTAATATTACTTCTGCGGGCTCTTAATTTAAGCGCCTAGAATGGTTTTTAACAAATTTTTCGTTATCCAACCCCTAAGGAGGTGAAAAGTGGTTCTGTACATTTTCACGAATTCTGATATATTTCTTTGGTCTAATTAGATATTCAATTCACTTTCACTTGAAAAGGCTTTCAATATAAACGGGGAAAAACAGATTTAAGCATTTTTTAACATTAAACCACCTGGTAGTGTAAGGTACTGTTCAAGTTTTCACGATTTCCAAAATTTTTTTCGGTTCAATAAGATCGAAATTGCTTTTACTTCTATCTTATATTGAAAAAATGCAAATAAATAAAAAAAATCTGCCAACAGTCTGGGAGCATCTTTATTATTTTTTGGGTAGAAGTCCGGAACGCGTTTAATGCTGAGATGCGGTGTAGGTTACTATGCGACTGACAACCTGAAAAATAACGATCCAAATTGCTTCATGGTTATTCTAACATTCCAAAAAATTCTGAAACCCATTTTTAGTCAATTATTTAAAAAGCCCGTTAAAGTAAAAAACAATTCGATATCTGATCAGAGCTAAGTGATATCGAAATTCGCAAAAACGTACACAATCATTTTACACCCTCTAAGAGGTCAATTACCGAAAAATGCAGAAATTAATTTGTATATCATTAAATATATAAAAACCATAGAAGTGAAAGCGAATTCGATCTCTTTAAACCTAAAAGATTTGTCGGAATTCGTGAAAACTTTATCAATACATATCTAACACACCCAGGGAAAAATAAAAATGTCAGGGTAGTATATTTTTTGAAATTTTAGTTATACCACAATACTTTATTATTAAACAATAATAAAATAAAAATTTACACCATAAAAAGTATTTCTTCTTACATATTTTGTTTTTAACTATTATAAAAAGCTATACGCAAAAAAATAATATTGAAGTTGTAAAGACCATAAAGTAGTCTGATCACTGTTGAATTTAAACTAGATTATAAGCTAAACACATGTACTTATTATGGAAATAAAATCAAATCAAATCAAAGCTTATATTTTTTACCCTTAGAAAATTCTAGAGGCCCCTTCAATTAATTGATATTCCGCTAAACATATAACATAAATTTTGAGTAAGAACATTGCTGAAGTGTTAAGAAACAAATAAAACTTGAACCCGCTGAAGCGATTTAGAGACAAATATTTCATGTGTTTTTGTTTTCTCTGAAATCGAAACTTTTTCATCCGTCCGGGATACGATGTCGATGTCAAATCAATTTTACCAGCATCATAAATTAGATACAAAGCCTGAGCAATTTGTCACGTCCTAAATGTATGCCCTATAATCAAATATGTCTATGCGTTAACGTATTTGGGGGAATAAGACCCGATAAGAAAGTGCTAAGATAATAAACGGTTTGCGATTTGTCTTTTGGGTATTCACGGTGCGTATAACAAAGATTTTTTAGCAACAGTAGAAACAAATTTCTCTGTAGGATTTTGCGGCGTATGTCATGAATTGTAACTAACAATGTACAGCGTATCATCTAATAAGCAATAATTCCAGTTTGTACTCACTTGCTAGTACGAGTACCGCAAATTTATATGACATTTATTATACACAATTGGCATAAGTCAATGCACAATTTTGATACATTTGCCACCATATACACAACATCGAAATTTACCTTAACCCCTACATGCCGATTAGAACAGGACATTTTACTTAGCTGGGGTTCGGGTGCAATAGCATTATTCAATTCAATATCGAAGAGCGAGTATCCCTTTTGACAAATTGTAATGCAAAACGCGTACATGTTGCGTATATGGTGTTGTATATTTTGTACAAAATGCGTATGTTGATGGATTGGGTTAAATCTTCCCAATGCTTTTCGCAAGGGCAGATAGAGAATTATACCGTGTAAGAATGGGACTTTTGTACCAAAATGTCTAAGGCAGCTCGGGCTATGAACATATATATATAAACCGTAGAACTTAGGCGTCGAACAAGGACGGATCCGTTGTCCTGAAGGGACTAGTTGAAGCCGAAATTATTTGATTCATATCGAATCATATGGAGGTGGATGACATTGCAATTGAAATTAGAGTATACACGCATCAGGCCAGTAGAATAGATCTCGTGTAAACCACGTAAAGTTTTGATAGCCGGTGATGTGTTTTTGAGAATATGTGGCAAAATATAGTGTCCCTTTAAAGAAAAATTTACATCTGTTAATTTTCATACCATGAAAAAAAAACAATTTGATTTCATCAAAAAGAAATGTGTGAACACAGTCCGGGCGAAACTCTATTATTTTTCGGGTAAAAGTTCGGGAAGCGGTGGCAGTGAAATGCAAATAGTAGCCTAGTATTCACAAGGTTGGTGTTTTTCGTATTCAAGACCGGGGTATAATATAAATGTGAGTAAGATGATAATAGTAGCATAGTGTTAATTGTCGGTCCTTTGCGTCGAATCGTGGAATTGTGGAATCGTCGTGCTCGTCATCTCTATGATAGTAGCCTACACCGCATCTCAGCAGTAACGCGTTCCGGACTTCTACCCATAAAATAATAAAGTTACCCTCAGACTGTTGACGGATTTTACTTTATTATTTTTTAATAATAAAGTATTGTTATCGACCTGAAATTTCAAAAAAGTTTGCTACCCTGAAATTTTGTATTTACACGTTTTAGGACTAGTAAACCCCAAAAAAGCAAAAAAAAAAAAAATGTCCGTCTGTCCGCCGTAGACGCCGTACGCCGTCCGCCGTCCGCCGTACGCCGTACGCAAAATTGTTTGAAGGCGCGTAGCTCCCAAACGCGTTGAGATATTAAATTGAAATTTTTATGGTGGGTAGATTGGGTGAACCCCTACGACTGGTATATTTTTGAGGGATGGGGGTACAAGGGGAGAGGAGAGGGGAGCGTTTTAGACGAAAAATTTTGGTTTCTAGATCTCAGGAACCACTTATGCTAGGAGGCTGAAACTTGGAACTTATATAGTACTATAATAATGGACTCAATTGTAAAAAAATGGTCGATATTGGTTAAGGGGTGTGGAAGTGGGGGGGAAAACAATGAGTCTTTAACGCATGAAAGTCGGGATTGAAACATTCTAAAATCGATATCTTCTGAACAATTGATGTCAGAAGATTGGAACTTTGTTGTTGTCCTTAGGGATACCTCCAGATTAGACAAGAGCTAACATTTTTAAGAGGGGTGGTGGGGTGTGGGGGTGGTTGGTGAAAAACTTTGGATTACAATATCTTCCGAACTAATTACACCAGGAAGATAAAATTTAGTTTCTGTATATGGACTCACAAGAGGAGTCTACCAAAACTAAATTTTTTGAGGGGGGAGGTGGAGCACGAAAGTGGGGGGATAGCAATTTCTCAAAAAATTTAATTTTTATATCTCAAAAACCGTATCAGATATGATCTTGAAAATTTTACAGGAGTTGGGGTCGATAAACTTCTAGTAGGGAAAAAAATTTTGGTGGTGTGGGTGTAGGGGGTGGTGGTGAAAGGAGGTAGAAAGGAAAACATTCTGATTTTTATTTCTCAAAAACCATAATGAATGGAAAGCTAAAAATTTAGGATTATATAGAACCACTATGGAGACATCATAGAAAAATAAAATTTTTGATAGGGGTATCAAGGTACGGGGGAGAGGAGTGGTTTTTTATATCTCAGAAACGGCTTATGCTAGAAAATTGAAACTTAGTACGTATATGTAGATGTGCTATTAGAGTAATTAAAGCAAAAAAAGTTCAGATTTTTATTGGCGTTCAGAGGTTGAGTCAAAAAAATGTCCGTGAATCCACATTTTCACGAATTTCGTTAAAACTTTTAGACATGTCAAACTATCAAAGCAATTTTACTTCTGCGGGCTATTTATATAAGCGCCTAGTAACGGTAACGGTAACGGAATTTTTCGATATCCAACCCTTAAGGGGGAGTAAATTGGTTGTGTACATATTCACGAATTCTGATATATTCCTAAGGTATATTGAGATTTGTAGTTCACTTGTACTTCTATAAGCTTTAAACGTAGTCGGGGAAAAACCGATTTAAGTATTTTTCTCAATTAAACCCCCTGGGGGTATTGTTTAAGATTTCACTGATTCCGAAAATCTCTTAGGTTTAATGTGATCGAATTCGCTTTTACTACTATGAATTATTCTATTGATAAAAAAAATACGTAAATAAAAAAAAAAATCTGCCAACAGTCTGGGCGCAACTTTATTATTTTATGGGTAGAAGTCCGAAACGTGTTTAATGATGAGATACGGTGTTGGGTACTAAGCGACTGACAACCTAAAAAATAACCATTAGGCTATTTCGAACGTTATTTTTTAGGTTGTCAGTCGCATAGTACCCAACACCGTATCTCATCATTAAACACGTTTCGGACTTCTACCCATAAAATAATAAAGTTACGCCCAGACTGTTGGCAGATTTTTAAAGTGAAAGTCAATGTGCTGCACTGTAATCTCTGTACTGCTAAATATCAAAATATTTTTATTTTGATCTAAAGTAGGCTATATTCATCGGACGGCATTCGCGCAATTTCTATTTCGGACAATACACAAGTGATCAAATTTTCGTAATAAAATAATTTGTTATCCGTTCATCTTGAAGTAAAATGCAAAATGAAGAAAAAGGTGATTATTAATTTTGATAATCGATTGCTAAAAATTTTTCAGTGGAATTACAGTTTGACATAGGTGTAGCTTTAAAGTGTATGATTTTAATTCTATGATGTTCGTAATTCGTAGTCCAAGTGAATTTAAAATTGTATATCAAATCTTGTCCTATTGAAGAATTGCAGACCTTTGAATACTCTGAATTGAGACGTCGAAAATATAATTGGACACAAAATACAAACGGACAAAATTCCCGAATGGTAACAACTTAAATTTTTTGTTCAAAATTGGAAACTCCACACTTTCGGAAATCTCAAGTCCTCTGTGTCGAAACAACAAATTGTCAAATACTGTAGTTGAATTCGCTTATGCTACAAAATTGAAACTGGTGGGTATATGAAGATGTACTAGCAAAGAAATTTTAGTAAAAATAATCGAACATCTATTTACCTTCAGAGGTAAAAAATGGTCAGTAAAAATAAGATATTGAAATTATTTATCTTCTTCGGACTCTTTAGATAAATTACTAACAACCGTTTTCAGTTTTTTTTAATTCAACCCCTAATAATTATAAAAGGGTTACATATATATTCACGAACTCTGTCATATCGATAAAGTTTTCACTTCCATGAGTTTATATAAAATATCCCTTTTTGCAATTAAACCCCTTTTTGCTATTAAACCCCTTTTTGCTTTTAAACCCCTAAGGGGGTGTAAAAGAGTTAAAAATGTTTTTACGAATTCCGTCATATTTCTTAGTTCTGATAATGAATCGAATTGGTTATTAATTTCACGGATTTTTACATGAATTAATATGAATTCTACCCAATCCGCTTTATGAATTTTAATTTTACGTATTTGCAGAAACAAACAAAACAGCCCAACGTCATTCAATGGAAACTGATAGTCAGAAGCAATCTGACGACAAATTTCGATCTAAAGTTGTGAATCCTAGGATATTAGTTCCAACCCGTTTAACTAGTTGCGATAGTACCCCGGATGGAGCTCACGGAAGCCCTAGCGAATTCACTAATTCTATTAGTGACCGAGCAATAATGTCGACCTTCGATACAGATGGAAAAAAATCGAGAGATGAAAGCAGTAATTTCGCAAATAATAATTGTTGCAAGGATAATGAGATTGAAATTGTGAATAGTGCGGCTTCATGTTCTGGATATGGTGAACTGGAGCAGAAAAATTGTCCGCAAACTACAGTCAACTGCAGCTTTTCATTGCGATCGGTCGGTTCGATTTGTTGTCGGATTTGTCATGGTGCAGAGAATGTCGAAAGGTAGGTATACATCTATTACAGTGCGACCTCGATATCGGCAACAAATAGAAATCGAAATATGTTTATTTTAAAAGTTATTTTACTCTAATATTAAAATTATATATTTAAACAAAAATAATTTGATACCTACCCTGAAAAATTTTCTTTTTACATTTCGTGACTAATAGACACTAAAAAAAATCAGTCCGTCTATACGCCGTACGCCGTACGCAATATTGTTTGAAGGCTCGTAGCTCCAAAACTCATTATGCATTAACTTGAATCTTTTTGTGGGTAGACTGGGTGTACCTCTTTAAGTAGCCACATTTTAAGGGGTTTGGGTGTGATGGGGAGGTGGGGGAGCATTTTAGATGAATTGTGGTCTCCATATATCAGCAACCGCTTATGCTCGGAAGCTGAAATATGATGGAGGTCAGTGGCGGATATCTCACGAACCATTTACGCTAGAAAAATGATATGTGGTATGTATGGAGTTTGATAAAAGTAAAAATTTTAAAAGGGGTAGTTGGGCATGGAAGTGGAAGGGATAAGAATTTTCCAAAAAAATCCAGTCTCACATCTCAAGAATAGTTTATGATAAATGCTAAAAATTTTCATGGGATGTCGACATAATAGATCCATGGTTAATTTTTGGATGAGTTGGTGCAGGGAGTGTGAACGGATGAGGGTGAAAAATAAAACGTTGACTTCTAGCAGATTTATCCTTTTACCAGCAACCATATAAAAATTAATTTGTACAAAATTTCAAATTCCTCGCCTGAAGCATTCAAAAGTTATCCGAAAACATTCTTGAATACTTGTCTTAAGGACTTTTTATAAGGGAGCTACCCTAAGGAGTGGAAGAAGTTCGCTAAGAAGTAAGCTCGAACCTTGTTTTCACTGAAAACTAATTCGTACAAAATTTAGACTTCGTGCCTATACGATTTTTTGAGTTAAACTATGATCGCGCTGTCAAATTGCAGTAATAAGCAAAACGGAACAGCGAATTTGACCGAGCGGATACTGTGAGATTAATTCGAATTCGCTATTTTGAATTGCTTATTACTGCAATTTGACAGCGTGGTCATATAGTCTAATGCTAGCTTTATAGTGAGCTCTGTAAATTAAGTTAAGCTAGTATTAAGCTGTTTGACCAAGTGGTCAAATTACAGAAATAAGCAATGCAAAATAGCGAATTTGACCGAGCGGATTTTGCGAGAATAATTGGAATTCGCTATTTTGCATTGGTTATTGCTGCAATTTGACCACATGGTTTTAGGCCATTTTTGTATGCAAGCTACACGAAGGACTTATGGAAATTTTTTTTTGTATTCCTATGCTTATCTACAACTATTAAGAAATCAACGTATACAAAATTTCAAAGTCGTAACTTAAAGTGTCCTGAAGTTGTTGTTCAATATTGTTTAACACGTGTTTTAAGCACTTTGGTATGACAGCTATCCGAAGGAGTTAACGGATGTTACTAATCCATGAACTCAATCTTGACTTTGGCTTAAAACTAATGATTGTAAAATTTTTACTTCCGGTTTTAACGCATTCTTGATTTATAGTAGATACAGAAACTTGAATACATTTTTGAAGGACTTGTGTAGGCTACCTGATGAAGGACCGATTCGATTTGCATTATATTCGAAATTTTCACTTCAAACATTGCAATATTTATGTGTACAAAATTTAAAGTGCTTAACTCAACCTATAATCGCGAATATGTGTTTAGAGGACTCTTGGATGGGAGGTGCTCGAAGGAGTGGAACAATATCGCCCATTAACGAACTTACTTTTTCATTTTACAGGTTACAAAATTTCAACTTCTCAATAGATTCTTGAGTTGTTGTGCAAACGAACGGACGGATGAGCAGACGGATGGACGGACGGACAGCCAGCAAATTGATTTGGGGTTTTGGCCACAACTGAACATAAAATAATATATAACTTTTTTTCGTCCGAGGATCGACTCTATGCGTCGGGCTGAATTAAACTTGTAATACTCACAGATTTCATCTAGAGTACAATAATAGGAACATAGGAAAATTTTACAGTACACTAAAGGTGCTCTGACACGAGCAATTTTTCAAGCAATTGATTTTCCGACGACTATTGGCATAACTAGTGGAGCGATTAATGGAGCAATACAGGAAAATATCATGCTAGTTGCGGCAATATTTCGGCAATGTGGCAATGTTTTCACAGATTGCTCGTATTGCTCGCCCTATAGTTGCTGTATTTCCACTAACTTGGAAAATTGCTCTCGTTCGGTGATTTAATTGTCAATTTTTGTATTCATTTTTCAAGTTTCGCGTTATAATGGCTTGGAATTCAAATATTTCCATTTATTTTAAGTTTTAGATTTGATTGTCAAGTTTACTTTCGTATTGTTCATAGACTGAATTGGTCGCCATGCCCCCCCCCCCCACCCTAACAGATTCGTCACCCATGATTACTTTATCACGTCTGCTTTAAAGAAAAATTATATCAGACTATTAGATTAATAGATACACTTAATAAAGTATAATGCGCTTAATAAAGTATAATGCAATTAAATATGATTTCCTCTTATATCTTTCCTTAATCTTTAATATTTCAATCGGAAAGTAATAAAATTTCGAATATAAATCCATATATATAATCGATCTTTGGGTTATGTTAAAGATTTAGCTTTTACTGTTTGAAACTAATTTTGAAAAATTTGGATTTGGATTGTGCTTTATGTGTTCTAATAATTTTCCCATATTTGGATGAATTTGAAATCTACTGTGCTAAAAAGGGTAGTTCAAACCGTAATCAAAGCTAACCACTCAATTTAAAAATTTTTAATTTTTTTCACAGCTCCCATCGTAATGGCTCGAACTAGTTTAAAAAAAATACGTTTTAAGTTTCATCTCGATAATGTATTGGGAATACATGCATCAAGAGCCTTAAAGAAACCAAAATTGTGTAAGATTCCGTAAACTCCCAAGATATCGACATAGGGCCTATATAGTGTCATTCTGTGGGTGATATAATTCTAAATATATAGGTGGTTACCTTGTACCTTGTACCATCGAAAATGCCATCTAGTGCTTAAATTCAGCAATTGAAGTTTTTCTTAAAAAATTAATTTTTAAGCGTAACTTTGTAACGGTAAACAATACGAAGTTAGTGTCATCGGCAGATGCTCAATGTTATGATGAAAAGAAAAAAGTCCTTCAGCAAGGCCGAAAAAGATGATTTTTGACATTTAATCACTAATCCGTAATAGTTTTTATTTCGTACTTGGTGAAGGACTTTCTGAGCCGTTTTGTCTTTCTATAAAATAATATTGAGCGTTATAAATCAGATATTTTTGCCGACGACACGAACTTCGTATTATTAACCATTATCAAAATACGGTCGAAACCGATTAAATATGAAAAACTTCACTTTCTTATTACGACCACTAGATGGTATTTCCGATGGTACATAACCTATATATTTAGAATTACAATCATCCCCAGAATAATATTATTTGGCCATTTTGTCAATACATCGGGACCCATTTTTCGGAATCTCAAATTTTTTTTTTCTGATCGGGGTGAAACTTTAAACATATTTTTTGCACTAATTAGGACAGGTACCGCGGAAAATATCTCTGGGAAAAAATTTTTTAATACAAAGAAAGCTCTGAAATTATCTGTCAGCACTACCTGTATAAAATATTACAAAATTTAAAATTGCATGATAATGCAAGCTTTCGACTCTTGTTCATTCAATTTAAATTTCCTCCTTTCTGAAAGTTAACTCTTACAAAATAAGTTAGAAATTTTATCACCATAGTCGTTGTAAAACAAATGTTTTCAGAGCGTTCAAAATCTACTTGCCAAAATTTTACGATTTAAATCAAATAGAAGATCCTGCTTATGAAGTTATAATAATTGAAAATAGTTTTAGAGAATTTCCTACTTTTGCTTTTTAAATTTTTAAATTAGGAGAGTAGGTTAGGTTAGGTTATGGTGGCAGTCATCTAGATCGATGTAGATCGATTCAATAAGGAGACTATGTGAATATGTATATAAATTACATTGACATAAAATATTATTTTGTAGATTTTAAGTATTGTAGGATAACTTAATAACTGGGGTGATCACTTCTTCGTCGGGCCTGAAATCTTTAGATTATGAGATATAGGGTTCGGATCTTAATGCCCAATATTCAGTTTCATCAAATATGTATGATAGTAGAACTAATAAAAATTAAATATACTACTTTTCTAGTGGTCTCAAAAAACTGCTAATTTACATTCAAAGATTTCAATCTTTATTTGGCGAAATATCGAAATTCTAACAAAACTCTCAAAATCTACTAGATTTCTCATACATGTGAGAGATCTCTCTCTGTTTGGGCTTCTAAATTTTGACGAAATCAAAACCGACATCGACTTCTACTGAACTTCTACTTATGTTCACTAAGCTTTGGAAACAATTAATTTGATTTTCTAGTTCCTGCTATTCAATTTTCTATTACCAAAAGACTTAAAATCATACAACACAGGTTCAAATTTTCGATATCATACAATCAGCTGATAAATTGAACGATTTTAAAGAAATCCCTTCAGAGCTATGTTATTGCTTTTTAATTTTCTGAAATTCGGTTGCCAAAATCTGGCGATTTAGATGCAGAAATGAAAAGTTGATATTTTTAAGCAGTAAGTACCAACCGCAGCGACCATATTATTTGCACAATTTTCATCCACGCTGAATTAACGGCAACTGCACCAATTTTCTATACAGTATCTACTGAACTTCAATGGCCCCCCCCCCCCTTGGAAAAGCAATATGACCGCCACTGCTCCCCAGTCAGTGCAACGCACTGGTATAAGGGGTAGTAGAAATAAATTTAAAAAAAATATATAAAAAATAAGAAACAAAAAATAAACAAATAAACAAAAACTAAGTTATCAGAGAATTAAAAATAAATATAATAAAAAGAACCTGATTTGCAAAATGCAAAGAAATAAATGTGGAAATGAAAGAAAGGAAAAAAAAAGTTAAAATTAAAAGATTAACCAAAATAAAAATAATTAATTATAGTTATATATATATAGTATAACTAATAGTAATAAAAATAAAAAGTAAAAATAAGCAATTCGCAAAACATGCAACAACAACACAAACCACAACCATACGATTAGGCGTCAGTCTCGTTTGATAGCTCGAGGACCAGGTCTTCGATAAGTAGGTGAAGCCGCCTGACTAAAATTATCTGATTCAGGTCGTCTATAATTGCAACAATTCAAAAATCACATTCGTAGCTTCGACAAAGAAAATACTTCTTTGCAAGATGCTTTAGCTGAAAAACATTCCTTGCCATTTGTATTATTGAAGGTAAAGAGTTATATTCACAAATTGCCTCAAATACAGGATCTTTTCTAAGTCGGTCAGTCCTACCTGGGTGTCTAATAAAATCTGCACTTCTTGTGTTAAAGTTGTGCACGGAAAAAAATTATAGCTGGATTTCCCATTTTTTATATACGTATACTCCCATTGGCATTGCTTAATTTGGTTTTATGATAATTTATAGGAAATTAAACCATTTTCAAAGTTGGAAATAACCCTATTAAATTTTGCCAAATTACCGGGAGTCTCATGGGAATATAGTTTAATTTTCTTGGAAATTTAACCATGATAATTTACGAATTTTCATATGATTATAGTGCAATAATCTTTTCTTACTTAGGTAAATATCCAATGCCGTAGGGCCAAATATCGGAATATTTTTGGTGTTTTTTCCAATGGTATGGTACATTTTCCTATGTTACGTGGGTCTGCATACTATATTAAATTGCATTTTACACAATATTGAAATTAAAATTCCCACAATAATCATTTCTAATTTCCAATGTAAATGGAGTTTTTTTTTCAATATCACTTGCAAAAAGATGCAAAATATCTTATGAAGATTCATACGTGAAATAGGAAAAATGCCTATAGAATTGGCGAATATCCTTTGTACTATCGGGTATCATTCCACATTGATTTCTATATTATCACAATGGTTAAAATAAAACAAGTACGAGTAGATAAAAAAAGTATATAAAATGTCGTGTATTCACTCTATTCAATTCAATTAAAAATATAATACTAATTCACATTTTCAAAGCAATAGATATCTATCTTAAATTTTATACAACATAGATATTTGACTTAAATTTTTGCAAAGAAAAGGTTTTAATAATACTTTTATCTAATTTCACACCATCATATTGCTCAGTTTTTTTAATTACGTAATAAAAAATATGATAATCAAAATATAAAGTTTACTTAATTAAAAATTTCTTTAAATGCATGTACGTCTCCTTTCGTGACTTGTGAACAACTGTCGAAAAGTTCGATCGAAACAGAAATTTTTCAATTTCGCTCTAATGGATTGTATTTTTTCCCGTTCACATAGGCGACTCTTTTCCGAAAATTGGAAAACATGCTATGTTTATAGGCATTTTTTCCTATGATCATAGGCATATCGCATGAAAGACGATTCCGAGAAGAAATTCTATGACTTGCTTATGTATATAATTGTATTAAAAACTATGTACATAGGAAAAACAACATTTGCATTTTTCATGGGTAATATTACAAAACATTATAGTTGTATTTGCTTTTTGAAACAGCTTAATTTGCTATTATTATAGGTGCCTTACCCTGAAACACCCTCCGATGTTGACTAGGAAAGTAAGCAATGAATATTTTTTTCCGTGTGCATATCCTGATTGTGGATCAATTTGATTGAGGATTTTAGTCTATTGTTCTTAATATTATAAATAAACTTAATACGTTCCAGGCTTATGTGCTGTTGTAAGGTAAGTTTTCCATAAGTATAATAAAGTTCCTTGGATGGTGTTAAATAGAGTAAATTATGAATGGCTTTATCTATTACAGTGCGACCTCGATATCGGCAAGAAATAGAAATCGAAATATGTTTATTTTAAAAGTTATTTTACTCTAATATTAAAATTATTGATTTAAACAAAAATAATTTGATACTTTGAAAAATTTTTTTTTACGTTTCGTGATTAATAGACACTAAAAAAAATTCAGTCCGTCTATACGCCATGAGCCGTACGCCGTACGCAATATTGTTTGAAGGATCGTAGCTCCAAAACTCATTGTGCTATTAACTTGAAATTTTTTGGGGGTTGAATGGGTGTACCTCTTTAAGTAGCCACATTTTAAGGGGTTTGGGTGTGACGGGGAGGTGGGGGAGCATTTTAGATGAATTGTGGTCTCTATATATCAGCAACCGCTTATGCTCGGAAGCTGAAATATGATGGAGGTCAGTGGCGGATATCTCACGAACCATTTACGCTAGAAAAATGATATGTGGTATGTATGGAGTTTGATAAAAGTAAAAATTTTAAAAGGGGTAGTTGGGCATGGAAGTGGAAGGGATAAAAATTCAGTTCAAGTCTCACATCTCAAGAATAGTTTATAATAAATGCTAAAAATTTTCTTGGGATGTCGACCTAATAGATCCCTGGCTAATTTTTGGATGAGTTGGTGCAGGGAGTGTGGACGGGGGTGGGTGACAAAAAAAAAACGTTGCGATTTTTGTATCTCTAGAACCCATAATGGTAAAGATCTGAAACTTAGTATTTAGATAGAACTATAATAGTGATATGTTGGAAAATTATAATGTTTTATAGAGGTGGTATGGTACAGGGTTGGAGTGTTTTTCCTATCTATAGTGGCTTATGCTAGAAAGTTGAAAGTAGGTTAGTAATTGTAGATCTACTAGAAAAGTAATCCAAAAATTTTCAAATATCCATTAGCGCATGGAAGGGTGCATAAAAAGCTTTTTGTGAAAATGAAATATATATATTAGTTGCAACCAGATATTTATCTTTCGTAACTAGGCTGGAACTAGTCGACAATCCGCTATTATTATCATTCCGATAATATCCCACTACTTGACATGTTTTCGAGTCAAATATTGTTTTTCGGGTCAAATTTTGTTTTTTCGAGTCAAATTTTGTTTCGCTACCCTGAAAAATTTTTTTTCCACGTTTCATGACTAATAGACACCATAAAAGCAAAAAAAAATTTCAGTCCGTCTGTGCGCCGTACGCCGTACGCAAAACGTTTGAAAGCTTATAGCACTCAAACCCTTTTAGCTATTAAGTTGATTTTTTTTTTGGTAGACTGAGCAGACTCCTTCAAGTGCCCACCTTTTGGGTGGTGGGGGTGTGAGGGTGTAGGTAAGGGAAGCGTTTTAGACGAAAAATGTTGGTTTCTAGATCTCAGTAACCGCTTATGCTAGGAGGCTGAAACTTGGAATTTATATAGAGCATCGATAGTGGACCTATTTGCAAAAATATTGCTGATATGGGTGAAGGGGTGTGGGAGTGGGAGGAATAGTAATGCGCCCGAAACGCTCGAAAGCCGAGATCGAAACATTCTAAAATCCATATCTCCTAAGCGGTTAATGTCACGAAATTAAAACTTGACGAAAATCTGTGGGTATACTAGGAGAATAGATCGAAAACAAATTTTTGAGGGAAGGCAGGGGCGTACAAAGGTGGGGGTCGAAAAATTTTAGATTACGATATCTCACGAACCAATTGCACTAGACAAATAAAATTCAGTTTCTGTATTAAGGTTGATAAATAAAGTTTGCTGAAAGTAAAACTTTTTAAGGGGGCGGTGGAGTATGGAAGTGGATGGGATAAGAATTTTTCTAAAAAATCACGTCTTCTATCTCAAGAACAGTGTATGATAGATGCTTAGAATTTTTACCAGAAGTAGGCCCAATAGACCCCTAGCATAAAACAAATTTTTGGGAGTGAGTGTGGGGAAGGGTGAAGAAGAAAAAGTTCCGATTTTTGTATCTCGAGAGCCTATAATGAGGGTGAGGGTGGGGAAGGGTGAAGAAGAAAAAGTTCCGATTTTTGTATCTCGAGAGCCTATAATGATATAAAGCTGAAACTTGGTGTTTGGATAGAACTATAGTAGTAGCATGTTGTAATTTTTTATAGGGGTAGTATGGTACGGGGGTGGGGAGTGTTTTCCTAACTATAGAACGGCAACTAGAAAAGTAATTTAGTTTAAAAAAAATTTAAAATATCCATTGGCGTACGGAAGGGGGGCAAAAAAAATGATCAATGAAAATGGAATGCATATATTTTCACGATTTTCGTCATATTTATTAGGTCTTTCCAAATATTAAATTTATTTTTATTGTACGGATTCTTCATATAAATACCTAAAAAGTGTTTTCAGGATTTTTTGAAATACGACCCCCACGGTTGTATAAATGGGTTGTTTACATTTTGACGAATTCAGCCATATCCCTCAGGTCTGATTAGATATCGAATAACCTTTTACTTCCACAAGCTTATTTAATAATCACCTAAAAATCATTTTCAAGTTTTTTTCCTTTTTCAACCCCTAAGAGGTGTATAAATGGGTTGAACACGTTTTTACTTCCTTGGGCTTTCTTTACATATATCTAAGAACCCATTTCAGGATTTTTTGATATTCAAACCCAAAGTGAGTGCAAGGGGGTTGCATATGTTTTCACAAATTCCTACATATTTCTTAATTCTAATGAGATATCAAATTCATTTTTACTTTCTCAGTTTTCCTACATAATCGTCAAAAATTGATTTGATTACTTTTAGATATTCAACTCCAATAGGACGTAAGGCTTTCGACATATTTCTTAGGATTGATGAGATATCAGATTGATTTTAACTTCCACAGACTATTTATATAATCGCCTACAAATGCATTTCCGACCTTCCGACCTTTTTTAGGTTTTCGGTCACATAGTAACCTACACCGCGTCTCAGAATTAAACGCGTTCCGGACTTCTGCCCGAAAATAATAAAGTTGCGCCCAGACTGTTGGCAGATTTTTTTTTCTGTTAATTTAAGTTAGTTTGTTAGTTAGGTTTAAGCCCACTACACAATGTTTTTGTAGAAATTTTTCCTTAAATTTATGTCACTAAAATTCTCGTAGATGTTTTTGCTTTGCTGTGCTAATTATCGAATTATCTGTTCTATAAACGATAAATTATAAGATGGTAGACATAAGTGAAAAAACTAATAAATATTGATTGAATTTGAATTTGAAATGCATAATTTTTTTTACTAATTTCGTCAAATCTCTTACGGATTTCGCACATAAATGCCTAGAAAGGGTTTACAGGATTTTTTTAAATTCGACCCATAAGAAGATGTAAAGGAGTTGTATACATTTTCACGAATTCAGCCATATCTCTCAGGTCTTATTAGATGTCCAATACCTTTTAACTTCCATGGACTTGTTTAATAATCGCCTAAAACTTTTTCATGATTTTTCCTTTTTCAGCCCCTAAGAGAGTATAAAAGGGTTGAACATGTTTTCACGAATTCCGTCACATCTCTTATTAGTGATAAGACATTGAATTGAGCTTTACTTCCTCGGGCTTTCTACATATTAATCTAAAAACTCCTTTCAGGATTTTTGGATATTCAACCCCCAAGTGGGTGTGTAAGGGTGGTTGCTATATGGCAGTGGCAAGAGCATTCTAAATTTTAACCGCTACCGGAACATAACCGCTACCCGATCTTTAACCCGAAAAATTATAAAGCTACGCGTATACTTTTTGCAGATTATTTTTAATGATAACAGATTAACTCATCCCAATTCGTGTGTTGAGTCCTCGATGATTTCTTTGACGCTGGAAAACAAACCAAAAGTTCTTTAATTTAGCTTCTAGAGTAGCTCTGCCATGAAAATTCCATTCACTTTCGCCAATGTATAGATATACTATAATATGAAAGTGGTCCTCATGTTTAAAATTATGAGGTAATCCTTCTCAAAATACACCAATTTCATCATATTCCTATTCAATATTTACTCATTAATTAGCTTTTAAATAACACATATGTGAAAATCTGCACATCTCGCATTTCTCAATTGAATGATTTAATTAGGTTTAAGCGCACGTTAACCATTCAGTCCTACATTATACAAGTTTGTGCTTTGTATTTCGTTACTAGAACTCAACAGCTAAATTTCCCATAATTCGACTTTTACTAAAACTGAAATTCTGATATCAATAACGTGATTATGGATTATTGGCTAATCGGGAACGTTATGACGAGAGGTGTGATACGCGCTTATTCGGTTGATTCCAATGATTATATCATTGATTGCAAAATTGATTGCAACTTGAGTGTAAATATTTCATGTGGGATCTGGGATGGAGTGGTGTCTAACTAATTTTGATAGATGAGTGATTCCAAATTAATTACTCTATTCTGAATATCGTGTGATTGTAGTTGGTGCTTGTGATGTTTGCAGGTTAAGGGAATTTCTTTGCGTTTTTCATGCACAGAATTTCATATTTCTTATCTGCATTTCCTGCTTTTTTAAGAAGTTAGTCTAGGGTTTCAATAATGAAAGTTGTGTATATTCAAAGATTTAATTAGAAAGCTGAGTCCCCCATTTCTACCGAAGACAAGATAGGTTACCAGCGATGAACTTGTTGTAGATATCAGACTACTCGTTCCAGACTATCTTTGAAAAACTTTAACTGCGGCCGATAGTACGCAAAAGCTTCACATGCACAGAAGTTCTTTCTGCATATTCTTTGCAAGGCCAATGTTAATCAATTTATATTAAAAAATAAGACAAATCAACACAACTCTTTTTTATACTCTAGATGAAGTCAGAGAGTATTATAAATTTAATCCAGTCCAAAAGTTTGTAATGCATTGAACCGAGCCTCAGGTGGAAAAAGTATATAATTTTTTGTTTATTTGTGGCCAAAAACTCCAAATCCCCTTGACGTCCGTCAGTCTGTCTGTCTGTCCATAGGCACGATAATTCAAGAACGCCTGGACCTAGGATGTTGGAATTTGGAGACTGTGACTTTTAAATTTTGTATACGTTTTGTTTACAAAAATGCTTTAAAAATATCCTCGCTCAATGTACGGACTCACTATAACTCGAGAAATCATTTAGTTAAAATTTTGTAAAAATTACTTATGAGGGAAAATGAAATTCGTGTTCATTAGTCAGTGAAATTCCCTTACTTCTTCGGGTAGCTTCCATATAAAAATCTGCCAACAGTAGCAACTTTATTATTTTATTTTATTTGTAGAAGTCCAGAACGCGTTTAAGGCTGAGATGCGGTGTAGGTTACTATGCGACTGATAACCTAAAAAATAACGCACCAAATAGCCTCCTGGATATTCTTTAGGTTGTCAGGCTACATCGCATCTCAGTATTAAACGCGTTCCGGACTTCTACCCATAAAACAATGAAGTTTCGCCTAGACTGTTTGTACATTTCTTTTATTTATTTACGTATTTGTTTTTTCAATAGATGATACAATAGAGGTAAAAGCGAATTCAATCTCATTAAACCGAAAAGAATTCCACTCCCCCCCCACCCAGGGGATTAATATCGAAAAATATTTCAATCTATTTTTCCCCCGATTATATTTAAAGCTTTAAGAAGTGAAAGCGAATTCTATATCTCATTAGACCTAAGAAATATATTGGAATTCGTGAATAGCTCACAACCACTTTACACCTCCTTAGGGGTTGGATATCGAAAAATTTTGAAAAAATATTTCTAGGCGCTTACACAGGGTGCTTGGCACTCCGTCCGCCACCTTGTAACGGGTTATTCCTTGATATATTTGGAGAAAAAAATTGTTTTACAGGGTGGGTTAATTTTCAATATCAGTGGAGATACAGGGTGGTTAAGAAAAGTGTTTTTGACCGGTACCCTTACTCACTTAAAACGTTAAATCTTGAAAACGAATAATCACAAGGCAAAGTCTTACAACTCGTTATTTAGGGAATTCAATTACCTTTCATGTGATGTAACAGACTAAATTGTAAATGCACCCAATATTGAGATATTTACTCGAAAACGCCGATTTTTGCTACGTCAACACTAAAAATTCGGTGATCAATGTAGTTTTTCTCAGAAAACCCCATAATAAAAAGGTCATTTTAATTTTATTTTTTTATGAACCGTATTATTACCTACAAAAGCTGCATACATATGTATGAGTTACGATTAACATTTTGGAAGTAATAGGTAAAAATACATATCGCATAAAAATTAAATATTACATAAAGTGGACCATGTTTAAAAACCTGTTTAATTTGTCGGTAGTACTACAGTATTTTTATTGCACATTTATTACTATTTAAAGTATGAAGGAAAACAATGAAATGTAAGTGAGTTTCAACATAATTCATGCTTTTACCTGGATGTGGTAGGTAATACTGGGTGCGGTACTATGCCGTTTTTAAAGGGGTGCCTTACAAAATAAAAAGCCTATAAAAGCAAAACTACCTTCGTATTTTTATCAGTTTTAGTTACGTTGCTAAAAGAAAAAGGTGTCGGTAGAATTAAAAAAATAATTTCAAAACGCCTGAATACTCCAATGAAGAATATGCTGACATTGTGTTAATTTATGGAGAGTGTCGCGGAAATAGACGAGCCGCGCGAAGGCTTTACCATCAGAGATATCCTCATCGACGGACACCTGACAGGGGAGTATTTCAAGACGTTTACATGTGAATTAGGGAAAGAAACTGGCAGCGTTAGAACAAGCAGAGTAAATGCAAATCCTGCGCCGATAATCGCTGTTGTTATAAAAATGCCTTTACTCAAGTTAGAGAAAGAGAACTCAGTATAACTCAAGAAATCGAATTCAGAATTTTGTACAAATTAGTTTTGAGTGAAAGCAAGGTTCAAGTTTACTAGTTATCGAAATCCTTCTACTCCTTTGCGTAGCTCCCGTACAAAAATTCCTTAAGACACGTGTTCAAGAATATTTTCCGATAACTTTTTCAACGCTCCAAACTCAAATTGTAGATTTAAAATTTCAAGATTCTAGGTCAAGGCGTTTTTGAGTTATGGTGATAACGGACAGACATGCGGACAGACAGACGGATTTGGCATGTTTGGTCACAAATAAACGCAAGTAATATAACACTTTTTTTCGTCCGAGGCTCCGTTCCATGCTTTGTATAGTATGGACTTTAAGAGCCCCATAGACGGTCACGCATGCATTTAAGCATATCGCGATACGTTTTGGCTCCACCCACAAAAATCAAAATTTTTTGATTTCCATCATGGCAGACCCACATATTCAAGTTACACATCCATGCACTCTTGGAAGAATGGCACGCATGCGTGTCCGTCTATAAGCCTCTTTATAAATAGCTACACAATCAAGATATACATCTCTATGAACACCTCCCCTACTCTCCCACTCCACCCCCATCCCCACGCATTCAGTATAATTAATTCGGTAGAAACTATATTATTTTTGAATAAGAGACTACGACCCGAAATCTACGGAAACAACTTTGGTGTCACTTACGCCATGAACTCTTTGAGAATTTCAGTTCAAAATATTAAACTATGAGCTAAAATCTTTTGAACTCTTTCCTTTCCTAATAGATTGCAAACAACATGAATATTGTAGATGCTATTGTTAAGTTAGTTGTATTTAGTCAAGCATAAGCACTTTGGTAGCCGCTATTGTTCTTAAAATAATCCTTTTTAATTTCAGCTTAATATCACCATGCTTGTGCAGCGGAACTGTGGCCTACGTGCATATAGGTTGCTTGGAACATTGGCTTAATACATCAGGAACGATTCATTGTGAGCTCTGTCAGTTCCGGTTTCCAATTAAAATGTCTTTGAGGTAATTTCAAAATTTAATACATAGTGTTGCGAACTAGGGGTTCGCCGGGATGTCAAGTAAAAACACAAAGAAGTGACCATTTATTTATTCGCACATTAATTCTTCTTCACTATAATTTGCAATGTATGCCAATACCGCCCGCTTTTATATCACTTGACTCGATCAGACGCTAACGATCGCTTTCCATCAAAACAGTCGCGTAATACTCGCTGGGCTATCACAGTCCATATAATAAAAATTAGTATGTCCCTCGCAGAACGCTTCGCCTGCTTATATACTACTTGGCTGGAGTCGAGAGTGTTCTCGCATGTTCGCTCGGTGGTGTGTGTGGACGATTCTAGTGAGCTTTGGAGCTTTCTAGAGTTTTGATCTCCGTGCTGTTCTGGTGCATACAAGAACATTCGATTAGAAGGTGGTCCCCTTCGAATTCGTTCCGCCCCCTTATACTTCAACCAGGCTTTTAATTGGGCTACTTTGCAGCTAGGTATTTGGTTGTTGCTGTTTTTATTATGCGAAACCGATCAAGTTGCGCGGTTGCCAGGCTTACATGTAACAATAGTTTAAAAAGTTAGAAAACACATTTCTTTTCGTATCTTATGTTGACTTCTATCTATAAAGCCGACTTAGCATTCTGCATGTTTCCATGTAAGTGTTAAAAAAATGTATCGTTAAGTAAGGAAATCGAGAATCTTGCAGCATAGTTTTTATAACAAATATAACTACAGGTTTACCTAGCTTAAAACATACAGCTACTTTGACTAATTCGCAAAATTTTAATAAATTTTTATTATTTTTCTTAAGGCCGGCGATACATGTAAACGCCTGAATTTAGACCGTTTTTCAGAGGTTTATTTAAAATAGAAGAAATAAATGAATCGTTTTGAAAGTGATCATGTTTATTCATTACATATTAAAATACAATAATCTGATTTTATTTAATTTTTTTTTTTCAAAATGGCCGCCGTAGTAACCAATCTCCTGAGACCCTCGCGGTGAAAGGCATCAATCGGCGGGATTTTTAGCATCAGTTACAGCAATCTGAAATCAAAAAAATGGGTTGGAGTGTGTTTATTAAACATGTATCTTCTAGTTGAACCAAGAAAAAAAAAAAAAGTCAAAAAATCGTGAATTAGCACGCCTCATAAAAAAAAGTACGATTTTGACCCTTTTTTCGACAGTTTTTGGGTCAAAAACGATAAATTTTGAAAATTTTTTTGGCATTTTTGTGGTTCAACTAGAAGCTTATACTATAGAGAAAACGTGTGACAAGTTTCATAACAATCGGTTGAGAACTTGTTGAGTTATCTTGCCCGCCAATTTAAAAAAAGTCGTCTCGAGAAAAACGCGTTTAAAGTTTTGACACACAGAAACTCTTACTTACCAACTAATCAGCGATTCCAGGCCCATACAGAAGTCCTTCAGTACGTTCATAGTACTCGTTTTTTTTTCTCAGCTCTTCTTGACATGCTTGACGAGCTTGTTTAGTTGTCGAAGAGCTGCGGCGATTTTCTCGACTCACTCTCTGGTCATCAATACGGACTCAATAGCGCTCGAGCGTCAAGTTGAGGCGGAGCACTTAAATGAGTTTTTAATCGATAAATAATGCGAATTTCATTCTAAAACTTTACAAACATATTTTTTAGATGTCAATTTAACTATTTATGCAAAAAAAAAGAAACTCGAATTTTTGAAAATTTTACATGTATCGCCCCCCTTAAGTTATCAACTAACTTAAACTAATAAGAGTAGCAAAGAAACTATTTCATAGGTTAGTGATCTAAATTCAAGAATAAAAGAGTAATTTGCAAAGGAATAGTCTAAAAATTTGTTGATTAAATATTGCTTTAATATATGCAGCTACTGTTACTATCTTGCTGTATTTGAACGTGGTTCATAGCTAAAATCCCTTATCCCACCTCTTGTACAAAAGCATACTGTAATTCCTCCCTATTATCCCATCTCAACTTACAATTTAGTCGAAGTTAAATGATCTCATCTAGTTTCTTTAAATATAGCGAACAATCTACGGGTGTCTGTAACAATAATTGAAGAAAGCACCATACAAAGTACCTACTCGTATGTAATGAAAAAAATTGTTCAAATTAGGGAACATATTCTGTTAATATTATATTCACCTGTTTTATTAACGCAATATCATCACTAATAGATATATCTCTGCATGCTTCCAAATCTATTCTGATACTTAAAATTTGTCTAGTTATCCGGTAATAATTGAATATTGCTAATTTACTGTCCGCAACTTTGATCATATGAGCACATAGAAGATGATGTGCACAGTAGCTTCAAAGGACGTATTATTCCAAGATCCATTAATTCACATTTCGTCCCTATAATCTAGTTTCGCCTAAGATCCAATCTGTTTGTGGACCTCTCGAGGCTTTCATTTCTGACAATTCAATTCAGTCACATACGTTTATTGAATCTGTATCAAAGCACATATGTATGTACGCATGCATTTATAACCATAATTCGCATTAAAAATAAACAATTTTCAGGTATGGTGTGTTCCAGTCACTTCGATTATGGTTTCGGCATCCAAATAACAGAGGACTGCTCCAGGTGAGATTATAATTTCATTTCCAGGTACACTTCCACACTTCGTAACGGCACACACCTTTAATTAAATGTGTAGAAATGATTGATGTGGATTTCATGTAGTAATATTTTAGAGCTTATTTACATATTTGTAGGCATTTCAATGAAAACTGACTTTGAAACTATATTCATTTAAATTTGTGTTAGCCTCCATGCACTTCAACCTACAAAATTAATTTTTAAAATATGGGATTGCATTCCGATGGCAGTCGGTCGTATTTTTGCTAGACAGGGATTCGACGGGATTTCAAGAAAAAAATCAATTTGAATTCGAATAAAATCACAAAACACTTTATTTTTTTCTAGTTCAACTGTTATTACACTTGGCAATTTCACATCACTTAGTTGCTTCGTAGCGATAATTTACGTTCGCTTTGTCTTACTTTCGTAGTGGAACTGATTCCTGTGTGAGTTCATCTGCGCCGTTGCCCTACGAGATTTTAAGTAGTTTCCATATGCATGTAGAAGATGCAAGAATAATCTGGAGCTCTATTTTATTCTGGGTAAACCGCAGTTCACTTTCCCACCTGTGGATTTGAGAATAAGCACAATTTAGTTTAGGTTAGGAACAAATAAAATTTACATTGGCGGTATTTGAAGTTGTGCTCTTAGTATGAGAAAACTAGGCGTAATTTTATTATTTTTTGGGTAGAAGTCCGGAACGTGTAATGCTGAGATGTGGTGTAGCTTACTATGCGACTGACAACCAAAAAAAATATCATTCCAAATTGGCTCCTGGTTATTCTTTAGGTTGTCAGTTGCATAGTAACCTATATCGCTTCTCTGCATTAAAAGTGTTCCGGACTTCTACCCAAAAAATAATAAAGTTGCCCACAGGGTGGAAGTGAAAGTGAGTTCCAAATCTCAATAGACCTTAGAAATATATCGGAATTCAAAAATATGTACACAACCACTTTACACTCAGTTAGGGGTTGGATATCGAAAAATTCAGTAGAACGTTTCTAGGCGCTTCTATTAAGAGCCCGCAGAATTAAAATTGTTACGATAGCTCGATATGTCTTAAAGTGTTAACAAAAATCATGAAAATGTTTATTTACGGACTTTTTTTTTACTCAATCTCTAAACGCCAATAAAAATCTGAATATTTTTCTGCTTTAATTACACTAGTAGCAAATCTACATATAGGTACTACTGTGCTGTTTCAACTTTCTAGCATAAACTGTGATAAAATATGAAAAAAAACCCCACTCACCTCCGTACCTTGCTACCCCTATCAAAAATTTCTAGAGTGTCTCTATAGTGGCTCTATATATTCGTAAATTTTAAGCTTTCTATTCATTACGATTTTCGAGAAATAAGAATCAGAATGTTTCCCTTTCTACCCCCTTTCACTATCACCCCCAACACCCACACCACCAACAATTTTTTCCCTACTAGAGGTCTACTGACCCCAACTCCTGTAAAACTTTCAAGATCGTTATCAGATACGTTTTTTGAGATATAAAAAACTTCTAAACTAAAAATAAATATTTTGAAAAATTACTATCCTCCCACTTTCGTGCTCCACTCCCCCCCCCCCCCTCCCAAAAAAAAAGTTTAATTTCTATAGACTCCACTTGTGATCCCATATACAGACACCAAATTTTATGTTCCTGGTATAATTGGTTCGGAAGATATTGTAATCCAAAGTTTTTCACCCTTAATATCTCAACGGGCTTGGGAGCTACGCACTTTCAAACGGTTTTGCGTACGGCGGCCGGTGGACAGACGGACCTTTTTTTTGCTTTCTTGGTGTTTTCTAGTCCCAAAACGTGAAAATACAAAATTTCAGATTAGCAAATTTATTTGGAAATTTCAGGTCGATCGCAATACTTTATTATTAAAAAACATTATAATAAATTTTTTTAAAAATGGCTGCCCCACAAAAATTTTACGTTCAATGGACCTACATCTAATCCTATATACAAAAACTAAATTTTATCTTCCTGGTACAATTGGTTCACCCTTTCAGCCATTGTCTAATCTCATAGTATTGTAGAGGTAGGGAATATCCCTCAACCTTACATATATTTGAATCAATTATTATTGATTTTTGTAAAACTTAATTCTTAACCATTGAATTAATATATTAAAAATTATTAGTCTTAATAAAAATTAAAAACTTAGTATCATATTATTATTTATAAATAGTTTTAATAATTTTTATTTATTGATTATTTGTACAATAGTAGTTATGTTGTTCATATATAAATTTCAACTAAATTTTATTTCATTAATTAATTTTTTAGACAATTAATCAGCTACTTTGATTATTCATACAATGTTATCAAAGTAACTGAAACACTAATATAAAACGACAGTGGCGAAACATTCAACACAGTAATTAATTTATAGTACTCGCCACAGTATCCCTTAAATCAACTACAAGGTTTGAACCTTCTAACATCAACCGTTCAGGAGATATGGATTTCAGAATGTTTAAATCTCAGCTTTCAAACGCTTCGGACACATTGTTTTTCCCGCCACTTCCACACCCATCAACTGCTATCGCCAATTTTCTTGCAAATGGCTCCACTATCATGGTTTTACATTAGTTCCAAGTTACAGCTTCCTAGCATAAGCATTCGTCTACCCACCATAAAAATTTCACCTTAATATCTAAGGCGTAAGGCGGACGGCGTACGGCGTATACGGCAGATAGACGGACATTCTTGTTTTACTTTTTTTGAGGTTTACTAGTCCTAAAACGTTTTGGCAACACTAAAAAAGAATATATCGCTTTAATGAATATATTGTATGTACCTATAGTACTTTATCACCTTCTCCACAGAAAACGGCAAATACTTTATTATTTTAATAATAAAGTACATATTGTTATCGATGTAAAAAAAAATTCAGGCCATCTGTATTCCGTACGCAAAATCGTTTGAAGACTCGTAGTTCCAAAAACCCGTTGAGCTATTAACTTGACTTTTTTGTGGGTAAACTGGGTGTACCCCTCTAAGTGACCACATTTTCCATTTTTGACGGAAAAGCAATGCGTCTGAAACGTTCGAAGGCCAAGATGTCTGATTAGATATCGAATAGCTTTTCCCTTCAACAGTCTTCTTTTATAATCGCGAAAAACACTTTTTCAAGGCTTTTTCCTTTTCAACCCCCAAGAGGGTATAAAAGGGTTAAACACGTTTTCACGAATTCCGTCATACTTCTTAGTACTGATAGACATCAAATTGCTTTTTACCTCCTCGGGCTTTCTTCACATTTATCTTGAAACTAATTTCAGGATTTTTGAATATTCAACCATCAAGTGGTTGTAAGGGGGTTGCATACGTTTTCACAATATTAAATATCTCTTTAGGTTTGATGAGATATCAAATTAGCTACAACTTCAACAACAGTTTTTATATAATAGCCTACAAGCCGATTTTAGTATTTTCTGATAACCAACCCCGTGATAGTGTAAAGAAGTTGCACACATTTTCACAAATTCCTACATATTTCTTAGATCTGATGAGATATAGAATTTATTTCGTCCTGTAAATTTGTCAGAAAATTAATTTCCGGATTTTTAAATATTCAACCCAAACGGGTTGTAAGACACCACATCTCAGCATTAAACGCTTTCCGGACTTCTACCCAAAAAATAATAAAATTGCGCCCAGGCTGTTGGCATATTTTTTTAAAATTGCAGGTACAGAATTGAAAGCAGGTACGCGATTTAAGTTGTAACCAAACGAAGGCCGAAGGATGACTCCTTTTGGTAACCACTACTGTAAAAGTAATGTGGTAATAATTGTTTGTCGAGGGGTCTGTTATGCGTGCACTGCATCTTAACTAATTAGTACGTAGGTATACATGGAGAATCCAAAGATTGTAAGATCGAAATTTGAATCGCGTATGTGACAACACCGGATCGAAATATGAAAGATCGAAATGTGATTGAATTGACAAATAACATAACCTGAGATCTGGGTAAATTCCCACTCTCGAACACGAAATCTTACACACATGCTTTGAAAACAAACAAAACAACTGTGTTCGATCTTTCGATCCGCGTTTCCATGACCAATTTCGATCCAGGTCGGAAGCTTGGATCGGATCGAATCAATCCCAATTCAATCCTCCATGTATTCATAGTAAATGAAAGTCGGTGATTTTCATGACATATTCAATAAAACATGCATTAAACACTTATGATAATGAACCAAGGACTTTTATTCACACATTGGACAACTATAAATTTCGATTTGTTTCCCGTAATATGGTACAAGGATAGCTTAGATAAATAAATTTCTGTATTCTTCCTATAGGCAGATGTTGTTGTGTGCTCACTACTCTCAGTAGTAACCTTTGGAATCATTGCTATATCCTTCCTGGGATTGCATATGCTACAAGAAAATCGATATGGATTATCCCGTCTATGGACACAGGGCTCACTGGTCATGTTCCTTGTTATTGTGGTACGTGCGTACATTTGTTTTTGAATAGTTCTACTTTATTTCGTTGATATTGAAGAAGAGCATTTTTCTTTACAGGTCTTTGCGTACTGTGTGAATTTATTTCTCATTGCGAAAGCAGAAATAGTTCCCTGGTTTAGGTAAGTACGCCGTTTTCCTAAATCTTCCTTGTACACTTTGTGTAACTTTGTTAAATAATAAATAGCGAAGGGTATTTTCCATAATGAGCTGTCAAATCGTCAAAACCTTTACAATGCTGTGTTTTGTTCTGTTATATTATTTATTTATTATTATTTAAAACTGGTAGAGCCTAAAGAAGCCTCACTACTTCTCGAACTACGACCTAAGAGGTCTTTTGTTCCTGGCTCTTAACCACTCCCTAGGCCATATCGATTCCTTTGAGAAAGGAGATGATTTTACTCAGGGGAGTCTTCGACAGGTCTTCACAGGTGAGAGTAAATCCACCGAGAATCTGCCTTCTTGATCTGGCCACTGCATCACAATCACACAGAATGTGTGCCGTGGTTTCAGATGTGATATCACAGAATCGACATGTATCTAGTGATACTTTACCGATGATCTTAAGGTGATAATTAAGGAAATAATGTCCGGAAAAATATCCCATTATGACCCGTGCGTTATACCTGCTTAAGGAAAGGAATTCCGACGCTCTCCTACTTGAGAAGGTGAGGAATTTCTTTGACTGTCTAAGTCCTGAAAGTGAGTTCCAATAATCTTCCACCTGAAGATTTATCCACTTAAAAATACCATCCTTAATGAAGCCTTTACCTACTCCACAGAATGGTTCCGGGCCAATCATTGGTGAGTTGGCTCCCCGCCGATTCATTACCCGGAATACCCTCATGTCCTGGCACCCACATCAGGGTTAGACTATTATGATGTGCCAGCTCTTTAAGAAGAGTATGACAGTCCCACACAAGCCTAGAACGGAAACAATAAGATTTCAGCGCTAGCAGTGCCGCTTGGCTGTCAGATAGGATAATAACTGTAGCGCCTTTTGGTTTATTCAGTAGAAGTTTACCTGCGCACAGCTCTATGGCATGTACCTCAGCCTGAAACACAGTGGCGGTTTGTCCCACTGCCGTCCATATTTTACAATTGGGTCCAAATACGCCCGCTCCAGTTCCACTATAGGTTTTAGAGCCGTCCGTGTACCAGACTGAAGCACCTTCCCCAAAATCTGGTAGACCAGATTGCCATGATACACGATCTCCCAGAGTCACCATATATGGTTTCTCAAAATCATATACCTTTGGCATGTTATCGTTTACTGAGTCGGTTAGGTCCTTCTGATTAAATTCCTGTAGAATTTTAAGGTGACCGACAAGGTCTCCTGCCTTGAATTTATTGTACTGCTGTAGCCTTATGGCCTCTCTCAGAGCTTCCTTCTTTATCTCTAAGTGTAATGGGGCCAAGTCTATCATGGCTTCCATTGCAGCAGTGGGACATGATTTAAGTCCCCCTGTAATGCTAAGAACGGCACGCCTCTGAATTTTTTGCAGGGCCTTCTGTGCTGTGATTTGTTCAACCTTTGGCCACCACACCATAGCGGCATATGTGATCATTGGTATTATAATAGACTTGTAGGTCCAGTATACCATATTTGGTCTGAAACCCCAAGTGGTACCACAGAGCCTTCGACACGCCATAAAAGACAATGTTACTCGTGTGGAGATGTTTTTAAGATGTAAATTCCAAGTCAGACACTTGTCCAAGGTAATTCCCAAGTATTTGACATCGGAAGAGAATTCAATTGTAGTTCCTCTCACAACTCTCACAATCGGGGGCCTTAAGTTTACCTTCCGTCTTCTAGTGAATGGCACTATAATTGTTTTACTTGGATTTATACTTAATCCCTGTTGGATGCACCAGTGATCTACTATCTCTAGGGCCTCTTGCATGCGGTCCGAAATGACACAGTCATGTTTACCTCTTACAGTGATCACCAGGTCATCAGCGTATGCTTGAGTCTCAAAACCCTTGATGCTCAGATCCTTAAGGAGATCATCTACAACAATGCACCACAGTAGTGGGGAGAGTACACCTCCCTGAGGGCATCCCTTCACCGCTCGTACAGTGAGACCTTTACCTCCGATCTGAGCCGAGATTCTACGAGAGTCAAGCATCGCTACTATCCATCTCGTTACCGTTTCTTCTACTCCTATCTTACGAGTAAGTAATTCAATGGATTTGTAGGAGGTGTTGTCAAAAGCACCTTCAACGTCAAGAAAAGAGCATAACGCTATTTCCTTGGCTGTCAACGTCTTCTCAATTTTTTGCACTAAATTGTGAAGAGCGCTAACAGTCGATTTGCCAGCTTGATAAGCGAATTGATATTTGTTGAGCCGGCTGAAAGCAGCAGAGCTCCTTATGTATCTGTCTAATACCTTTTCCATAGATTTAAGTAAGAAAGAGGTGAGACTGATTGGGCGATATGACTTTGCGTGAGTCCAACATCTATTCCCCACTTTTGGAATAAAAGTCACATTTACGTCTCGTCATGCCAGTGGCACGTAAGCGTATTCAAAACTGGCTCTAAATAATTTGACCAGTATGGGAAGAAGCACATCGAGTCCTTGTTGCAGTAATGCAGGAAAGATGCCATCAGCTCCTGGGGATTTATATGGGAGGAATGACATTACCGCCCATTCTATTGTATTAGGAGTAAAGATTCTGCCAGATAAAGCCCTAGTTCTGTTATTTGGCATAATCCCATAGGGCCTAATTTCATTCGTATGATACCCTATCTCCTCTGAGCCAGGAAAATGTGTTTGTGAACTCTAGAGAGTATCTTTTGCATTCTGGCAGCTTCTGGTAGGCTATCAATACCCTCGCAAAAGTTGCGCCAGGTGCGTCTCTTTGAGTCCCTAATTTCTTTATTATATACTGTTAGAGCCCTTTTATACTCAGTCCAATTATTGGACCTTTTAGCTCTATTGAACAGTTTCCTAACTCTTGCACGGAGTTTTTGAAGTTCTCCATTCCACCATGGCACATTTGTTCTGTTATAAGTAAACAACATTCTTAAATTGCTCGGAGGCTTATAAAATCTAGTACCGCTTGGAAATTAAGATTCATGCGAGGTTTTCAATGCTTTCCTTTGACGTTACTGCCATACTTACAAACGTTTCTGGCGATAATGTTGCAAACGATACCAAAAGAAATCATACCCCGTAACTGCTAGTATCTCTTACATTAGATAATAAAGTCAGCCAGTCGAAGGATTATAAAAATGTATTCAGCTCCTGTGTAACCCACGTTGGGGGATACGACGAATTTTCTTCTCGACTATTTGTTGCCATGTGTTTCTTGGATGACCCATTTCACAACTTTCAGATATGTAGCAGATTACGGACTATCGCAATTCCATTTATTCGAGTTCCTCATTACCTGAGGTCAGTTTGACCAGAATTTTGAAATTTTACAAATGTTCCATATTATTCGAGCCTCTGCCATAACAGACATCTATCCATGTAGGTTTTTTCAAAAAAGGTGCATTCCGCATTGTCCGAGTTTTGGATTGTTTAAGTAGAGGTGTGCATCAACTTTCTCGGATAGTTGGGACTCAACTCCACAATTTTAGAACAAAATAAACGTATCTAGGAGTCTATCCATTATTTCGTACAAATCGATTACCCACCCCTTCTCCTGCTTTTATTTATCTATTTTGTCACACGCCTACATAAAGTATTCATTAACTTCTTATTTTTCGCCAATTTATCTCCTAATGAAAGTTTAGTACTTTTATAAGCTCGATAAACATATTTCACTTAACGCCATAAAATGTTGTCCATTTGATTTTAGATGGTGGCAATCAGCACGTCAAGTTAAACTTATTTTTTTCGATAGACGAGTTGAAGGACGTCCTTTACATGCCGGATGGGGCCGAAAACACATGGAAACGCCTATTGATGTCGAGCGTGAAATCCAAACAACAAATATATCGTCGACTAGGGGAATCACCGATGTCTACAACGACGGCCAAGGAAATAGCCCCCAGTCGTATAGCAACCAATCGCAAAATTAAATTATTTCGAATAGTTACCCGGCGATATTGGATCAAATCGTTGAGCTATTTGAATTGAGGAATTTAGGGGTCATTTCGACAATGAAATGGCCAGTGATTATTTCAATTGGCAATTCATTAATTTCGAACTATCGATATGGCTGTGCTTCTGTAAATTATTTCAGTAATTTTACTTTTTATCGTAAAAATAAAAAAATTTAGAAGATAATCGAATTGTCTTAAGTTAGACGATATTTCTTTTCATTTTACTAGAGTGTCAATACTGAAATTGCGGAATGCTACGAAGGCATAGACTGCTTAAGGCTGTTTGAGAATTCGGGCTCCCACGCTTGAATGGCGTTACCATCCCGATCTCCCCTAGTGTGAAGTACTTGGGAATCTATCTCCATCCTAAGTTGAACTAGAAACTAACGATTGACGACAGGATCAAGAAGGCATCGAATGCTTACTACGCTTGGCAGAAAATAGTAGGGAAAACCTGGGGCCTTTACCCGAGAATAGTGCACTGGCTGTACATCACGGTAGTTAGACCTGTTCTTACTTACGGGTCATTGGTGTGGTGGCATGCGTTGGAGGTCGGGACTAACAGGGTCGCCATGAGCAGAATCCAAAGAATGGCACTCATTGGGATCACTGGAGCCTTACGTACCATGGCCTCGCAGGCTCTGGAAGTAATGCTTCACATAATCCCATTGGAATTAGCGGTAAAATCAATAACAGCAGGTTATTGGATGGGAGGCAGTGTGGGCCACACTAGGATCTTGTCAATTTCCCTGTGTTCCGCCATGCCGGAGCGCACCGACTACAGGACACCGTCTTGCAGTTTTGGACATTCCTATGCTGTGAATATTCCCACCAGACTGGAGTGGCGAATCATCGCCTTAGACACGTTTGCTATCTACACTGATGGCTCTAAAACGGAAAGCGGAACGGGCGCGGGAGTGTACTATTGTGACCTTGACATTATGGAATCGTTCAGGCTACCGGATAGCTCGAGCGTGTTTCAGGCCGAGATTTTTGCGCTGACAAAAGCAGCGGAGTTAATTGTGTGAAAACAGTGCGTGAATGGTACAATAACTATTTATGTTGACAGCCAAGCTGCCATCAAGGCTGTTGAGGTGCACATTACTAAATCCAGGCTTGTGGGAGAATGTAAAAGAATATTGCAGATGGTGGGTATGAATAACAACCTTAAGATTAGCTGGATTCCTTGTCGCAGTGACTTCCCTGGAAATGAAACAGCAGACGAGCTCGCCAGAAGGGGGTCGGAGATGAGCATAGAGCTGGCCGACGAGTCGGTTCTATGTCCTATTGAATGTGTAAAGGGAATGATTGATATTGAAGCGCTCAGACAGATGGAGGGGGCCTGGGTGAATCTCTCGGGATGCCGGCAAGCAAGAATCTGCTGGCCAAAACTTGGTAGGAGGAGCTCTAGCTTCATTTTGTCTCTGGGCAGGGACATTTGCAGACAACTTATAAGGGTCTTAACGGGGCACTGTCCCTTTGGGAGGCATGGAGAAAGGCTGGAAAAACCCATGGCTGACCTGTGTCGCTGTGGTGATGAGAATGTTGAGCCAACACTGGAGCATCTAGTGTGTGAATGTGAAAGTCTGGCGCGCACCAGGCATCGGTACTTGGGGAAATTCTCCTTAACCGATCTATCAGAACTTGCGATGATTCCTTTATGGAGAACTACTCTCTTCATAAAGAAGAGCAATATTTGGAATCAGTAGTGTAGAGCCCGGTTTTATATGAGGGGACCACAATGGATCCACAGTGATCTCTCGTGATGGACTGGGGAACATTGCTTTAGTCCACGCTTCTCAACCTAACCTAAAGCTGTTTAATTTGCTATTTGATGAATCCTACAAGACATAGCACAGTATTATTCTGTAAATTTTTTTGTCAAATTTTCTGGCATGAATCAACAGGAAACCAGTTTCAGAACATCCTGAAATTCAAGCCCCATGTACACGCTTAGCTAAACTCTGACATTAGAAATAATCAACTCAGTCATCTTACAGAATACATTTTCTTTTCACAAAATATCATAATTTGCCGTCATTATCACCTCCTTTAAAGCCCTTTTTCGAATCCTTGTTACGATACTGCTAGCGAGCACATTGCGCTCGTATAATAGGCACCTCCACAGACAACCTCAACACTTTTCATTTTCAATTTACATGCAATGGGTTGGTGTGATGTGCCCTTCAATCATAAGATGGCGTTATTGTGATGGGGTGGCAGCGTTAGAAACAAAACATCCTTTCTTACCTTTTTAGGTAAATTCTCTCGTACCCTTTTAATGACAAATTCTGTTATTTTACTCAAAATGTATGGAAATGTGGAAAGTTAGTTTGGTGTTTTATGAGCGAGGAGGAGAAATTACAAAAGTAATCTAGCTCCATGTCAAATTTAATGTTTAACGAGAACGCAGTTTCGGGTGTGTAAGGCTGGATATGGAGTTGCTAACAATTTCCAGAGCCTTGGAACGTTTTTGAGCATCATTAAAAATTCAAGACTGAAAATATGCGGAAATTGCCGCAAAAATTTTCCGCGAAGAAAACACTGAGAAACAGGGCAATGATAATTATTTCGATGCAAATGAATTACGTTTTACAATTTCGTTGCATCAACTAATAATATTAAATTTTTTTTCACTAATTCATCGAGTAGACAAAATTTCAACGGAATCAGGGATGGTAAGGTCATACCTGTGGTCGGTTATTGGTGGAATGACCATAGGCGCGCAGTGAGGGAAAACAGGAGGTGCCGGTACCCCTCCAGATCCCGGCTTGGACCCTCCCAGAGAAATAATTCTGGCCCCTTCCAGACAAATAATTCCTTCCTGTCCTACCGCAAACACTTTTCTTGTCAGTTGCGTTTTATTGCGCTTTTAAATATATCCCAAGATTAAAATAATTTGCAAATCACAGTTGTATACATTGTTGAAAAATCGTCAAGTATTTATAAAAATAAAATACTGTATTATTAAAATAATAAAGTAATTATGTATCTTTAATAATAAAATCAATAATTTAAAATAAATTACACCCGTTTATAAACTTACTAAGCAAACTCCATCACTATGTTTGTACATTGGCCACATGTCCATAATATCAATGGATTTAGTTTTCATCTGATGGAACCTATATGGCCGCAAATTTTTTCATGCATCAAGATTAAATGCGAGTGGAGAAGAAGGATTGAAGTGGGATAGAGTTTTGTATAGAAGAACTTTTCTGAGAATCATAACATTTTTTTATATGTCTGTCTAATGCAGCTGTTTTGTGAAACTTACCATTAAACTTAAGACATTTAAAATCATTCCTATACAACCCATTATGATATTTTCGAATGTGGGTTAAATATTTTTTAATGTCAGTAAAAGGACCTTTATTTTGTTAATTTTTTCACTATGGCAAAAAAGCAAGAAATCATCTTACCTTACCTTATTCGCGATGCTAGAACGGAAATTTAATTAAATATTTAAAATGGGAAATATAGAAAAAAATAGGATACATAGCTCTTCTTTCACAATTTACACAACTTTAATAGTTCAGGAAGTTTTCTAAACTTTGATCGATAGTTTCGTTTGCATTCCCACTGAAGAAAATGCAAACGAATAACGACGCGAATTATTACAAGAAAGATTTAAAAAGCTTTTCAATTTCAGAAGAATTTTTGAAATATACAAGACGATCTTTAATTGTCTTGCAAATTTAAAAAAAGGTTCTTAAATTCAAAACACTGGTTCGTTGTAACTCGTAAAAATCTTTTCAAATTAAAAGATTCACTTATTTTAGCAAAACTAGCTTTCCGGATAAAATTCTGTTTATTTTTAATTTTGTATTCAGATAAAGAACAAATGAAACGAGATCGAAGAAAACGTTATTTTCGGTAATTAGACCAGTGTGGCCGGTACTGACTGACTTTGAACATGAATATGGATGAGAAAATATAAACGAACACGAAGCTGTTAAGTGAAAATTGCAAAAATAATAAAAAAAATCTGCCAACAGTCTGGGCGCAACTTTATTATTTTTTCGGTAGAAGTTCGGAATGCGTTCAATTCTGAGACGCGGTGTAGGTTACTATGTGACTGAAAACTCCGAAAAAAGTTCAGAAAAGGTTAGAATGGGGTCGCGCTAGAATACTTACACCGCTACCACATATAACATATGAATTACATAATTGGGTCATACTCCGGGACGAGATCGAAGTCGTAGTATAATATCAGTTGTTACGTGATTATGAGATTTTTAGTGATTTGGTTTTGGGCCATTTCATGAAATCGGAAATGCATTTGTAGGCGATTATATAAAAAGTCTGTGGAAGTGAAAACCAATCTGATATCTTATCAATCGTAAGAAATATGTCGAAAGCCTTACGTCCTATTGGAGTTGAATATCTAAAAACACTGAAATCAACTTTTGACGATTATGTAGGAAGCCTTAGGAAGTAAAAATGAATTTGATATCTCATTAGAACTAAGAAATATGTAGAAATTTGTGAAAACATATGCGACCCCCTTGTACCCACTTAGGGGTTGAATATTAAAAAATCCTGAAATGGGTTTTTAGATATATGTAAAGAAAGCCCGAGGAAGTAAAAACCAATCCCATGTCTTATCACTCCTAAGAGATATGACGAAATTCGTGAAAACGAGTTCAACCCGTTTATACACTTTTAGGGGTTGAAAAAGGAAAAAATTTTAAAACGTGTTTTAGGTGATTATTAAACAACCTCGTAGAAGTAAAACTATATTCAATATCTAATCAGACCGGAGAGATACGGCTGAATTCGTGAAAATGTATACAACCCCTTTACACCATCGTGGGGGTCGAATTTTAAAAAATACTGAAAACACTTTCTAGGTATTTATATGAAGAATACGTGGAATAAAAATAAATTCAATATTTGAAAATACCTAATAGATATGACGAAAATCGTGAAATTATATGCATTCCATTTTCACTGATCATTTTTTTTGCCCCCCTTCTGTACGCCAATGGATATTTAATTTTTTTTTTAATAAAAATTACTTTTCTAGTTGACTTACATATACATACTGAGTTTCAACTTTCTAGCATAAGCCGTTCTATAGTTAGGAAAAACACCCCCCACCCCCGTACCATACTACCCCTATAAAAAATTCTATTTTTCCAACATGCTACTACTATAGTTCTATCTAAATACCAAGTTTCAGCTTGATGTCATTTTAGGTTCTCGAGATATAAGAATCGGAACTTTTTTCTTTTCACCCTCTCCCAGCCTCACCCTCTACACCCTCACCCTCAAAATTTTTTTTCCTGCTAGGGGTCTATTGGGCCTATTTCTGGTAAAAATTCTAAGCATCTATCGTACATTGTTCTTGAGATATGAGACGTGATTTTTTAGAAAAATTCTTATCCCCTCCACTTCCACACTCCACCTCCCCCTTAAAAATTTTTACTTTCAGAAAACTTTATTTATCAATTTTAATACAGAAACCGAATTTCGTTTTTCTAGTGCAATTGGTTCGTGAGATATTGTAATCTAAAGTTTTTCACCCCCCACCTCCGTACGCCACTGCCCCCCTCAAAAATTTGTTTCCGATCTATTCTCCTAGTATACCCACAAATGTTTATTAATTTTTAATTTCGTACCATTAACCGATTAGGAGATATGGATTTTAGAATGTCTCAATCTCGGCTTTTTTGCTTTTCGGACGCATTATTATTCCCTTCACTCCCACACCCCTTTACCTATATCACAATTTTTTTTGCTAATGGGTCCACTATCAATGCTCTATATAAATTCCAAGTTTCAGCCTCCTAGCCTAAGTGGTTACTGAGATCTGGAATCCAAAATTTTCCGTCTAAAACGCTTCCCCCACCTCCCCCCTCACACCCTATCCACTCAAAAGGTGGCCACTTGAAGGGGTCTGCTCCGTCTACCAACAGAAAAAAATTCAACTTAATAGCTCAAAGAGTTTGAGAGTTATAAGCTTTCAAACGTTTTGCGTACGGCGGACGGCGTACGGCGCACAGACGGACTGAAATTTTTTTTTGCTTTTTTGGTGCTTATTAGTCAAGAAACGTATAAAAAAAAATTTTCAGGGTAGCAAATTTTTTTTTTTAAAAATCGATAACAATACTTTATTATTAAAATAATAAAGTAATAAACTAGGAATTTATAAACTAAATTTTTTTTGTTATCGAAATTGAACAAAATATCTTACGAATACAAAAAAATCTTCTACGTAGCCATCAAAGTCTTCAAATCTTCGGTAACGCTAAAAATCTTCAAATCTAGCATCACTGCTACTACTCAAGATAGATTCTCGAATCTCTCAATCATGAACATTGAATCCAATTTTAAGGACTCCCTTTTTGTTGCTACTCGAAACTAAAAGACAGTGAAGACATTTTTACAGGATTTTTTTGCGGCAGCTACTCGAAGGAGGACTCATAGGAACTTTTCCAAATTCTTTCCTTCAACTGCAGCTATTGGAAAAAAAATTTATAAAACATTACAAAGTCGTAGACTCAGACTAATCATTCGTCATACGAACACCTAATCTGTAAACACAAAAAGGACGAACTTGTATGAAAATCATGTGTGCCTTTCAAAAGAAGTCGTAAGTTCTGAGTCATTCGGCCCCTGGCTTCTGCCAGATTTCAGGCCACGGCCCTTTTATGGGCTCTAAATAAGGGCAGCCAGAAACCGTTTTCCAAATTTTCAATGCCCTATCCCTGTAGGGGTGTAAAATGGTTGTGTGGATTTTCCCGTATTTCGATATATTTCTTAGGTCGAATGAGATATCGAATTCACATTCACTTCCAAAGGCTTTTAATATAATCGGGGAAAAAACGATTTAAGGAATTTTCTACATGTGAAACGCCTGTTTGTGTTAGATGTTGTTCAAGTTTTCACGAATTCCGACAAATATTGTAGGTTTAATTAGGTGGCTTTTTATTCGCTACATACATATATAAAGATCTAAAAATAAATTTCAGGATTTTTGATGATATATCTATTTGTTTATTACTTTATCGTGCTTTCTACGTAATCTCATAAAAATCGGTTTCAGAATTGTTTGATATTCCATACCTAAAGGCTAGGTCGATATTTCATTCCCGCATCCTCTACACCCACACTATAAAACTTTTTTCATAAAGGGTTTTCCAATAGGGACTTGACAACTTTGAATTCAATTTGTGAACGCACCCTTTCACTAATCATCGAACTGTCACTGTCAATTTATTCAGTAAACTTAACATTTTATCATGGTAAAGTACACGAAGGAACAACGTCTGCAAATTATAAAAATTTACTACAGAAATTCGGAGTCGGTGACCGCTACTTTAAGAGCGTTAACTCCGATTTTCGGTCGTAATTCTCGCCCTAGTAGACAGGCAGTAACAAGTTTAGTGCAAAAATTTGAGTCTACATATTCGTTGTGTGATGTTGCCGTGCCAGTGAGACAACGGGTTGGTCGAAGTGTCGAAAATATCGCTGCCGTTGAAACGTCCGTAGCAAATGATCCAAATCAGTCAATTCCACGGCGTTCTCAAGTGTTGGGCATCGCCCAGACCACGTTATGGCGAATTTTGCGTAAGGATCTTGGTTTACACCCATACAAGATCAAGCTGACTCAAGAATTGAAGCCGATGGACCATTTGAAGCGACGTACGTTCTCCGATTGGGCTCTGGAAAAGATGCGCCAAGATGATCAATTTCATCGCAAAATCATCTTCAGTGACGAAGCTCATTTTTGGCTCAGTGGGTTCGTCAATAAGCAAAATATGCGTTATTGGTCCGGTGAAAATCCACATGTGCTTCATGAAAGACCACTTCATCCACAAAAAATAACTGTTTGGTGCGGTTTGCATGCTGGCGGCGTCATAGGGCCATATTTTTTCGTCGACGATAATGATCGTCACGTTACTGTGAATGGTAATCGTTATCGCGCCATGATTACCGATTATTTTTGGCCCGAATTGGAAGATATGGACTTGGACAACATGTGGTTTCAACAGGACGGTGCCACAAGCCACACAGCACACGTTACAATCGATTTATTGAAGAGTAAGTTTGATGAGCGTGTTATCTCAAGAAATGGACCAGTCGATTGGCCGCCTCGTTCGTGCGATTTAACGCCTCTGGACTTTTTTCTTTGGGGCCACGTCAAGTCGTTGGTCTATGCCAACAAGCCGACGACGTTGGAAGAGCTCAGAGCCAACATTGAACACGAAATAGCAGCCATTTCGGCCGAAATGTGTGGCCGAGTCATCGAAAATTGGGTCCAACGAATCGACCGCTGCAAACGTGCCCGCGGTGGCCATATGAACGAAGTCGAGTTCCATTCATAAATGTTTTGATTGTACTTCAACCCGATAATAAAGTTTTTGAAATATCTCAAATGGTTTGCATTTTATTTTGAAAAAAAGTTGTCAAGTCCTTATTGGAAAACCCTTTATAAGGGCTTATTAGGCCTACTTCTGGTAAAAATTCTAAGCATCTATCATACACTGTTCTTGAGATAGGAAACGTAATTTTTTTAAAAAAGTCTTATCCCCTCCACTTCTATGCCTAACCTCCGTTTTAAAAAATTTTACTTTCATCAAACTTTATTCGTCAACCTTTATATAGATACCAAATTTTATTTCTGTAGTGCAATTGGTTCGTGAGATATCGTAATCTAAAGTTTTTCAACTTCGGAACGTGTTTAATGCTGAGATGCGGTTTAGGTTACCATGTGACTAATAACCTTATGAATAACTAGGACGCTATTTGGAACGTTATTATTTAGGTTATCATTCGCTTAGTAACCTACACCGCATCTCAACATTAAACGCGTCTTAGTCCCCTACTCGAATAATACTAAAATTATGACCAGGCTGCCCATTTTTTTGTGAATGAGAGAGGAGGAGTTTTTGACGGAAAATATTGGTTTTTATTGCATATCTGCTAAACGGCTTATATTTATGAATTCGAAACTGGGATATTGTACACTGTTTTAAAAAAATTGAAATTGCTTGACTTTTCGCAATTGAAGAAAATTTTTAAATCAATTGCGAAAAGTCAAGCAAACCGTTGATTCTCTCTGTACTCTACAGATAATCCTTTCATTTACTTATTTAGTTTAAGTTTAGTTCTAAGTTTTAACACATAAAAATAAGGTTTTTGTTTTCCTTATAAACTGATTATTTCAATCATTATTAATAACAGCTTGTAGCTACATATGTAACTATGGATGTAATGTTTGCTAACTGACCACCTAATCAACCAATTTACCAGCAATGTCTAGTTTCATGTACCTGTATTGTGTAAATAAATTTAATTGAATTGAATTGAATTTTCATTGCAATTTTTACTTGAAATTTGCAGTATATTTCCCTTTTTTCAAGTAAAAGTACTCATTTCAAGCACTTTTACACGCAATTACTGGTATTAGTAAATTATTCATAAACTTTTCAACTGAACCGTACAATTTACATGAAAAGACTCACAAAATTACGCAAAATATCGTGTAAAATTAACTGTATTGATATATGAATTTTTTTAATTACCTTTTTTTTCGTGTACTACTTCTCCATTTGAAATTAAAAAAAAAAATTTAAAAACATGTAATATATGAAAACACGAAACATTTCGTTCGATTTTGTTTTCTACTGAAATGAAAATGAAACGCATTCGGTGGCGCAGTGGCTACGCGCGCCATCCTACACAGTTAAAAATTATTTTAACATTAAATGTTGGCAACTAATTGCCAACATAGGATATTGTAAAATTACATGTCTCAAAACCACTTACATTACCACTGTAAAATTAAAATTCGGAAATGTAATAAATACATAAATGTCTTTGTAAAATCACATGCTTAATAGTAAACATAAATCCCATGAAATATGTAATTTTACAATTTAGAGGGTAAAATTACCTTAATTGAGGTAATTTATAGTACTAATCATATATGTAACTTTACCACTTAAAGAGGAAATTGTACAGGTAGCCACATGGAAAACTACATTACTCTTTGTAAAGTAATTTACATAATACTTATTGTAAATCGAAAGTTTTAGAAGTAAAATTTTATACTAAGATTTAGCGGAATGAAAAATTTCACGAACTAAGCAAAAATTTAATTGAGTTTTTTGAAAAACTTCCGCTTAAAAAAGTTTTTACAGTAAACTCAGTGCAAATTGGTGCTTGATTCGAACGTGATTTTCTTTTCGTTCGTTCTAAGAACAAAGGTTTATTTGAAGGATATAAGCGAGAAAAAGAATATACTTTCTATAAAATTATACATCTTAAAGAGCAAAATGGTAATACACTTATATGCAATAAATAAAAGAAGTAATTAATTGTAAATAAACAAGAGGTATTCAAAACAAAACTATTCTGAGATTGTTCGTGGTTAAGTCAAAGTGAAGCTTAAAGTTTTAAAGTGGGTAAATTAGACGCTAAGCAGCTTACAGCCAAAATTAAGAGTGTTTTCAAAAAGTGTTCATAATGGGACGTGCAAAAGACATTACTGACTTAAAAAAAGTTGCTGAAACAAAAAAGCGTTGATGAAATAAAAAATATATTCCTATCGCGAAATTGCTTGAAAAGAGTGCGTTTCTTAAGGAACAGTAGCAAATATTGCAAAAAATTTGGAATTAGGATTGTCTCCACGTGCGAATAAACGCAAAAACTGCCGTGGAAAACGGAAGACAACACCGCGTACGGACAGACAAATTATTAATACCGCTCTGCAACATCGCAACGCACCCATTGGAGCATTAAACGCAACAATACGAGAAGAAGGCATCAATTTATCTGCAGTTACAGTGCGAAGAAGACTTTACGAAGCAAATATAAAATACAGGCGTCCCGCTAAAAGACCACGAATAACCGAAGTGATGAAGAAGAAACGGTTAATTTGGGCGAAACTTCACAAGAACTATACGGAAAGTGATTGGGATAAGGTAAATTAAAAAATAAAATTTGTTCATACTAGTAGATTGCTTAATATTAGACTTTTTGGTATTAAAATATTTTGACATTTACACAGGTTATCTTTAGCGACGAGTGTCGTCTAGAGGCGTTGACGGAATCAACACAATTTGTCAGAAGACGGCCGCAAGAGAGATACCATAAAGACTGCGTGGTAACAAGGGTGAAACATCCCCCCACAGTGATGATATGGGGTTGTATAACATCCGAGGGACCAGGACCGGTCCATTTTGTAGAAGGGAATCTTCGTCAAGATCAATACAAAAACATTTTGCGGGATGAGCTTACACCATTTATGGACTCCTTACTCCTCGGAAGATCGCAATACACATTTATGCAAGACGGGGCACCTTGCCATACAGCGGCATCCATAAGAAGATTCTTTGATTATGAGGAAATCATGGTTTTACCTTGGCCAGGCAATTCGCCGGATATGAATCCTATAGAAAATTGTTGGGCTCATCTTAAAACCTTAGTGTATCAACGGCAGAATACTAATATTAATATTTTAAAAGAAAATATTCGAGATGTATGGGATAATAACTTAGATTTTAAGAACTTAGTGATAAAAAATATGAAAAGTATGACGAATAGAATTAAAGAGCTTCTAAAAGCAAGGGGGGGCTTTACTAAATATTAACACAGAATGTTTATTTTACTGTAAATACTTAAACAAGAATACATTTACAAGTTTCAATTTAAAAAAAAAGTTTTTCTTCATTTTTGTGAGTTTCTGAGATAATTAAAGTCGAAATCGTGAAAAATTTCGAAGTGATCATAATTCGTTGATCACCCTCTGTATGTCTGTGAGACTTCTTTCTGGTATTCTATGTTCATAACATAATATAAGGAAAATAGTTGAGAAAATAGTTCTTTAAAATTTGAAGATGCAGAGCTGACAAGATGGTAATCCACATATAAGTAATAAACATCTTCTTCACTGGTTTCTGTAAAAAATAAAACATTATTAGTTTTTTTTTCTACGATATAGTTGCAAGGTAAGGCTAGTATTACACTGTATGACCATGCAGCGAAATGCGAAATAGGGAATTCGAATTAATCTCACAGTATCTACTCGGTTAAATTTACAATTTCGCATTGCTTATTACTGTGTTTTGACAGCGTGATCATACAGTGTAATAGTAGCTTTAATTATAAAATATAAATTATGAAAATAATAGACAAAGTTATTTTTAAAAATTATATTCGTTATTTAGTATGCAAAACTATAATACGGTTTTATATCCTCTGTTGAAGTCCCAAACTAAGTGGTAAAAAACATTATCATTAAAAGAAATTGCGTAAATACATTAATTTCTTACCAAAAACCTTTCAAATATGAAATGAACTTCTTCTTTGAAATAGTTGGATACACATTTTACAGTGCTTCTTTCTTCATCTGCTTCTTTCGCGAAACTATAAATATTTTCATCCAAAACGTCGTCAGTTAAAAACAGTGATGAATCGTGAATATATCCTAATCTCACCCCTGTATGTTGCTGTCTATGTTGCTCAGAACGATCTGTATGAATATGAAAAATGTGGCTTCGAAGAGAAGACTTAGGGCTGGTTTCACAGTCGAAGTTTAAACCAAAAATTTTGTTTAAACTTAGGAACAAACGAATAAGTTCCTAAGTTTAAACCAAATTTTTGGTTTAAACTTTGACTGTGAAACCGGCCCTTAATGGTGAAAACTTTTGAATACATCGGAAATGGACATGAGACAGAATTTCTTCATTGCTAAATTTTGCGGAATTTTTTGATTTCTTCCTGGAATTTAGCGATCGAAATTTTATTTCTGTTTCTGTTTCAAGCTACGCGCTTAATCATGTCCCTTCATTTACATCATGCCGAAATGTAAAATGCCATTGAGCAGTGGTATTCACTGCAATTATGGCTCTTTTTTATACTTTTTACATGGAATCATTTTATTTATCTATACGAGTTATTGTAATTTGAAATTTTACATAATACTTCACGTTAACAACTGAATTACATAATGGTAATAGCATTTATACATGAATTTGATAATTTTACCTATGATATGGGGATAATTTTATTACTTTAAATGTTGTAAAATTACCTGAAATTTCAAAAAAATTTGCTACCCTGAAATTTTGTATTTACACGTTTTAGGAATAGTAGACCCCAAAAAAGCAACAATATGGAAACAATGGAAACAATGTGTCCGAAACGTTCGAAAGTTGGGATTGAAGCATTCTAAAATCCATATCTCCTGAACCGTTGATCTCAGAAGTGTGAAACTTTTGTAGTTATCTTAAGGGATACTAGGAGAGTAGACAAGAGCTAACATTTTTAAGAGGGGAAGTGGAGTGTAAGGGTCGGGGGTGAAAAACTTTAGATTACAATATCTTCCGAACCAATTGTACCAGGAAGATGAAATTTGGTTTCTGTATATAAGATCACAAGTGGAGTCTACTGAATGTAAAAATTTTGAGAGGGGAGGTGGAGTACAAAAGTGGGGGGATAACAATTTTTCAAAAAATTTCATTTTTATATCTCAAGAACCGTACCAGATATGATATTAGAAGTTTTACAGGAGTTAGGCCCACTAGACTTCTAGCAGGAAAAAAATTTTGGTGGTCCTGGCGAAGGGGGTGACGGTGGGAAGGGGTGGAACGAAAAGAATTCTGATTTTTATTTCTCGAAAACCGCAAAGCATAGAAAGCTAAAAATTTACGAGTACATAGTCACTGAAGAGGTATCTTAGAAAAATAAAATTTTTGATTGGGGTAGCAAGGTACGGGGTGGGAGTGGATTTTCATATCTCAGAAACAGCGTATGCTAGAAAGTTGAAACTTAGTATGTATATGTAGAAGAATTAGAGTAATTAAAGCAGACAAAAAGTTCAAAATTTTATTGATGTACAGAGCTGGAGCATTGCGGTGTATGTCACTATGCGACTGATAACCTACAGAATAAACAGGAGGCCATTTTGAACGTTATTTTTTAGGTTATAATTCGCATCGTGACCTACACCGCATCTCAGCATTAAACACGTTTCGGACTTCTACCCATAAAATAATAAAGTTGTACCCAGACTGTTGGCAGATTTTTTTTATTTTGCGGGGAACAGTTCTTACTACGAAACTGAGATGACGATCAGTTTGACTCGAATACGAAGAAACAATTTTCATGGATTGCATCGATCGTTTACAAACCGGCCAACTTTTAACAAATTTCAAATGAGTCAATTTTATTTAGCGACACGATCCTCTTGACTTGAAAACTATGTCTACTTTGGATTAGACTATTTTTATTTCAGTTAAAAACTTAAGCTAAGATTCGAACATACGCAATGTTCAAATTAAACTGGAAAAAGGACTCGATTGGAGATGGTACTTATACGTACGACTTGTGTAAATCTACTTCTATTGTTATGAATTTCGTTTAATCTAAGGTGGTCCTTTACAATTTTAAATTCTACACAATTTTCAATTCAATACAATTTTCACATATTCGAACGTGAATTTCAGTGTGGTTCTATTCCTGATATTTGGGTGGCCAAACTAGGGTAAAGACCCCAGTTCCGAGCCCCCTTAAGATAAATGTTGACTTTGAGTCATCGTTAAAAATCAAAATATACAGTTACCAATCTGATATTTTACTGTTCTGATTTAATATTTTATTCTTATTTGTTATAATACCTATTTAACAAAAAATTGGTATAATAGTTTAAAGAAAATCAATAAAAAGTTGAAAATGGCCTTTGTTCCAGTTCCGAGCCGCTCTGATCCCTATTCCGAGCCATCATGTGCCAGTTCCGAGCCTCACATGATCTCATAGCAAATAGTACCTAACATTATTTAAAGAAGTCAAGATTTTAAATAAAATTAAATATATTTTTCATTTTAACAAAAAAAAAGGTGTTGATGAAATAATAAAACTTTGTTTTTCGGTTTGTCGTATCGCTAGCCGCTCAGGAGTATCGGGCTTCGTAAGAAACGACGTAATGTCTGATACATTTGAATCACCCATAAAAATAATTGGCCTTTCAGATATAATGAAGTTTTCAACGTTCTATAATTATGAAAAATGTTAAGATCACATTTATATAGCAATTAAATATACTACACTGCGGAGTATAACTATAAACGCACCCAAAAAATCCTCATTTCTGGCACTTAATCAGCGCAGTACTGTTTTTTTTTGATTGGATTTAAGAGATGAGAGAAAAAGAGCGGGAAACCAAAAAAAATTAGAGAAATCTGATCACTGTATTTACCGATAGCTTAAGTTCGCTGAAATTTAGCCGGAGCATAACTATAAACGCAGTGAGAAATTTATCAGTATTTTGTGCTACCTACAATAGATAAGAAGTAAAATTTGTTTGAATTATATTGGTGATCGTTGTTCTGGTTCAATTTTATTAAAATGCTGCGCGGAACAGTTCTAACAGATTTGGAAGTAGGCAAAGTCCTTGCATTTTTTGATGATGGATTAAGCAAGCGTGCAATTGCCAAAAAGATCTGGCTGCTGTTAGAAATGTACTGCGGAATTCTGAAAATTATGGGAAAAAACAGAACCGGAGGACCAAAGGGCAAACTGTCAGACCGAAACAAGCGTTGCATAATTCAAATTGCAAGCAACTCCATGAAGACCGTTGCCCAAATCGCCAAGGATTCTGCACTAAACGTGTCGAAATGGACCGTCCACAGGGTATTAAGGAATTCAAAGCGTATTTGTCGACAAAGGCTAAAATCGGCACCACTTTTATTACCACGTCATAAGGCAGCTAGGCTAGAATTCGCTCGAACAAATATGCAAACTAACTTCTTCAAGGTAATATGCTGAACTTTAACTTTTAATGTACATTTTAATTATTATTATTTCCTCAAGACCATTTTTTCTGACGAGAAAAAGTGGAACTTGGATGGCCCAGATGGCTTCAACGGGTATTGGCGTGATTTGCGGACGGATCCTCAATATTTTTCAAAACGAAATTTTGGTGAAGGCAGTTTAATGGTCTGGGGAGCTTTTTGTGCTGACGGAATGCTGGAACTAGCGTTTCCCAGTACTCGAATGAATTGAACAGAATACATGGATGTGTTGCGGATGAATTTACTTCCATTTATGAGGACTAGAGGCACAGAGCATTGGGTTTTTCAACAGGACAACGCCAGAGTACATGTAAGCCGTGCCACTTTATCCTGGTTACAAGACCACCGCGTGCAAGTGATGTCCTGGCCCGCTTGCTCTCCAGACCTTAATCCATTAGAAAACATTTGGGGACTCCTAGCAAGGGGCATTTATAAGGAGAACAGGCAACACAACAATGTTCAGCAATTAAAAATGGCTGTTATTAACGCTTGGGATAATGTTGATAAAAAAACAATAACGAATTTGTTAAAAAGTATGCCGAACCGCTTATTTGAAGTTATTACCAATAAAGGTGGTCCAACACATTATTAAAATTTATCTGTGTCCGTCTTTTTATTGAATTTCATTAAAAAAATTGACTTCTTATCTATTGCGTTTATAGTTATGCTCCGGCTAAATTTCAGCGAACTTAAGCTAACGGTAAATAACAGTGATCAGATTTCTCTATTTTTTTTTGGTTTCCCGCTCTGTTTCTCTCATCTCTTAAATCCAATCAAAAAAAAACAGTACTGCACTAATTAAGTGCCAGAAATGAGGATTTTTTGGGTACGTTTATAGTTATGCTCCGCAGTGTATATACAACTTTGGAGCTGGCATCAGTAATTGCTTCAGGTGTCCTAACTGACAAAGAAGGGTGTCGCTGGAGGAATCTCTTGTACCATTTATTCCCGGATTTCCTCTAGGCAGGGCATCCAAAAATTCCTTTACAGCAAATAGAATATCCTCTTTTCTTCTAGGGAAGCCTTTAAGATGACACTGTAATATCCAGTCGACAATTTTCTCTTCTTCTTCATCAGTTAAAATAGGTGAAGGGCCACTGATTGGTTTATGCGTTCTATAATGCAAACGGTTTTGTATTGTACCGCGCGGAATCCCATATTTCTTAGCTACAGAACGAATTGTTGACTCTTTCCTTATTTCCTCTAAAGCAACTAATTGCTCCTGTGTATATTTCGGTTTTGGCATATTCAATTACCTTACATCTAAAACAAGTGAATATTTTTTAACTTTATCATAGTAAACACACTTCGTAACCAAAAATATCTATAATAATTCATTATAACAATATTATATTAAAATATTTTCGGTATAATCATATGTTTAATTAAAATTGTATTTTTAAGGAAATTGTCTTAAAATTCGAAGGAGGCTCAGAACTTGGGGCTCGGAACAGGGTCGATGAAAAAGATACATAAATGGCAGTTGCGAGCCACCCGGCTCGAAAATGGAAATTATCAGAAATACAGTACCAGTCCCGAGCCTCCTTATTATTCTGATTAAATATAAAATTTTCAATGCTTAATAAATTAGATAATAATATTTGTAACATACACCTTCCATATTGTCACAATACTTACACCAATTATATAAAACTAATGTTTTAAGCACTATGGTGTCACTGAAGTTTCTTAACGAAAACTATAAGGAACTTGCCGTTTTGTGGAACACGTGTGTTCTTTACGAATTCTGACAACAATTGAAAATATTTCACACGAAGCCTATAGCTGAATTACTAAAATCAGTTGAAAGTGATTGCTAAAAATGATAGTGAAGGAAAAACTGTCATGAATTCTTAGCTATTCGTGTAATTAAAGATGGTGGCTCGGAACTGGCGTAGGGCTCGCAACTGGGTTCTTTACCCTATATATTTCCTTGCTGTTACCAGGCGCTGTTGGTGTTTCCGGACTAGTTTCTGTGGGTTTGTACGAAACTTATATTAATGTTTTAATATTACGTCACTCTAATTTTCTCATTAAAATTATTATGAAAGGTATATTTTTTTAGTTCCGATAAATAATTAATGAATAGTTCCAAAGAACATATATCAACTAAAAATTTTGATTACATTCCGAGCATTGATAACTAAAGAGCTTATCCCTCTCACCACATTGAAATATGCTCAAATTATCTATCCCAATGCCACCCAAAAAAGGTACACGAATTATTCAGAACTTGAAGCTGACTAAAAATAAAATACGTACAAGTTCAATTTGAAATTGCCAAGAATAATGAAAATTGACGAGGGTATAGCTTGGCGTAGAGTACTACCTATCGGAACCATCAAAGTTAAATACTAACAAATCCCTCCGAATCCTCTGTGTTGCCTTCGGACATTTTGCTACTTTATTTAAACCGACAGCAGAACAGGGACAGTATAGCGGGAACATGATTTGGTAATTAAGGAATTAAAGAAGCCTATCTATAGCTAATTACGAATCGGGATTAGACTTAACGACTTCATTTTGGAAATATTCGGTACATTCAAATCCTATTACGCTATTGAATTCAATAGGGTAGGAGACGGGTGCAAAATACTTTTTGAGATTTAATCCATTCATCTGGTCATGTTCATTTTAATGGCGTTCCGTAGGTATGTACTGAAAGCTATGAATGTTCGCTGAAGTGGATAGCTTTGATCTACGGTAGGACGTCTTTGTGAAGAAATCTTATCATTTGACTCTGCTCTTGAATCAAAATTACTTTGCACAGAAGTAAATTGTTATTTACAAGAAGAGTTATTATCCAAAAGTTTAAGGATTTTTGTTTGTTTTGCTTATGCGTTTTCTTTGTCACCGTTATTCTGGAACCGGCCGGCGGGACAGTGAACTGCGATTCACCCAATTTTAAATTATTTAAAACGCGTGAACAATTCACTTACTCGAAAATTTGACAGTTGAAATCCGCAATGAAATAGTCGCGTTTTTAAACTTTTTTCAGAAAATAATCTATATATATAAAAGAGGATGTATGTGGGTATGTGCGTATGTTCCCTATGAACTCTTAAACCGCTCAACCGATTTTTGATTTTCAGGGAAGATGTAGAATAGTCCTGCGATGGTTCCTGTGCAGTTTGGTACCGATCAAATCAAAAACAATTGTTTTTTTTAACATTTTTCCAATTTTTTCCGCGATTTTAGCTCTAATTGTTTGTTTGTCGCGTATGAAGGTGCGTTTCCATCTCCGCCGTTTAGCGTCGCCGACTACATTCTACATACATAAAAAACTAGGTCTGTGACGCGCCGAGGCAATCGTCGGGAGTTGACTCAACTTCAACTTTTTCGGTGAGAGCCGATACTAATGTGCTTTTGATAGAGGTTGGTTTGGATCCAAACTACGTACCTATGGTAACGAAAAAAATACTTTATTATTAAAAAATAATAAAGTAATTTAAAAGTCAAAAATGTACGATAAGCGAATAAGTCTATAGACATCCGGTGAAAATTGAAAAATTAGCACTGCCATTCAGGCGCATGACTGATGACTTTTTAGCGTCGCGTCGACCGTTTCGCCGCAGATAGAAACGACGATGTCAAAACTGTGACGGGACACCCGTGTCGGCGACGCTAAACGGCGGAGATGGAAACGCACCCTGACTTCCTAAGCCATTCATCCGATTGCGATGAAACTTTGTTGATATATTTAGCGCACGTCCGCGAAGGTTTCTGCGTAAACAAAATCATTTAACAGTTGGTGGTACGCGAGTTATTTCAACATTTGAGTGTATTCCATATATAGTTTAGCGGCAGTTCGTTCGATTTCGGTGTACTAGTTATGCGTTCGTGGATAGTGGATAGAGGATGGTAAAGTTGGACGTGGATAGTGGATTGAGGATGGTGGATGGAGGATGGTGGATGGTGGATGGAGGATGGTTAATAGAGGATGGAGGATGGTTGATGGGGTATGGTGTATAGAGGATGTTGAATAGAGGATGGAAGATGGAGGATGGTGGATGGAGGATGGTGGATAGAGGATGGTGAGTAGAGGATGGAGGATGGTGGATGGAGGATGGTGGATAGAGGATGGAGTAACGGGAGCAACGGAGCGACGGGAGAATGTGGATGGGAGATGGAGGATGGTGGATGGAGGATGGTAGATAGAGGATATAGGATGGAAGATGGAGGATGGTGGATGGAAGATGGTGGATATAGGATGGAGGATAGTGGATAGAGAATGGAGGATGGAGGATGGTGGATAGAGGATGAAAGATGGTGGATGGAGGATGGGGGATGGTGGATGGAGTAACGGGAGAAATGGGAGCAACGGAGCTACGGGAGTAACGGGAGAAATGGGAGCAACGATAGTAGCAGGAGTATCGGGAGAAACAGGACCAATGGATCAACGGAATTAACGGGAGAAACGGGAGCAACGGGAGTAACAGGAGCGATGGAACAACGTGAGCGAAGCGAGCGTAGCCGCGGTACGCGGCTAGTTGGCAATAAATAAAGAGAAATTTGAGATGGTGCATCTCTCACATTTAATAATAATCAATGGCGCAACAGCCCAAATTGGGCCTAGGCCTTGAAGTAATGCTAGAGTTACTTCATTACTAGACCAACGGAACACTAGGAGGTTCAGTGGTCAGCCACACGCTCGTCCGTGATTATTACCCATTTTTACATTTACAGTATTAGAATTTTGGAAATTTTTCTGCTACTATACGACTGACAACCTAAAGAATAACCAGGAGCCTATTCGGAATGTTTATACTCTAGATGAAATCATAGAGTATTATCGTATAAGTTTAATCCAGCCAAAAAGCATTTTAGATGAAAAATTTGGGTTTCTAGATCTCAGGAACCAATTATGCTAGGAGGCTGAAAGTTGGAACTTATGTATGTAGTACTATCATAGTAGATAGTAGTAGTCATAGTAGGCATTTGCGAAAAAATGGTCCAAAGGGGTCGAAGGGTGTGCGAGTGGTTGGGGGGGAGAAGAATGCGTCCAAAATGCTTGAAAGCTGGGACTGAAATATTCTAAAATTCATATCACCTGAACGATTGATGTCAGATGGCTGAAACTTTGTATTTGTCTTAAGAGATACTAGGTGATCAGAAACGGGTTAACATTTTTAAGAAGGGCTGTGAGGTATAGGGTGGGGGTGAAAAAATTTTAATTACAATATCTTCCGACTCAATTGTGCCAAGAAGATAAAATTAGGTTTCTGTATATAGAATTACCAGTGGAGTTTACTGAATGTGAAATTTTTGGGGGGGTGGTGAAGCGAGGAAGTTTGGGACAGTCATTTTAAGAAAAAAATAAAAATGTATGTCTCGAGAACCGTATCAGATATGATCTTGAAAATTTTACAGGAGTTAGGACCAGTAGACCCTGAGCGTGGAAATTTTGAGTGTGTGGGTGTAGGGAGTGATGGTCGGAGGGGGTGGAAATGAAAAAAATTTGATTTTAATTTCTCGAAAGCCGCAAAGGACAGAAAGCTAAAAATTGAAAACTGTATAGGGCTACTATAGAGACATTCCAAAAAATGAATTTTTGCTGGGTAGCAAGGTACGGGGGTAAGGGGTGGTTTTTCATATCTCAGAAACGGCTTATGCTAGAAAGTTGAAACTTAATACCTATATGTAGATGTGCTACCAGAGTAATTAAAACTAAAAAAAATCGGCCAACAGTCTGGGCGCAACTTTATTATTTTATGGGTTGAAGTCCGAAACGTGTTTGATGCTGAGATACGGTGTAGGGGACTATGGAACTGACAACCTAAGGAATAACCAGGAGGCTATTTGGAATGTTATTATATTTTTTAGGTTATCAGTCGCACAGTAACCTACACCGCATCTAAGCATTAAACACGTTTCGGACTTCTACCCGTAAAATAATAAAGTTGCGCCCAGACTGTTGGCCGATTTTTTTTCGGTGACTCACCCAGTTCAAGATATGAAATTAAACAGTGCCGATATTGTCTTTTAGTCTCAAGTAGCAACCGAATAGGGGTATTTAATAAAGGACATACAACGTGTACACACGTAATTCTTATTTATCCCCAATTACAATATACCTAAATCGGAGTTCAGTATTCATCTAGAGTATCATACGATAGGCTTGCAGCTGATCGTGAATGCGTTATGTCTTTTTTTAAGGGTCTCAATCGCATAGTAACCTACACCGCATCTTTGCATTTCATGAGTTCTGAACTTTTTTCCCAAAAAATAATTAAGTTAAGCCCCGTTTACACGGTGATAGTTCTTGCGATAGTTGATGTCATGATAATTACTATCGTCATAACTATAATCATGTAAACTTCTCGATAGTTACTTTCGCGCTATCATTTTTAAATCTGTTTGCGGATTTGAATTTAATTTTAACTTTAATTTAAGTGGTCACTTGTAAAAATCTCGGCCTATGTGCTCATACCCCCACGTCCCCTCCAATGAACTTCCGCTCTCCTGGGCTCAAATTTTTTTTTTAAATCTGTAGCACTACCGCCATAATTTTATCTTGACATTGACGAGAAATTTAATTTTGACATTTACAAAAAAAATATTTATCAAATTCCCGTCACGCAATATTTTTTTGAAATGATAATTGATTTAACATGAAATTGTAAAATTTAAAAAATAAAATAAAATGTGAAACAAAGTTAACATTGGAGCCCCGTTTATTATAGAAACGTAAATGTTATTGGAAATTTACATAAATAATTAAAATATGTGCAATGAGTTCGAAAAGGTTTATCACTGCTTCTGTCAATTATGTGGAATTATTTAAAAGGTGTTCCAAGAACTAGGTGCAAAATCTTCGAAGCGTACAAGCAAAGAACAAGTCCTACCTTAAGTAAGTTATTACTTAAAATATAAATGAATTAAAATTGATCACAACTTCGTTAAGTAGGAGAGTGGTACCTCTGCCAGCAGAAAAGAAAGACATTAACTGGGAGTACTACAGAGCAAATGTAAGACCGGAATTTTTAAAAATGGTCGAAGAATTAGAAAAGAAGTACACCGAATTCGAGGTCCCCTACTCCGAACTAATCGAAAAATTGGTAGAGGAAGTAGGTCTTTTAAAAGCAGTACAACTTTAATTGTACGCTAAACCACAAATTTTTGATTATTTTTTAAGTGCGAAATTTTCAAATATAAGGCTGCTACAGACGAGCGCATCGAAGGATACGAACGACGAATTTGATATATCCTTTCAAACAACAAATCAAATAGAAACCAGGTAGCGTTCCAGCAACTCTTGATGACGATCAGAGTGCAACTGATCGAAAGGACGGAAATGTTCAGACAAAAGTGGCTAAGAAAGCTTCGGAAGATGAAAAAAAAGTGAGGAAAAACACAAATTGATGAACAAAATTCAGTTGAAACTAAAAGAAACAAAGTGGAAAACGAAAGTAATAAAGATAAATAAATAGAATAAAATACCGAAAGTTTTTTAACGCAATTAACAATATTAAAATTTATTTTATTTTAATTGTATACTATTTATTTATTATTTGGGATGTAGTGAAACAAACCCGAAAAGAGTAAGTATTTAACACGGGAGCCCTTCAGTGGACTAAAACCGATTTTAATCCCTGTCTATGTCGACTAAAATACAAACTACTACCCCGCTTTGTGTTTTATTTTAAACAGCTTACACCAGTGACTCCAGCTGCAACCAGTTCTACTTGAAACATTTTCCATAATGATACCGCAATGAACAAATAATGTAACTATTGCCTAATTCCACTGTCGTACTATCGCGCCGTGTATACAGCAGTCTGTCGCACTATCGCACTCTCACACTATCGTGCTATGCTCTCGCGAAAGTACTATCGTTAAAAACTATCACCGTGAAAACGGGGCTTTACGCCCAGTTTAACTGCACTGCATCTGTTGGTGAGAATTATAGCCTGATAGCTGGTCTGTTACTTAGGAGCCAATATACTCCAGTATTACCAATGAAAACTTTATAACCTCATCAGGGCGAGAAAACCTGTGATACTAATGCAGATTTATATACTAAGGACTTCTTTGCCTATTAATTGGATCTAAATAATGCCGTACATCGGCTTTCATCGTATGTAATCTGTAGTGATTTCAATATTCCCTGTCTCGTCCTTGTACTCCCTCATACTAGTATTCATCTGTGATAAAAGGCTCTCTTGTCGCGATTATGCATCTTGTTCTCTACAAAAATTTAATAATCTAACGAACCTTAAAAATAAATTTCTTGATCTTGTCCTTTCCAGCACTCCTTCCACTACGAACATCACACAAACTAATGCTACAGTTGATAGCTATCACCTTCCTCTACTCATTGTTTTGACCGGTGCTACTTCCTCTAAGTTTCGGTGCATTAACCCACGTAAATTAAATTATTGTCGTACTAATTATTCAGCTGTGAACAGCGCACTGAACTGTACTGACGGCTTCCACACGATAATCACTAACTTATAAAGGAATACGTTCCCTGCTTAACTATTTACAAGACAACATATCCGGTCTAGTTCACTGATGAGTTAATTAGTTCCATTCGCATGAAGGACTTTCACCGTCGTAAATGTAGAAAACGAAGTGTATCCGTCAATATGAACTTTTCATCGAACTACGTGTGCTTGTTAAGGAATGAATAAAATTCGCGTTTAGTTCATATATGTTTGTCCAGTGTAAAGTCCTTAACTGAGCGCAATGTGTCCAAGCCATTATGGTCGCACGTCCTTTCATTCCCGTTGAAATGTCCTTTGAACGTATCACAGCTTGTACTTCATATTCTTTATGTTACTTGTTCACAGAGTATTGTATCACTCTTTGTATCGATCCACTAGAAAAACGAACGCAATAATGCGGAAAACTACAGATCAACATCCTTTCTGTCGTCTATTGCCAACATTTTTCAAACCCCTTGTTCGTACTGTAATTTTTGATCATTTTGGACAATGCATTCCATTTTCACTGAATTTTTTTTTGCCCCCCCTCCGAACATCAATGAATATTTGAAAATTTTTTTCTTATCTAAATTAGTTTTCTAGTTGATTTACATAAACGTACCGAGTTTCAACTTTGTAGCATAAGCCGTTCTATAATAGGAAAAACACCCCCCACCTCCGTACCATACAACCCCTATTAAAAATTATATTTTTCCAACATGCTACTACTATAGCTCTATCTAAATATCAAGTTTCAGCCTTATATCACTATAGGCTCTCGAGATATAAAAATCAGAACTTTTTCCTTTTCACCCTCCCCCAACCTCGCCCTCTACAACCAAACTTCCAAAATTTTGTTTTCTGCTATTAGGCCTACTTCCGGTAAAAATTTTAAGCATCTATCTCACACTGTTCTTGAGATATGAGACGCGATTTTTTAGAAAAATTCTTATAACCGCCACTTTCATGCTCCAACACCCCCTTTAAAAATTTTACTTTCAGCAAACTTCATTTGTTAACTTTTACACAGAAACCGAATTTTATTTGATTAGTGCAATCGGTTCGTGAGATATCGTAATCTAAAATTATTCACCCCCCACCGCCGTACGCCACTGCCCCCACTCAAAAATTTTCTGATCTATTGTCCTAGTATACCTATAGATACTCATGAAGTTTCAATTTTGTGACATTAACCGTTTAGGAGATATGGATTTTAGAACATATCGATCTCGGCTTTCTTGCGTTTCGGAAGCATTATTTTTCCTTCCACTCCCACACCCCTTCTCCTATATCGGCAATTTTTTTGCAAATGGGTCCACTTCCAAAGCCCTATATAAATTCCAAATGTCAGCCTCCTGGCATAAGCGGTTGCTGAGATCTAGAAACCAAAATGTTTCCTCTAAAACGCTTCCCCTACTTCCCCCCTCACACCCTCACCCTTAAAAATGTGGTGACTTCAAGGGGCCTACCCAGTCTATTCATAAAAAAAATTTCAATTTAATACATCAAAGGGTTTGGAAGCTACCAGCCTTCAAACGATTTTGCGTACAGCGGTCGACGTACGGCGGACAGACGGACTGAACATTTTTTTTTCCTTTTTTCGTGTCTACTAGTCATGAAACGTGAAAAAAAAATGTTGAAGGTAGCAAATTTCCTTTTTTAAAAATCGATAACAATACTGTATTATTGAAATAATAAAGTAAAAACACAACAGACTAGTGAAAAAGTTGTATTTTCTAACGACAACGAGTACTTTCCTCAATTTTCTAACATAAACACGCAATTGTATCTCCCCTTCGAATAATAAAAAATGTATCTTCAAGGATGTCTATCTTATGGAAAAAAAACCTTAATTTAATGAGAGACGCCATTAAGTCGCTTGGTAACGCCTTTCAATTTCGTATAAGTTTACGACATGAACGGATTCATTACGATAAGGATTCCAATTTTCATGCAAGCTTTTGTTAGCACATATGGAGACCAGATTAATATTTTCTTTTATATTACCAAGATATCACGTCATCTACAATGTAATAATTTTATTTAGAAAAAATTAATATAATTTTATGGATACCATTTTCATATTAAACAATAATAGACAATAATTTCCCTTGGATCAATATATATATCGGAAGAGTGGAGGGAGTAGTTTGTATTCTAAATAAAGTGATTAAAGGATTATAAGTTTGATCTAACCAGGAATGATTGTACCACATCTAATGGATGCACGGACAAAAAACATATTGTCTATGTTTTGTTTAATGTGGCCAAACCCTCAAATTTGATTTCTGACCGTCCGTCTATCTAAATGACACTTTTGAAACGGGTTGTTGTCAACAGTTGAAATTTCGATCCCACGCGTCTAATAGAGTTTTTAAGGCAAAGCTTTGTCAAGGCTTGGTATTATTAGCTTAGCTACGAAAGATTCCATTTTTAATGCAATGAACTATCACACACCCAGCTGGCCCTCAAGAAATACTGTGAGTAGGATACTATTTTTAAATTCAACATGGGTTGCGGTGGCCTAAAAACTTAACTACTTTACAACTTGAAATTGAAAAGTAAACGTCTTACAATTTCGGGCTGAATCCAAACTTTAGTATTCTATCTTGTCACAAAGTACAGGACAACAGCACTCACATTTATCCCTAAATCCAATTATTGAAACCTCTCAAAATGCATTTTCTGCACATGTCCTGTTCAATAGTTTCCTTTAGTGTTTATCGAGGGAAAAGACTTCAGAAAATGTCTAAATGTTTGCGGTTGTTTTGAAGGGAAATCACTGAACTGTACGACATGCATGAGAAAAAATGTTTTCTAGTTTCAAAGACTTTCAAATTGAACTACTGCTTGGATAGCAATAACGAACGCCGTATAAATAAGGCATCACATGCATCCTGTGAGTGGCATTGGAAAGCTGAGTTGCTAAATCGTCAAAATGCTTGGCAAAGCGATGGCAAACCATCTCCTTAACACTTGGATTGTGTGTTTTTGTCTGTCTATGAAATGCAATGGGCTGAGAGGATTCAATTTACCGGCGAATGTACCATTCAATAGATGAAATTTTCTTTGATGTCTAAGCGGTTTATGAGCTCACAAGCTAAAGGTCAGAAGAATTAGACTGCTTCTATTAAACAAAATATTTCTTAGGAAAGAGAAGCTATTACCAGAGGTACACAGTTAAAATTATTTGTAATTTTACAACAATTAATGTAATAAAATTATTCCCAAATCATAGGTAAAAATGCCCAATTCATGTATAAACTCTATTATCATGACGTAATTAAGTTTTTTACATGAAATACTATGTAAAATTACAAAGAGGGAAAAATTACAATAACTCGTACGAAAAACTGCATTTTAAAACATGAATAAATAAAATGATGTAAAAAAATAAAATTAAGGGCCGAAATTGCAGCTAAATACTTGTCTCTGAAATTTCACATATCGGCACGCTGTAAATAAATGGAGATGATGAAGTCGTGCATCGATTTCTCATTTCTTGCGCGGACATTTCTTAGAAAACATCGCGATTCGTTTTATTTTATTATTTTCTCATAATACAGTATTGTGATCGATTTTTAAAAAAAAAAATTTGCTACCCTGAACATTTTTTTTTCACGTTTCATGACTAGTAGACACGAAAAAAGCAAAAAAAAATTTCAATCCGTCTGTCCGCCGTACGCAAAATTGTTTGAAGGCTCGTACTTCCCAAACGGTTTGAGATATTAGATTGAATTTTTTTCTATAAATAGACTGGATAGGCCCCTTAAAGTGACCAAATTTTGAGGGGTGGGGGTGTGAGGGTGGAGGATGGGGGTGAAAATTTATATAAAGCTTCGATAGTGGACCATTTCCATAAAAATTGTCAATATGGGTGAAGGAGTGTGGGAGTGGGGGGGAAAAATAATGCGTGCGAAACGCAAAAAAGCCGAGATTGACACATTTTAAAATCCATATCTCCTAAATGGGTAATGTCACAATATTGAAACTTAATGAATATCTGTAGGTATACAAGGAAAATAGATCGAAAACAAATTTTTGAGTGGTGGCAATGGCGTACGGGGGTGGGGGGTAAAAAACTTTAGATTACGATATCTTACGAACCAAATGCACTAGACAAATAAAATTCGGTATGTGTATAAAGGTTGACAAATGAAGTGATTGGAATACGAATTTTTCTAAAAAAATCTGCCAATGGTCTGGGCGAAACTTTATTATTTTTCGGGTCAAAGTTCGGGAGCGGTTAAAGTCGGAGTGTATCATGAGTTGCTTCGAGATTATTAGATTTCTTGGAAAATTATTTTTGTTCTTAATATAAAAATATTTAAAATAGAGATTTTTAACCGATTAAACATTGAAAAAGTCCGTGTAGACTATTCGAATTTCAGTATATTATGTACACTAAAAGCCCATAGAAGCAAAAACGAATTTGTTGCCTTATCAGAATTAAGAGATATGGCGAATTGTTAAAACATATACAAACCCATTACTTCCACTTGGGGTTTGAATTTCGAAAAAAACGTAAGCAAACCCTTCACACCTTCTTGGTTTTGGAAATTCGAAAAATCGTGAATTGGTTGGCCGTAATAATCAATTTTATATCTCATCAGAACTAAGGAATGGCAAAAATTGTGAAAACATATACAAACCCTTGGGGGTTGATTATCCAAAAATTAAGAAATGGGTTTGTAGGCGATTATATAAAAAGTCTGTGGAAATGAAAAGCGATCTAATATCTCATCGAACCTAAGAAATATGTCGAAACTTTGAAAAGCATACAACCCCCTTACACCCATTAGGATTGAATATCTAAAATACTGAAAATGACTTTTTGGCTTTTTTATAAAGGAAACCATAGGAAGTAAAAATGAATTCGATATATCATCAGATATGCAACCTCCTTACACCCACTTGGGGGTTGAATATCCACAAATCCTGAAAAAAGTTAATAAATAAATATGAAAACAGCACGAGAAGGTAGGAACCAATTCAATTTCTTATCACTTCTAAAAGAAATGACGGAACTCGTGAAAACGTGTTCAACCCGTTTATACCCTCTTAGGGACTGAAAAAAATTTAAAAACAAGTTTTAGGTGATTGTTACGCAAGCACGTGAAAGTGAAAAGATATTCGATATCTGATAAGACGTGGGGATACAGTAGAATTCGTGAAAAAGTTTACAACCCTCTTTGCACCGCCTTAGGGGTCGAATTTTAAAAAATCCTGAAAACGCTTTGTAGGTATTTATATGAAGAATCCGTAGAATAAAAATTAATTCAATATTTGGGAAGACCTAATAGATATGACGAAAACCGTGAAAATATATGCATTCTATTTACACTGATAATTTTTTTTGCCCCCCTCCGAACGCCAATGGATATTTGAAATTTTTTTTAATCTAAATTAGTTTTCTAGTTGATTTACATAAACGTACCGAGTTTCAACTTTGTATCATAAGCCGTTCTATAGATAGGAAAAACACCCCCCACCCCCGTACCATACTACCACTATAAAAAATTATATTTTTCCAACATGCTACTAATATAGCTCTATCTAAATACCAAGTTTCAGCTTTATATCATTGTAGGTTCTCGAGATAGAAAAATCGGAACTTTTTCCTTTTCACCCTCCCCCACCCTCACCCTCTACACCCACACTTCCAAAATTTTGTTTTCAGCTAGTGGTCTATTAGGCCTACTTCTGGTAAAAATTTTAAGTATCTATCTTACACCGTTCTTGAGATATGAGACGTGATTTTTTAGAAAAATTCTTATCCCCTCCACTTTCATGCTCCACCGCCCCCGTAAAAAATTTTACTTTCAGCAAACTTTATTTGTCAACCTTTATAAGGAAACCAAATTTTATTTATCTAGTTCAATTGGTTCGTGAGATATCGTAATCTAAAGTTTTTTAGCCCCCACCCCCGTACGCCACAACCCCCACTCAAATTTTTGTTTTTGTTTGTTTTGTTTCTCCTAGTATACCTACAGATATTAATTAAGTTTCAATTTTGTGACATTAACCGTTTAGGAGATATGGATTTTAGAAAGTGTCGATCTCACCTTTTTTGCGTTTCGGACGCATTATTTTTCCCCCCACTCCCAAACCCCTTCACCTATATCGGCAATTTTTTTGCAAATGGGTCCACTACTGAAGCTTTATATAAATTCCAAATTTCAGCCTGCTAGCATAAGCGGTTGCTGAGATCTAGAAACCAAAATTTTCCGTCTAAAACACTCCCCCCTCCTTCCCCCTCACACCCCCACCCCTCCAAATTTGGCCACTTCAAGGGGACTACCCAGTCTATTCATCAAAAAAATTTCAATTTAATAGCTGAAAGGGTTTGGGAGCTATGAGCTTTCAAACGATTTTGCGTACAGCGGTCGACGTACGGCGTACGGCGTACGGCGTACGGCGGACAGACGGACTGAAATTTTTTTTTGCTTTTTTCGTGTGTACTCGTCATGAAACGTGAAAAAAAAAATTTTGAGGGTAGCAAATTTTTTTTTTTAAAAAATCGAAAACAATACTGTATTATTAAAATAATAAAGTAAAACACGTCTCATATCTCAAGAACAGTGTACGATAGATGCTTAGAATTTTTACCAGAAGTAAACATAATAGACCCTTAGCAGAAAAAAAATCTGCCAACAGTCTGGGCGCAACTTTATTATTTTTTGGGTAGAAGTTCGGCACGCGTTTAATTCTGAGAAGCGGTGTAGGTTACTGTGTGACTGAAAACCTAAAACCTTCGGGAAGCGGTTAGAATGGGGTCGCGCTAGAATACTTACGCCGCTGCCACATATAACATATGAATAACATAATTGGGTCATACTCCGGGACGACGTCTGGTCTTAGTATAATATCAGTTGTTACGCCATTTTTCGTGATATGGTTTTGGGCCATTACATGAAATCGGAAATGCGTTTGTAGGCGATTATATAAAAAGTCTGTGGAAGTCCTGATCAATCCTGAGAAATATGTCGAAAGGCTTACATCCTATTGGAGTTGAATAACAAACATCCTGAAATCAACGTTTTGACGGTTATGCCTTAGGAAGTAAAAATGAATTCGATATCTTATTAGAACTAAGAAATATGTAAGAATTTGTAAAAACATATGCAACCCCCTTGCACCCACTTTAGGGTTGAATATTCAAAAATTCTGAAATGAATTTTTAGATATAAATAAAGAAAGCTAGAGGAAGTAAAAACTAATCCGATATCTTATCACTCCTAAGATACGAGTATATGACGGAATTCGTGAAAACGTGTTCAACCCGTTTTTACACTTTAATACCCTGTACAGACTATTCGTTTTAAACGCATTTAAGTAGGTAAATTTAACATGTTAAAAAAGTAGTGTTCAGACTCGGCAATTCGTTTTATTTTGATACATGATAGCTTGAGGTGATTTGTTTTGACAAGTAGATATTCAGCTGTGTTCCATTAGCAAATTTATGCTTTCTAAATTGTTTGAAAGAAATTATTTTGTATAGCAGTAATGAAAAGGGAATTTATTAGCTAATGCAGTCGTTGCACAAGTACAAAATTGAGTTTCTGCAGCATTAAACAGTTTCTTCCAGAGTTTACTTGGATTTCCGCGAGGGTCGCAGTACATGTTTTCGGCTAAACACGTAGTAGCTACGTGTTTTTGTAAACGCGTCCGGGACGTGTTTTCAGCGCATTTAACTCGATTTAAAGGCGTCAATCTCGTAGTCTGAACATAGTATTAGGGGTTGAAAAGGTGATTATTAAATAAGCCCGTGCAAGTAAAAAGTTATTCGATTTCTAATCAGGCTGAATTCGTGAAAATGTATACATCCCCTTTACACCACCTTGGGGGTCGAATTTAAAAAAATGTTCAATACATTTTCTAGGTATTTACATGAAGAGTCCGTACAAAAAAAAATAATTCAATATTTGGAAAGACCTAATATACATATATGTAAATCAACTAGAAAAGTAATTTAAATAAAAAAAAATTTCAAAAATCCATTGACGTTCGGAAGAGTGGCAAAAAAAATTATCAGTGAAAATGGAATACATATATTTTCATGGTTTTCATCATACTTATTAGGTCTTCCCAAATATTGAGTTCTTTTTTATTTTACGGCTTCTTCATATAATTACCTAGAAAGTGTTTTCGGGATTTTTTGAAATACGACCCCTAAAGGTTTGTAAAGAGGTTGTATACTTTTTCACGAATTCTGCCATATCCCCCAGGTCTGATCAAATATCGAATATCTTTTCACTTCCACGGGCGTGCGTAATAATCGCCTAAAACTTGTTTATAAGTTTTTTCCTTTTTCAGCCCCTAGGAGGATATAAAGGCTTTGAACAAGTTTTCACGAATTCCGTCAGAAGGGATAAGTAATTGAATTGGTTTTTACTTTCTCGTGCTGTCTTCATATACTCGTATATCTATTAACTCCTTTCAGGATTTTTCGATATTCAACCACCAAGTAGGTGTCAGGAGGTTCCATATGTTTTCACAATTTCCTACATATTGCTTAGATCTGATGATATATCGAATTCTTTTTTACTTCCTAAGGTTTCCCATATAAGAGCCAAAAAGCCAATTTCAGTATTTTCAGATATTCAATCCTAAGGGGTGTAAGGGGTTGTATGCTTTTCAAAGCTTCGACATATTTTCTAGGTTTTATGAGATATTAAATCGCTTTTCCCTTCCACACACTTTTTATAAAATCGCCTACAAACCGATTTCTCAATTTTTGGATATTCAACCCCCAAGGGTTTGCATATGTTTTCACAAATTCTGCCATCCCTTAGTTCTGATGGGATATAAAATTGGTTATTATGGCATTTCATGCAGTGACCTAAAAACCAATTTCGTGATTTTCCAAATTTCAAAAACCAAGGGGGTGTGAAGGGTTTGCTTACGTTTTCATAAATTTCAAAAGATCCCTCGTGTCTCATGAGATAATATCAAGTTGCTTCTTATGAAATCGTCTAAAAACGTGTTTCACAATTTTTTCGAAATTCAAACCCCAAGTGGAAGTAATGGGTTTGTATACGTTTTAACAATTCGTCATATCTCTTAAGTCTGATAAGGCAAGAAACTCGTTTTTACTTCTATGGGCCTTTAGTATATATATACTAAAATTCGAATAGTCTACACGGGCTTTTCCAATGTGTGATCGGCTAAAAATCTCTATTTTAAATATTTTTTTTTAAGAACAAAACTAACTTTCCAAGAAACTTCATAATTTCGAAACAACTGGTGATATACTCCGACTTTGACCGCTCCCGAACTTTGTCCCGAAAATAATAAAGTTTCGCCTAGACCATTGGCAGATTTTTTTTCTTTTGTTGCTGTCATTTTGTTCTAGGTTTCGTCGTGTAGCATAGTGCAAAGAAGTTGCGATACCCTCCATGGAATGATAGTTTTTTTTAAGGTAATCAAGAAACTTTACGTGAGCTATGAATCTCGATACTTAACATATGAACATGTAAGTTAAATGTCGATTAATCGATTGATTAACTCAAGTATGAATTCATATTCATGAATGCATAAGTGGACTAGGAACGAAATAAAGAAAAAAGATTCTTTCAAGAAAGAAAGGGGTAGCGGCGTTACCCCCGCTACCCCTATAGCTACGCGCCTGATTCGTACTAAGTACGGAGCGAAAAATCTCTACACACAGTGCTATTCACCGCAAGCAAATGCTTCGGAATGGGTCAGTCAGTGACCAGACCCAACGAGATGAAAGCTTGAGGTGTTTTAACCCCTGTCGCTGAAGCCACAGGTGGGCCTATTGTGACGTCCTTGGATTAACTATGATTCCTCTTTAATCCCTGCGCTTTCAATGAAGCTTAGTATTTAACGAAGAGGAATGGTCAGGAATTCCGATGGTTCCATGAAACCCATGGAAAGAAATATACCGGAATTCGTGAAAATGTACACAACCACTTTACACGCCATTAGGGGTTGGATATTGAAAAAATTTGGATAACGGTTTCTAGGCGAGGACGTAGAAGTAAAATGAATGCAATAACTCGACATGTCTATAATACATAATGAGATTCGTGAAAATGTTGAAAAAATTAATTTCACGGAAATTTGTTTACTCCACCTCTTTCATCAATGGCGCGACAGCCCAAATCGGGCCCTGGCCTCCTGAAGTCGTCGCCTCTAATCGTCTCGATCCAAAAACCGCGTCCTCCATCTGCTCACTTTTAAGATGGCTTTGCTATCTTCATCAACTGAGTCTTCCCATCGTTTGCGTGGTTAGCCTACTGGCCTGTTACCACGTTGCCTTTAAGAGCACGTCTGGGGATTCTTTTATCTTCCATTCTCTTTGCGTGGCCAGCCCACTGCAGTTTACGTAACTTGATGAACGTTGAAGCTTCTGGCTCCTCGTAGAGTTGATAGAACTTATGGCTGTATCTTATTCGCCAGTCCGTTCCTTCCTTCACAGGTCCCAAAATTCACCTCTTTACACCAATGAAAACCGCAAATTTTTTATGATTTACTTACTCCAGTATCACGTCTATATACTTATACGTACTAAGTTTCAACTTTCAAGCATAAGCCGTTTCTGAGATATTAAAAACCACCGTACTTTCGACTCCTATCAAAAATTTTGTGTAGGTTGTCTCTATATGTTAGTTTTTTGCTTTCTATCCTTTGGGGTTTTTGAGAAATAAAAATCAGAGTTCCACAATCATTCCCTACTCCCGCACTCTCCAAATGGTTTCATGAAATTTTAATTTTTTTTAAATGGCTTAAAATGGCTTCCGTGTTCTACCACCCACCTCAAAAAACTTACTTCACTTGTAATCCTATATACACAAAACAAATTTTATCTGCCTGGTACAATTGGTTCGGAAGATGTTTTAGTCCATAGTTCGGCGGACGGCGAACTGCACCGGCGGACCGATGGATATTTTTGTAATGCTTTTTTGGAATTGTCGATCACATACTTTATTATTAAAAAATAATAAAATAAAAATAATAGAGTAAATGAACATGTACTAAATGCCAACTCCTCAGTGCTTTCAATTAGTAGTCATTATACTTAAACTTTCTGCTCTAAAGCTTTTTCTTCTAACAACGTACCTACATAAAATTGCTGAAATTTCATTAAACCTTCGCGACAAAGTACTGTATCCAACGATTTTTAAAAATTTTATAACAATTCCGGTGGACATAAACCCCCAACTATACTATCTCCTGCATTGGAGTGTAACATAGTGTCGGAGTCAATTGTATTGACTTTCAAAAGCGGTATAACATGTCTCAAGTATCTGTGTATAGGGTTTGTTTCAAAACAAACATTTCGTACCTTTTTACGATCTGGCGATGGCGTTGGATTCTTCTTCTCCGTACGCAAGTATAGCTTATATTAGGTTAGAGTGGTAAACATCTATACCATAAATCTACTCACTTAGACCATTCGATTGGTCTTTTATGATACAAAACCTATAACACCTTAATGAAGTCAGTAAGTTATTATATTATAGTGATACTACAAAGAAATACAGCTAGTAGAATCAGCCGGAAGTGCGATCGAATTTGACAAGTTTATCCATTCGACTTTCAGTCATGTCCCTGGTATCGGAGAAGAAGTAGCTGCAGCGGCGGATCCAGAAATTCTCAAAGGTAGGTGCGGTTCATATATATAGTAATACCTTTCACCTCTCGCTTCTTTTATATATATTTTACTTTATTATTTCAATAATACAGTATTGTTATCGATTTTTAAAAAAAAAAAAATTGCTACCCTCAAAATTTCTTTTTCACGTTTCATGACGAATAGACACGAAAAAAGCAAAAAAAAATTTAAGTCCGTCTGTCCGCCGTACGTCGACCGCTGTACGCAAAATCGTTTGAAGGCTCGTAGCTCGCAAACCCTTTGAGCTATTATCCGACCAGCTATAGGCCTATAAGTCTATTGCCTAGCCTTGGGAAAATACTCGAAAAAGTTATACTGAAGCGGCTTCAAGCGTTCGTGGAAGAGAAAAAAGTCTTACCTAATTTTCAGTTTGGTTTCCGCCAAAAACATTCAACAATCCACCAACTTTACAGAGTAACTAACGATATTAAAAATAGCGCTCGTAACAAAAAATCAGTGGGTATGGTTATACTTGATTTCGAGAAAGCTTTCGACTCTGTGTGGCATAATGGCATCATTTTCAAACTCAACAAACTAAACTGTCCAGTTTACCTTACCAAACTAATTCAATCCTTCCTCTCTAATCGTACCTTTCATGTAAAAATTAAAGGCTGCCTATCTTCCAGTAAATCATTACCAGCAGGCGTCCCACAAGGCTCTTGCCTAAGCCCATGTCTATACAATATTTATACTTCTGACATACCCCAATCCACAGACTGCAAAATCGCAGCATTTGCCGATGACACAGCTATCTATGCAACATCCTCTGATCCATCCACTATAATTAAAGACCTGCAAGTTCAACTTCTGGCCTTAGACGAATTCTTTCGTGATTGGAAAATAAAAATTAACACTAGCAAAACCAAAGCAATATTTTTTTCCCAGAGAAGAGCTCGTAAGTACTTACCGAGCCCCAACTTAATTATTTTCGGCGAACCCATCAAATGGTCAGCTTTTATTAAGTACCTAGGGATCTATTTAGACAAAAAACTTACATTTCAAGAGCACACCGATCAAGTAGCCTCAAAAACACTAAAGTCCATTCGTATGCTATACCCTTTTATTAATAGAAAATCCAAACTCAGCCTGGAAAATAAGCTGCTTCTCTTTAAGTCCGTCATGCGTCCCATATTTTCATATGGTGCGCCTATATGATTTAGTTGTGCTAAAACTCATATACGAAAGCTGCAAATAATTCAAAATAAATGCTTAAAAATCATTATGGACAAACCATGGCACTTCTCCACTAGCTTACTACATGAATTATCTAATATACCTTTAACTGCTAACTTCTTTGAAAACTTATACAAGAATTTTATTCACAAACTTCAATTTATAAATAACCCCCTAATTATCTCTATCTAACCTACATTTTTATTCAGACCTATCATGTAATATTAATATTAGTTTAACTTAGTTTAACTTTAGTTTTTAGTTTAATTATTTTTTTACCATTTTATTTTGTGCTGTTTATTCCTTGTTTAGTTCTCCGAAGGTTTTTCTTAACCATTTTTCCTTCAAGCCAATCTAATCAATATTATTTCAAAACAGCCATAGTTAGTTTAAGTTTCACACCATTGTTGTAGAGGCACAAGCCTGATCACAAACTATTACCACTAAATTGTACATGTAATCATATGGTTCGATAATAAATTTGAATTTGAAAGATTTGAATAGACTGGGTAGGCCCCTTGAAGTGCCCAAATTTGGAGAGGTGGGGGTATGAGGGAGGAGGAGGGGGAAGTGTTTTAGACGGAAATTTTGGTTTATAGATCTCAGCAACCGCTTATGTTAGGAAGTTGAGATTTGGAATTTATATAGAGCTTCAGTAGTGGACCCATTTGCAAAAAAATTGCCAATATAGGTGAAGGAGTTTTGGAGTGGGGGGAAAAATAATGCGTCCGAAACGCAAAAAAGGCAAGATCGACACATTCTAAGATCCATATCTCCTAAACGGTTAATGTCACAAAATTGAAACTTAATACATATCTGTACGTATACTAGGAGAATAGATCGGAAACAAATTTTTGAGTGGGGGTAGTGGCGTACGGGGGTGGGGGTGAAAAATTTTAGATTACGATATCTCACGAACGGATTGCACTAAACAAATAAATTTTGGTTTGTCTATAAAGGTTCACAAATGAAGTTTGCTGAACGCAAAATTTTTCAAGGGAACGGGGGAGCATGAAAGTGGAGGGGATACGAATTTTTCGAAAAAATCACGTCTCATATCTGAAGAACAGTGTGAGATAGATGCTTAAAATTTTTACCAGAAGTAGGCCTAATATAGCCCTAGCAGAAAACAAAATTTTGGAAGTGTGGTTGTAGAGGGTGAGGGTGGGGGAGGGTGAAAAGGAAAAAGTTCAGATTTTTATATCTCGACAACCTATAATGATAGAAAGCTGAAATTTAGTATTTAGATAGAGTTATATTAGTAGCACTTTGGAAAAATATAATTTTTCATAGGGGCAGTATGGTGGGGGGTGTTTTTTCTATCTATAGAACGGCTTATGCTACAAAGTTGAAACTCAGTATGTACCAGGTATGCCAGTGTGAAACCGGAATTTTTTTATGAAAAATAGACGTTTATTCTACAAAAGTGTTACAACTTATTTCATTCGAAGTATTGCCCATCGCTAGCTATACATTTTGCCCATCTCTCTGACAAGTTATGTATGCCACGCCAAAAAAAAATTTGTTCTTTTGAGGCAAACCAGTCATCGAGCCATTTTCGGACATTTTCGTACGACGTGAAGCGCTGCGCACTAAGTGCGTGTCCCATCGATGCAAACAAGTGAAAATCAGAAGGAGCCAAGTCTGGTGAGTAAGCCGCATGCGGAAGTATTTCCCACTGACAAGCCTTAATCGTTTCCTTCACCGGTCGTGCCGTGTGTGATGGTGCATTATCATGCAGCAAAATCACTTTGTGTTGCCTCTTTCCATATTCTAGCCGTTTTTCAAGCAAAGCTTGCTGCAGATCGAGCATTTGTTGTCGGTAGTGTTCTGTATTAACGGTTTCGCCAGGTTTCAGCAGCTCGTAATAGTCCTCAAACTTTTTCGGTAGTTTTAAACGTTCCTTGTTTCCGATGTCGAAATCACCACTTTTAAATTTTTTAAACCACTCAAAGCACTGTGATCTCCCAAGTGCATGATCCCCGTAAGCTTCAACAAGCATTCGATGCGATTCTGCAGCCGTTTTTTTTCAGATATTCAATCCTGAAGGGTGTAATGCTTTTCAAAGCTTCGACATATTTCTTAGGTTTGATGAGATATTAGATCGCTTTTCAATTCCACAGACTTTTTATATAATCGCCTACAAACCCATTTCTCAATTTTTGGATATTCAATCCCCAAGGGTTTGTATATGTTTTCACAATTTTTGCCATCCCTTAGTTCTGATGAGATATAAAATTGAATATTACGGCCAACCAAATCACGATTTTTCGAATTTTCCAGACCCAAGGAGGTGTGAAGGGTTTGCTTACGTTTTCACAAATTTTTCAAAAGCCGTCTTGGCTCATGAGATTACGATATTTCACGAACCAATTGCACTAGCAAAACGAAATTCGGTTTCTGTATTAAGGTTGATAAATAAGGTTTGCTGAAAGTAAAAATTTTTAAAAGGGAGTTGGAGTATGGAAGTGGAGGTGATAAGAATTTTTCTAAAAAATCACGTCTCATATCTCAAGAACAATGTACGATAGATGCTTAGAATTTTTACCAGAAATAGGCCCAATAGACCCCTAGCAGGAAAAAAAATTTTGAGGGTGAGGTTGAGAGAGGGTGAAAAGAAAAAAGTTCCGAGTTTTATATCTCGAGAACCTAAAATGACATCAAGCTGAAACTTGGTATTTAGATAGAACTATAGTAGTAGCATGTTAGAAAAATATAATTTTTTATGGGGGCAGTATGGTACGGGGGTGGGGGGGTGTGTTTTTCCTAACTATAGAACGGCTTGTGCTAGAAAGTTGAAACTCAGTACGTATATGTAAGTCAACTAGAGAAGTAATTTTGATTAAAAAAAAATCAAATATCCATTGGCGTACAGAAGGGGGGCAAAAAAAATTATCAGTGAAAATGGAATGCATATATTTTCACGATTTTCGTCATATCTATTAGGTCTTTTCAAATATTCAATTTAATTTTATTCCACGTACCTAGAAAGTGTTTTCAGGATTTTTTAAATTCGACCCCCACGATGGTGTAAAGGGTTTGTATACATTTTCACGAATTCAGCCATATCTCTCCGGTCTGATTAGATATTGAATATATTTTTACTTCTACCGGCTTGTTTAATAATCACCTAAAACACATTTTCAAATTTTTTCCTTTTTCAACCCCTAAGAGTGTATAAACGGGTTGAACACGTTTTCTCGAATTTGGTCATATCTCTTAGGAGTGATAAGACATGGGATTGGTTTTTACTTCCTCGGGCTTTCTTTACATATATCTAAAAACTCATTTCAGGATTTTTTAATATTCAACCCCTAAGTGGGTACAAGGAGGTTGCATATGTTTTCACGAATTCCTACATATTTCTTAGTTCTAATGAGATATCAAATTCATTTTTACTTCCTAAGGTTTCCTACATAATCGTCAAAAGTTGATTTCAGTGTTTTTAGATATTCAACTCCAATAGGACGTAAGGCTTTCGACATATTTCTTACGATTGATAAGATATCAGATTGGTTTTCACTTCCACAGACTTTTTATATTATCGCCTACAAATGCATTTCCGATTTCATGAAATGGCCCAAAACCAAATAACGAAAAATCTCCTAATCACGTAACAACTGATAATTATACTACAACTTAGACCTCGTCCCGGAGTATGACCCAATTATGTAATTCATAAGTTATATGTGGAAGCGGCGTAAGTATTCTAGCGCGACCCCATTCTAACCGCTTTCTGAACTTTTTCTGAGTTTTCAGTCACATAGTAACCAACCTACACCGCGTCTCTGAATTGAACGCATTCCGAACTTCTACCGAAAAAATAATAAAGTTGCGCCCAGACTGTTGGCACATTTTTTTATATCAAGCTGATTCTCTTTTACTAGGCGGAGGACTGTTTCTGCAATCACACGTCCTGTAAGTGAAGGCTCCCTTAAAAATATCTCTTCATTTGTTTCATCCTCTCTGTTTGAGTTATCTCTGGCACATTTTTCTTCTTGTCGGGCGGGGGTTTATAAAGTCTAAAAGATCTTTATAAATATTTCCTTGGTACATTTTATAGAGAATGTTAATTGCGGCTCATGTGCTAAATCCGTAGTTTCATCAAATATAATGCTGTAATATTTAGCTTCCTTTATCCTTCTGATCCTATTCCGATTTTCTGTGTGGTTTTACTGGTGTACAGTGCGTTTCCGCCAGCTGTCCGCTTATGCATTTCAAAGTGTTGATCACCAGGATCAATACAGAAACGAACGAGTTCTCTAAAGTTTTTCCCATTAGTGTTTGAAACTTGAACAATACTACCATCATCCCTATGGCCTCGAAAAGGAATGCTCTGTTTACCAAGAAAGAAAATACATTTAACGAAAGATGCCAACATTCTCCTATTTTTCTCAACTCTCTTGATATTGCCTTTACCTTCTTGATTTATCACACTTAAGTCTGGTCTTTCCGTTCTTTTAAGAAATTCTTTCCAGCTTCAACTGCTCTTTTGTGCTAAGAGTGGTTGTCATGTTGAGTAAGATCTCCATCCTTGCCAAGAAGTTTTTTAAATGATGTTGCTGCTAGTAACTAACTTTTTGAGAGGCATTCCTACTGCCTTCAAATCGGTAAGAAAAATGGGACAGTACCGGCAGTAAAGGCATTGATGAGCCTGAGAAAATACAAGCCAAGTTAATTGTTTAAACATTTCAGCAGTTGCGGCTATGCCACTCGTGTCCACCTTTACTTTTTTCATTTGAAAATGGAAAGTTATATCCTGGTGGTCCGATCGAATGTCTCTTTAAAATCATTGTTCTGGTAAAATCATCTAGTTTATTTGCTTTATCGATGTGATAACCTATGTCCCAAGTTAAACCGTTGTCATTTTCATGATCATCTACTGATTGCGACAGTAGGGATTGTTGAGATGTTAAAGGTGCCTTGATCAGACCAATGTCATTGGTTGTTGCAGTTGCCTTGATGTTACTACCGTCATTGAAGTCAGTTGTTCTAGTGGATCTATCCATAGAACCATTATCACTGGGATCAGTAGAACCTTTAGCTGATGCCGATTTCTTACAGAAATCGTTTCAAAGCTTTATCTTCCTGAAACAAAACTTTCAAACTTTCTTTCAAATTATTTTTAGTGTCTATGTCAGTTCGTAAGGAATACAAGCATAATGTAGATTCAAGGAATTATGATCAACGTAAGAAAAATTACTTCAAAAGAATCTACTATTGTTGGTTCCATCAAAATTGCGACGATTGATCGATTGTATCATACTATTGGCTTGCAATCGTATGATACACTAGATGAAATACTGAACTCCGATTTATACTTTATTTGGAGCTAAAACAACGAGTGCGCATGTAGTTTGTCCTGTATTAAGGACTATCATTTGGTTGCTACTCGAAACTAACAGACAATATGGTAAGTGTTCAATTTCATATTTTAAACACCGAAAGTAAAATTTACCTTTTTCAAGGACTTTCACATGAGAGGTGCAGGAAAGACTCACTCGATTTCTAGGATAATTATTATTAAACATATTTGGACTGGATTAAACTAAATATACTCTTAGATTTCATCTAGAGCAAGGGCGCCCACATAACTTCTTCCAGGGGGGGCAAGGCAAAATGTTTATAAAATAACCACCCCACTCCATTTGGAATCTGAATGTTTGGTTGAATTTTTATTCCTTATTTTGTTAACGATGTTAACGACTATTTTCTGTAACTTTAGGTTCAATAGAGTTTTGTGTAAGCAAAGCGAGCCATGATCAGTCACAGCTTACATATTTGACTGTATTGTGAATTTCATGTCGATCGAAAAAACCGATTGTGTAACCAAGGTGTAATCACATCGACGCGACTCATATGTATGTATCAGATGTAAATTGCGAATTTAAGCCCATGTGAATGCCTTCATTTACAATCATTTCATTTTGCGTCTGAAAAATAGCCATATTCAGACTTTCTTCAAGTGATAGAATTTCCTACCTATCGTTTTGAATTAACCCTTTGGTGAAGCCTGCTTTCGTCTAGTATGGGTCATTCCATCAAGAGTCGCCAAAAATGAAGAAATTTATGACCTTACCATCTCCGATTCTTTTGAAAATTTGTATACTTGAAGAACTAGTGAAAAAAATAATTGAAATTCAATTTTTTTGTTTCTATCTCATTTTTTTGTAAGTTATAGTATATTAAAGTTTTCGCAAAAATGGTGTCTGAGTCCTCTTTGAAAATGCATATCTTTTGTAATTTTTATTCTAGAACAATAAATTAGGGCTTATTTTAAAGGGGAGGGTTGTCACTAGTTCTTCAAGTACAAAAATTTTCAAAAGAATTGAAGATGGTAAGGTCACAACTTTGGCGTTTCTATGCACCCCGTAGTTTCATTACCTTAATTGCTGAAATAAAAATGTTTATTAGTCTTAATGATGCGATTTATTGTAATAAAAATAAAGTAAAAAAAATTCAATACAATGATTTTTAATAAGATCTTTACATTATGTACTTCAACAAATGTATATTTTTAGAAGAAACAAAAATTTTCAAAAATTGTCTGATGAAAACAGTGCTGACCCTACTCTATCTGGGTTCTTTAAAAAAATTAAAATTACTTTTTAACGCTACATTATTGCGTTCATACGATGTAAGAAATATTAAATAACTTATCTAATGGTCTACACCAAATCCTGGATCTGCCGATTTTTTTAAATATTTTCGTATATCCATAATTAAAATTAAGTTTGTATTAAATACTTTGAACTGTGGAATAAATAACAAAATTTTGAATGATTCAGTTTTAGAGTGCTTTTTGTCCTTGTAAGTCAAAATTATACCGGCAAAATTATACGTTTTAGCGTCTTATCGACAGTTTCGTGGCAGATAAAAACGATAGAGAGAAAGAGACACCCGTTTTGGCGACGCAAAACGGCGGAGAAGCAAACGCAGTCTTAAGCTTCACAAACTGAAAATAATAAACTTTTTTGTCTAGGTTGTCAAGAAAGAGGATTGAAAGGCATTGGTCCGTTTCAATTTTTATTACGTCCCTGAAGATAACGGACACTTTTTGGCGGAATCGGTTGAAATTCAATAAATTCGGGTTAACCCCTAAAGCAAGTCAACTCGCGAATAAGTAATTTTTCGAAATAAATTCCGCTAACTTCATCTTATTTTAGCGTAAAAATCACAATCCTGGAGCAATAAATTTGAGCTTTTCGCAATAAATGGGCAATAAATTATAATGAAGAATTTAATCGATTCCGTCAAAAAGTGTCCACTAACTTCAGGGACGTATTTTTATTTGATACTATCATGAAGCATATAGCTTTATATGAAAAGCTAACTGAATTAGAGATGGGTAACTCAGATCTGAGCCGGCTCAATGAACCGGCTCAAGCAAAAGATCCAACTGAGTCAGATCTTCTCCACGGATCTTTACGGTTCAACGGTTCAACGGTTCAACAGATCTCGACGGTTCAACAGATCTGCACGGCTCAGCAGATCTTTACGGATCTTTGCGGTTCGCGGATCTCGACGGCTCAACAGATCTTTACGGATCTTTGCGGTTCGCGGATCTCGACGGCTCAGCAGATCTTTACGGATCTTTGCAGTTCGCGGATCTCGACGGCTCAACAGATCTTTACGGAACTTTGCGGTTCGCGGATCTCGACGGCTCAACAGATCTTGACGGATCTTTGCGGTTCGCGGATCATCACGGCTCCTGGATCTTTAAGGTTCGCGGATCTTTGAGATGATGATGATGGAGGATGGATGATGGAGGATGGAGGATGGAGGATGGAGGATGGAGGATGGAGGATGGAGGATGGAGGATGGATGATGGAGGATGGATGATGGTGGATTGAGGGTGGAGGATGGAGGATTGAGGATTGAGGATTTAGGATTGAGGATTGAGGATGGATGATGGAGGATGGATGATGGAGGATGGAGGATGGATGGTGGAGGATGGGGGATTGAGGATTGAGGATTGAGGATGGAGGATAGAGGATGGCGGATGGAGGATTGAGGATTGAGGATGGAGGATGGATGATGGAGGATGGATGATGGAGGATGGAGGATGGATGATGGAGGATAGATGATGGAGGATGGAGGATGGATGATGGAGGATGGATGATGGAGGATGGAGGATGGATGATGGAGGATAGATGATGGAGGATGGAGGATGGAGGATGGAGGATTGAGGATTGAGGATTGAGGATTGAGGATTGAGGATTGAGGATTGTGGATGGAGGATGGAGGATAGAGGATGGAGGATGGAGGATGGAGGATGGAGGATGGAGGATGGAGGATGGAGGATGGAGGATGGAGGATGGAGGATGGAGGATGGAGGATGGAGGATGGAGGATGGAGGATGGAGGATGGAGGATGGAGGATGGAGGATGGAGGATGGAGGATGGAGGATGGAGGATGGAGGATGGAGGATGGAGGATGGACTATGGACTATGGACTATGGACTATGGACTATGGAGGATGGATGATGGTGGAGGATAGTGGGTATAGATTAAAGATTAAAGATCAAAGATCAAAGATCAAAGATCAAGAACAAAGATTAAAGATTAAAGATTGATGATTGATGATTGATGATTGATGATTGATGATTGATGATTGATGATTGATGATTGATGATTGATGATTGATGATTGATGATTGATGATTGATGATTGATGATTGATGATTGATGATTGATGATTGATGATTGATGATTGATGATTGATGATTGATGATTGATGATTGATGATTGATGATTGATGATTGATGATTGATGATTGATGATTGATGATTGATGATTGATGATTGATGATTGATGATTGATGATTGATGATTGATGATTGATGATTGATGATTGATGATTGATGATTGATGATTGATGATTGATGATTGATGATTGATGATTGATGATTGATGATTGATGATTGATGATTGATGATTGATGATTGATGATTGATGATTGATGATTGATGATTGATGATTGATGATTGATGATTGATGATTGATGATTGATGATTGATGATTGAAGTTTGATGATTGAAGTTTGATGATTGAAGTTTGATGATTGAAGTTTGATGATTGAATATTGAAGATTGAGGATTAAAAATTGAAGATTGAAGTTTGATGATTGAAAATTGAAGATTGAAGATTGAATATTGAAAATTGAAGATTAAAGATGGAATATTAAAGATTATAAATTGAAAAGAGGAGATGGAAGATATATTTAGGAAAAAGTATTTTTGGACACCAAAACTCCAAAAAGAATATTTACATTTTTCATTAATGGTATTTCCACTTTTAAGTCAATTTCAATTTGTTTCACTCCCCGCTCGACTTGAAATTAAAAGATATCGCTATCTCAAAATTTGCAGGGCTAAAGGAATTAAAACTCTGTTTTCGCGTTCATGTTTGGCTGACGCGCGCTACGCTCCAACTACCTTTTGCGCAGCCCTGCGTGGCTAAAAGGATTAAAACTCTCTTTTCGCGTTCATGTTAGGCTGACGTGCGCTTCGCTCTTGCCATAGAAATATTTTCACTTTCGTTTAATATTTTATGTCTTTTAAAGAAACTCATTAATTTCTACTTTGCAACCTTTTCAAATATTTTTCCAACGATATATATTAAGGAAATAAGTCAATAATTGTTGAGTTTTTACTAAATTTTAGGGAATACATTCTTCGAAAGGTTAAAAATAATTAAGTATGTAAGAGGCTTTGAGATAAAATCTTTTAATATTTTTAGACATTCAATTGTTATGCCGTCAAATCCAGGACTAGAGCCAATATTTTTTAAAACGAGATTCCTATTATTTCCCGCAATACCCAGCACTGCCTTAAAATAATCAACTTTGAGTATTTTCATTAAAGCTCATAATTTATTCACAATTTTTTTTTTTAAATTAGTTTTCGGTTTTTCAATATTAATCTGCAGTCCCCTTATACGGCAGTGCAAAAGATCCACTTGGATCTTTTGAACCGGCTCAAAGAGCCGGTTCAATGAAAAGAACGAGATCCGGTGAACCGGTTCAGTGAAAAGATCCGAATTTCCCATCTCTAAACTGAATACAACAATAATTTTAAGGGCTCTCATACCTCTGAAATTTTCAAAAAATTGATTTTTTTTACAGATTTTCATTTGTTATACTTTTAAGAATTAAAAAACAAAATTTAGAATTTAGAAAAAAAAATTTGAAGAAAATTTCACTACGTTACGGCTACGGCTAACTGCCGCGCCTCTCTCGACAGCAGGGTTCTTTTGTTCGCAAAACCTGGGTTGCTTAGAAAATAAAGTTGTTTAAAGGACCAAGTTTATAGGAAGATACAAGGGGAAAAAGGGGTACAGTACGAAGCTGGAATGGAAGACTAGTCGTAAGTTCACGTTTTACCTACCAGGAGCTACGAGTATAAACGCGTTTTTCTCGAAACTATGTTTTTAGATAGTGTCGGCATGCTAACTCAGTCAATTTTCAATATTTTTGAACTTTTTTTTTAATTTTGATAATTTATTATTTTCTCTATAGTGTGACGAGAGGTTTTTTTAATTTTTTTGTTGGACAATTTTTTTTAAATTGATAAACAATTTTTTTTTTAAACTGCAAGCTAAAGTTTGAAATACTGTAACATCTTTATTTTTGAAAAAAAATAATTCCCTCTATCACACTATTACCACTACATTATTTTACAAGATTATGTTTTATTTTTGCAAATTGGATTATTTTTGGTGAAGTTATGATGTCGACAAGAAGACGCCATGGTTTTCATACCCGTAAAAAATAATGTTAATATATGAAAAAAAAAATTTTTATAGTTAAATACCTAGTTAATAAAATATGTGAACTCATCCATTTAATTTGTTTTCACCATTATAATAATTTTTAAAATTTACTCGGTTTTCAGCGCGCAGGGAGGGGTATGTGAGCCCTTAAACACAACAAAATTCAAGAAAGTTACATCAAAGATACAAAAAATATTATTGATAATAACAAAATTGTAAAATACATTCAAAATTGTAAAATACATTCAAAATTGTAAAATACATATCATTCCCCAGCAAACAAGAAGCCACGAAATATCGTAAGGTCGGAAAATTCGGAAAGATTTGTCTTACCGAAATCGTTTAGATGTCGGTGGAAAATTTATGACAGAAAATTCGCAACGATTTCGGACAGAATTCGAAAAGAAATGTCTGGATTATGATGGTTTCAGGTTGTAATGCATGAGTAGCAATTGTCTCGCGTTCGATTTGAATCGCGAGCCTCGCACGCACGCGAAGTTTATGTTAATCGATCCATATTCTACTTTATCTCCAACTACAATATAAATCGGAATTCAGTATTTCATTATGAGTGTCAAACGATTGGTTTGCTGGCCATCATGACTGCCGCATGTTATATCAGAAATCTGTTTTGAAATCGAATGGAATATACCTTACAATCTCATATAGACTTTTACGTTGTAGTTCGAAACGAAATATCTTGAAGATATCGTTACGATTTTTCTAACGGAATTTGATACGGAAAATCTTTAAGATGTCGTTACGATATTTCTATCAGAATTTGATACGAAATTTCTTTAAGATATCGTTACGATTTTTCTATCAGAATTCGATACGAAATATATCTTGGTAGTCGTTACGATTTTTCTTTCCCGAATCGTGTCAACCGTTCCATACATTTTTCGCCACGACATCGAATTCGTAACGATATCGGACTTTTTTGTTTGCTGGGTCTTGAAAGTTAAAATTTAAAAAACTCTTCACTTACATGGATATGTATGCTTGTTACTTGCAATCCAGCCGAGAAAAGAAAACCTAGCAATTTAAATACTAATCACAAATAGTAACAATTTATGCAAAAAAACACTTTGAACTATTACTCGATTTGGAAATACCATACACTGCAGTCTGCTGTTATGTGCCTGATCTGATTCTTCTTCAGTTCGCGGCCTTGGTCAATTCCGGAAAAGGGCTAATTATCTATTTCTATAGATTCGTTTGATTTTCATTTTAGTGCCATTACTAAGAACTACAGTCGAAGCATGAAAAATGTGAACAATGATTTTACAGTGAATGGCTAAAATAGATGCAACAACATTTGATCTTCAACATTTTTCTCAACTTTTAGCGATAGTCAAATGCAGGGGGGGGGGGTAAGTGCCCCCCTCTTGCCCCTACCTGTGGGCGCCCATGATCTAGAGTATACAAATTTGCGGAAATATGGAAATATTGTTTAGAAATGGGAAGCAGTGGCCGCCCCCACCGCATCCGCGACTGAGTAGCTACATGGTCCTAAACTTACAGCTGGCTAGTTGGGGACACTTTTAAAGTAGGTTTATACCGTGTAAGGACTTTTGTCGAAAGACAATGTTGCGCCGTCAATGTATCAACTCTAGTAGCGGAAAGTGCTACCGTTGTGGCTGGGCGCAACTTTATTATTTCTTGGATAGAAGTCCGGAACGCATTTAGTGCTGGGATGCGGTGTAGGTTACTATGCGACTGACAACCTAAACCTCCTGGTTATTTTCCCGGTTATACTTTTTTTCATTTCGCTCCACGCATAGGAGTTAACTCAATCTACTCACAAAAACAATTTCAACTTAATATCACAACAGGTTTTTGAACTACGCGCTTTCAAACGCTTTTGCGTACGACGTATATAGCGTACAGACTCTTGCTTTTGGTGTTTACTACTTCTAAAACGTGTAAATACAAGATTTTTAGCTATCAATTTTTTTTGGAAATTTCAGGTCGATCACAATACTGTTGCGAGCTAGGGGTTCGCCAAGATTTCAAGTAAAACACAATTCGTTTAAAAATCAAAAGAACTACAACGTAAAAATCTATATAAGCTTGTATGGTATATTCTACTCGATTTCAAAACAGATTTCTGATAAAACATACGGCAGTCAAGATGGCCAGCAAACCAATCGTTTGACACTCATAATGAAATACTGAATTCCGATTTATATTGTAGTTGGAGATAAAGTAGAATATGGATCAATTAACATAAACTTCGCGTGCGTGCGACGCTCGCGATTCAAATCGAACGCGAGACAATTGCTACTCATGCATTGCAACCTGAAACCATCATAATCCAGACATTTCTTTTCAAATTCTGTCCGAAATCGTTGCGAATTTTCTGTCATAAATTTCCCACCGACATCTAAACGATTTCGGTAAGACAAATCTTTCCGAATTTTCCGACCATACGATATTTCGTGGCTTCTTGTTTGCTGGGTTGCCACAGTTAACGTAATACAAATTACTTTGGTGTAGTCGAATGTATGCCTGAATATTCGGTGGTGTGTGTGGACTGTCCGAGTGGGTTGGAGAATATGCGAGGGACCAGTATTTGCAAAGTATCCACGCTGATCTGGCATACGCGATGTGATTTATTTTGTCACGCCTTTTCTCTCTCGCCGTAAGTATTCTAACGTTGTCAATCGAATCCTTGTGCTCTGTTATTGCTGTTTTTCACGAGAAACCGATCGAGCAGCGCGTGTTGCCATGGTTGGATGTAACAATACTTTATGATTAAAAAGTAATAAAGCAAAAGTTGAAACTTGGTGCATAAGGGGGGATTGATAATGACGTGGAAAAATCAAGAAGGAGTGGGGAGGTAAGGAATTCGTTATTTTTTTTCACCTGGACCATCCTTAAATATATTACCTGCAAAGTTTAAGCCTGATACCTCGTTTAGTTTTCGAGAAGCAGCCGTCTAAGCAAGTCGACTTACAAAAATTGTTGAAAATGGATAAAAGTAAATTTCATGTGTTGATTAAACACAATTTTTTAAAAGGGAAAACAGCGAAAGTAACCAAAGAAAAATTAGATAAGCATTACGGGGACTCTACACCATCGATCTAAATGATTTACAAATGGTTTTCTGAATTCAAGTGTGGTCGTACGAGCACACAAACCATACCAAGTCCAGGTCGTCCAAATGCGGTCACCCCGCCGGAAATGATCGATAAAATTCATGATATCGTGATAGAAGATCGTCGAGTAAAAGTGCGTGAGATAGCTAACGTAGTAAGCATCTCATCTGAATGTATTTGGAATATTTTGAAACATTGTTTGGACATGAGAAAGCTAACCGCCAGATGGCTTCCGCGTTTGCTTACAATCGACTAAAAACACAATCGTGTGACAGCTTCACAGCACGGTTTGCAACTGTTTCAACGTAATACAAATGAATTTTTTCATTGATTCGTAGCTGTTGATGAAACATGGATTCATCACTACACTCCAGAAACCAAACAACAGTCAACACAATGAAAGGAAGCCGGTTAATCACACCGAAGAAGGCAAAACCCGTTACATCAGCTGGAAAGGTTATGGCGACAGTTTTTTGGGATTCCAATGGAATAATATTCACCGACTACTTGGAGAAAGGAAAAACAATAACGGAAGCATATTTTTCTGAGTTATTGGTTCGATTGGATGCTAAAATCAAGGCAAAACGGCCTCATTTCATCAAGACAACGCTCCGGCTCACACGCCCGCTGTTGCAATGGCAAAACTGTTTGAATTACGGTACGAATTGCTCCCTTACCCACCGTATTCTCCAGATTTGGCGCCCTGCGACTTTTGATTATTTCCAGACTTGAAAAAATGGCTTGCTGGAAAGAGATTTACCACGAATACTGACCAACGCCTATTTTGAAGGGTTGGACAAATCATATTATTTGGAAGGGATCAAAAAATTGGAAAAACGCTGGACTAAGTGTATCGAGCTAAAAGGAGACTACGTTGAAAAATAAAATAAATTTTTCCGCATAAAATTATGTTTTCTCAATTTTTTCACGTCATTATCAATCCGCCCTCGTACACAGTGCGACAAATAAGTTCCGAGACTCGAACCATATCTGAGTATACAGACCGGCGTTTGAAATCTGTGACACTCCTCTTCCCGGTAATACCAATTTTGTTTAAATCTGTTGATAGATAGCAAAGTTATGACAGTTCTCCCAAAACAAATTTTTTGCCTAAGTTGAAATATTAAAATGTTGCTCAAACAATGCTCATTACATTCTTCGATAGCAAAGGAATTGTCCACAGGGAATTGGTTCCAACTGGCCAAACAATTACTGTCGCATTTTATCTCGAAGTTTTGAAGCGTGTGATGGTCAGAGTCCATCGTATTCGACCCGAATATCGTGATCCAAAGAACTGGATAATGCACCGAGTCACACCTCACTCATTGCTCGTCAATTTTTGGCTCAGAATCAAGTCTGTGTGTTGAATCATCCACCGTATTCATCTGATTTGGCTACATGGGATTTCTCTCTATTCCCGAAATTGAAATTGATGTTGAAGGGATGTTTTTTTAATGACATTTCGACCATCAAGACAGCTTCAACACGAGCACTAGAGGCAATTCCACAAAATGAGCTGGAACATGCATTTGAATCACTGTTGAATCGCTGTAACAAGTGTATTGAAACTGGAGGAGAATATTTTGAATAAAAAAAATGAAAAATATCCAGATCTTTTCTTTTAATGATGTTTTCCATGAGCAGTCTCGAAACTTATTTGTCGCACTGTGTATATGTAATTATTCTGGTCAGTTCTGTTTTTGAAAAATCAGATGATGGTGAATACGTTTCCGTGAATTTCTTGGCTTGTTTGTGTCTCAAGCAGTTAAGTTTAGTTTTGAGCCAGCTTTTAATTCCATCGAAATGTTCAAACGTGCACTAAGCATTGATATCTGGCGCGGATGGTAGTATTCTCTTGTTACGGCGACACATAAAAATTTCTAGTAGATGCACAATTCAAATTTGTATGAATAGAAATCTCAAAGCAAATGCATTAGTTACTCCCTTTATTTCCTGTACTCATCAAAATAATCACTTACCAATATCGGACACGTTTCAGAATACGAATATAGTTTTCGGAGAATGCTGCATTTTGGATTAACAATTCGATAGAATAATTATTACACTGAAATGCTTCGTCACATCCGAACAATACCTGTCCCAGCTACAAATTGATTCATCGTAATCAGGAGTATTACAACAAAACTCTATACATACATGCACCACTGTATATGTCCACCAATAAATCACAAACATAGCAAAGCAATGATTGAAATTTGACGGGAATTATAGCAAAGGCCCTCACTCACACAGTTCGAGTTCTGAGAGCGTTGCAATGAATAGAAATTCGGGATAATGTGTCAAAATCCACGACTACACAAGCGATTCTTTACGTATGTGTCCTTCCTGTAGTACACGCAAGATGGCGCGACGATAATTTGCGCAAATACTTGACCAACGTACAGTGCAAATACATAAATCAATTCCAAAACAAGCAAACGCTCTTCAAGTATTGTTTCAATTAGACAATGGCAATACCAATTAATTGTTTCGCACATCGTTACGGCCACAAGGATACCGGACCGTTGCTGCTTTAAATGTATATTTGTGACGCCACTGTACAATAAACAACGGTGGGTTGGTCGCTTCTTTCTATGATTGCGCCAAGTATCGGTCCATGTTTGGTGTGCACACTATGTGAACACAGAGCGCCCTATTTTCCGAATGCGGTAGGAATTCTTCAGGATATTAATGGCGAACTATGTGGTTCATATATCATGTAAAATGGCCTTCGTTTGTCCTCCATGTCAGCCCCGAAACTATGAAATGAGCATTTGTCATAATGAAAAGGATGTCACGAGGTTAGAAGGCGGACGTAGGATGTGCGACTGGTCTCTCAGCCGTGATTTGTTACACCGGAATGTGAATATTTTCAATTTGCTACAAAAAAATTTGTCATTTTTAAGGCTAATGTCTGGAGCGGATATTACTATAAAGTCGCGACTGTTGATGACTGTAAAGCTGGGGCCACATCTACGTTAACGGCTAACAGATGAAAACGCCTTAGCTAAAGTGAGGAAAATTACGCGCAAGTGATGCCACATAAACGCGTGAAGTAAGGCGTTGTGCCCTTTAAGTATAATAGAGGTGGCATAAGTCAGACTAAAATTAAAGATCGCAGAAAGTTGTTTAGACATCGCTGCAAGATCGAGCTACTCGAAAGTACACAAAATGCAATACTGGGACATAAAAATGTTTCTTCAATAAAAGAAAAAATCTGCCAATGGTCTGAAAGAAACTTTATTATTTTTCGGGTCAAAGTTTGGGAGCGGTCAAAGTCGGAGTATATCATCAGTTGTTTCGAAATTATAAGGTTTCTTAGAAAGTTAGTTTTGTTCTTAAATAAAAAATTTTAAAATTGAAATTTTTAGCCGATTAAACATTGGAAAAGCCCGTGTAGACTATTCGAATTTTGGTATCTTATGTACACTAAAAGCCCATAGAAGTAAAAACGAATTTGTTGCCTTATAAGACTTAAGAGATATGACGAATTGTTAAAACGTATACAAACCCATTACTTCCACTTTGGGTTTGAATTTCGAAAAAATTGTGAAACAGGTTTTTAGATGATTTCATAAAAAGCAACTTAATATCTCAAGAGAGACGCGTGACTTTGAAAAATTTGTGAAAACGTAAGCAAACCCTTCACACCTCCTTGGTTCTTGAAATTCGAAAAATCGTGAAATTGGTCTTTAGGTCATTACATCAACTGCCGAAATAACCAATTTTATAGAGATGGCAAATTTTTGTGAAACATATGCAAACCCTTGGGATTGAATATCGAAAAATTGAGAAATGGGTTTGTAGGCGATTATTTATATAAAAAGTTTGTGGAAGTGAAAAGCGATCTAATATCCCATCAAACCTAAGAAATATATCAAAGCTTCGAAAGTACAACCCCCTTACAAGCCTTAGGATTGAATATCTAAGAAGAATGAAATTGACTTTTTGGCGCTTATATAGGAAACATTCGGAAATAAAAATGAATTCGATATATCATCAGATCTAAGCAATATGTAGGAATCTCTGGAAACATATGCAACCTCCTTACCCCAGTTGGGGGTTAAATATCCGAAAATCCTGAAAGGAGTTTATAAATAAATATAAAGACAACACGAGAAAGTAAAAACCAATTCAATTTCTTATCACTTCTAAAAGATATGACGGAATTCGTGAAAACTTGTTCAACCCTTTTATACCCTCTTAGAGGCTGAAAAGGAAAAAACTTAAAAACAAGTTTTAGGCGATTATTACGCAATCCCATGAAAGTGAAAAGATATTCGATATTGATCAGACCTGGTGGATATGGAAGAATTCGTGAAAAAGTATACAATCCTTTTACACCTTCTTAGGGGTCGAATTTCAAAAAAGCCTGAAAACGCTTTCTAGGTATTTATATGAAGAAGCCGTAAAATAAGAGTGAATTAAATATTTGGGAAGATCTAATAGATTATTACGGTTTTTCCCCGTGGAAAACCGTTATACCGACCCCTGAAACAAAGGGGCAAATGGGCCTTGTCCGGCTCAACCCAGAGACGGGTCGTGGGCACCAGTGATCGGATTTAAGGCTACCGTTCTTCTTTCCTAGACCGAATCACGAGCCTAGGAAAGTTACCGACATATACCGAACTAAGACCTAAGACCATATACCGAACTAAGAAGAATTCCTGCAAGACGTCACAAAAATCGTTACACATTTATTAAGGTAAAGAACTAGTAGTTAAAATAATGAACGACAAATATTTATTATTCGAAATAATCCCTTTCTATCTACCCCTGAATAATAACCCTAGCTACGTTCGTAGTACTACTTAACCTAGGACGTCTCTGATGCCGCCGATTCTCCGTCGCAGGATCTACCAGTTCTTTTCTCCGCCGTCTCAGGACTTCCTTCACTTCTTGCTCGTTACAGCTCGCTTTTCTTTGCACTAAATTTCACAGCCGAGGTAACAGGTACGTCACTTCTCACCAACTTGTGAGGGCGCGACTTATTCTAACAATATTTCCTCGTTCACTCCGAATTAGAATATCTCCGCTCAATTTTATCGTTCGCGTCCGGTCGCTGTATTTGATCATGCACAAAAAGCCCCGATCATTCCGTTTCTCTGTCCGCGAAAACACCTAACGGCTAATCCCGCGGGATTATTCCAATCGAGTCAATGTACGATCCGCGCAGTATTTCGCGCACCAAAAGCTATCTCGTGAATTCCACTTATCCGATTCACGAACCGCCGGTTATTTCCAATCATGTAATCGCGCCACTGCACTCTATTGGCAAATCGCGAACATCACAATCGTAGTAAATGTCAATTTAGTTATTGTTGACATGTCACTCGCGTTTGTTTATATCGTTTTTGTTTACCTGTCACTCGCGTTTGTTTTGATTTTTGGTGTTAATCGGTCACTCGCGATTGTTCGGATTTTTAGTGTTTAACCTATCCTAACTACTTTCCACCTGATTAACCTATTCACCTTTTAAACCACTAATTCCTAAACCTATTCTAACTCATACACAATCCTATCTTTACCCGTCAACCCGCCTTTCCTCCACCACAGAGTCGAAGTTCGTTTATTGATTTCGAATGTATGTTTTCCTTATTTTTTTAGTTATGTGCCACAAGTTGGAAGAGTCGCAGAGGAAAATGCATCCGCAAGGAGTTCCTCGATGACCAATTCGGTGAGTTAACTCGATACTATACTTAGACTACCGGAAACTAACATTCCTCTTCTCTTCTTTGCAGGATACTCGTATGGCGGACCATAACAAGATATGACGAAAACCGTGCAAATATATGCACTCCATTTCCACTGATAATTTTTTTTGCCCCCCTTCCGAACACCAATGGAAATTTGAATTTTACTTTATTATTTTAATAATAAAGTATTGTTATCGATTTTTAAAAAAAAAAATTTGCTGCCCTGAAAATTTTTTTTTCCACGTTTCATGACTAATAGACACCAAAAAAGCAAAAAAAATTTTCAGTCCGTCTGTGCGCCGTACGCCGTCCGCCGTACGCCGTACGCAAAATGGTTTGAGGACTTATATCTCTCAAACTCTTTGAGCTATTAAGTTGAATTTTTTTTTGTTGGTAGACTGAGCAGACCCCTTCAAGTGGCCACCTTTTGAAGGGTGTGGGTGTGAGGGGGGAGGTGGGGGGAGCATTTTAGACGGAAAATTTTGGTTTCTAGATCTCAATAACCGCTTAGGCTAGAATGCTGAAACTTGGAATTTATATAGAGCATCGGTAGTGGACGCATTTGCAAAAATATTGTTGATATGGGTGAAGGGGTGTGGGAGTGGGGGGAATATTAATGCGTCCGAAATGCTTGAAAGCCGAGATTGAGACATTCTAAAATCCATATCTCCTAATCGGTTAATGTCACAAAATTGAAACTTAATGGACATCTGTGGGCATACTAGAAGAATAGATCCGAAACAAATTTTTGAGAGGGAGCAGTGACGTACGGGGGTGGGGGTTGAAACATTTTACATTAAGATAACTCACGAACCAATTGTAGTAGACAAATAAAATTTGGTTTCTGTATAAAGCTTAACAAATAAAGTTTGCTCAAAGTAAAATTTTTTAAAAGGGCGGTGGAGCATGGAAGTGGAGGGGGTAAGAATTTTTTTAAAAAATCACGTCTCATATCTCAAGAACAGTGTAAGATAGATACTTAAAATTTTTACCAGAAGTAGGCCTAATAGACCCCCAGCAGGAAAAAAATTTCAGGGTTGAGGGTGTAGAGGGTAAGGGTGGGGGAGGGTCAAAAGTAAAAAGTTTCGATTTTTATATCTCGAGAACTTATAATGATATAAAGCTGAAACTTGGTATTTAGATAGAGCTACAGTAGTAGCATGTTGGAAAAATATAATTTTGTATAGGGATAGTATGGTACGGATGTGGGGGATGTTTTTCCTAACTATAGAACGGCTTATGATAGAAAGTTGAAATTTGGTACGTATATGTAAATCAACTAGAAAAGTAATTTTGATTAAAAAAAAATTTAAATATCTATTGGCGTTCGAAAGTGGGCCAAAAAAAATGATCAGTGAAAATGGAATGCATATATTTTCACGATTTTCGTCATATCTATTAGGTCTTTACAAATATTGAATTATTTTTTTTTGTACGGATTCTTCATATTAGTACGTAGAAAGTGTTTTCAGGATTTTTTGATATTCGACCCTCAGGTCTGATTAGATATCGAAAAACTTTTCACTTCCACGGGCTTACTCAATAATCACCTAAAACTCGTTTTCCAGTTTTTTCCTTTTTCAACCCCTTAGAGTGTAAAAACGGGTTGAACACGTTTTCACGAATTCCATCATATCTCTTAGAAGTGATAAGACATCGGATTGGTTTTTACTTCCTCGGGCTTTCTTTATATATATCTACAAACTCATTTCAGGATTTTTGGATATTCAACCCCAAAGTGGGTGCAAGGGGGTTGCATATGTTTTCACAAATTCTTACATATTTCTTAGTTCTAATGAGATATCGAATTCATTTTTACTTCCTAAGGCTTCTTACATAATCGTCAAAACGTTGATTTCAGGATGTTTGTTATTCAACTCCAATAGGACGTAATGCTTTCGACATATTTCTCAGGATTGATGAGATATTAGATTGGTTTGCACTTCCACAGACTTTTTATATAATCGACTGCAAATGCATTTCCGATTTCATGTAATGGCCCAAAACCAAATCACGAAAAACCTTCTAATGGCGTAACCACTGATATTATACTGGGACTAGACCTCGTCCCGGAGTATGACCCAATTATGTAATTCATATGTTATATGTGGCAGAGGCGTAAGTATTCTAGGGCGACCCCATTTTAACTGCTTCCCGAACTTTTTTTTAGGTTTTCAGTCACATAGTAACCTACACCGCATCTCAGAATTAAACTCGTTCCGAACTTCTACCGAAAAAATAATAAAGTTGAGCCCAGACTGTTGGCAGATTTTTTTTTTATCTTAATTACTTTTCTAGTTGATTTACATATACATACCGAGTTTCAACTTTGTACCATAAGCGGTTCTATAGATAGGATAAACACCCCCCGCCCCCGTACCATACTGATCCTATAAAAAATTATATTTTTCAAACATGCTACTACTATAGCTCTATCTAAATACTATAATTTCAGCTTTATATCGTTATACGTTCTCGAGATATAAAAATCGGAACCTTTTCCCTTTCACCCTCCCCCACCCTCACCCTATACACCCACACCACAAAAATTTCTTTCAAATTGAAAGGTAAGTTCAGGTTTTCGAAATAGTTCGTATTTATTGTTCGAAATTTAAAATTTTAACATAAATACATGTTTTTTAAAAAAAATTTTTATTAAGAACCTTTTTTGATGCTTCTCGGTTATACTGCAGGAACATCTCTGATAAGAGTCGAACAATAGTTCATTAGCATCGTACGATTCCATTACCCCTGGTATCGCTCCTCCATAGATCGAATGTCCTGATGAAAACGTTCGCAGTGTAGCCCAAGTTTTATATGCTGGTAGCAGTACCAGTGTCCAGTACTGTCCGAGTCCGGATGTAATATAAGTAAGTACTAAATAAGATAGACACTGAACGCGTTTGAATTAGAATCCAGGGATTGAACGTACTTATCTTAGAAGTTGATGCATCCGGAAGCAGTCTGGGTCTGGATGGGAGCGTAGAGTTTCGAAATATTTCAGATTAGTAATTGTTAACGCGAGTTTTTATTATGATACAGCAGAGACTATCGAATGAGCCACTCCTTTTTTGCAGTGCTCAATTTTGGCACATATGTCCCATTCACACAAGAAGCAGAAAATTTTGTGTAACTAAGCTGCAAACGAAACACGAGGGCAACCATTTTTAAGTCTCTAGAAGTGTGCCATTGATGTCTTGTATATTTTATACATAATAGAAGGTGCTTAAAATTTTCATACGATTCCACCAAATGGAATGCTTGACCAATCGGAACTGAAGGTTATGTGTTACCTTTGGACATTGGTAACACATAACCTGAAGAACTGCTTTTTCAAACTCAATGTAGAGCCATCTAGGAACAATCTACATTCATTTCGTTTTCACCTTTATATTGAGAGGATCCATCAAGACATTGTTACAGAATACAAAGCTATTGTCCATTTCAAAGAATGGTAGTATATCTTTGTGGCATGTACGGTTAGTAGTTTCGCATGGCAACATGATCTTCCAACAGGTTTCATTGCTGCAACCTCGATCCAAGAAGTTCTTCTTTACTATTCGGTAGTTCTAGGTCTACCAGTAGATCGTTCATTTTTCCGCACAAAGCCACGATCAGGCATCATGTGATCAATGTTTATACTCTAGATGAAATCATATAGTAGAGTATTATAAGTTTAATCCAGCCCTGATCTCCACAAAACATCCCCCGATACTATTATAACTTAGAGTGCTCATGCCACTCTAGAGGCTGAAAAAATAGGTCTTTTTCGGGATTTTTTTTCAGAAAAACTACAAAATAAATCGAGATTATGAAAGTGGATATTTATAATACATGTTATTGACTATGTACAGGAATTTTTTTTAAGCAATTCAATTCAAAATGGCGGCTGTGTAGCGTTTTTGCGGTGACGTCTCCGTTTTTCCAGGGTCCATGGCCGGACACCTAGTGCCTGTAATTTTTGAATTATGATAAGCTAATAAATTTATTTCGATTACATATAACAACAGCCAGAGAAGTACGTAGGATTTTTTCGATATTTTCATTTTTAGCCAAATGGCGCACTTCTAAAGTGAAAAGTGTGAAATTTGACTAAAAAATCGTCAGAAAATTGTTAATAACAAATGAACTATGCAATATAAAAAAAAAATCGTACGTACTTCCATGGACAATATAGTTTTAAAGATATATTCAAAATTTCAAGTGAATCGGTTGAAAATTGTCCGAGTTATGTTTCCGGCCAGCTTGAAAAATGCGGTTTTGAGATAAACGCGTTTGAAGTTTTGAGTAGTAGAAAATCATGAATAATATTGCAGGCGGCCTTGTAATAAAATTCGAAAACCGAGTCCGTGGAGATGGCCATAAATTTTTGGGACCTCATTTTTGAGGTCCTAACGAACAATTTAAAAAAAAAAAATAAAATCGATTTTTCGAAAACTCTAGAGTGGCATAACCCCTTAAGAACAATTAGCAGCTCTAGATATTAACTAATTTTAGCTTTAAAAATTAAGAGAAAAACTGTTAGATTTAAGGAATTGGCGCAAATGAAGCATATTTTAAAACTAAAACTATTATGTAAAATCCTTAGAGATAGATATTCGCATTTAGCTATAATGCCGAATCCCGACATTTTCTTTATGGTTTGAGCCTCAGGTATCATATTGCTTATCATTCTTCATCATTGGATAGTAAGATATAGCGATAATTACATAAGTAAATTTTTTGAATCTTTTTGTCCTTAAAAAACTTGATCAAATTCTCTGTATAATAACTTCAAACACGATAAGGTGCTAGTTCTTTTTTTTGGAAAGTCCCTCGACTACGATTAAGTGACTTTCTCATTCTTTTGCAAAATCCCTAACCATAATATAAATCGGAATTGACTGTAGCATCTAGAGTATGATTCAATACCGATGTTGTGCAAAAAAAAAACGATTGGATAAATGGAGTTTCACATATTTTCACTAATTTCGTCACATATCTACGGTTTTCTGGGATATCGATTAATTTTTCGTTCTTCAAATAAAACATGCAGCCCCATTATACTACATTAAGGTATAATGGGGCTGTCTAAGTTTTCACGAATTATGCCATATTTTTTAGGTGTAATTAGCTCTTTCGCTCTTATTTTCATGAGATTTTTATTTAATCGTCTAGCTGATTTCCATCGCAAAAGCTAAACAACAGAAAATTACTTTAGCACATGTCTTTAAATTCCTTCTAGAAAAAAATGCGAGTTTTAGAACTTATATTCAAACCTCGGTTTATGTAAAAATCTAGTGAACCTATTATTACATTCTTTGCTACAAGAACTTCTACTTTTTATGGAAATTCCATTCTTAAGCTCTTGAAATTCTTTAAATTACTGCATAAAAAAGTTATAAAAAAATACTATGCGTTTTCATTGTTCTTTATTTACTGATATTTTCTATGTGTACTCACAGTACTTAAGTCACGATTTCGCCAGTTAGTCTTCGAAGTTAGCAGAAGTCATCCACTGCGTCTAATTTTAAATAATTTATTTGAAAAATGAAAAATACGTTCGGGTCATATATGTTTCTTTTTCCTGTCATCTTGCTCCTATTAACAGTCATAACCGGTGGCTTCTGTCATTATGACATTCAGTGTCCACCTGGTGGTCAGGTTTGTTGTTTTAAATATCCTCTTAATAGAAATTTTGATTTTTTTTTGACAAAATTAAAGGATAACTTCGAGGCACAAGTAAAAGATGCTGGCGATAAATTAGTTGTAGCAGAGCTCCATGCCTCGTGGTGTATAGAGTGCCTCCATTTGGCTCTTAAGGTTCACGAATTAGAAATTTTGTATGGTGATAGAGTTCAAGTTTTGAAGGTATTGTGATTAAATTATTATTTTTTTTTAAATAACATAAAAAATTTATAATAATCTACAGATTGACATTGATAATTGTCTGGAATTGACACAAATATTCCAAGTGACTGTATATCCAACTTTTATTTTCATACTCAAGCAGGAACTGGTCGGTGTATCGATTGGCAGTGACCCCGATAAATTAGAAATTGCTTTTGCAGAATATATGCCAAAGCAGAATGAATAAAAATTTAATAGCTCTTCAACATCTTCTGTTTTCTTATTAATACTAAAAATAAAATTGAAGATATTTTAGGTTTATTTCAATTTGGCGTTAAAACCGATTAACCGATTTTGGTGAAATTTTATATGCATATATCTATGGTTTAAAGCACACATATTGCATATCCAGAATAGTTAGTTTTGAGATAAACACATTTGAATGTTCGACAGAAGGTAATTCTTGCAAATGAGAAGATTTAACGAATGTTATTATTTCTAACGGCAAAAATTATATTAAAGTTGAAAATTTAATAAGTAATTATTTATTGAGACGTCACACCTGTTCAATTCAGAATTGTCAATAAAAATATGGCTGCACATACAATATTTGTACACTAAAACATGACAAAACTGTGACATACAATAAGTGTACATTTAATACTGCAAAATTGATATTACTAAAACAGGCTCTTTCAGGTTTCATAAATTAAAACAACATTTATATTTCAATCATATATTACATAATTACATATTACATAAACATATATATATATATATATTCAAGAGACGATCCAATTATTTAGAGAGTTATGGTTTAGAGAGATACCTCACTTTCTGAACCACTATCAATTGGAACTTGATCTGGTATGTTGCCTTTGGTAGGCAGTGAATCAATAATTGATTTGTATTCCTTTGGTATTACACCAGCATTCAATAAATACAAAAGGTCTTTTTTCTTTGCATGAGAAATTGTCAGAGGCTTTGAGTATTTTTTTGTAAGTGATAATATCCAGCGGATATTGCAGTCTCAACACATAGTAACAAACTAGGCATCTCATCATTGAACGCGTTACGGTATTCTACCTATAAAATAATAAAGTTGCTCCCAGACTGTTGGCAGATTTCTTTTATTTATTTACGTTTTTTTCAAAAGAAGATTCAATAGAAGTATAAACAAATTGAATCTCATTAAACCTTAAAGATTTTCAGAATTCGTGAAGAGTTGTACAATACCTTATACCCTTAGGACATTTAATATCGAAGAATACTTAAATCGTTTTACTTTATTATTTTAATAATACAGTATTGTTTTCGATTTTTAAAAAAAAAAAATTTGCTACCCTCAAAATTTTTTTTTTCACGTTTCATGACGAGTAGACACGAAAAAAGCAATAAAAAATTTCAGTCCGTCTGTCCGCCGTACGCCGTACGCCGTACGCTGTACGCCGTACGTCGACCGCTGTACGCAAAATCGTTTGAAGGCTCGTAGCTCCCAAACCCTTTGAGCTATTAAATTAAAATTTTTTTTATGAATAGACTGGGTAGGCCCCTTGAAGTGGCCAAATTTGGAGGGGTGGGGGTGTGAGGGGGGAGGAGGGGGAAGTGTTTTAGACGGAAAATTTTGGTTTCTAGATCTCAGCAACCGCTTATGCTAGGAGGCTGAAATTTGGAATTTATATAGATCTTCAGTAGTGGACCCAATTGCAAAAAAATTGCCGATATAGGTGAAGGGGTTTGGGAGTGGGGGGAAAAATAATGCGTCCGAAACGCAAAAAAGGTGAGATCGACACTTTCTAAAATCTATATCTCCTAAACGGTTAATGTCACAAAATTGAAACTTTATGAATATCTGTAGGTATACTAGCAGAATAGATCCAAAACAAAAATTTGAGTGGGGGCAGTGGCGTACGGGGGTGGGGGGTGAAAAACTTTAGATTACGATATCTTACTAACCAATTGCACTAGATAAATAAAATTTGGTTTCTGTATAAAGGTTGACAAATGAAGTTAGCTGGAAGCAAAATTTTTGAAGGGGGCGGTGGAGCATGAAAGTGGAGGGGATAAGAATTTTTCTAATAAATCACGTCTCATATCTCAAGAACGGTGTAAGATAGATGCGTCAAATTTTTACCAGAAGTAGGCCTAATAGACCCCTAGTAGAAAACAAAATTTTGGAAGTGTGGGTGTAAAAGGTGAGGGTGGGGGAGGGTGAAAAGGAAAAAGTTCCGATTTTAATATCTCGACAACCTATAATGATATAAAGCTGAAATATATATATATATAATATATAATTATATATAATCGCCTACAAACCCATTTCTCAATTTTTCGATATTCAACCCCCAAGGGTTTGTATATGTTTTCACAATTTTTGCCATTCCTTAGTTCTGATGAGATGTAAAATTGATTATTACGGCCAACCAATTCACGATTTTTCGAATTTCCAGAACCAAGGAGATGTGAAGGGTTTGCTTACGTTTTCAGAATTTTTTCAAAATCCGTCTTGTCTCATGAGATTTCAGGTTGCTTCTTATGAAATCGTCTAAAAACCTGTTTCACAATTTTTTCGAAATTCAAACCCCAAGTGGAAGTAATGGGTTTGTATACGTTTTAACAATTCGTCATATCTCTTAATTCTGATAAGGCAACAAATACGTTTTTGCTTCTATGGGCTTTTAGTGTACATAATATACTGAAATTCGAATAGTCTACACGGACTTTTTCAATGTTTAATCGTCTAAAAATCTCTATTTTAAATATTTTTATATTAAGAACAAAATTAATTTTCCATAAGAAATCTAAAAATCTCGAAGCAACTCATGATACACTCCGACTTTTACCGCTCCCGAACTTTGACCCTAAAAATAATAAAGTTTCGCCCAGACTATTGGCAGATTTTTTTTTTTCGTATTAAATTTAAAGCATTCAGAATAAAGCGAATTCAATGTCTCATTACACCTAAGAAATATATCGGAATTCGTAAAAATGTACACAACCACTTTACACTTCCTTAGGGGCGGAATTTTTCCCTATCGTGCCTCTATATAGTCGTCAATCTTTAGCATTCCATCCTTTGCAGTTTTCGATTTTTTTCCTTTCCATCCCCTCTCACCATCACTCCCTACAACCGCCCCGACCCCACCCCCAAAATTTTGTTCTCTACAATAGGTCTACTGGGCATAACTTCCGGAAATTTTTTAAGATCATATCTGGGTACGGTTAAATGTATAAAAAATGATTATCCTCCCACTTTCATGCTCCACCTCCCTTCCTCAAAAAGTTTGCATTAAGTAGACTCCAATCGTATATAGGTACACAAACCAAATTTTATCTTCCTGGTACAATTGGTTCGAAAGATAATGTGATCCAAAATTGTTTACCCCCCCCCCTCCAATTTCCAAACTACCTCTCTTAAAAATTTTGGGTTTTGCCCTTGTCTAGTCTCCTACTATCCCTATCTCAAGATAACCACAAAGCTTCAATCTTCTGACATAAATCGTTTAGTTGATATGGATTTTAGAATGTTTCAATCTCAGCTTTCGAGCCTTTCGGACACATTGTTTTTCCCCACTCCCATACCCTTCAACCCCTATCGACTATTTTTTCCCAAGTAGGTCCACTATTCTAGTCTTATTTAAGTTAAAATTTTCTACATCCTAGCATAAGCGGTTGCTGGGATCTAGATTTCTCGTCAAAAACGCTCCGCCTTCACATCGCCACCCTCTAAAAGATACTGCACTCGTAGGGGCTTACCCAATGCACCCACCATAAAAATTTCAACTTAATATCTCAATGGATTTATGAGCTACGCGTCTTCGTACGGCACGGCACGTACGGTGTTTACGGCAGACAAAAGGACATTTTTTTTGGGGTTTACTAGTCCTAAAACGTGAAAAGACAAAATTCAGGGTGGTAAATTTTTTGGAAATTTCAGGTCGATCACAATACTTTATTATTCAAAATTTTTAAAGTAAAATACATTTTTTTTTTCTTAACAGTTACAGCCGTCAAGTAGGCTTACATGAAAATAATGATGCATTAGCGCCATCTCGGTAGCAAATTAACGAAAAATTTCAACGGCAACAATCTTTAACTAGTAATAGCTCAATATTTTACTGACGTCGATTAGATCAGTCCAAATATTCGGTGACAATTCAAAATACATTTATAAACCTTATTCAATAAATTACTGATTCAGATTAACAGTAGGCTTATTTCTCTGTTTAGCATTAAGTCCTCTCACAGCTAGATGAGGCTGCAATCATCGCATGTTACTTGTCATCTACAGTATAAAATATTGCAAAAATATACAGAAATATATTTACAATTTTTTTTTGACTACTTCCCTATACAAAGCCTTACTGATAATATTCGGTCGTCATAAAACTGCCACGTCGAAAAATTTATTTGTAATGGTCCATAAATAATAGCTCCACAAGGATATCACGGTCGCGTTACAAGGGTTTATCTTACAGAAAATACCTTTTTTCACTGACTGTGCAAACAAAAGGTAAACAAATTGTTATACCTTGTACAGGGAAATAGGTTATCAGAAAAACACACCCTCATACTATATTCCAAACGAACAATATATGGTACAAACATATGAAAAAGTCAGAAAATACACACAAAACTGATTTTAATTTGAGAATCGCTGGTATTGTTTAGAAAAAGTGAGGTAACATTTCATACTTTATATGATTGTATATTTTTAGAAAATGCAACACAACTGATTGAAATGTCGTGTAGTTAATAATATCAAAACAAGCAAAAACGATTTAAAATATCAACAAGTGCTCGAGTTTATAAAAGTCACTCCGATTGCACATAGCTGCGTGCTTGACATACAAAGCAAACATAAAAAAAGTGACATACATGAATGCCATAGAGAGACACACCACCCACAAGTATCCCATATTTTATGAGATTCGTAGAAAAAGGATCAACTTAGGGCAATAAAATCCTTCGATAGTGAAACAAACCCAAGAAGCCGTGTTGGTTCAAGTACCCTCAAGGCACCTCAAAGGAAAAATCTAATGGTGATATGTTTAGAGGAAAAGATACAAAGAATATTCTTCCTTTTTAAAAAGCCCATCAGTAGGTAGTGAAAAGGTACAAAAGAGTTCGTAGTTGTATTTTATATGCATCAATTATGTAACATAAAGTATTTCCGGGAAAAAAAAGGCCAAACGTGTATTTGGGATAGACAGTAATTTTTCTTCAGGGCGTAGAGTGCTATGTGGTGAGTGAAACACTAAGTTTTCGGGTTGCCATCTTGAAAAGAGTGAAAAACTAGGTTTTCGGGGTGTCATCTTGAAAATAGGGATGATATCAATTCAGCTATAGCACCCGGCTTGTAATTATATATTTTTTGTATATAATCGAAAGAAGTGTAAGTATAATAAGTTTTTTTTCTATACTATTCTAAAAGGGCAATTTAAATTTTATCCATCCACTCAAAAAAGTACTTTTTACCAGAAGAAAACAAGTTGTTCGGAACAAAAAAATTACAGTGTAAATGTTTGCGGGATCCACTTATTAAGAGGACACTTAAGATCCCATTTCTCGAAATTTCGATGGAATTGACATGAATAACAGAGACGAAAAGTTGTTGACTTTCGCAAGATGCGATGACACAAGGCTTTTAATAAAAAAAATTAGCCCCGTTTTTCTTATTGTGCTATGAACGAGTGGTAACAATCTGAAGAGCTTCTTAAACGAAGTATCCTTGCCTTGATGAATTTTAAATCTTAACCAGATTTTATAATAGGAATTTTCTCTATTCTGAACGAATAGAGTTTAGAAATTTAAGCTACGTATACACGACAGGGAAAAAAGTCTACCAACAGTCTGGGCGCAACTTATCTTATGGGTAGAAGCCTGGAACGCGTTTAATGCTGAGATGCGGTGTAGGTTACTATGCAACCCTCTTACAACCCATTTGGGTTGAATATTTAAAAATCCTGAAATTAGCTTTCTGGCAAATTGACAGGAAGAAATAAATTGGATATCTCATCAGATCTAAGAAACACTACCTCGGGGGTTGGATATCAAAAAATATTAAAATTGGTTTGTAGGCTTATATATAAAAACTGCAGAAATTTTAGCCAATTTGAAATCTCATCAAACCTAATGAGCTATATAATATTATGAAAACGTATGCAACCCCCCTACACTCACTAGAGAGTTGAATGTCAAAAAATCCTGAAATCAGTTTCAAGATAAATGTAAAGAAAGCCAGAGGAAGTAAAAACCAATTTGATGTCTATCAGTCCTAAGAAGTATGACGGAATTCGTGAAAATGTGTTCAACCCTGTATTACGAGTCTAACTCGTAATGAGAATACTTTTCAGGAAAGACAAGAACATTCGTTTAGTTTCGGTATTTATTAAAATCAAATGGTTAAAAGAATTACCTTTGCTTCATTTATAATTCCTCCTATGCGCTGCCGGACGTCCCTCAGTACGATTCCACAGTCAATAACAACTCCTAAAAGTAAAGGTAGTGAATTTTAATTTAAATATGGAGAAAAGTTGGGAAGATGGGTGAATTATGATTTTTGTATTATAGCATTAGAGTAAGTTAGACTTAGGTTTAATTTTAGTAGTTGAGATTAGTTTAGGACATGGCATTTTATCTAAAAAAAAAACTCACTAGTGTATTAACTGTGAGAGAATTACACAACGGAGGCAAAACACTGTAGCAAAGGAAATGTATTTACCTCTGATATAAGCGCAACCACCATCGGTTACTCCGTCCTGTGTGGCCGGTGACTCCGTCCTGCTTCCCTCAATGTAACCCTAAAATGGGAAGGAATGAAACACTGAATAATAATTTGACTGGCGGGTTTAAATATGGCAAAAACACGATGCCACGAGAAGTACGAGAACAATAATTAATACGCGGAACACAAACACTGAATGATGCGACAACGACAGAACGAGCAAAGGAAACAAATAAATCCAACCATAACACATGATGACTGGTCGCGGATAACGGTCAAGGCCATGCAAAACAGCTGAGCACGGCGAAATCAAGCAGTAGTTTAAGGGCTCATATACCCCTGAAATTATCAAAAAATTTATTTTTTTTTTTTTTACAGATTTTTATTTTTTATACTTTTAAGAATTAAAAAAAAAATTTGAATTTAGAAAATTCCACTCCATTACAAAGTTATAGCAATAAGTGTCACCAAACATTGGTTTGAAACGGCTTCCTGGCTAATTGCCGCGCCACTCTCAACAGCAGCGTTTAGCATTTATTTTTTCGTAAAAGCTGGGTTTCACAGAAAACAAGGTCATTTATGGGACCATCTGTGAAAAACACGAAGATACAAGAGGAAGAAGGTGTACAGTACGAAGCTGGAATGGGAGACTAGCCGTAAGTCCACATTGTACCTATCAAACATTTTAAACGCATTTTTCTCGAAACTATGTTTTTAGACATGGTCGGCACGATAACTCAGTCAATTTTCAATATTTTTGAACTTTTTTTTTTTAAATTTTGATAACTATTTTCTCTATAGTCTGTCGAGAGGTTTTTTTAATTTTTTGCTTGGAAATTTTTTTATAAATTACTAGCCGCGTACCGCGGCTACGCTCGCTTTGCTCACGTTGTTCCATCGCTCCTATTACTCCCGTTGCTCCCGATACTCCTGTTACTATCGATGCTCCCATTTCTCCCGTTACTCCCGTTGCTCCATTGCTCCCGTTACTCCATCCACCATCCCCCATCCTCCATCCACCATCCTCCATCCTCTATCCACCATCCTCTATCCACCATCCTCCATCTACCATCATCCATCTTCCATCCTCTATCCACCATCCCCCATCCACCATCCTCCATCCTCTAACCACCATCCCCCACCTATCATCCTCCATCCACCATCCTCCATCCACCATCCCCCATCCACCATCCGCCTTCCCCCATTTCTCCCGTCGCTCCGTTGCTCCATCCTCTATCCACCATCTTCCATCCACCATCCTCCATCCACTATCCACTTCCAACTTTACCATTTAGTAATAGGAACGCATAACTAATACACCGAAATCTAACGAACTGCCGCTAAACTATATGAAATACACTCAAATGTTGAAATAACTCGCGTACCACCAACTGTTAAATGATTTTGTTGACGCAGAAACCATCGCGGGCGTGCCCTCAACAAATCACCAAAGTTTTATCGCAATCGGATGAGTGGTTTCGGTATACGGGATAGACATCCTCCATCCTCCATCCACCATCCTCTATCCACCATCCTCCATCTTCTATCCTCCATCCTCTATCCACCATCTCCCATCCACCATCCACCATCCTCTATCCACCATCCTCCATCTACCATCCCCCAAACTCCATCATCCATCTTCCATTCTCTATCCACCATCCTTCATATTCCATCTGCCATCCACTATCCTCTTATACCATTTAGTAATAGGAATAGGCATGACTAATACACCGAAAACGAACTGCCGCTAAATCATATGAAAAACACTCAAATGTTGAAATAACTCACGAACCACCAACTGTTAAATAATTTTGTTAACGCAGAAACCATCGAGGGCGTACCCTCAACAAATCACCAAAGTGTCATCGCAATTGGATAAGTTGTTTAGGAGCCTATACAGGACAAACAGACAAACAGACAGACAAACATTCATTTTTATATATAGAGATTAAACGCAAATTTTTTTTAAAAAAAAATGATTACTAAAGTTTGAAATTCTGTAACTTATTAATTTTTGAAAAAACAAAAAATTCCCTCCGTGAGACTATAACTACTACATTATTTTACAAGATTCTTTTTTATTTTTGCAAATTGAATTATTTTTGGTGAAGTTATGATGCCGACCAGGAGGCGCCATGGTTTTCATAAGTAGTCCGTTTATACCCGTAAAAAACAATGTTAATATTAAAAATAAAAAAAAAATTTCTTTTTTTTTATAGCTGAATAGTTAGTAAGATATGTGAACTCAACAAATAAATTTTTTTTTCACCACACAACCTTTTTAATAATTTTTAAAATTTACTCGGTTTTCAGCGCGTGCAGGGGTATGTGAGCCCTTAAGCGAGTTAAGTATGCGCATCGGCCGTTCGCTGGTTAGGATCTCCGATAAATCGTCGGATGGAAAATAAAAAGTGACCCAGCACAAAGGAAAGTTTATTGCACCTGCGTGAATGACCGAGAGGAGGCTAGCGTTGACCTAGAAATGCGAAAATAAGTCGGCGGTGAAAAGAACCGATTTTTGGGGCCGTGGAAAGTTTACGCGAAAAGTGAAAAGGACGTTTGCGGGGCTTTTATGAAGTGTAGCCTCTGGAGAAACATTCGAATAAGTATAGCGAGTGGTAGTATATAAAATCTGCCAATGGTCTGGGCGAAACATTATTATTTAAAGTTCGTAAGCGGTCAAAGTCGGAGTGTATCATGAGTTGCTTCGAGATTATTAGATTTCCTAGAAAATTAATTTTGTTCTTAAAATAAAAATATTTAAAATAGAGATTTTTAGCCGATTAAACATTGAAAAAGTCCGTGTAGACTATTCGAATTTCGGTATATTATGTCTACTAAAAGCCCATAGAAGCAAAAACGAATTTGTTGCCTTATCAGACTTAAGAGATATGACGAATTGTTAAAACGTATACAAAACCATTACTTCCACTTGGGGTTTGAATTTTGAAAAAAATTGTGGAACAGCTTTTTAAACGATTTCATAAGAACCAACTTGATATCTCATGAGACACGAGGGATTTTAAAAAATTTGTGAAAACGTAAGCAAACTCTTCACACCCCCTTGGTTCTTGAAATTCGAAAAATCGTTAAATTAGTTTTTAGGTCATTACATCAAATGCCGTAATAACCAATTTTATATCTCATCAGAACTAAGGGAAGGTAAAATTTTTGAAAACATATGCAAACCCTTGGGGGCTGAATATCCAAAAATTTAGAAATGGGTTTGTAGGCGATTATATAAAAAGTCTGTGGAAATGAAAAGCGATCTAATATCTCATCAAACCTAAGAAATATGTCGAACCTTTGCAAAGCATACAACTCCCTTACACCCCTTAGGATTGAAAATCTGAAAATACTGAATTTGATTTTTTGGTTTTTATAAGGGAAACCTTAGGAAGTAAAAATTAATTCGATATATCATCAGATCTAAGCAATATGTAGGAATCTGTGAAAACATATGCAACCTCCTTACACCCACTTGGGGGTTGAATATCCAAAAATCCTGAAAGGAGTTAATAGATAAATATGAAGACAGCACGAGAAAGTAAAAACAATTGAATTACTTCACTTCTAAAGGATATGACGGAATTTGTGAAAACTTGTTCAACCCTTTTATATCCTCTTAGGGGCTGAAAAAGGAAAAAACTTAAAAACATGTTTTAGGCGATTATTACTCAAGTCCGTGAAAGTGAAAAGATATTCGATATTTGATCAGACCTGGGGGATATGGCATAATTCGTGAATAAGTATACAACCCCTTTACACCTAATTAGGGGTCGAATTTCAAAAAATCCTGAAAACACTTTCTAGGTCTTTATATGAAAAAGCCGTAGAATGAAATGAAGAATAAGAGAAATAAATTAAATATTTGGGAAGACCTAATAGATATGACGAAAATCGTGAAAATATATGCATCCTATTTTCACTGATTCATTTTTTCGCCACCCCTTCCGAACGCCAATGGATATTTGAAATTCTTTTCTAGATGATTTACATATACATACCAAGTTTCAACTTTGTAGCATAAACTGTTCCATAGATAGGAAAAACATCCCCCACCCCCGTACCATACTACCCTTATACAAATTATATTTTTCCAAGATGCTACTACTATAGCTCTATATAAAAACCATGTTTCAGCTTTATACCATTATAGGTTTTTGAGATATAAAAATCGGAACTTATTCCTTTTCACCCTCCTCCACCCTCCTCCACCCTCACCTTCTACACCCACACACCCTCTCACTCTTTTATAGTGGTCTATTAGACCTACTTCTGGTAATAATTTTAAGTATCTACCTCACACTGTTCTTGAGATATGAGACGTGATTTTTTAGAAAAATTCGCATCCCCTCCACTTTCATGATCCACCGCCCCATTCAAAAATTTTACTTTCAGCAAACTTCATTTGTCAACCTTTATACACAAACCGAATTTTATTTGTCTACTGCAATTGGGTCGTGAGATATCATAATCTAAAGTTGTTTACCCCCCACCCTCGTACGCCACTGCCCCCACTCAAAAATTTGTTTGCGATCTATTCTCCTAGTATACCTATAGACATTCATTAAGTTTCAAATTTTGTAACTTTAACTGTTTAGGAGATATGGATTTTAGAATGTGTCAATCTCGGCTTTTTTGTGTTTTGGACGCATTATTTTTCCCCCACACCCACACCCCTTCACCCATATTGATCCACTACCCAAGTTCTATATAAATTCCAAATTTCAGCCTCCTAGCATAAGCGGTTGCTGAGATCTAAAAACCAAAATTTTCCGTCTAAAACGCTTCCTCCTCCCCCCCGGACACCCTCACCAGTCAGAATTTGGTCACTTCAAGGGGCCTTCAATTCAATTTAATATCTCAAACCGTTTGGGAGTTACGAGCCTTCAAACGATTTTGCGTACGGCGGACAGACGGACTGAAATTTTTTTTTGCTTTTTTCGTGTCTACGAGTCATGAAACGCGAAAAAAAAATTTTAGGGTAGCGCAATTTTTTTTTTAAAAAATCGATCACAATTCTGTATTATTAGAAAATAATAAAGTAAAAGAAGGAAATTTTGAATCAGAGGTCGGCGATACGAATTAAATATTGAGAGTGATACAGTGATACGGCGAGGAAGAAAATCACCAGTCGGTGTTACATGGAGATTAGCGCTGTGATTGGATAACAAGGAAGCTGTGCGCAAGAGATCCAGAGAAATATAGTACATCGCGGAACAACGCACCAGCGGCGCCCTAGGTTTAAATAGGTAGTGTAGTTTAGGTTAGGGAACTTGATTGAACATAAGGAGATTAACGTAAGTTTGAATATTTGATTATGATTTATTACTTGGATTGCATTAAAATTAACCTATATTGTTAAAAATTACTTCAATATATCAGGAGACCTAAGAAATATGACGAAATTCGTAAAAATATATAAAAATTTCATTTTCACTGATCATTTTTTTGGCCGGCATTCCGTATGCCAATGGATATTTGATATTTTTATTTATTTTTTAATCTAAATTACTTTCTAGTAGATCTACATATATCCAGCAAGTTTCAACTTTCTACTACAATCCATTCTATAGATAGGAAAACCACCCCCACCCCCGTACCATACGACCCCTATAAAAATTATCTAATTATCTATTTCAATACCAAGTTAAGCTGTCCATCAATATGTTGTTTTGAGATATAAAAATCTGAACTTTTTCTTAATCACCCTCACCCACCTTCACCCCTACACCCGCACTCCCAAAATTTTTTTTTGTCCGGCTGGTGGCCTTAGTGTAATCGACGTGAACGGCAGTGACGGAAAATGGGCCGTTAAATTGTTCGGCGCCCTCTCCTCAACAAGTCTTACTTCCTGCTTAAAAGCCCTATCCGGTTCGTGAGAACGTAGAGCAACTCATTTCACATAACCGCAGCAGGAGCTGGGAATTCGGTAACGTATAATAGGAACTAATAATATAAATTCAACAACTCAATATTTCTTCTTAGAAAAACTTAAAGTAAGACGACGTAAATCTAATTTCCATCAACTAGTCGACTTCATCAGCCGCCGCATTCTCGATTAAGCCTAGGTCCGTAGCTGGCGAGTGCTGCACTCCTTTCCTCCCGTCCTTGGTATTGACCTAGAAGAGAAAAGGAGGGTTTAATGAGGGTGATCGGAACCTGACCTACAATTAACATGTAATAAGATATTCTAATCCAACGTTTTTAACCAATTCTCCATCCTCACACCTCTTCATCCATGTCGACCATTTTTATGCATTTTATCCAAGTGGCTCCACTATGGTAGCCTAATATAAATTCCAAGTTTCAGACTACCAACTCAAGGTGGGACTGGTTGACGAGCTGTAGGACTTCTTGGGCATTTTGGCCAAGCTTGAACAGACGGAAGACTAGAGAGATATTGCCATGGAATAGGAGAAGTTTGCGGTTACTCGTCGGGAGTACTGACAAGACACTGCTTGTCGGGAAGCATGCTATGCGTATGGGGATTGCTGACTCTGACGTGTGCAGGTACTGCCTTGACCTATATGCTGAGGAAGATATCAACCACATTTTGTGTGAATGTCAGGCGGTTATTGGAAGGAGGCAATTGAGAAGGTTGGGCAGTCTTTTCTTTGACAATTTGGAGGATCTGAGGTCGATAGGGTATGACAAGTTGGTCAAGTTCATCAGGGATCTGGGTTGTTTTGGGTATGATTAGTGACCTACGAGGCTCTGAAGGGATCGCTATGAACCCTCTTTTGGTGCCTAGTGTTGCGTGGTGGCTCAGCGCTTCTCACCTTGTTAAAACTATTTCAGACTAGCAACCAATATTTTTTCATCTACAAGCCATCTTCCTTCATCCCCAGTATACCAGATAATATTCGAATTATGTGACATTCAGCTCAGTGATTCACTCTATAAAATTTTTATTTTATTTTAATTTTTTAGTCTTCTGCATCGCAACCTTATAAAAATACCGCTCCGATTGTAAAAATATTCAGCAAGACCCACACTTTTCCTTTCAACCTTCGGCATTTTATAACCCATCTAAACGAATATGTAATATTTTTATGATGCGTGGCATGTATGTGATGGCAATGAAACAAAGAACCTTTCAAAAATTGAAAGAGAGTTCGTTTCATATACAGCGCTGCAAAGCACCTTATTGCATTGACTATAGAATTTTTGGCGAAGTACGCTATCTCATACGAAATCACCGTTAAATGTTGATGTTCGGGCTTATAAATAGGAGGAAAGTTCTTTGCATATATCGGAGTTAGTCCTTCCTTTTTGTATTCATAGCCTGCAGAACAGAATAACATTTTATGTCCAGGATTGCAACATAAGTCTGGCCAGAGTTATTGCGAAATTTGCTTATTTTTACGAGATTTCAGGAGGTCTGGAAAAAAAACAGTATTATATTTTACTTCATTTAAGAAATGCTATCGAACTATAACTTATGGCCGCTAACTCCAACACGCTTTAGTCTACAAATCCAAAATTTACGTACGTTTATTTAGTTGTACACCCTCAGATACTGAAGTGAAAAATACACTTGGAAAATTGATACATTCATTAGACCCATCTGAATTCGACTCAAGAATTCACATAGGTGTAGAAAATAAATGCATGTTCAAATAGCCTCCTGGTTATTCATAAAGCATGCATAGCCCATGATATTAAATTTTTTAACCTCGTCAGACCTAAGAAATATGACGAAGTTTATGAAAGCGTATGTAACACGTAAGATCGTAAAATCGGGTATAAGGAGATTATATGAAAACCGTGGAAAAGATAAAACTAATTCAGTATCTCATCAGACCTTAGATATATTGCAATAATTTCTGAATGCGTATGTTACTTCTTTATACCCTCCTGGGGTTTGAAAATGGAAAATTTTAAAATTGGGTTTGTAGGCGATAATATAAAAATTCGGCGGAAGTAAAAACCTCTTTAATATCTCAACAGACCTAAGAGATGCCGAAAATCAGGAAAGCGAATGCTACCCCCTTACATCCTCTTGATTGTTGAAAATTGGAAATTTCTGAAAAAAACATTCCTCAGTCATGATCTACTGCAAGCCAAACGTATGATACTCTTGATGAAGTACTGAACTCCGATTTATATTCCAGTTGGGGATAAAGTAGGATAAGGAGTGCATATGGAGTTTGTCCTTTTGGTTGCTCCTTGAAAGTAAAAGACAATGTCAAAAGTGTTCAATTTCCTATCTACAACTAAGTCCCCGGAATTGAAATTTTCTTTTTTCAAGTACTTTCACGTGGTAAGTGCAGGAAGGATTCATTCGATTTCTATTATAGCATATTCTTCATTTTACCTGGAATCATTTAAAAACTAATGTGTACAAAACTTCAAATTTCTGCTTGAAGTATTCAAAACTTTGGTGATTTGTTGAGGGTACGCCCTCGATGGTTTCTGCGTTAACAAAATTATTTAACAATTGGTGGTACGCGAGTTATTTCAACATTTGAGTGTATTTCATATAGTTTAGCGGCAGTTCGTTCGATTTCGGTGTATTAGCTATGCGTTCCGATTACCAAATGGTAAAGTTGGACGATGGATGTTAAATAGGGGATAGTGGAGGATGGTGGATAGAGGATGGAAGATGGAGGATGGTGGATGTTGGATGGAGGATGGTGGATAGAGGACGGAGGATGGTGGATAGCGAATGGAAGATGGAGGATGGTGGATGGAGGACGGTGGATAGAGGATGGTGGATAGAAGATGGAGGATGGGGGGATTGGGGATGGTGGATGGAGGATGGTGGATATAGGATGGAGGATGGAAGATGGAGGATGGTGGATGGAGGATGGTGGGTAGAGGATGGAGAATGGTGGATGGGGGACGGAGGATGCTGGATGGGGGATGGAGTATGGTAGATAGTGGATGGAGTAACGGGAGCAACGGCAATGGGGCAATGGGGGATGGGGGATGGTGGATAGGGAATGGTGAATGGAGGATAGTGGATGGATGATGGTGGATGGAGGATGGAGGATGGAAGATGGAGGATGATGGACGGAGGATGGTGGATGGGGGATGGTGGATAGCGGATGGAAGATGGAGGATGGTGGATGGAAGACGGTGGATAGAGGATGGTGGATAAAGGATGGAGGATGGAGGATGATGGATGGAGTAACGGGAGCAACGGGAGAAATGGGAGCAAGCGGAGTAACGGGAGCAACGATAGTAACAGGAGTATCGGGAGAAACAGGACCAATGGATCAACGGGAGCAACGGGATCAACGGGAGTAACAGGAGCGATGGAACAACGCTAGCGAATCGGTACGCGGCTAGTGTTGTATAATTATTACAACTAATTTGTGTTATTTTTCCTCTAATTACACAAGCATGTAATTTTACGTTTAGTATCGATGGAAAACAGTTACCCACTATAATAATGGTAAATTTACTCCAATATTTCTTACAGTGTATAATTCAAATAATATTTTAGTATTTTATCTAGAGTTATCTTTTTACACTACATTATAATTTCATTCCACCAAGAATCGCCAAAGTTGTGACCTTACCATTGCCGATTCTTTTGAAAATGTGCTAGTGAAAAAAAAATATAATTTAATTTTTTTGTTTTTATCTAATTTTTTTTTTTGTTAGTTATAGTATGTTAAAGTTTTCGCAAAAAGGTGTCCGAGTCCTCTTTGAAAATTCATATCTCTGGTAATTTTTATCCTAGAATAATAAAATGGAGCTTATTTCAAAAGGGGAGGTTGTCGCAATATAAAAAAAAATATGAAAAAAATTATCCTTGGCATTTTTTTTCAAGGATAACGATTTTGTCCTTTATTCTTGAATATCTCAAAATGCGTTTTTTTTTTTTTTTTTATTTTTTTTGGTTATACTGTTTTACAAAACATACCAAAAAATTAACTTGGGATATGAATGGGATCGGGGTCAAAAAAATCTAAGAACAACAGTGCTTCTCAATTATGTTATAGAACAATTTCAATTATAACGTAATTGAGAAGCACTGATATTCTTCGATTTTTTGACCCCGATACCATTGAGATCCCAAGTTAATTTTTTGAGATGGTTTGTAAAACAGTATAACCTACAAAATACAAAATAAATAAAAAAACTGATTTTGAGATATTCAAGGATAAAGGACAAAATCGTTATCCATGAAAAAAAATTTCAAGGATAATTTTTATTCCTATTTTTTTTTAAATTGCGACAACCTCCTGTAAGGACGGAAATCCTAGACTAAATATCCGTCCACACAACTGCCGAAACAGAGGATCCGAGTACGAGCTCGAAGTAAAATATGTGTATATAAACATGAATATATATAATAATAAAAATGAAAAAAAAATAAAATAGACACGATTTTGCAATAACATAATTCGCAGACGACAAATGTTCTCGCGAATATATAGTTTACAACGAACAACCAGAAGGCAGGCAGTCGGCAGCGATCGGCCAGTAGTCGAGGTTGTGGATTTATAATTCCGCCAAGGCAAAAACTGAAAACTGTATTCAGTCAAGTCAACCTATGTCCTTTGGGCTGTGGATTCCATAATTCCGCCAAAACCATAGACTCGAGGAGACTGAAAGACTGGGTAAACGGCCGTCACTGACCATGCCATTCTATTATTAAGGCTGTGGCTTCTATAAGTCCGCTTATAATGGAAGAGCCAGTCATCGTGATTAACGCCCGGAGCCAAGTGTAGCCAGCACAATCGGTAGACGGAAGCAGACCCAACGAGACGAGGTACAACGAGCCGAGACGAAATACAACGAGCAGAGACGAGATACAGCGAGCAGAGACGAGATACGGCGAGCAGAGAAGAAATACAACGAGCCGATGCGAGATACAATGAGCCGAGGCGAGATACAGCGAGCAGAGGCGAGATACGGCGAGCAGAGATGAAAAACGACGAGCTGAGACGAGATACTACGAGCCGAGACGAGATACAGCGAGCAGAGATGAAAGACGACGAGCCAAGACGAGATATAACGAGCCGAGACACGATACGACGAGCCGGGGCAGCGAGCAGAGGCGAGATACGGCAGGCAGAGACGAAAGACGACGAGCCGAGACGAGATACTACGAGCCGAGACGAGATACAACGAGCCGAGACGAGATACAACGAGCTGAGACGAAAGAAGACGGACCGAGACGAGATACGACGAGTCGAGACGCCAGTGTAGGAAGACGATATGAATTTTGAATTTGAATGTACTATCTAAACTAAATTGAATTAAAGTGAAGTCGAATCAAAAATAAATTTTTGTATCGAACCTAGCAACCGCTGAACATACCCCGGCAACTAAACGAGTCGTTACACTCCCCTTTAAAATAAGCCCTATTTTATTATTTTAGGATACAAATTACCAGAGATATGAATTTTCAAATAGAACTCGGACGCCATTTTTGCGAAAACTTTAACATACAATAACTAAAAAAAAAATCTGCCAATGGTGTGGGCGAAACTTTATTATTTTCGGGTCAAAGTTTGGGAGCGGTCAAAGTCGGAATATATCATCAGTTGTTTCGGAATTATGAGGTTTCTTGGAAAGTTAATTTTGTTCTTAAAATAAAAATATTTAAAATAGAGATTTTTAGCAGATTAAACATTGAAAAAGTCCGTGTAGACCGTTCGAATTTCAGTATATTATGTACACTAAAAGCCTATAGAAGTAAAAACGAATTTTTTGCCTTATCAGAATTAAGAGATATGACGAATTGTTAAAACGTACAAAAAGCCATTACTTCCACTTGGGGTTTGAATTTCGAAACAATTGTGAAACAGGTTTTTAGACGATTTCATAAGAAGCAACATGATATCTCATGAGATACGAGGAATTTTGAAAAAAATTGTAAAAATGTAAGCAAACCCATTACACACTCTTGGTTCTTGAAATTCGAAAAATTGTGAAATTAGTTTTTCGGTCATTACATCAAATACCCTAATAACCAATTTTATTTCTCATTAGATATAAGGGATGGAAGAATTTGTGAAAACATATGCAAAACCTTGGAGGTTGAATATCCAAAAATTGAGAAATAGGTTTGTAGGCGATTAAATAAAAAGTCTGTGTAAGTGAAAAGCGATCTAATATCTCATCAAACCTAAGAAATATGTCGAAGCTTTGAAAAGCATACAACCCCCTTACAATACTGAAATTGACTTTTTGGCGGTTATAGATAGGAAACATTAGGAAGTAAAAATTAATTCGATATATCATCAGATATTCAACCTCTTTAGACCCACTTGGGGGTTGAATATCCAAAAATCCGGAAAGAAGTTAATAGATAAATATGAAGACAACACGAGAAAATAGAAACCAATTCAATTTCTTATCACTTCTAAAAGACATGACGGAATTAGTGAAAACCTGTTCAACCCATTTATACCCTCTTAGGGGCTGAAAAATAAAAAAACTTAAAAACTAGTTTTAGGCGATTATTACGCAAGTCCACAATGGATCCACAGTGATCTCTCGTGATGGACTGTAGCACATTGCTTCAGTCCACCCTTCTCAACCTCAAACCCTTGAAAGTAAAAAGATGTTCCATATCTGATCAGACCTGAAGGATATGGCTGAATTCGAGAAAACATATACAATCCCCTTTCCACCCTCTTAGGGGTCGAATTTCAAAAAATCCTGAAAACACTTTCTAGGTATTTACATGAAGAAACCGTAGAATAAAAATGAGTTCAATATTTGGGATGATATGATAGATATGACGTAAACCGAGAAAATATATGCATTCTATTTTCACTGATAATTTTTTTTCCCCCCTTCCAAACGCCAATGAATATTTGAAATTTTCTTTCCTTCTAAATTACTTTTCTAGTTGATTTACATATACATACCGAGTTTCGACTTTGTAGCATATGCCGTTCTAGAGATAGGAAAAACACCCCCCACCCCCGTACCATACTACCCTTATAAAAAATTATATTTTTTCAACATGCTACTATTATAGCTCTATCTAAATACCAAGTTTAAGCTTTATATCATTATAGTTTTTCGGGATATAAAAATCTGAACCTTTTCTTTTTCACCCTCCCCCACCCTCACCCTCTACACCCACACCCTCAAAATTTTTTATCCTGCTAGGGGTCTATTAGGTCTACCTCTGGTAAAAATTTTAAGCATCTACCTCACATTATTCTTGAGATATGAGGCGTGATTTTTTAGAAAAATTCTTATCCCCTCCACTTTCATGCTCCACCAAAATTTTGCTTTCACCAAAATTCATTTGTCAACCTTTATGCACAAACCGAATTTTATTTGTCTAGTGCAATTGGTTCGTGACCACCATGCGCCACTACCCCCACTCAAAAATTTATATCCGATCTATTACTCTAGTATACCTACAGATATCCATTAAGTTTCAGATTTTAGAATGTGTCGATCTCATATTTTTTGCGTTTCGGACGCATTATTTTTCCCCCCACTCCCACACCCCTTCACCCATATCGTCATTTTTTTTTGCAAATAAGTCCACTATCGAACCTCTATATAAATTCCAAATTTCAGCCTCCCAGCATAAGCGGTTGCTGAGATCTAGAAACCAAAATTTTCCGTCTAAAACGCTTCCCCTACTTCCCCCCTCACACTCCCACCCTTAAAAATGTGGTCACTTCAGGGAGCCTACCCAGTCCATTCATAAAAAAAAATTCCATTTAATAGCTCAAAGGGTTTGAGAGCTACGAGCCTTCAAACGATTTTGCGTACAGCGGTCGACGTACGGCGTACGGCGGACAGACGGACTGAAAACTTTTTTGCTTTTTTCGTGTCTACTAGTCATGAAACGTGGAAAAAAAATGTTCAGGGTAGCAAATTTTTTTTTTTTTAAAATCGATAACAATACTGTATTATTGAAATAATAAAGTAAAAATGAGATTGAAACAAAATATTTAAATAGTATTTTTTTTTCACTAGTTCTTCGAGTACGTAAATTTTCAAAAGAATCGGCGATGGTAAGGTCACAAATTTAGTCATTTTTGGCGATTCTTGATGGAATGACCCATGGGTAAAATCAGCCTGCTTCTTTAAATGCTGTCATGTTAATTGAAAATTTGTTACCTTTAAGTGGCCGAATGTAAAATGTACCTTAAAAATATATTACAGACATAAATTTAATAATATGCAGATGACCAATTTCTGTAGGTTTCTTGCAAATATTGCGCGAAAGATAAAAGCAATCCTAAAAACTCGCCAACATCTAAAATTTTTATGTAACATCGAGAAAAGTCACGTCTGTTCCAAGAGCTATCATTAACATTGTCCAAACACCAGACAGAATTATTGAACGGTCACCGCTCATAGATGTACAAAAGTCTTAACAGTGTAATAAAAACACTTTGCAGCTGCTACCCCAGACAATTTTTATGATACGTACTCATACTGGAAGGGCTTCGTCTATGCATCGATTCGATATAAAAAAGAATTTATGCAACTTTAACTCCAGCTTAAGGGCAATTTCACAAACTTTTTCGGAACAGCAAGTCCACCAGCCATTTTATCGATGTCATTTTTGTCGTTGGTCCTTGACCATAAAACGAAATGGCGAAAAAATGTTCGAACAGAGAAACTGAAATAGAGTGGAAACTGATTGCCGTAGTTGTACCGAAAACGTAAAGGACGAACTGCAGGCGTTTTACAGGACATCTGCAATTAGTTTGCTCTTGTAGACAGTTCGGAAATTTTTATAAAATCTCCAAGCTACATCAAAAATATATCGCAATTATTTATCCACTATATTCAAGTAACATATTACATCAATAAAACTAATTAATTAATTTTTAACGAAAATTGATTTATTTCCCAAGGTAAAGAAACCATAGCATCTAAATTATAAGGAATTTTGTTGTTTTTTGGCGTCAGAGGAGTCTCTTGTAAGACCAACACACAAATTATCACGTCTGGAATTGATAGCTGCCTTGGCTTTTACCATTGAGGACATGACTGTTGAAAAACCCTTCACTGAAATAGTCGATTTGAAAAGTATGTTTGAAGGCACAATGCAACTGCGACTAAATCAAGTGATTTTAAATGTTTATTATGCACGTTTTAGGTCTAGTAATGCCAAAAGCAATGTCCGTATGTCCGCCGTAAACGTCGTACGCCGTACGCAAAATCGTTTGAAGGCGCGTATCTCACAAATTCGTTGAGATATTAAGTTAACATTTTTTGGTGGGTACATTAGGGGAACCCATATGAGTGGTATATTTTGGTATGGAGTTGGTGTGAAGGAGGAGCTGGAGCGACCGTTTTAGACGAAAAAGTTTGATTTCTGGTTCTCAGGTACCGCTTATGCTAGGAAGCTGAAACTTGGAACTTATGTAGAGCTATGATAGTGGACCCATTTAGAAGAAATCTGCCAATTGTTTGGGCGAAACTTTATTATTTTTCAGGGCAAAGTTCGAGAGCGGTCAAAGGCGCAGTACATCATCAATAGTTTTGAGATTATGACGTTTCTTGGAATGTTAATTTTGTTCTTAAAAAAAATATTTAAAATAGAGATTTTTAGCCAATTAAACATTGGAAAGCCCGTGTAGACTATTCGAATTTTGGTATTATATACTGGTTTACTGGGATAAGGTTGGGATCAGGTATTAAATGTGTACTCTGTGACTGTTCATAATCAAGTGCCGTATATTTCATAATCATACTTAGTTGGTAACATTTTAGTACTAGTTGGGTGCGTTTAGTATTTAATATATTACAATGTACACTAAAAGCCCATAGAACTAAAAACGAATTTGTTGCCTTATCGGACTTAAGAGATATGACGAATTGTTAAAACGTACACAAACCCATTACTTCTACTTGGGGTTTGAATTTCGAAAAAATTGTGAAACAGATTTTTAGACGATTTGATAAGAAGCAACTTAATATCTCATGAGACACGAGGGATTTTGAAAAATTTGTGAAGACGTAAGCGAACCCTTTACACCCCCTTGATTCTTGAAATTCGAAAAATCGTGAAATTGTTTTTTTAGGTCATTACATCAAATGCCGTAATAACCAATTTTATATCTCATCAGAACTAAGGGATGGCAGAAATTGTGAAAACATCTGCAAACCCTTGGGGGTTGAAAATCCAAAAATTGATAAATGGGTTTGTAGGCGATTATACAAAAAGTCTGTGGAAGTGAAAAGCGATCTAATATACCATCAAACCTAAGAAATATGTCGAAACTTTGAAAAGCATATAACCCCCTTACAACACTTAGGATTGAATATCTAAAAATACTGAAATTGGCCTTGTGACGCTTATATAGGAAACCTTAGAAAGTGAAAATGAATTTGAAATATCACCTGATCTAAGCAATATGTAGGAATCTGCGAAAACATATTCAACCTCTTTACACACACTTGGGGGTTGAATATCCAAAAGTCCTGAAAGGAGTTAATAGATAAATTTGAAGACAGAAGGAGAAAGTAAAAACCAATTCGATTTCTTATTACTTCTAAAAGAAAGGACGGAATTCGTGAAAACGTGTTCAACCCTTTTATACCCTCTTAGGGGCTGAAAGAGGAAAAAACTTAAAAACTGGTTTTAGGCGATTATTACGCAAGCCCGTGAATGTGAAAAGTTAGTCGATATCTAATCAGACCTGGGGGATATGGCAGAATACGTGAAAAAGTATAAAACCCCTTTACACCACTTTATTGGTAGAATTTCAAAAATCCTAAAAACACTTTCTAGGTATTTATATCAAGTAGCCGTAGAATAAAAATGAATTTAATATTTAGGAAGACCTAATAGATATAACGAAAATCGTAAAAATATATGCATTCAATTTTCACTGATCATTTTTGACGCTGCCCTTCCAAACACCAATGGATATTTGAAATTTCTTTTTTCTAAATTACTTTTCTAGTTAATTTACACATACGTACCGTGTTTCAACTTTGTGGCATGAGCCGTTCTATAGATAGGAAAAACACCACCCACCCCGTACCATACTACCACTATAAAACATTATATTTTTCCAACATGCTACTACTATAGCTCTATCAAAATATAAAGTTTCAGATTTATATTGTTAGGGGAGGAGCACTAAATATTGGATATGTGCGCAATACTAGATACCCTGTTAAAATAGGATCTGAATACCGCCATCTAAATTTAGTGGCTCGAACTGAAATATCAAAAGAAGTTATTCACTTATGTGATGCCAGCAATTCCATATTTACTGTCAGTTGTTTCTAAAAAATCGCGAAGCATTCTTGCGCGCAACAAGTTTTTAAATTAGCTCCCTTCAAACTGCTCTTAAATACGATATGTATTGATATATATATATTATTTTGGTTTAACGTGTTGCTTAACTACATACTCCGAAACATGCTTTTAACATTTTTTATTAATTATAAGAAATAGTGAAATTCGTGTAAATGAGTTAGGGTCATTTTACTATATGCCTCAATACTGGATACTGAACTGTTCCCAATTCTGGATATCCAGTATTAGGGTACTATCCTAGCAGTAGTAGCTAGCAGACATGTAAGGTTGGTAGGCTTTTCAAAATGTGCTGTACATCGCATATTTACTGAAAATTTGGACATGAGAGAGCTGTGGGTAAGATGGCTGCCGCGTTTGCTCACAATAGAACAAAACAGCGTCTTCAGCATGTTTCGAGTGTTTGGCGATGTGTCACAGCAATAAAGCGGAGTTTTTCGTTGATTCATAACCATGGATGAAACATGTGTCCATAAGTTTACACCTAAGACGAAGAAACAGTCAAAACAATGAACTAACAGGGGAGAATCGGCTCCAAAAAAGCGAAGGCAGTCTAATCCGCAGACAAGGCCATGGCGTCAGTTTTTGGGATGCTCGTGGGATAATTTTCATTGATTATATTTAAAAGAGTAAACCAATTAACAGCGAGTATTGTGCGAACTTATTGCAGCGTTTGAGTGGTGAAATCAAGGAAAAACGCCACATTTGACGAAAAAGAAAGTGTTGTTTCATCAAGACAAGGCACTTGTTCACATATCCGTTTTCGCGGTGGTCAAAATCAATGTGAGTTAAAGTTCACCCTATTCGCCAGATTTAATACCCTCACATTATTTTCTCTTTTCAAACTTAAAATAATGGCTCGGGGGTAAAAAATATGCAAACAGAGAAGAGGTGGAGTCTGCGGTTGACGATTATTTTGAGGAGCTCGACAGTTCTCACAAAATTAAGAGGGTATCGAAAAAATCCAACATCGCTGGGAAATGTGTATCAATCAAAAAGGAGACTATGTTCAGAAATAAAGTTTTTTTTTTCTCAAATTATTGTGTCTTCTTTGTTAGGTCGGGTACTTCTGGGACTACCATAGTAGATACGTGTCCCAAATATTGGATATCCAGTATTGGGGTACACAAATTTATATTATTATTTTTGAGGTAATAATGAGGAATTGAAGAAAACCTATAATTTTTTTTTGTTTTTATTTCAAAGCTTATAAGATTATTGATCTAATGTATTGAATAAAAAGTTTTGAATATAATTCCATTGTTTTTTTAAATTTTCAAAAAGTATCCAGCATTTGGTGCGCCTCCCCTATAGGTACTCGTGATATAAAAATCAGAATATTTGCTTTTCACCCTCCCCACTCTTACCTTCTGCACCCTCACCACTAGGGTCTATTAGACATATTTCTGGTAAAAATTTTAAGAATCTCAATTACACCGTTCTTGAGATATGAGATGTAACCCCCTAAAAAAAAATTACTTTCAGCAAACTTGATTTGTCAACTTATATACACAAACCGAATTTTATTTGTCTAGTGCAATTGGTTCGTGAGATATCGTAATCTAAAGTTTTTCACCCCCCACCTTCGTACGCTACTGCCCTCGCTCAAAAAATTGTTTCTAATATATTCTCCTAGTATACCTACAAACAGTGATTAAGTCTAAATTTCGTGACGTTAACCGATTAGGAGATATGAATTTTAGAATGTGTCGATCTTGGCTTTCGAGCGTTTCGGACGAATTATTTATCCCTCTACTCTCACATCCCTTCACCCATATCAGCAATTTTTTTGCACGTGGGTGCACTATCGAAGCTCTATATACATTCTAAGTTTCAGCCTCCTAGCGGTTGCTGAGATTTAGAAACCAAACTTTTTCGTCTAAAACCTTCCCTTCTCACATCCGCACCCTTCAAAATAATGTCACTTCTAGGGGTCTACCCAGTCTTTTCAATTTAATAGCTCAAAGGGTTTGGGATCTACGAACCTTCAAAGAGCGGTCGACGTACAGCGTACGGCGGAAGGACGGACTGAAAATTGTTTTTCCCTTTTTCGTGTCTTCTAGTCATGAAACGTAAAAAAAAAATGTTGAGCGTAGCAAATTTTTTTTTTAAAAAATCGATAACAATACTGTATTATTGAAATAATAAAGTAAAACTGGTCGATATGGGTTGAGTCGTGTACGATGGGTGGGGGGGGGGGGGGGGGGGCAAAGATGGTTTTATATAGACGCGGCTTGCGCAAGAAAGTTGAAACTTTTTACTACAGAAGTAACAGAAAATTCCATCTCATGAAACCTACAAGATTTGTCGGAATTCGTGAAAACTAAGACAAAACTTTATCAGGCGGTTTAATATCGAAAAATACTTAAATCGGGTTTTTCCCGATTATATTTAAAGTGAAAGTGAATTCGATATCTCATTAGACCTAAGAAATATATCGGGCTTCGTGAAAATATATATAACAACTTTTCTTCCTCTTAGGAGTTGGATATTGAATAATTTGTAAAAAAAATATTCTAGGCGCTTATATAAAGATCCTACAGAAATAAAATTAATTTGATAACTCGACATGTCTAAAAGATTCAACGAAATTCGTGAAAATGTGGAGAATTCCTTCCGACGGAAATTTTTTTTAACTCCACCTCTGTACGCCAATGAAAATCTAAACTTGTTATTTGCTTTAATTACTCTAGTAGCAAAACTACATACATATACCTAGGGCCTTGCTACTCCTATCAAACATTTTATTTTTCTCGAGTTTCACTATAGTGGATTTATATAGATGTAAATTTTTCGCATTCAATCCTTTGCGGTTTTCTAGAAATTAAAATCATAATTATTTTTTTTCCATCCCTCTTCCACCAATACCACATACTCCTGCACTCTCCACAATTTTATATCTACTATAAGTCTACTGGATCTAACTCCTGTAAAATTTTTAAGATCATATTTATTACGGTTCTTAAGATATAAACATTTAATTTTTTGGAAAATGGGTATCCTCCACTATCGTAATTCACCTCCCATCTCAAAAATTTTGTATTTATTATACTCTACCTTTAATTTTATATACAGCAACCAAATTTTATCTTCATATTATAATTGATTTGGAAGATATTGTAATCAAACGTTTTTCAATCCCACACCCCACACCCACCTAATACTCTAGTATCTTTTAAGCCAACCACAAAATCTCAACCTTAAGACATCAATCGGTTAGGAAATATGGTGGAGCTTCACGGTGACGTTGGCTGCAGTATTGCCCGATGGCAAAAGGCTAAGATAACACCATCTGTCGGGAAACAGCGGAAACTTATTGAAAACCCATAATTTTAAAGCTTGCATGAGAAGTTGTGAATCCAACGGTGAAATGTTAATGTGGTGAAACATAAAGTTCAGAGCTGTCCACAATGGTTTCACCAACTGTTTATGGAAATCTACACTCGCAAAATTATGACAAACATTGTTCACGTGTAGCAGAACTACAATGCAATTATAACAATCATTATACCTACATATGAAGATGCCAACATAATTTCCTTCCGGAAACGATTCCTCGCTTAATTTCACTAATTATTTAAATTTTTTCCCATTGAAAATCGCTCCAAGATACATGTTCTCTGTGTGATTAGCAATCTTTAATGTTTCCGACATATGAAAAATTTCTTGTGTATTCTGCCAACAACAGACATCGTATGAAAGTGAGGCAAGTGAACTTTGCATACTGTGCATATGATCCTCTTCACCAGGAAATATTTACATTTCCTGTTATGTAGAACGCTTCACTGACTTTGAATAAAAGAATTTTCCTCGTTCTCGCAGATCCTAGAAAAAGTTACAAAGGTGACTGCCATACCTACTTAAGTAGCGTTGAATGTACGGAATATGAAAGCGCATTTACGCGAAATATTGCCATGAATGAAAGAGAATCATAAAGGTGAGTGTATGTACATTGAAACGATATTCAGATCTGGGCGATAGTGAGGAAATGGCTTATGTTGTCTCTCCATCAGTTTCATAACAACTTATTTTATTAAAGAGATGGGTGTAGAATATAAGACAAAATTAGCAAAAATTAGGGTACACATTATCCTCTCCTTCGACTAGCTTCCATACAAAAGTAATTAAAAAAATCTGCCAACAGTCTGGGCGCAACTTTATTATTTTTTGGGTAGAAGGCCGGAATGCGTTTAATGCTGAAATGCGTGTAGGTTACTATACAACCCCTTTACGGCCCGTTTTGGTTGAATATTTAAAAATCCTGAAATCAACTTTCTGGCAAATTTACAAGAAAAAATAAATTTGATATCTCATCAGATCTAAGAAATATGTAGGAATTTGTAAAAATGTGTGCAACTCCTTTACACTACCTCGGGGGATATTAGAAAATGCTAAAATCGGTTCGTAGGTTATTATAAAAAAACTCTGCAGAAGTTGTGTCCATTTGATATCTCATCAAACCTAAAGAGATATATAATATTGTGAAAACGTATGCAACCCTCTTACACCCACTTGAGGGTTGAATATTCAAAAATCCTGAAATCAGTTTCAAGATAAATGTAAAGAAAGCCCGAGGAAGTATGGTAAAAACCAATTTGATGTCTATCAGTCCTAAGAAATATGACGGAATTCGTGAAAACGTGTTCAACCCTTTTCAGGAATGCAGCCCAAACCTTCCAGCGATTCATGAACCAAGTGACTAACGACTTAGATTTCGTTTTCGTCGAGCAAAAATCATGACGAACATAGATTTTATTTCACAATTTACTAACGACATCCAACATATAAAAGTTAAAGATAATGTTGTTGCGGACTATTTTTCAAGAGCAAGTAAGTCCAACTATTTTTAACCTTGCAAACTTATTAAAGAATCAATTGGTGGCTGAAGAACTATCAAATATCCTTTCTTCACCCTCCCCGATTAACAGAAAGTTCAAATTAGAACAGAGGGATTTTCCAACATTGGACCAACCAATTTGGTGCGACTGCAGCAATCAGAGAGCGAGGCCTTACGTTCCTAAAAAACTCCGCAAATTAGCTTTTGACAGTCTCCATTCCTTATCACACCCTGGAATCAGGAGTTCTCGAAAGTTGATTACTTTTGCCAAGCATGAACCAAGCCATTAAAGCATGGGCGCGATCATGGTTACCTTGTCAACGTTAAAAAATCACCAGGCACACAAAGTCTCCACATGGGATTTTCTCACCGCCAGAACGAAGATTCGAACATATCCATATGGATCTAGTCGGTCCTCTAAAAATATCAAACGGACACACGTACTTGTTGACAAATGTCGACCGTTTCACTCGTTGGCCGGAGGCGTATCCCATCCGTGACATCGCTGCTTCCACCATCGCTGGAGTATTTGTCCACGAATTCGTAAGCCGATTTGGGGTACCCGGCCGTATCACTACGGACCAAGGCTCACAATTCGAGTCCAAACTATTTGTAGAATTGACAAGACTACTGGGCAGCCACAGAATCAGGTCTACCGCCTACCATCCACAGGTCATGGTAGAGTGTTTCCATCGCCAGTTAAAAACTTCATTAACCTGCCGTGCAAATAACGCTCGTTGGTCTGATGAGCTTCCGATCGTGCTATTAGGTTTACGAGCATGTTTCAAATCCGATTTAAACAGTTCCCCTGCCGAACTTGTATACGGTCAAACATTGAAACTTCCATCTGAATTTTTCCAAGTAGAAACAAAAACACAACCAACCGGAATGGACACTTTTCTTACTCAATTAAAGGATAAAATGTTTCATCTAAGGCCTTTGGAAACAAGACCACAAAACATTACCACATTCGTTCCAAAATCTTTAGAAACCTGCACTCATGTTTTCATCAGATCAGAAGGAATTAAAGCCAGTCTCAAACCTCCATAAGAGGGACCTTTCGAAGTAATTAAAAAAATCTACCAACAGTCTGGGCGCAACTTTATAATTTTCGGGCAGAAGTCCGGAACGCGTTTAATTCTGAGACGCGGTGTAGGTTACTATGTAACTGAAAACCTAAAAAAGGTTCGGGAAGCGGTTAGAATGCAGTCGCGCTAGAAAATTACAACTCCGCTGTCACATATAACATATGAATAACATAATTGGGTTATACTCCCGGAAGAGGTCTAAGTGATATTTTAGGTTTTTGACCATTACATGTAATCGGAAATGCATTTGTAGGCGATTATATAAAAAGTCTGTGGAAGTGAAAACAAATCTGATATCTCATCAATCCTAAGAAATATGTCGAAAGCCTTACGTCCTATAGGAGTTGAATATCTGAAAATACTGAAACCAACTCCTGACGATTAAGTGGGATGGATGCCTTAGGAAGTAAAAATGAATTTGATATCTCATTAGAACTAAGAAATATGTAGGAATTTGTGAAAACATATGCAACCCCTTGCACCTACTTCGGAGTTGAATATCAAAAAATCCTGAAACGGGATTTTAGATATATGTGAAGAAAGTCCGAGGAAGTGAAAACCAATCCCATGTCGGTTCTATGGTTAGGAAAAACACCACCCACCCCCATAACATACTACTCCTATAAAAAAAATATATTTTTTCAACATGCTACTACTATAGTTCTATCCAAATACCAAGTCTGGGCCTTATATCATTACAGGTTCTCGAGATATAAAAATCGGAACTTTTTCTTCTTCACCCTTCCCCACCCTCACCCTATACACCCTCACCTCCAAAATTTGTTTTCTGCTAGGGGTCTATTGGGCCTAATTCTGGTAAAAATTCTAGGCATCTATCATACACTGTTCTTGAGATATGAGACGTGATTTTTTAGAAAAATTCTTATCCCCTCCACTTCTATACTCCGCCGCCCCCTTACTTTCAGCAAACTTTATTTGTCAACCTTAATACAGAAACCGAATTTTATTTGTCTAGTGTAATTGGTTCGTGAGATATCGTAATCTAAAATTTTTCGACCCCCACCTCCGCACGCCACTGCCCCCTTTCAAAAATTTGTTTCGGATCTATTCTCCTAGTATACCCACAGATGTTCATCCAGTTTTAATTTCGTGACATTATCCGTTTAGGAGATATGGATTTTAGAATGTTTCGATCTCGGCTTTCGAGCGTTTCGGACGCATTATAATTCCCCCACTCACATACCCCTTCACCCATATCACAAATTTTGCAAATGGGTCCACTATCGATGCTCTATATAAATTGCAAGTATCAGCCTCCTAGCCTAAGCGGTTACTGGAATCTAAAAACCAAAACTTTTCGTCTAAAACACTTCCCCCACCTCCCCCCTTACACCCCCAACACTCAAAAGGTGGGCACTTGAAGGAGTCTGCTCAGTCTACCAACAAAAAAAAATCAACTTAATAGCTCAAACATTTTGAGAGCTATAAGCTTTCAAACGTTTTGCGTACAGCGGACGGCGTACGGCGCACAGACGGACTGAAATTTTTTTTTGCTTTTTTGGTGTCTATTAGTCATGAACCGTGGAAAAGAAAATTTTCAGGGTAAGACATTTTTTTTTTTAAAAATCGATAACAATACTTTTTATTAAAATAATAAAGTAAAATTAAGAAAAAGATTTATCGTTAACAAGAATAACAAAAATATCACAATCTCAAACGATAGGTTGAAACCCGCTTTCTCAGCAGAATCCGAATCTTTTGCGGTACGTTTTCAAATCAAAATCTAATGAATTAGAGTAATGAGTTTAATATTTCCAATAAGCTGAACCCCTTTCATATAGTGAAACATTAAACTATTTAATTAAATTATAACAAAATTTGAATTTGAATTTGAACGTAGAATATAAGTCTGTCTAGAATTATAAGAGTATAAGATTGTATAACTTTAACTGAGTAAAAAAAGAAGAAGAAGAAGGTGCTCCCCCAGCATCGGGGCCCCAACAACCCTCTTAGGGGTTGAAAAGTCAAAACAATTGAAAATATATTTTTCGCGATTATAAAACAAGGCCGTGGAAGGGAAAAGTTATTCGATATTTAGTCAGACCTGAATTAAATGGCTGAATTCGTGAAAATGTACACAACCCCTTTACACTCTCTTAGAGGTTGAATTTCAAAAAACACTGAAAACGTTTTCTAGGCATTTATATGAAGAATCCGTGAAATAAAAATTGATTCAATATATCAGAGGACCCAAGAGATATGACGAAATTCGTGAAAATATATGCATTTCATTTTCACTGATAATTTTTTTAGCACCCATTCCGTACGCCAATGGATATTTGATATTTTTTTTTCTAAATTACTTTTCTAATAGATCTACATATACTCACCAAGGTTTAACTTTCTAGCAGAAGCCATTCTATAGATAGGAAAACACCCCCACCCCCGTACCATGAAAAGCCTATAAAAAATTATATTTTTCTAACTTGCTACTACCTTAGCTCTTTCTAAATACCAATTTTAGCTATCCATCATTGCGTATTCTTGAAATATAAAAATTTGAACTTTTCCTTAATCACCCTTCTCCACCTGCACCCCCTACACTCACATCCCAAAAAATTTTATTTTCTGCTATGGGTGTGTTACTACGACAAGAGTAACGAATATCGCGAGCAAGTCGTGATCCTATTACTGCTGCCTGAAGTTCGAGACGCGGGATTGAAGTTATCTTTTGCGGGGCAACCTTGGTCTTTGCCGCGATCAGGGAGCATTCTATGCCTACATCGCTTTCTATCCGAAAGTATGCAACTGCTGCAAAGGCGTCTTCGCTTGCATCCACGAACACGTGGAGCTGCATCGATCGGTGACTTGAGGTAACTGCGTATGAGTAGCATCTTGGGATGCGAAGATTTTCGACAGCCGGTAATATCTCGATCCATTTACGCCATTTAGGAAGAAGATCGTCAGTGAGGTCGTCATCCCAATCTAATTTCGTTCTCCAGATCTTCTGAAGTAAAATCTTCACGTATACTAGAAATGATGCTAGCAATCCCAAAGGGTCGAAGATCGACATTAACGTTCTTAAGACTCCACGTTTTGTGGGAGTTCTGATTTCAAATAAGACGTCTTTACTCACTTTGTTAAGGGTGAGCGAATACATTAGTGAATCCGACGATGTACTCCACCACATTCCTAGTACCTTCTCTTTGTTCGACTCCGCATTAAAATTAAGATTTTTTGATTCTTCCGATAGATTTTCACCTACTGCATCTAAGACCTCTGGTGCGTTAGATATCCAGTTACGAATTTCAAAGCCCGCACGGCTGTGTATAGATTTTACTTCGTTGATGAGGTTAATCGCTTCTGGTATCGAGTCGACGCTATCCAGAATGTCGTCTACGTAATGATTCTCAAGTATTGCTTTTGCGGCTCTAGGAAATGTCTCTACGAAGTGCTGAGCGTTCAAATTTTTGACGTACTGAGCGGAACTTGGAGAGCAAGTTGCTCCAAAGGTCATTACCTGCATGATATAAGTATCAGGTTCATTTTGCGTCGGGTTATCTCGCCACAAGAAGCGTTGTGAATGTTGGTCCTCCTCTCGGATCAAAATTTGATGAAACATTTCCCGTATGTCTCCAGCAACGGCTATTTTTCGCTCTCGGAATTTATATATAACATGGGGTAATGTAGTGAGCTGATCAGGACCTTTGAGGAGGACAGAATTCAATGAGATTCCATTCACCTTGGCTGCTGCATCCCATACAACACGACGTTTACCAGGTTTATTGGGATTGGTGACTGCAAATATTGGCAGATACCATGTACGTGGATGGTGAATTTGAAGTTCGCTTGGAGTTAATTTTCGAAGATATCCCTTGCTGATATGGTCGCTTATGGTCTTCTTGATGCTCTGTAGTAATTCATAATTCGTCGACATTTGTTTTTCAAGGCAATTGAGTCGTTTAAGTGCCATATTAAAACTTTCTGGTAAAGAAATGTTGTCGTACTTCCACAATAGACCAATCGTGAATCGTCCATCCTTTTGAGACGTCGTTAATTCCAGAAGGCAACGTGCACGTCGCTCATCATTAGATATCGGTATTATTTTAGGTACTTCAAGTCCTGAATTGTCCATCTCAAAGAAGTCTTTAACTAGTTGGTGTAAGTCATTATCTTCCATACAGTCACATATGTGGAAACTGTAGTGCTCTTGGCTCGAGCTACCATAGGCAGATAAGTTGTCCCCACGATAAATGCCGTGAAGGGTCCAGCCGAGTCTTGTTTTTGTTGCAACTGGTTGCTTACACGTTCCTTCTTTTACTTCTAGCGGAATGCCTAGCCTCCAGTCATCAGCCGTCAACAGTATGTGTTCAGAGGAACGCATCCGAACCGGCTCCGACAAACGTTGGATTTATTCCGTCGCTTTACGCGAATAATAGGTGTATTAGGTCTACTTCCCTTAAAAACCTAAGCATGTATCTTAAACAGTTCTTGAGATATGAGACGTTACTTATTAGAAATATTTTTATCTTCCCCACTTTTATGCTTGACCTCCCCTTGAACATTTTATTTTCAGCAAACTTCACTTGTTGACTTATATATGTATATAAACTGAATTTCATTTTTCTGGTGTAATTGGCTAGTGAGATATCGTAATCTAAAGTTGTTCATACCCACCCCCACAGAATGTCTCAATCTCGGCTTTCAAGCGTTTCGGACGCATTGTTTTTCTCCCCCCACACACACCTCTACCCCTGTCAACAATTTTTTTTGCAAATAAGTCCACTATCAAATCTCTATATAAATTTCAAGTTTCAGCCCCCTAGCGTAAGCGGTAACCAGTGTTGCCAACTGATTTCTTGCTAAGTAAGTAGATTTTTTGCAGCAAAGTAAGTAGAAAAGCAAAATAGGTAAGTAGATAAAATAAAAAGTATTTTTTATTAATTAAATTTTGATACTAATATGTTATAAGTATAGCATAAAAATAAAATTCACATTATTTATATTGTATACGAAAAGTATAAAGTTTTGTTTTATTAGAAGTAAACTAAAATATCTCGAAATCCCTTAAAATATACACAAAATGTCTTACGGATAAAATCTACTTTTATGAAAAAGATATTGTTACATTAGTGGCACTTTAGATAGTTTTTGTGAATCAAATGCAACATTATACCTTGCATGTAAATACCTATAACAATCTATGAATGTAAAGAATATAAAGTTATTGTTGGTCGTTTCATTTGAAACTATACATATTTTGCTTGAATTTGTTCAACATTTTGGGTAATATTTTCAAAGCAAATCAGTTTGACTCTGAAATTTTAAGAAGTACCTTGGCTTGTAAACATTCTTTGATTGACGTATTTCCAATTAAGTTCCTGGCTTTGGGTGAAAAAACACGTTCGATATTTACGGATGAATGTGGAAAGGTCAAGATATTAAATACAAAATTACATAAGGTTACAAAAGCCTTCTGTTCACCTATCTGGACAGAGGAAAGATCTTGCCAACACACTTCTATATCTCCTTCTACATTAGAATTATTTTTTTTCCAAATAATTCTTTAACAGAGTAAGTAAATTCATCATCGAGTTTTTGTAATTTCTGGTCTTCAACAATAATGTCCATTTAATGTATGTATAGTTCTCACTAAAATGCTTTTTTTTTGATTTTATTTTATTATTTTTTAATAATAAAGTATTGTTATCTATGTATAGTAGTACAGTGTATACCGTTAACACAATATAATAGGAGAAGTGCATTAAATTTTACTGGAAAAGAGTTTTAGAATTTTGTTGTAAAGTAAGTAGAAAGAGGTGTCCAGTAAGTAGGTAAGGAGATAAGCATAAATGTAAGTAGATCTACTTACTTTTAGCTAGAGTTGGCAACGCTGGCGGTAACTGAGATCTAGAAACCAAAATTTTCTGTCTAAAACGCTCACTCCACCTCCTCCCTCACACCTGAACCCCTTAAAATGTGGCCACTTAAAGGGGTACACTCAGTCTTTTTTTTTAAATCGATAAAGTATTGTTTAGTATTAAAATAATAAAGTAATAGGTGATCATGAATATTGGCCGATAACTCGTGAACAATGAACGGACATGAAGAAAACGAAGTCCATCTCTAACCATCATCGAAAATCAATTTCATATTTTACGGAAATGGAAAGTCGCAGGCTTTAAAAGTTAATCAAAATGTATTTTTTTTTAAACAACAGTTCCGTAACTACTTGAGTCGCATCTCGATGTCTAGTTCCTTACTTTCGCTAAGCAAAATGCACCAGCTAACTTTCAAAATCCATTACGAGCTTCTGTAATTTAAAAGCAGTAGGTACTATCCGTTTACTTGTTCCATTAACAATTTCAGAAACTTCTCGCGGTATACAAGTTCGCTATTCGAGTGCAGTGTAGAGTTACTAATTTCTTCAATGACACAAAAGCATGGAACTTACTTCTTGCAACTCCAGCTATTGGTTTCTAATTACAAATGTAATGCTCTATTATTTAATTTACTAATGGATTGTATCTCTTGTATTAGCTGATGAGAAGTTAATTTTTAAGAGCTTTTTGTACTTCGTTGACTCTTTCTAAATCTTAAAGAAAATGGAGATAATTATTGAATAACATACACAATTACATAGGAACTTATTTTTTAAGCGATAAAAGAGATATGAGATATATAATTGTACCTCTAAAGATTTTAATGAGTATGGCATATATTCTTGTAAGTCCGCTGAACTATCCATTAAGAATTACACTTAAAATAAAAATCTACCAACAAGACTGTTGGCCCAGACGGGCGCAACTTTATTATTTTTTGGTTAGAAGTTCGGAACACGTTTAACGTTAATTGCTATGCGACTGATAACCTAACAAATACCATTTCAAATAGCCTCTTTGTTTTTTTTTTCTCCGCTAGAGGTCTATTGGGACTAAATTGTGTAAAATTTTCAAGTACAAAAGGATTTTTTTTGTAAAACTGTTATTCCCCACTTTCGTGCTAAACCTCCTACTCAAAGGTTTTACATTCATTAGATTCCCATTTCCAAATTTTGTGAAAATAACTGTCCTTAAAGCAGAAAATATTCCGAATTGATGTAGTAAATTTACAAATTTTCATTAAATTTAACAAAATTAAGAATAATGTTTAAAAGTTTGTATTTTTACACGTTTCCGTCAAGAATTTACTGGCTAGAAAGTAAAATAACAACACCGAACAAAATTTCCAACTTTTGATGTGTAAAATTTGTCATTGTGTATAAAATTACGCATTTTGCATGTAATTTTGATACTTTATGCGTAGTAATTTGTTTTTTGTGATTTGTATTAATTTGACCGCTTGGTTGTTTAATTCACTTCTTTCGTGGTTTTGCGTAAGTCGTGATTAAAAATTTAAGAAGAAAATAATATTTATAGTGTGTGAAGTTTCTATACAAATAAATGAAATTTATATAATAATTATATATAGCATTTTATACTTTCTACCCTGTTTGACCTATGTATATACTGTTTTACTTTATTATTTTAATAATACAGTATTGTTTTTGATTTTTTAAAAAAAAAAATTTGCTACCCTGAAAATTTTTTTTTCACGTTTCATGACTAGTATACACGAAAAAAGCAAAAAAAAATTTCAGTCCGTCTGTCCGCCGTACGCCGCACGCCGTACGTCGACCGGTGTACGCAAAATTGTTTGAAGTCTCGTAGCACCCAAACCCTATGAGCTATTTAGTTGAATTTTTTTCTGTAAATAGACTGGGTAAGCCCCTTGAAGTGACCAAATTTTGAAGGGTGGGGGTGTCAGGGGGAGGTGGGGGAAGCGTTTTAGACGAAAAATTTTGGTTTCTAGATCTCAGTAACCGCTTATGCTAGGAGGCTAAAACTTGAAACTTATATAGAGCTTTTATAGTGGACCCATTTGCAAAAAAATTGCCGATATGGGTGAAAGGGTGAAGGAGTAGGGGGAAAATTAAGGCGTCCGAGATGCTCGAAAGCCGAGATCAACACATTCTAAAATCCATATCTCCTAAACGGTTAAAGTCACATAATTGAAACTTAATGGACATCTGTAAGTATACTAGGAGAAAAGATCGGAAGTAAATTTTTGAGTGTGTGCAGTGGCGTAGGGGGTAAAAAACTTTAGATTACGCTATCTCCCGAACCAATTACACTAGACAAATAAAATTCGGTTTGTGTATAACAGTAGATAAATAAAGTTTGCTGAAAGTAAAATTTTTTAAATGGGAGGTGGATTATGAAAGTCGAGGGGATACGAATTATTCTAAAAAATCACGTCACATATCTCAAGAACCGTATAAGGTAGATGTTTCAAATTTTTACCAGAGGTAGGCCTAATAGACCCCTAGTAGAAAAATAATTTTTTAAGGTGAGGGTGTAGAGGGTGAGGGTGGGGAGGGTGAAAAGGAAAAAGTTCCGATTTTTATATCTCAAGAACCTATAACGATATAAAGCTGAAACTTGGTATTTAGATAGAGCTATAGCAGTAGCATGTTGGAAAAATATAGTTTTTTATAGGGGTAGTATAGTACGGGGGTTGGGGGTGTTTTTCTTATCTATAGAACGGCTTATGCTACAAAGTTGGAACTCGACAAGTGTATGTAAATCAACTAGAAAAGTAATTTAGATTAAAAAAATTTTCAAATATTCATTGGCGTTTCGGAAGCGGGGCAAAAAAAAATGATCAGTGAATATGGAATGCATATATTTTCACGGTTTTCGTCATATCTATTTGGTCTTCCTAAATATTGAATTCATTTTTGTTCCACGGCTTCTTCATATAGACACCTAGAAAGCGTTTTCAGGATTTTTTGAAAGTCGACCCCTAAGGGGGTGAAAAGGGATTGTACACTTTTTTACGAATTCTGCCATATCCCTCAGGTCTGATCAGATATCGAATATCTTTTCACTTTCATGGGCTTGCGTAATAATCGCCTAAAACTCGTTTTTAAGTTTTTTTCTTTTTCAGCCCCTAAGAGGGTATAAAAGGGTTGAACAAGTTTTCACGATTTCCGTCATATCCTTTAGAAGTGATAAGTAATTGAATTGCTTTTTTACTTTCTCATGCTGTCTTCATATTTATCTATTAACTCCTTTCAGGATTTTTGGATATTCAACCCCAAGTGGGGGTAAGTAGGTTGCATAAGTTTTCACAGATTCCTACATATTGTTTAGATCTGATGATATATCGAATTCATTTTTATACTCTAGATGAAATCATATAGAGTATTATAAGTTTAATCCAGCCGAAAAGTTTGTAACGCATAGAACCAAGCCTCGGACGAAAAAAAGTTATATATTATTTTTTGTTTATTTGTGGCCAAAAACCTCAAATCCGCCTGACGTCCGTCCGTCCGTCCGTCCGTCCGTCCGTCCGTCCGTCTGTCCGTGAACACGATAACTCAAGAACGCCTTCACCTAGGATCTTGAAATTTTGAATCTGGATGTTTGGTTGAATTTGTAAGGCTAAGTTCGTTAACGGGCAAAATCGTCCTACTCCTTCGGGTAGCTGCCATACAAAATGTCCTTAAAACACGTGTTCAAGAATATTGATCGATAACTTCAGAAGGGTTTAAGCTACGACTTTGAAATTTTGTATGTGTTATTTTTCCAATAGTTGGAGCTAAATGTATGATTATGAAGAAAATCCTGTTAGTCCTTCGTGTAGCTGCCATACAAATATCCTGTCAAAATGTATTCACTTAATTTACAAAACTCACAATAACTCAAGTAATCTTTTAGCTACGAATTCGAAATTTTGTACTAGTTAGTTTTGAGTGAAAAGAAAGTCGGAGTTTACTAATCAGTGAAATCCTTTTACTCCTTCTGGTAGCTGCCGTACAAAATGTCCTTAAAACACGTCTTCAAGAATATTGGTCGATAACTTCAGAAGGGTTTAAGCTACGTCATTGAAATTTTGTATGTGTTATTTTTCCAAGAGTTAGAGCTAAATATATGATTATGAAGAAAATCCTGTTAGTCCTTCGTGTAGCTGCCATACAAATATCCTGTCAAAATGTATTCACTTAATTTACGAAACTCACAATAACTCAAGTAATCTTTTAGCTATGAACTCGGAATTTTGTACAAATTAGTTTTGAGTGAAAACAAAGTTCAAGTTTACTAGTCAGCAAAATCCTTTTACTCCTTCTGGTAGCTGCCATACAAAATATCCTTAAGACACGTGTTCAACAATATTTTCCGATAACTTTTGAACGCTTCAAGCTACGAATTTGAAATTTTGTACACGTTTATTTTTAAATGGTTCCAAGGAAAAGGATAAATATGTAAGAAATCGAGTGAGTCCTTCCTGCACCTCCCATGTGAAAGTCCTTTAAAAAGGACATTTTTTTCGATGACTTACCCAGTTTAAGGTATGAAGTTAAACACTGAATAAGTAGCAATCTAATAGCAGTTCTTAATAAAGGACACACAACATGCACACACGTAATTCTACTTTATCGCCAACTACAATATAAATCGGAGTTCAGTATTCATCTAGAGTATTATACGATTGGCTTGCAGCCGATCGTGACTGCAGTATGTTTAGTTCCTAAGGTTTCCCATATAAGAGCCAAAAAGCCATTTTCAGTATTTTCAGATATTCAATCCTAAGGGGTGTAAGGGGGTAGTATGCTTCGACATATTTCTTAGGTTTGATGAGATATTATATCGCTTTTCACTTCCACAGGCTTTTTATATAAACGCCTACAAACCTATTTCTCAATTTTTCGATATTCAACCCCCCAGGGTTTGCATATGTCTTCACAATTTTTGCCATCCCTTAGTTCTGATGAGATATAAAATTGGTTATTACGGCATTTGATGTAATGACCTAAAAACCAATTTCACGACCAAGGGGGGTGTGAAGGGTTTGCTTACGTTTTCACAAATCTTACAAGATCCCTCGTATCTCATGAGATATCAAGTTGCTTCTTATGAAATCGTCTAAAAACCTGTTTCACAATTTTTTTGAAATTCTAACCCCAAGTGGAAGTAATGGATTTGTATACGTTTTAACAATTCGACTATCTAATTCTGATAAGGCAACAAATTCGTTTTTACTTCTATGGGCTTTTAGTGTACATGATACACCGAAATTCGAATAGTATATTTTAAATATTTTTATTTTAAGAACAAAACTAACTTTCCAAGAAACGCCATAATCACGAAACAACTGATGATATACTCCGACTTTGACCGCTAACGAACTTTAACCCAAAAAATAATAAAGTTTCGCCCAGATCATTGACAGATTTTTTCTTAATAATCATGTGTTGATTGATCACATTGAATTTTTCCAATTGTCGATTGTAGTTTTCTTTGCCCTTCAAAATACGTCTGGGAATTCATCTGCCGATCATACGCTTGAAGTTTTTCATTTATACTATCAATAAATCACCAATAATAATAGGCAAACATAAAAATGTCACATTTTTGTTGTACATATATAAGTTTTTCCACACCGTTTGCAATTTTACGCATTGTAAAATTTTGCCTTTTCACACCAGCAGTAAATTTACACATTTTTAGCGATATGTGTGAATTTCTAATCATGAGTTGGACATTATGGACATTTTTCTACCCAAAAATTGCCGTTTATTTTGAAAGTGGCACAAGTAACTTTGTTTTTCAATCGAGATATTTAAGGGTTTGCGTTTTAACATGTTTAAAAATATTGATGCAAACTTTTGAGAAGATTTACTTGTAATTGTTAAAAGTGAGATGAAACAATTGCATCAAGAAGTTTACCGGAAGTTGCTTCGTGTTGTATAAAACATTTTCAGAATGTCACAACAAATTGTTTTTGAAAAAGTTACTTATACCACTTTCAAAAGCAACGGCTCAATTATAGTTTCAAACACCCGAGAAGGATATTAGGACGTTTTCAGTGATCGCATTTGCCGGTAATGGGAATGAATCGAATATGAGCCGCATTGTCAGCGGAAATACAAAATTCGTCGTTTTCCAGAATAGGCGTGATTATTATTTACATTTTATTACTAACTTCAAAATGAACATACTCAAAACCGTCTATGATAAACGCTCCTTCCTACATTCAAACGATATTTACCAATTCAAAAGACTGAAAAAAATTATTAAAGCGAAAATTAAATAAGATCTTAAGTACTCTCACAACAGGACATCTTTGCAATTTTGCTTCTGTGGTAGTATCATTAGTGGAAATGAAAGGATCATGGAAACGAAATCAATAAAAGATATGAGGCGACAAAACGCTGTACCAAGTAACGTACTAAGCCGTAGAGCACATATGGGCAAATACGGCAAAAGGCTGACAAGGATTTTCGACTTTGAATCCCGGATATTGGAAATTGTTCGGGGACTTCAACGATTCTCTAAGGGTATACAGTTTTTTGTTTTATATTAAATTTGGGTTACCGGAGAGATATTACGTATCCTGGCAAACACGTACCGATAGGTAGTTCTTAGCAAAGGAACTTTTTGTTAGAGCTGAGCAGTTGGTAATAAAATGGGTTGGAAAGAAATTGTTGGTATAGAATTTCTTAAAGTGTACATCGCATTATACTCATATGAAGCATGTAGTTTACTTGGTAGAATAATATATAAATCTGATAAGTTATTGTTTGAAGCTACACAGAATAAAGAACAAAATAAAAATAATTTAATAATCTGCCAACAGTCTGGGCGGAACTTTATTATTTTTTTGGGTAGAAGTTAGGAACGCGTTTAATACTGAGATGCGGTGTAAGTACTATGCGACTGACAACTTAAAGAATAACCAGGAGGCGATTTGGAACGTTATTTTTTAGATTGTCAACCGCATAGTAACCTGCACCGCATCTCAGCATTAAACGAATTCCGGGCTTTTTCGAAAACTTTCACCACTATTTTCCTAGAAATCTCAGCAGTAATTCAAGTTGCAAATATTCCTGTTAAGACTGCAGTAAGGAGCAACAGACCAAAACGGAGTACAGTTCAGTTCAGTTCAGGAAGGGGCGCAACGCTAAGAACCGCCACACTTAACTAGGTACACACACTCACCCCTTACATCCGCACTACTAAAATTTTTTTCTCTGCTAGAAATGGATCAGGATTACTTCCAGCTTAAATTCTGAGATCCTATCTTAAACAGTTTCTGAGATATGAAGGAGAATTTAAAAAAAAATAAACTTCAATAACTATTTTGGAAATTCTTAGCATCAAAGCGTAAACAAAGAATATATTGATAACATGCATCCATTATAAACTTTTTGAATGACAAAACTTGTATCCATAAAAGAAACGTATTTGAAACCAAATAGAATTACGCTCTATCTTTTAAGATTTTATGGGATAAACATTACTATTATTTCGACGTTAGAGTACTTCGTAAGCTACAGGAATTGGTGGGAATCGCAGATTTCAATTTTATAATAACTAGTTTTCGTTTTAACCAATTCCCACCAGAGAAAATAACGTTCGAAACAGCCTCCCTGGTTATTCTTTAGGTTGTTAGTCGCATAGTAATCTAAACTGCATCTCAGCGTTTCGGACTTCTACCCAAAAAATAATAAATTTAAATCCAGCAGATTTTTTCATTTATTTAATTGTTTTTGTAATGGAAGATTCAATAGAACTAAAATCGAAATTGATCTCAATAAACCTAAAAGATTTTCGAAATTCATGAAAACTTGAACAATACCCTACACCCAACAGGGGATTTAATTTTCAGAAATACGTAATTCGGGTATTTCTCCGACTATATTGTTACATGTAAGCCTGGCAACCGCGCAACTTGATCGGTTTTGCATAATAGAAACAGCAACAACCGAAAACCTAAGCTACAAAATAACCCAATCAAAAGCCTAGTTAAAGTATATAAGAGGGCGGAGCAAATTCGATCGTGTTCTCCTTCTCATCGAATGTTCTCGCATGCACCAGAACAACGTGGAAGATCAAAATTATCGCAAGCTCTCAAGCCTACTAGAAAATTCCACACGATCACCGAACGAACATTCAAGAACACTCTCGACTACAGCCAAGTAGTATATAAGCAGGCGAAGCTTTCAGCGAAGTCATCGTAATTTTTAATACGTGGATTGTGACAGTCAGCTAGTACGTGAACGTATTAGTGAAAAGCGATCGATAGCGTGTGATCGAGTCAAGTGATATATAAGCGGGCGGTATTACCATACAGTGCGAATAGAATTAAAGTGCGAAATAATAAATTATCACTTTTTTTGATTTTAAACGAATTGTGTTTTTACTTGAAATCCCGGCAAACCCCTAGCTCGCAACAATATTTCAAGCTTTCAGAAGTGAAAGCGATTTCGGTATCTCAATAGGTTATATATCGGAATTCGTGAATATGTACACAACCATTTTACACTCCCTTAAGGGTTGGATATCGAAAAACTTGAAAAAACGTTTCTAGGCGCTTATACCAAGAGGGCGCAGAAGTAAAATTATTTTGATAACTCGACATGTTTTAAAGATCTAACGAAATTCGTGAAAATGTGGGAAAACCCTTTTCCCGATAATTTTTTTTACTCAACCTCTAAGCCAATGAAAATCTTAACCTTTTTTTTTGCTTTTAGTGGTGCATCTTCATATATGTACCAAGCTTAAATTTTCTAGCATAAGCCGTTTTTGAGATATAAAAAATTACCCTCCACCCCCGTATCTTGGTACCCCTATCAAATATTTTTTCTAAGGTGTCTCTATAGTGGCTCTATATAGTCCTAAATTTTTAGCTTTCTATTCTTTGCAGTTTTCGAGAAATAAAAATCAGAATGTTTTCCTTTCCACCCCTCCTTTCATTATAACTCCCTATACCCACACCCCACCCAAAAATTTTCCCTGCTAAAAACCTACTGACGCCAGCTCTTGTAAATTTTCCAAGATCATATCTCATGAGATACAAAAATTAATTTTTTTCAAAAATGGCCCCATTTTCGTAATCTACCTCCCCCTTCAAAAAGTTGGCATTCAGTAGACTCCACTTGTAATACTATATATATTCCTGTTTTTATAGGTTCGGAAGATATTGTAATCCAAAGTTTTTTACCTCTATCCTCTCACACCGACATTCCCTTAAAAATATGTTGCCCGTGTGTAATCTACTAGTATCATTTAAGTCAACCATAAGTTTCAATCTTCTGACGTCAACCATTCAGGAGATACGAATTTTAGAATGTTTCAACCCCGGCTTTCAAGCGTTTCGGACAAATTGTTTTCCCCCACTCCCACAACCCTCAACAAGGGCGCCCATAGAGGTGGGCAAAAGGGGGCACTACTGTATTCTACCTTCCAGTATTTTAAAAACCATTTCGTCACTTGAACAATTTTTTTAATATAGTGTAATTAAGCCCTTTTAATTGTTCTATTGCAATAATTTGTTAAACTACTAACATATAGTTATTAAATCAAAACCGTTTACTGTTTTCAATAAAAATAAAAGCAAAACATCTTTTTATTTATATTTAAAGAAATTCCATTAAGGTTTTCTTACTTACTGCAGACAAATTGGATTGTAATTCAAATTTGAGTAGACAAATAAAATTAAGATTAATAAGGTAAGGACATTATTTTATTGGAAGACGTAATTGAATTTTACACGCAGGATATTTTCTTCATAGAAGTTTGATATGTCTTACGAAAAATACAGGAAAACCCAAAGGTCTTAATGGTTTCCTGAGATAAAGTGCCCATCTCCTCATATAGTTTTTCTGCTGGGAAAGAGGGTGTTTTAAAATAAACAACATTTTAAGGTATGTTGTTTAAAGTAGCAAGATCAGAAGGATATTAGTAACATTAGTACGTAGAGATGGGAAATTCGGATCTTTTCAATGAACCGGTTCACCGGATCTCGCTCTTTTCGTTGAACCGGCTCTTTGAGCCGGTTCAAAAGATCCAGGTGGATCTTTTGCACTGCCGTATAAGGAGACTGCAGATTAATATTGAAAAACCGAAAACTAATTTAAAAAAAAAAAATTGTGAATAAATTATGAGCTTTAATGAAAATACTCAAAGTTGATTATTTTAAGGCAATGCTGGGTATTGCGGGAAATAATAGGAAACTAGTTTTAAAAAATATTGGCTCTAGTCCTGGATTTGACGGCATAACAACTGAATGTCTAAAAATATTATAAGATTCTATCTCAAAGCCTCTTACATACTTAATTATTTTTAACCTTTCGAAGAGTGTATTCCCTAAAATTTAGTAAACACTCAACAATTATTGACTTATTTCCTTAATATATATCATTGGAAAAATAATTGAAAAGGTTGCAAAGCAGAAATTAATGAGTTTCTTTAAAAGACATAAAATATTAAATGAAAGTGAAAATATTTCTATGGCAAGAGCGAAGCGCACGTCAGCCAAACATGAACGCGAAAAGATAGTTTTAATCATTTTAGCCACGCAGGGCTGTGCAAAAGGTTGTTGGAGCGTAGCGCGCGTCAGCCAAACATGAACGTGAAAAGGGAGTTTAAATCCCGTTAGCCCTGCAAATTTTGAGATAGCGATATCTTTTAATTTCAAATCGAGCGGGGAGTGAAACAAATTGAGTGGATATACCATAAATGAAAACGTAAATTTTCATTTTGGAGTTTTGGTGTCCAGTAATACTTTTTCCTAAATCTATCTTCCATCTCCTCTTTTCAATTTATAATCTTTAATCTTTAATATTCCATTTTTAACCTTCAATTTTCAATCTTCAATCTTCAATTTTCAATCTTCAATTATCAATCTTCAATCTTCAATTTTCAATCATCAACCTTCTATCTTCAATTTTCAATCTTCAATCGTCAATTTTCAATCATCAAACTTCAATCTTCAATTTTCAATCTTCAATCTTCAATCTTCAATCTTCAATTTTCAATCATCAAACTTCAATTTTCAATCTTCAATCTTCAATCTTCAATTTTCAATCATCAAACTTCAATCTTCAATCTTCAATCTTCAATCTTCAATCTTCAATCTTCAATCTTCAATCTTCAATCTTCAATCTTCAATCTTCAATCTTCAATCTTCAATCTTCAATCTTCAATCTTCAATCTTCAATCTTCAATCTTCAATCTTCAATCTTCAATCTTCAATCTTCAATCTTCAATCTTCAATCTTCAATCTTCAATCTTCAATCTTCAATCTTTAATCTTTAATCTTTAATCTTTAATCTTTAATCTTCAATCTTCAATCTTCAATCTTCAATTTTCAATCTTCAATCTACAATCTTTAATCTTTAATCTTTAATCTTTAATCATTAATCTTTAATCTTTAATCTTCAATCTTCAATCTTTAATCTTCAATCTTCAATCTTCAATCTTCAATCTGCAATCTTCAATCTTTAATCTTTAATCTTTAATATTCAATCTTTAACCTTTAATCTTTAAACTTTAATCTTTGATCTTTGATTTTTAATCTTTAATCTAAACCCACTATCATCCACCATTCATCCTCCATCATCCATCCTCCATCCTCCATCCTCCATCATACAAAGTCCATCATCTATCCTCTATCCTCTATCCTCTATACTCTATCCTCCATCCTCCATCCTCCATCCTCCATCCTCCATCCTCCATCCTCCATCCTCCATCCTCCATCCTCCATCCTCCATCATCCATCCACAATCCTCAATCCTCCATCCTCAATCTTCCATCGTCCATCCACCATCATCCATCCTCATCCACTATCATCCATCTTCCATCATTCACCCTTTATCCACCATCATCCATCCTCCATCCTCAATCCTCAATCCTCAATCCTCAATCCTCAATCCTCAATCCTCAATCCTCAATCCTCCATCCTCCATTCACCATCCTCAATCCTCCATCGTCCATCTACCATCATCCATCCTCCATCATCCATTCTCCATCCACTATCATCCATCCTCCATCATCCATCCTCTATCCACAATCATCCATCCTCCATCCTCCATCCACCATCCGCCATCATCCATCCTCCATCATCCATCATTCATCCTCCATTCTCCATCCTCAATCCACCATCCTCCATCCTCCATCCTAAATCCTCCATCGTCCATCCTCCATCATCCATTCTCCATCCACTATCATCCAGCCTCCATCATCCATCGTCCATCATTCATCCTCCATCCTCCATCCTCAATCCACCATCCTCCATCCTTCATCCTCCATCGTCCATCCACCATCATCCATCCTCCATCATCCATTCTCCATCCACTATCATCCATCCTCCATCCACCATCATCCATCCTCCATCATCCATTCTCCATCCAATATCATCCATCCTCCATCCTCCATCCTCCATCATCCATCATCCATCATCCATCCTCCATCCTCCATCGTCCACCATCCATCCTCCATCCACCATTATCCATCCTCCATCATTCATCCTCTATCCACCATCATCCATCCTCCATCTTCCATTTTCCATCATCATCATCTCAAAGATCCGCGAACCTTAAAGATCCAGGAGCCGTGATGATCCGCGAACCGCAAAGATCCGTCAAGATCTGTGTGCTGGTAAGATCTGCGAACCGCAAAGATCTGCAAAAAACATACTTTGATCCTATTGGCAGATGTTTTTTTTTTAAAAAAAAAAAATAACTACAAAAATCTGCCAGTCGTATATGTAGCCATCATCAAAGCACTTCCGCAAGTTGAACCGTTGCTCCCCTCGCTTTCAACATTTTTTGTTCCATCGAAAACTACTGTCCCGCGCGTGAGCGTATCGTTCGACTGAAACAGCGCACACACGAAGATAAGTTGAAACAGCGCGTCGGGCGGCGGCCATCATCGCATCGCCATTCGCCGGCCATCATCACATCGCCATTCGCCATCGGGTAATATGACGGCAGCCATTTTCACTTTTGGGAGTCGACTAGACGGTTCACTGGAGAACCGGCTCCAATTAAGCTGAAAGGCCGTGAAAATCGTACACACAGTACCAACACGTGAATTAATCGTGACACAACGGCGCAAGCGCATCGCATTTTGTCGAAATGTGTATTTTCTCAGTACACGGGAGAGCGGGTGAGGGCTGGGAGTTTCATTCGATGGCTACTTTGTAAGAGCAGGCGCGCTCGTCGTTTAATGGCGGCTCTGGACGTTTGTTTTTTATTCTTTCGACATTTTCGAGATTTTTTTTGGTTGATCCGGCATTTTTATGATTGTTTTTGTGTACCCAATCAAAAAAATATTTTTTTTTTCGTTTCAACAAAGTTGGCAAATGCAGCTCGACATATTCGCGTTTTACTTGTGTGTCTAGTGTTCTAGTGTTGGTGGCACAGATTTTTGGTAAGCCGTACCGTTTTGCTGCATTATTTTCAAAATTTCAATAGTCTTATTGGGCCGATGATGTATGTCACAGTGCCATTTTACATGGTATTAATAGTATGGCACCAGTTCCACATACAGGTAAAATTGCAATTTCTCACGTATTACATATAACATAAAATTTGCCAACAGTGTGGTCGCAACTATATTATTTTTTGGGAAGATGTCTGGAACGCGCTTAATGCTGAGAAAGCGACCACTTTTTATGGGGAAGGGGTGTGAGGAGAAAAATGGGTGTAGCGTTTTGACTGAAAATTTTGGTTTCTAGATCTCAGCAACCATTTACGCTAGGAAGCTGAAACTTGGAATTTATATAGAGCTTTATATAGAACCCATTTGCAAAAAATTTTAACTGGGTGGAAGGATGTGGAAGTGGGGGTAAAAATTATGCATCCGAAACGCTAAAAAGCTGAGATGGAGACATTCTAAAATCCATATCTTTAAACAGTTAAAGCCACTACATTGAAACTATATGGTTGTTTCTAGATACACTAGGAGAATATATCGAAAAGAAAATTTTGAAGGGAGTCAGTGACGTGTGGGGGTCGGGGGAGAAAAACTTTAGATTGCGATATCTCACGAACCAAATGCGCTAGAAAAATGAAATTTGGTTTATGTATACAAGTGGGTAAATGGAGTTTGCCGAAAATTAAATTTTTTAAAGGGAACATGAAAGTGGGGTATACGAATTTTTCTAATAAATCACGTCTTATATCTGAAGAATAATTTCAGATAGATGCGTAGAATTTCAATGGAAGTAGGCCTAACAGACTCTTAGCAGGGAAAAATTTTGGGGTTCGTGTTTAGGGAGAGAGGTTGATTTGTAAATCTCGAGAACCCATTATGATAGATCGCTGAAACTTGGTATTTAGATAGAGATATAGTAGTGGCATCTTGGGCAAATATAATTTTTTTATAGTGGTAGTATGGTACTGGGGTGGCGGGAGTTTTCCTATCTATAGAATGGTTTATGCTAGAACGTTGAAACTTAGTGAGTATATGTAGATCTATTAGAAAAGTAAGTTAGAAAAAATTTAAAATACTGTATTATTGAAATAATAAAATAAAAATACATTGGTGTACGGAAGGGGGGCTAAAAAAATTATCAGTGAAAACGAAATGCATATATTTTCACGAATTTCGTAATATCTCTTAGTTCTTCTAAAATTATAAATTGATTTTCATTCAGCATCAATACCTAGAAGGTTTTTTAGATGTAGGCGGTTATATACATTTTAACGAATTCGGCCATATCACTCAGGTCTGATTGAATAACTTCACACTCTCACGGGGTTATTTTATGATCGCCTAAAAATTATTTTCTTTTTTTTCCTTTTTCAACCCCAAAGACGATATAAAAGAGTTGAACATGAATTCCTTTCAGGATTTTTAGATATTCAACCCCCAAGGTGTAAGGGTGTTCCACATACCTTTTCCAAATTTTCGCCACATCTCTTAGGTTTTATGAGATATCAAATTGGCTTAAGTTTAAGCAGAGTTTTTATATAAGGTCTTTCAACAAGGACGTTCAATTTTTAAATGTGCATAAAACAAGTTGTGTGTGAGATATAACCAAATTTTTTTTTTTTTTTAAAGAATATTTTATGGCATTACGTATGGAATATAACATCATTCAAATGTCCGCCCCGGCTTTTCTTGCTGACACGTATTCGAGAGGTCGCATAAATCTGGCTGAATTTGCTGCATGGCGTTCGTTGACTTTAATGTCATCAATTGTTTGCGGATTATACATATATATACTTTCTCGGGATGAATTTGGTGCTGGTGTATCTCGTGTAGATTGGTATCGTCCCATATCTGACAATTTTGCTTGTTCATCAAAAAATGAGCCTCGTCGTTGAAAATCACGTAATGCGCGGAGCGTTTTTCGACCGGAGCTCTGATTTTGAAAATAAAATTGGATGGTTTCCACACGTTGTTCAACGCTATAACCTTCCATGATGATTTGCCGTAAACTACTGAACAAGTCACAACAAATTCGACGAATGTTGCTTTAACAAGATTGCTGCTATAACCTAACAAATTTCGAGTGTTCCTACTGAAACACCGTATATAATAGCCTTCAAACCAATTTTAGGATTTTCTGATATCCAACCATAAGGTCGTGTAAAGGGGCTGCATACGTTTCTACAAATTCCTACATATTTCTTAGATCTGATGAGATATCGAATTGAATTTTTAATTTCTAAGGCTTCCGATATAATCACCAAATAGTTAATTTTCGGAGCTCCCGGAATGTGACCCAATTACGTAACTCATGTGTTATATGTGTCAGTGGCGTAAGTATTCTAGAGCGACCCCATTTTAACCGCTTCCCGAACTTTGAACCGAAAAGAAATAAAGTTACGCCCAGACTATGGGCAGATTTTTTAATATTGTAATAAAGTCATGTGATCGACATGAAAGTTCAAAAAAATTTGCTACACTGAAATCGAGTTGGGAGGAGGTTTTTCAAAAAAAGTTGATGTTTAGGTCTCCTGGGATTGTAACATTCCAAAATCCATATCTCCCGAACAATTGATGATAGAAGTGATAGAAGGTTGACACTTTGTAGTTGCTTTAAGAGATGCTGGGACTAAAATTTTGAAGGGGTAGGTGGGGTGGATAAAAAATGTTGGACTACAACACTCGTATCTTCCGAACCAATTGTACCAGGACGATCGTGGGAAGGGGTGGAAAGAAAAAAATTCTGATTTTTGTTTCTCAAAAATAAAATATAGAAGGTAGAAAGCTAAAAATGTATGACAATATAAGGGTACTATAGAGGTATCCTAGAAAAAACGTTCCAGGCATAGTTACCTACACCGCATCTCAGCTTTAAACGTGTTACGGACTTCTACCAAAATATAATAATGTTGCGACCAGACTGTTGGCAGATTTTTTTCTTTGCTTCATCAACTACATCTCGTTAGGGTGTGAGCTTTAATATCCAGATACAGTAATTACCAAAATAAAGGAAAGTACTTATTTATTCCTTAGTGCTATCCTATAAATTTCAATTGAAACTTCCGGTTTTTATTACCTTTATAAAGTTCATTACGCTTAAGCTATTGCCGAAAGCCGCTTCGTTTAATACCTCGTATGTACATCAAACATCAACGCGGTCCCATAATCCAATAAATACGGCTCAGCCTGTCCTGTGATATGACCGTGAAGTAAAAAGAAAATGTTACCCACATTTCATACTCTTTTCATCGAAGTGTAACAAGTGCCACACATGTCTATCTCATATGTACTGCGTCCTAGAGAAGGATATTTGGACCAGAGCAATTGTGCGGTTGAGTATTGGGATATTTCAACACATATGTGAATATTTATATGAAGCAAAAGTGGGTTATTCAACCGTGTGCGGTATAACTGCTGCTCTAAATGTAAATATGGCCTGGAGTACTCGACACTATTTGAGGCATCCTGCATAGTATTTACACTTTGTATGACGCTAGCATATATGCCTAGAGTTTGTAATATTGCACAAGGACGTGCCGAGTTCTTGTGGGGGTTTAATGACGTCAAGTTCGGGATTATAACTTGCCATTCGTTTAATATCATAGATAGTAAATATTGCACAACTGCCCTTTTTTGAATTGTGAGCCTACATAGAAATATCGTCACTATTCTGTGATCCTATTAAGCTATCAATAAAAAATATTTTATTTGAAAACATCTTTCAAATATTAGCAAAAGAAAACAAAATGCTCAGCAAGAAATATGAAAGTTTAATGAATCTTTAAACTCTATTTTTTATATTAAGAAGTTTTTGTTGTTTTTTCAGCGTCAGACGCAGTGGCGGTCATGGGGTGGGAGGCCATGGGGGCCATGGCCCCACCTAACACTACAACCATCCATAGAATAATATTATTTGGCCGTTTTGTCAATACATCGGGACCCATTTTTCGGAATCTAAATTTTTTTTTTCTGATCGGAGTGAAACTTAAAACATATTTTTTACACTAATTAGAATCATTATAAGAGGTACCGCGAAAAAATCTTTGGGAAAAAAATCCTCAATACAAATAATAGTCACTGAACAGCCCTCAAATTATCTGTCACCACAACTACCTGTATAAAATATTACAAAATTTTAAATTGCATGATAATGCAAGCTTTCGACTCAAAATAAATTAAAAATGTTATCATCAGAGTCGTTGTCAAACAAATGTCTTCAGAGCGTTGTAAACGCTTTTGGAGATTTCAAAATCTACTTGCCAAAATCTTGCGATGTAAATCAGGTATAAGATACTGCTTGTGAAGTTATTATAATTGAAAATAGTTTTAGAGAATTTCCGAGTTTGGTTTTTTAAATTTTTAAATTAAGAGAGTAGGTTAGGTTAGGTTATGGTGGCAGTCATCTTAACTATAGATCGACTCAATAAGCAGACTCAGTGAATATGTATATATACCTAATAAATAACATTGATATAAAATATTTCTTTCGTAGATTTTAAGTATTGTAGGATAACTTAATAATTGGGGTGATCACTTCTTCGTCCTGCATGAAATCTTTAGATTATGAGATATAGGGTTCGGATTTTAATGCCCAATATTGAGTTTCATCAAATATGTATGATAGTAGAACCTATAAGAATTAAATACACTACTTTTCTAGTGGTCTCAAAAAACAGCTAATTTACATCCAAAGATTTCAAACTGGATTTGGCGAAATCTCGAAATTTTCTCATACATGTAAGAGATCTTGAAGTCTGTTTGGGCTTCTAAATTTTGCCGAAATCGAGATCGACATCGACTTCTACGGAAATCGAAAATTATGTTCACCAAGCTTTGAAATCAATTAATTTTATTTTCTAGCTCCTACCCGTGCTATTCAATTTCCCATTGCTTGAGGAATTACAATCATACTACACAGGTTCAAATTTTTGATATCATACAATCAGTTGATAAATTGAGCGATGTTAAAGAAATCCCTTCAGAGCAATGTTAATATTTTTTAATATTCTGAAATTCCTTCATCCACGCTGCATTAACGGGTAGCTACCTCACCTATTTTCTCTTCAGTATCTACTGAACTTCAATGGCCCCCCCCCCCCCCCCCCCTTGAACAAGCAATATGACCGCCACTGGTCAGACGAGGTTCTTGTATGAACACTACACGCAATGTCCAGACTGAGATTGATCGCTGTCTTGGCTATTGCCATTGAGAAGCTGACAGTTGAAAAAAACCTTCACTGGAAAGGGCAGCTTGAAAACTGTATTTAAGGGACTGTTCCATCATCAGGGTGCATTGAATCATCAAAGGGTATATCACGCGATTATAAACGCCCTTACAGCTGGTGGTATAACCGATGCAGCGATCAATCGCAGTCGGGATATTTTGTGTGATGTTCACTCTAGAACCTCATCTGACGTAGAAAAACCTACCAGAAATACTTAGAATCTAGCCTTTATAGTAGCTTTCCTATTTTATTTTAATTAGATTTACTTTATTATTTTTCTAAAAAAGATTTTTTTCCACTGACGCCGAAAAACAACAAAAATTTCTTAGGAATTTAAAAATTTGCATCTATGGTAGCTTTTCACCATGAAAAATTGTATTCTCATTTATTATTTTTATTTTACCTAGTCAAGTCATAAATATTGGTACACAACTAAACGCATTAATTACGAATGCAATATTGGGCGCATCCATTTCGTCTTGACTGCGATTTGACAGTTGACATTTCTGCTTCATTGCCACGTAAAAAGTTTTTGGCATCAATTGTTTACAATCATGGAATGGGGCGACATCGAAAATCGTATTGTTGTAGTTGGCCTACTAAAATGCAACATGGAAAAAGGCGATATCTTTCGGACGTTGCGACCGCTTGGAATCACTCGCAATTTTGTGTATGTTTTGTGTATGACCGTCAAAGATCCGGCCGTCCGCGCACTGTGAGAACTCCGAAAGCGATCAAAGGCGTGAAGAAACGAATCGACCGAAAATCGCTGCGAAAACAGAAAATCTTGTCGCGGGAAATGCAAAATTCGCAAAAATCCATGTCTCGCATTATCAAAGAAGATTTGGGACTCAGCGCGTACAAGCGACACACAGGACACCTGCTCACGGCCGCATTGAAGGAAAAACGCAAGCGAAAATCGAAAGCGTTACGAAGCCGGTACGCGAAGAACGCTCACAGACAAATTCTGTTTACTGACGAGAAAATCTTGGCCGTAGAAGAATCGTTCCATAAACAGAACGACCGTGTGTATGCTCGGTCATCCAGAGAAGCATCCCAACTCATCCCGAGGGTCCAAAGAGGCCACCATCCCGCGTCTGTAATGGTATGGTTGGGAGTGAGCTACGATGGTGTTACCAAGCTCCATTTTTGCGAGAAAGAAGTGAAAACATCAGCCAAAGTATATCAATCGATCTTGGAACCCATTGTGAAGCCTCTCAACCAATCAATATTCGCCAACAAGCCGTGGACTTTCCAGCAAGACTCTGCTCCAGCTCACAAGGCAAAAACGACTCAACTGTGTCTCAAAAACAACGTTCCGGACTTCATATCAACGGATGATTGGCCAGCTGGTAGTCCAGACCTCAACCCGTTGGATTACAAGTTGTGGTCCGTATTAGAAGGTATGGCTTGCTCTACTCGACACCCAAATATTGAGTCGTTGAAGCGAGCCCTTGTCCGTGCAGTGGACAATTTCCCCATGCATGAAGTGAGTCTCGCGATCGATGAGTGGCCAGATCGTCTCAAGTCGTGCTGGAAGGCAAATGGAAGTCATTTCGAATAAGTTGTTCTAAGATTTGTAGCCATTGAATAACCCAATAAAAAGAAAAAAAAATTTTGAAAAATATTAATTCGTTTTCATTTGGCTTCGATTTTTCTGTGTACCAATATTTATGACTTGACTAGGTATTATTTTTTAATAATTGTTATCGACCTGAAATTTCATATTTTCCCGTTTTAGAACTAGTAAACCCCAAAAAGGTAAAACGAGAAAGAAAACATAATTTGCTAGCTGCCTGGGCGCAACTTTATCATATTTTGGGTAGCAGTGCAGAACGCGTTTTACTGTGAGATAGGATGTACGTTACTATGCAACTGGTAATCTAGCCTAAAATAACGACGTAGCCTCCTACGTAGGTTGCTACTTAAGTTTTGAGATATGGCAATACTGATGTGGATACGTCAAATCTGACATTGTCGTCGTAAAGTTTGACATTTTTAGTGGTGAACGTACTCAGAACGTGTTGTCCTACGAGTGCTATTTGTGTTGTTTACAGATACTTGAAATATTCATCTTTGTCGAAAAATGGAATTAAATCGTGAACATTTTCGTGCGATGATTTTCTATGACTTTCAGCGTGGATTAAACCAACAGCAATGTGCCGATCAACGCGCTTCGACTTTTGGTGATGAAGCACCATCTCGAGCCACCGAGTTTCGCTGGTTTTCTGAATTCAATCGTGGTCGCACTTCGCTACAGGACGAATTTCGTGAAGGTCGTCCAAAATCGGCAGTTGTGCCAGAAAACATCTGATATTGCAAGATCGTCATATGACATACCGTGAGATTGAGGCATTAGTTCCACTCGCATACATTCAATATTGCATGAGCATTTGGCTGTCAAAAAGATTTGTTCGCGTTGGATACCGCATAATTTGACAATCGCTCAAAAAAAAGCTCGTGTCGATTGGTGCAAAGAAATGTTGAAAAAATTCAAAAGTGTGTTGATCTTCATGGAGAATATTTTGAAAAACAATAAAGCCATTTTTGGCTATAAATATTTGTTTTTATTTGTCTATCTCAAAACTTAAGTAGCAACGTACGTAGTTATTCTTTAGATTGTCAGTCGCATAGTAACCCACTATGCATCTCAGCATTAAACGAGTTCCGGAATTTTACCGAAAAATAATAAAGTTTCGTCCAGACTGTTGTTTTTTCAATTTCAATAAAAACATCGAGAACAAAATATCGACATAGCTCTTTAGGGGTGGAATTTCCAAAAATTCAGAAACCGATTTTTAGGCGATTATAGAGAAATCTCGCTTCAGGTAAAAAGAATTCGATACCTCATCAGACCTAAGTGATATGTCGGAATTCGTAAAAATATGCAGAATTATTTTACACCCACTGATTGGTTGAATATCGTAAAACCTTGAAACTAATTCTTAGATCGTTATAGAACCCATAGAAATAAAAGCGAATTCGATTTCATTAAACCTAAAAGTTTCGTTGGAATTCGTGCAAACTTGCACAATACCTTACATCCCGAGGGGGCTTAAATCGGTTTTTCCCCAATTTTATTTAAAGCCTGAAGAAATGTAAGTAAATTCGATATTTCATTAAACCTAAGAAATATATCGAAATTCGTGAATCAGTACATAACCACTTTACACCCCCTTTGGAATTGGATATCGAAAAATATGGAAAATCGTTTCTAGGCGCCTATATGGGACTCTTCATATAGGCGTCTAGAAACGCCTAGCATAAGTAAAATAATTTTGATAACTCGACATTTCTAAAAGAAATGACGAAATTCTGGAAAATGGTGAGAAATCCTACACGTCTTACCCGACAGTTCAGTTTAGCTTCGATCGAAAGGGAATCGTCTGACAAGTTCAACTGTTTAGTTTGTACGGATCGAAACGATCGGTGTGCGCGCTTCTATTCAACTAAACTATCGTCCGATTAAGAATCGGTGTCGCCATGTCAATTGGGAAAATACGTACGATGTACAAATTCAGAACCCTACGTAGAATGGAGACTGATTAGGGACGGTCGTCTTCCCAGTTTTTCGTCGTTCCCGATTCTGTGAGTGACGGCATTACAAATCCACAACTAAGCACAGGTTAAACTCACTAATCTCTTTGTTTTCAGGTTGAAATATAATACAAATCCACACCCTTCGCCACAGATTGATAACTGCCAACTGAATGCTTTTTCGTTGTTTGAATTTCTTGTTGGTGGATTTACAGGGCCGTGTAATGTCCTAGTTTTGAGCTTAATATTGACGTGGTTTTCATCGACTCAGGTGTTTCGGTTTTGTTGCTTAATTGAGTGTTCACTGGTTTTTTTTTAAATACAATGTTCTTTCTATAGTTCACTGTTTGTTTCATAAAGTTCACTCTTAACTTTTAATTTAAATTTTTTTTTTAAATTTTATTCAATGAAATTACATTTTTACAAGACTTTTAGCATTTTGATGAGACATTTTAAATTTTACATCTTTCCCCGCAATAATTCACATAATATTGGAATATTTATATTTTATATTGAAACTGACATTTTACAATTTACATTTTACATCAAAATACATATTTTTCAATACCAATTTCTAACATTCTATTGAAAAATTTAAATTTTATAGAGTGTTATAGAGTTTATATGTACATAAATACATATTTCTCTATAATTTTCCCATAAAATACGTAACCGGATACGTGAAATTCTATTGTGGTTGGAGGACGCTGTTCTCCACTCATTTGTGAAGTGAACGTCATTTCAAATGGATCAAGTTAAAAATAATAAATAATAAAAATTTATATTAAAAAGGTATAATAATGCATTTATGTTTAATATGCGGGTTAACGACTATAACACAGTTTTAAATTGAATGAAAAAATTTTTTCCAAAACAAAGAATATTTTTGGATAAAGTTGAACCTCCTTCGTTGACAGAAATAAAAATCTGCCCACAGTCTGGGCGCAACTTCATTATTTTTGGGTAGAAGTCCGAAACGTGTTTAATTCTGAGACGCGGTGTAGGTTACTATGTGACTGAAAATCTAAAAAAAAGTTTGGGAAGCGATTAGAATGGGTCGCGCTAGAATACTTACGCCGCTGCCACTTATAACATTTGAATTATATAATTGGGACATACTCCGGAACGCGGTCAAAGTCGTGGTATAATATCAGTTGTTACGCCATTAGAAGGTTTTTCGTGATTTGGTTTTGGGCCATTACATGAAATCAGAAATGCGTTTGTAGGTGATTATATAAAAAGTCTGTGGAAGTGAACCAATCTGATATCTCATCAATCCTAAGATATATGTCGAAAGCCTTACGTCCTCTAGAAGTTGAATATCTAAAAATACTGAAATCAACCGTTTGACGATTATCTAGGAAAACCTATAAACTAACTAGATGAATACTGAACTCCGATTTATATTGTAGTTGGGGATAAAGTAGAATTACGTGTGTACATGTTGTATGTCCTTTATTAAGGACTCCCAGATTGCTACTCAAAACTAAAAGACAATATTCAGTATTTAATTTCATTTCTTGAACTGGGTAAGTCATCGAAAAAAAATGTCCTTTTTGAAGGACTTTCACATGGGAGGTGCAGGAAGGACTCACTCGATTTCTTACATATTTATCCTTTTCCTTGGAACCATTTAAAAAAGAACGTGTACAAAATTTCAAATTCGTAGCTTGAAGCGTTCAAAAGTTATCGAAAAATATTGTTGAACACGTGTCTTAGGGACATTTTGTATGGCAGCTACCAGAAGGAGTAAAAGGATTTTGCTGACTAGTAAACTCGAACTTCGTTTTCACTCAAAACTAATTTGTACAAAATTCCGAGTTCATAGCTTAAAGATTACTTGAGTTATAGTGAGTTCCGTAAATTCCGTATGGCAGCTACACGAAGGACTAATAGGATTTTCTTTATAATCATATATTTAGCTCCATCTAATGGAAAAATAACACATACAACATTTCAAAGTCGTAGCTTAAACCCTTCTAAAGTTATCGGCCCATATTCTAGAACACGTGATTTAAGGACATTTTGTATGGCAGCTACCCGAAGGAGTAGAACGATTTTGCCCGTTAACGAATTTAAACTTACAAATTCAACCAAACATCCAGATTCAAAATTTCAAGATCCTAGGTGAAGGCGTTCTTGAGTTATCGTGTTCACGGACAGACGGACGGACGGACGGACGGACGTCAAGCGGATTTGAGTTTTTTGGCCACAAATAAACAAAAAATAATATATAACTTTTTTTCGTCCGAGGCTTGGTTCTATGCGTTACAAACTTTTCGGCTGGATTAAACTTATAATACTCTATATGATTTCATCTAGAGTATAAAAATCTATCTAAATACCAAGTTTCAGCTTTTGATGATTATAGGTTCTCGAGATATAAAAATCGGAACTATCTCCTTTTCACCCTCCCCCACACTCACCCTCTACACCCACACCACCAACTTTTTTTTTTCTGCTAATGGTCTATTAGGCCTACTTCTGGTAAAAATTCTAAGCATCTATCTTACACTGTTTCTGAAATATGAGACGTGATTTTGTAGAAAAATTCTTATCCCCTCCACTTCCATGCTCCACCGCCCCCTTAAAAAATTTACTTTCAGAAAACTTTATTTGTAATACAGAAACCGAATTTTATTTTTCTAGAGCAATTGGTTCGTGAGATGTCGTAATCTAAATTTTTTTAACCCCCCCCCCTCCCTCCGTACACTAGTTTAAAAAAAATAAAGTAATATAGTTAATTTTACACGAAATGGTGCGTAAGTTTGTAAGCCTTTTTAGGTACGTGTTACGGTATAGTTCAAAAGTACATGACTAATTTAATAATGCCAGTAATTTCGTGTAAAAGTAATTGAAATGTGTACTTTTACTTGAAAAAATGATATATACTGGAAATTTCAAGTAAAAATTGGATTAAGATTAAATTTTGTTTTAAAACGGTGTAGTTTTGAGCTCAATATTGACGTAGTTTTCATCGAATCAGGTGCTTCTATTTTGTTTCTTAATTGAGTGTTCACTGTTTGTTCAATTCACTGTTTGTTGTATAGTTCATTGTTTGTTTAATTCAATGTTTGTTTCATAATGCCGTTTCAGTGGAAATTATTTTCTAATTTCAGTTTTCATAATTTTATTTTCACTAAAGCTAATTACCGCACAAAACAGCATACATTTAGATCTATATCGAACATAATTTTACTATGCAAGGCCATTCTAGCAAAATTTTTTTGTATTCAATAGCTTGGATCCGTTTTGCTGCTAGTCAGCCCTGTATAAACCACTAAGAGCCGGTATTTCAATATAAAGTTAACTTGAGTGGTTTTGATTAACTGATAGTTAAAATAATTTTCCGTATTTCAATATCAGATAACCTACAAAGTGTTAGTAAAAGTTAACTCATACTTCAGGCATCAGTTAACTTCTGCTTATATTTTACTGACAGTTGCCAGTTGATAACCTTAAAAAAATCTGCCAACAGTCGCAACTTTATTATTTTATGGGTAGAAGTCCGAAACGTGTTTAATGATGAGATGCGGTGTAGGTTACTATGCGACTGACAACCTAAAAAATAACGTTCCAAATAGTCTCCTGGTTATTTCTTAGGTTGTCAGTCTCATAGTAACCTACACCGCATCTCCTCATTAAACACATTTCCCTACTAGAAGTTTACAGACCCCAACTCATGTAAAATTTTCAAGATCATATCTGATACGGTTTCTGAGATATAAAAATTACATTTTTTGAAAAATTGCTGTCCCCGCACTTTCGTGCTTTACCTCCCCTTTCAACAAATTTAGTTTCGGTAGACTCCTCTTGTGATGCCATATACAGAAACTAAATTTTATCTTCCTGGTGTAATTGGTTCGGAAGATATTGTAATCCAAAGTTTTTCACCCTCCACCCCCACACCACACCACCCCTCTTAAAAACTTTAGCCTTTGTCTAATCTTGAAGTATCCCTAAGGACAACAACAAAGTTTCAATCTTTTGACATCAATTGTTCAGGAGATATCGATTTTAGAATGTTTCAATCCCGTCTTTCATGCGTTAAAGACTCATTGTTTTCCCCCCACTTCCACACCTCGTAACCAATATCGACCATTTTTTTGAAATTGAGTCCATTATCATAGTACTACATAAGTTCCAAGTTACAGCCTCCTAGCATAAGTGGTTCCTGAGATCTAGAAACCAAAATTTTTCGTCTAAAACGCTTCCCTCTCCTCTCCCTTTGTACCCCCACCCATCGAGAATATACCATCTGTAGGGGTTCACCCAATCTACCCATCATAAAAATTTCAATTTAATATCTCAACGGGCTTGCGAGCTACGCGCCTTCAAGCGATCTTACGTACGGCGTACAGCGGACGGTAGACGGCGTACGGCGTACGTGAAAATACAAAATTTCATGGTAGCAAATTTTTTTGAAATTTCAGGTCGATCACAATACTTTATTATTAAAAATAATAAAGTAATTTTGAAGTAATTTCTAAATTGACTGTAATTGTTTCTGTTTGTTGAATTTATTTATTATCGATAAACTGTTAAGTATACTTACTTAAGAATGGAATTTTTTCATGGTAAGCTACCATAGAAGCAAATTTGATTTAAATGTTGGTTGTTTTCCGGCGTCAGTAGGGTTTCTGGTGAGAAACCCCAACACGAAATCCTCGACTGCTGAAACTGGCGTATCCAGTGAAGGTTCTCCAACGGTCATGTCCTCTAGGACAACGATTAATCAGCAGTCGAGGATTTCGTGTTGGGGTTTCTCACCAGAAACCCTACTGACGCCGGAAAACAACCAACATTTAAATTATACTTACTTACTTAAGGGGGTACATCCGAGTAGAAATTTATTTTTTTTCAAAATTTTTTTTTTTCACTCATCTTAAAGTTTGCAGTCTTAAGAATATTGTGTGTAAATTTCATACTGAAATTCCAAGAATTGTGAAAGTTATGGGCAGTTAACCGGAATGGGACCTTCATGAATTCTCTATATAGAGCGGCATTCAAACGCGATTATCTCGAAACATACTTTTCAAAGACGGTCCCCAAAATCTTCGGAAAACGGCTTGACCGATCGCTTCCAAAATTTCACATAATATTTTTGGATAGGTTTTCTACTTCGCTACGTAGGATTTTTTTTTTAACTTATTTACTTTTTTTTTATCAAACCAGAAAGGTCGATAATTAAGGTTTAAAACTGAAAATCAAGTTCAATCTGCCGCCATTTTGTGAAAAAATTTTTTTTTTCAAAAACCCCTACGTAGCGAAGAGCATCATACTTTACATTTTTAGAATCTTTTTGAAATTTTTGTTTTGAATCAACCGCCAGCATGTAATCTTGGGAACCGCAGAGCGTGCGAGCGACGGACTTTCTTTACGCCGACCCTGACAGCAGCGCCCCTGATTGAGATATATTTATAAAAAAAAATTATGAGCGTACCTCAACATATATACTTTCAAATAAAACCAACCTGGATAAAATCGAGCAAATAGTTTTTGAGATAATAATTTCTAAAATTCACCTATTTTTTCTGCTTTCTACTCGGATGTACCCCCTTAAACTGTTAAGTATACTCACTTACTTAAAATTTACAAACTTGAAACCAAACGTTTTTGGAAATACGCTTAACAATTTAACTGTCAGTTAACTTATTGGCATTAGTTAAGGAACTGAGAAGTTAACTTTACATTGAAATACCGGGTCTAAGGGCCAATATTACTTTCGTCAGTTTAACTGGAACTTAAACCGGAAGTTTTGTATGAAAATCTGTCAGTTAAAGTTCCAGTTAGAACGTAACTGAACATCGTAGGAACGGCCCTAAGCATTATCAGCACTCGCTTAAGGTATCAAGGATAGGTACATTTCTTTATCTTACAAATGTGTTTTAGATTTGAGATTTAAACCTCATGTTCGATAAAAAAAAAAGTTAAAAGCAAGCTTAAGCTTAATCCCTCAATTCCTTGAGAAGTCTCACATACAAAAATTCATAAAACCTGTTGGCTTTTAAGAATTTTAAAGAATTATGAAAAAGTACCTAAATACTTGAGCTTAAAACTTAGCAAACAAAGCTACGGCGACGAAAACTGGAAAAATGAAATTAATCCATAGAATAACAGTCACAAAACAGTCCTTAAAAAGATTATATTTTTTCGACAAGAGTTTAACGCATTTTTTGACGGAAATGCCAGTATGTACCTCATCAGTTATCCTTAATCCGGCCCCGATGATGCTAGTGAAAAACATAAGACCATTTTTATCGACACAATGGTAATGATGTAATTATTAACATAGCTTGAGCAGATTGTTCTTCCTGTGAACTTTTCCGACTTGGTGATATCTAGCACCTATTTTCTCCTTTAAATTGTTACAAATAGCTTGGAAGTCTGCCTAAGTTGCTCGTTGAAAGCCCTTTAATCTAACGTTTATAGGTTTCGAATTGGTCGTTTAGCTAGACAAAGTGCTGATCCATTTTTGGTTACAATTACAAAGACCGATTCGGTTTGATAATGGACTATAACTAGAAAGTAATAGAAAACTTCACATAACTCGAATTAAACGGCAGGAAGATTAAAAGATATTACAAGTGTTAAAAGTGGATTTAGAGTGTTTAATATTTGAGCAAGACACAGTGTACTGGATTACTGCTACGTTTTCAAATTGAAGATTGTTATTAAAGTGTTATTACTGATCCTCGGGCTTGGCCTAGTTTCATAACATTTCAATATTTTAGTTTTTGTACTGGAATGTATGCAGTTTCAATAAATGTCTACTCGAATTGTTTATTTCGTACTTTGTAAAAGAAGACTCAAAAACTTTGCTAGTTCTCCTATTCCTCCCTAATCTTAAATGTTAATAGAAATTCAGTATTTCATCTAAGTTGATCATGTGGTGTGACTAACTAGAACCCTTTTGCGACAACGGCAAAATAATTGTTTATAATTATCATTAGTTCAAATTAATAAGAAACCATGTGCTCCTATTTAATTGTTCATCGGACTGCTCTAATTTGGAAGATAATGTACAGAAAATGATTCTCTTAATTCGATTTTCTACAGACGTTAAAAGAAATGTTGCTGGCAGCTAAGAAGAACCACTCAGTTTGTATCGAGGTTGCTGACATCTACCTCGGCCATGTAATCTGGTGTAGTTTAGTTGACTCCCACAAGCTATCTTATATCCCGAAATTGGAATAGAATGTCCTTGTTGATCGCACTATCCACTATTCTGTACATTGTGTTCATATATTAACAACTATAGATACATCTAACAGAAGCTACCTACAAAAAGCCATTTCAGTTCTCGAAATTTCTTCGGAGATAACAGACAGTAATGCAATTAATTTCCGTGTCTTCTTATAATAGAATGCGAACATAAAGCTTTGGATTGTGAGAAGGATTATGTCGTCCTGAAATAATGTTACAGAAGAAAGTACCTTTTAGATTGAACCTACAGAGAACACGCTTTTAGTTAAATCTGCCATTTTTTTTCAGGAATGATTAGGGCGTATTTGTTTCTAGTTACCGTACCAAACACCTGCCTGGGTAGGTATACGTTTCATGGTGTTTTACTTTATTAATTATTTAATGAACTATTGTAATTGTCCTATCAGTTAAAAAAATACTGTCAAGCTTGAAAGCAAAAAGGCGAAAGATGTCCATCCGTTTTCAGGACGTATTTTGGGGCTTATATTTGGGGACACACTTAAATTTCTACATATATCTAAGAAACTACTATTGGAATAGACAAAACATTTTTCGGGGTTTAGGATATAGTGAGTTAAGTTGGGAGAGGGTAAAAACCAATAAATTCTATTCTTTATTTCTCGAGAACTAAGGATGGAAGGCTCAGAGTTGGCGTCTATCTAAATCACTATAGCGATAATCCAGAAAATAATTGATAGCGGTAGCAAGGTACGGAGGTGGAGTACCTTTTTGTATCTGAGGAACAGATTATACTAGAAATAAAAAATCTGCCAACAGTCTGGGCGCAACTTTATTATTTTATGGGTAGAAGTCCGAAACGTGTTTAATGATGAGATACGGTGTTGGGTACTATGCGACTGACAACCTAAAAAATAACGTTCCAAATAGCCTAATGGTATATTCATTATGGTTTTTGAGAAATAAAAATCAGAATGTTTTCCTTTCTACCCCCTTTCACCACCACCCTTTACACCCACACCACCAAAATTGTTTTCCCTACTAGAAGTTTATCGACCCCAACTCCTGTAAAATTTTCAAGATCATATCTGATACGGTTTTTGAGATATAAAAATTAAATTTTTTGAGAAATTGCTATCCCCCCACTTTCGTGCTCCACCTCCCCCCTCAAAAAATTTAGTTTTGTTAGACTCCTCTTGTGAGTCCATATACAGAAACTAAATTTTATCTTCCTGGTGTAATTAGTTCGGAAGATATTGTAATCCAAAGTTTTTCACCCCCGACCCCCACACCCCACCACCCCTCTTAAAAATTTTAGCTCTTGTCTAATCTGGAAGTATCCCTAAAGACAACAACAAAGTTCCAATCTTCTGACATCAATTGTTCAGGAGATATCGATTTTAGAATGTTTCAATCCCGACTTTCATGCGTTAAAGACTCATTGTTTTCCCCCCCACTTCCACACCCCTTAACCAATATCGACCATTTTTTTACAATTGAGTCCATTATTATAGTACTATATAAGTTCCAAGTTTCAGCCTCCTAGCGTAAGTGGTTCCTGAGATCTAGAAACCAAAATTTTTCGTCTAAAACGCTCCCCTCTCCTCTCCCCTTGTACCCCACCCCTCAAAAATATACCAGTCGTAGGGATTCACCCAATCTACCCACCATAAAAATTTCAATTTAATATCTCAACGGGTTTGGGAGCTACGCGCCTTCAAACAATTTTGCGTACGGCGTACGGCGTACGGCGTACGGCGTACGGCGGACGGCGTACGGCGTACGGCGTCTACGGCGGACAGACGGACATTTTTTTTTTTTTTGCTTTTTTGGGGTTTACTAGGCCTAAAACGTGTAAATATAAAATTTCAGGGTAGCAAACTTTTTTGAAATTTCAGGTCGATAACAATACTTTATTATTAAAAAATAATAAAGTAAAATCGGCCAACAGTCGCACCTTTATTATTTATTGAATAGAAGTCCGGAACGTGTTCATTGTTGAGATTCGGTGATGGTTACTATAAGACTGAAAATCTAAAAAAAGTTCGGGAAGCGGTTAGAATGGGGTAGCGCTAGAATACATACACCGCTACCAGAAATAACATATGAATTACATAATTGGGTCATACCCCAGGAGGCGGTCTAGGTCATAGTATAATATCAGTTGTTACGTGATTAGGAGGTTTTTCGTGATTTGGTTTTGAGCCATTACATGAAATCGGAAATGCGTTTGTAGGCGAATATATAAAACCTAAGAAATATGTAGAAAGCCTTATGTCCTCTAGAGTTGAATATCTAAAAATCCTGAAATCAACTTTTTCACGATTATGTAGGAAGCCTTAGGAACTAAAAATGAATTCGATATCTTATTAGAACTAAGAAATATGTTGGAATTTGTGAAAACATATGCAACCCTCTTGCACGCACTTTAAAGTTGAATATACAAAAATTCTGAAATGGGTTTTTAGATATAAATATACGCCCGAGGAAGTGAAAACCAGTTCGATGTCTTTTCACTCCTAAGAGATATGACGAAATTCGTGAAAACGTGTTCAACCCGTTTATACCCTCTTAGGGGCTGAAAAAATAAAAGACTTGAAAACGGGTTTTAGGTGATTATTAAACAAGCCCGTGAAAGTGAAAAGTTATTCGGTATCTAAACAGACCTGAGGGATACGGCCGAATTCGTGAAAATGTATACAACCCCCTAAACCATCTTCGGGATCGAATTTCAAAAAATTCTGAAAACACTTTCCAGGTATTTATATGAAGAATCCGTAGAATAAATATGAATTCAATATTTGGGAAGACCTAATATATATGACGAAAATAGTGAAAACATATGCATTCCGTTTTCACTGATAATTTGTTATGCCCCCCTTCCGACGACCAATAGATATTTGAATTTTTTTAATCAAAATCACTTTTATAGTTAAATTACGTATACATACCGAGTTTCAAGTTTGTAGCATAAGCCGATCTATAGTCAGGAAAAACACCCCCCACCCCGTTTCATACCCCTATTAAAAATAATTTTTTCCCAATGCTACTAGTATAGCTCTATCTAAATTTCAAGTTTCAGCTTTATATCATTATAGGTTCTTGAGATATAAAAACCGGAACTTTTCCCTTTTCACCCTCCCCACCCTCACCCTCAAACTTTTTTTTCTGCTAGGGGTCTATCAGGTTTACTTCTGGTAAAAATTCTAAGCATCTATCTTACACTGTTTTTGAGATATGAGACGTTATTTTTTAGAAAAATTCTTATCCCCTCCACTTCCATGCTCCACCACCCCCTTAAAAAATTTTACTTTCAGCAAACTTTATTTTTAAACCTTTATACAGAAACCGCATTTTGTTTTTCTAGTGCAAGTGGTTCATGATATATCGTAATCTAAATTTTTCTCTCCCCATCTCCGCATACGGAGATGGGGTGCCACCACACTTTGCCACCACTCAAAAATTTGTATCAGATCTATTCTCCTAGTACCTATATCTACATAATTATGTTCATTAGTTTTTAATGTCGTGACATTGAACGTTTAGGAGATATGAATTTTAGAATGCCTCGATCTCGGCTTTCGAGCGTTTCGAACGCATTATTATTCCCCCCACTCCCACACCCCTTCACCCATATCAGCAATTTTTTGCAAATGAGTGCACTATTGAAACTCTGTATAAATTCATTTTCAGCCTCCAAACATAAGCGGTTGCTGAGATCTAGAAATCAAAATGTTCAGTCTAAAAAGTTTAATGCTGAGATGCGGTGTACCTACGTTATTATGCGGCTGACAACCTAAAAAATAACGTTCCAAATAGCCTCTTGGTTATTTCTTAGGCTGTCAGTCGCATAGTAACCTACACCTACACCATCTCAGCATTAAACACGTTTCGGACTTCTACTCATAAAATAATAAAGTTGCGCCCAGACTGTTGGCAGATTTTTTGTATGGCACCTAATCGAAGAACTCATAGTGCACTCGTTCGTATAGACAATTTCAAAGTCGTAGCTGCAGGCGTTCTGAAGTTACTGGTCAATATTCATGAACACGTGTTTCTAGTGATTATTGTATGGCAGCTACCCAAAGTAGTAGGATGACTCTGTCCGTTAACGAACTTAGCCTTACACATTCGACCAAACATGGACATTCAAAATTTCAAGATTCTAGGTCAATGCGTTCTTGAGTTATCGTGCTTACGGACAGACTGACGGACAGACGAATAGACGGACAGACCGACAGACGGACAGATGGACAGACGGACAGCCGGGTCAGTCAAGGTTTACATTTTTATCATGGTGAAGTTCACGAACGAGCAACGTTTGGAAATTATCTGAATTATTCTGTGTTTTATTTAAATACAAAATTGTTATGTCCCTATTGAAATTTTCTATGGTAATAGCTAGGTTAGGTTAAGCTATGTAAGGTGGGTGGCCACTTTAAGCGACCAAACATATAGATCGCCAATGGTTCCATTGTGATCCCACAAGTACGGAAGAAGTACCCGTGTGCCCAAGACCACATCTTATTTAAACCACCCCGCCATCCTGACAAACTGCAGCAGCTTGTCTAGCTTAGTGTTTACGAATTCGCCCAAGACCATAGTGAAGCGCGTATCTAAAGTACGTTCCCGCCTCCAAGCCAGACCAGGGCATTCGCAAAGCATGTTGAAAATACTTTCCTCGGCATCGGGTTCACTACAGCTGCGGTACAGATTTGCAACGTCCGCAAAACCTAGTCTTCTGGCGTGCCGGCCGATCAGGCAAGGGCCGTCAGTACATCAATTAAGATACGAAGAGTATTCATATCTTCGAGTAGGACAAACTTTGTCCTGCTCGCACTTAGGGTCGGACAGAGCTGCTTGGCTACGAGACACGATGTGAGGCCTAACTACCTCGAGTTAGCCTCCGATATGGCCGTCACGTTGATAGCTTATTTAACGTCCTTAATTGGACTCCTCACTGGAGGAGCTAGCGCTTGATTCAGCGCTGAACCTCTCCTTGCGAGTTCATGCCCAACTTCGTTGCCCGGAATCCAGCTGTGACCCGGAACCCAAAAAATTGTTATGTTAAAAAGAGTGCATAACGCACTAATCTTATCCCTGCATAGCGTCACGAGGCGGGATTGGATCAAGTGTGAGTCGAGTACCTTAATAGCCGCCTGACTATCTGCTAGGATGACGTCGAGTTTGTTCCGCATTGCACAATCTTCTAGTAGATTGCAGGCCTGAATGATTCCCATCATCTCTGCCTGAAATGCGCTGCAGAAGTCCGGTATTCTGAATGCCTCGCTATGGTTCAGGTCGGCGGAGAATACTCCTACACCTGTACCCGCGTCTGTCTTCGAACCTTCCGTGTAGATATGAAAGACCCCTTCGTGGGGCTAATTCATATCCCATCCCTCTCTGCTAGGGATCCTCGTTGACTATCTCCTAGAGAATTCCTTTCGTAATCTTCTATCCCTTAAGACAACCGCAAAATTTCAATGTTCTAACATCAATTATCCAGGAGATATGGATTTTAGAATGCTTCAATTCCATCTTTCAAGTATTTCGGAGGCACTATTTTTCAGTATACTCCCTACCACCCCAACCCTCCATCGTAAATTTTTTGCAAATGGCTTCACTATTACAGTTCTACGTACCTATGATCCAAGTTACAACCTCCTAGCATATGTGGTTCCTGTGATCTAGAAAGCAAACTTTTTCCTCTAAAACGTTTTTCACTCCACCCCCTTCGCACCCACACCCCACTAAAAGATACTACTCGTAGATTTTCACCCAATCTACCCCCGATAGAAATTTCAACTAACTATCTCTACGGGCTAGTAAGCTGTGCACCTTCAAACGCTTTTGCGTACTGCGGACGGCGTCTACGGCGGACAGACGGATAATTTTTGTTTTTGATTTTTTGGCGTTTACCATAGAAACGAGAAAATAAAAAAATGCAGGTTAGCAAATTATTTTGAAATAATAAAGTAAAATGTAGAGACATTTTTCTGATATTGTAGACCGAGTCTACTACGTAGTGGAGTTGTAAATTCGGAAAAAGTACCTACATCTACTACAATTGTAGCAAATACACATAACTGGTGTCAGATATCGATCTATCTAGTTAGCAAATCTGGAAGTCGACAAAGGAAGTCTGCAAAATGATTGGTAACTCCGGCGAATCTATTCCCAAATCGTTTCCAGCGGAAGGAAATCTAACATCTCAACATCCTGTTTCCTTTGCTAAACAGAAGTAAATTATATGTTCGCGTACACTAGAGCATGCACAACGACGTGGGTTTCTCCAAACTGGGAAATTACATGCCAAACTGATAAACTTAAATGACTGCAGTATGTAAAGTTTTCTATATGTTGGCTCAAATGTCTCTGGCGCTCGTACTTACCCAGTAAAACATCTTGCGATTGCTTGAAATGATTGTGCAGAAACAGACCTCAAAAGTGCTACTGAGAGAAATTTCACACAATTCAAGATTGTAGCAAACAAGAAGAAAAGCACCAGAAATTTCGTCTGCCCGAAGCAAAGACGGTTTTTGTACCAACCGGATTGTACCTTCCATTCGAAAATAAATGACCAACACCAGGAGATGTTTCCTGAGCGGGGTTTTAATTATAATTGGTGCAATGAGACAACGAGGATATGCGACAACCCGGATTAGTAAAACGTTAGGGTAGCCTATAAGGCCGTATACAATGCTGGATATTTCTTATGCTCTCTATATTACCATTTAGTTATTCGAGTACTACAAATGTCATTGATTAATTAAGTATCTTTCATAAAAGGCCAAAATAGTGATGCAATAAAGTATTACGTAATTTATAATCCGTAAATTTGTTTAGTTTGGTTGCTCTTATATAAATTTTCTTTATTTTCATTCAGAATCTAGCAAAAGAACACGGCTATTATACTGCAGATGAAATCTGAGAGTTAAGTCTAGCTTAAAAGTTTGTAATGCGTGGAACCGAGTCTCGGACCCATTTGCAAAAAAGGTGTCGATATTGAATGTCGGGTTGGAGTGAGGGGAAGAACAATGCATCCAAAACGGTTGAAAGCTAAAATTGAAATATTCTAAAATACAAGTCTTATGAACGGTTCATGTCAGAAGGTTGAAACTTTGTAGTTGTCTAAAGGTTTAGGCCACTCTAGAGTTTTCGAAAAATAGATTTTTTTTTTACTTTAAATGGTCCCCTAGGACTTCAAAAATGATGTCTCAAAAGATTATGGCCGAACAAAGCCTCTAAGGACTCGGTTTTCGAATTTTAGTACAAGGCCGTCTTCAAAATTATTCATGATTTTCTAAAGGGTGTTTTTTTAGGTGCATGAGAACTATCGATATCAATAACTGTGGTTTGACAGCTGAGAATGTCAAACTGTGTTGACATTTCTGTTCAGTAAGGTTTGGCAAGTCATCATGAATCGTTTAACGCCAGAACAACGCTTCCAAATTGTGGAAATTTACTTTGAAAAAAATAAATCTGTTCGCGAAGTTCATATAGCACTTCGTTCATTTTACGGTCAACATAATCGGCCTAGTGAGCAAGCAATTCGTGCAGTTATTGATCGTTTTCGCACTAATCTTACTCTTCTCTTAACGAATCACCATTACATCCATTAAAATTTACTGTTTGGTGAGGTTTACACGCTGGCGGCATCATCGGTCCTTATTTCTTTCGAAATGAGGAAGGAGCTGCCGTTACGGTGAATGGCCAGCGCTATCGAGCCATGCTGACTGAATTTTTGTTTCCAAAAATTAATCAGCTAAACATCGCCGACATTTGGTTCCAACAAGATGGCGCAACTTGCCATACAGCGCGCTTAACAATCGATTTATTGCAAAATCAATTTGGTGACAACTTGATTTCCAGAAGTGGTTCTGTTAACTGGCCCCCTCATTCGTGCGTATTAACGCCTCTGGATTACTTTTTATAGGGCTATATTGAGTCATGCGTTTATACCGACAAACCAGCAACTCTTGAAGCATTGAAAGACAATATTCAAGCCACTATTGACGCCATACGGCCAGATTTATTGGAAAAAGTAGTTAAAAATTGGACTGATCGAATGGACCATGTAACTCGTAGCCGCGGCGGACATATAACGGAAATCATATTTAAAAAATAAATGCCATGAAATTATCTACCAGAATAGAATAAAAAAATTTCATTCCAACAATATTTCTGTCTTGTATTATAATTTTAAGTTCTCATGCCTTAAACTTGCAACTTCAAACGCGTTTATCTGAAGACCACATTTTTTAAGCTGGCCGGAAACATAACTCGAACAATTTTCAACCGATTCACTTGAAATTTTGAACATATCTATAAAACTATATTATCCATCAGAGTACATAGAATTTTTTTTTATATTGCATAGTTCATTTGTTATTAATAATTTTCTGACGATTTTTTTGGCAAATTTCACACTTTTCACTTTAGAAGTGCGCCATTTGGCCAAAAATCAAAATATCGGAAAAATCCTACGTACTCTATTTATATATTTATAACTGTTGTTATAAATCGAAAAAAATTGCATTGGCTTATCATAATTATTAAAAAATTACAGGCGCTGTGTGTCCGGCCGTGGACCCTGGAAAAAACGAGACGTCATCGCAAAAACGCTGCACAGCCGCCATTTTGAATTTAATCGCTTCAAGAAAATTAGTGTACATAGTCAATAATATGTATTATAAACACCCATTTGTGTAATCTCGATTGATTTTGTAGTTTTTCTGAAAAAAAATCCCCAAACAGACCTATTTTTTCAGCCTAGTGGCCTAAAGCCTTAAGGGATTATTTATTTATTTTATTTATTTTATTTTAAAAGCCATTGAGACAAAATACAATGATTTTACTAATACAATAGCGTAGAAATTAAAAATTGACAAAAGACAAAACTAGTTTGTAAAAAGCGCATGTTTCAATTTAATAATAAAAGAGGTATAAGAGGTGGACAGAGATCCGAGTTGTAGAGTGTCATGTGTTCTCTGAAGTCTTACCAGTGGCGAAAAGAAGTAAACATCCAAAAAAGCGCGAGGAGGCTGAAAGATGTTACAGTTTCTGGATGGAACTGCACTTGTCCTGTATGATAACTCTTCAACTAGGAGAACTCCGGGAACATTATTCACGAGCTTGTATAAAAAACATAGGTCAAGGTAAGAGCGACGCGTGATTAAAGGATGAAGGTGAAGTAATAACAGCCTTGAGTTGTAGTCAAGATACGGTATGTGATGACGATAGAAAAGAGATCGCGTAAATCTGCGTTGAACGCTTTCAAGTAAATTAATAAGATAGTTATGATGCGGATTCCATACTATAGAACAGTACTCTAAGACACTACGAACAAGGGAGGAAAATAACAACAAAGCGGTACTAAGACGTCTAAAAGAGGACGATACACGTAGAACAAAACCCGAGAGACGGAAAGCTTTGTTTACAATATCAGTGATATGGTCAACAAATTTTAATTGGGGGTCAAATGTTACCCCTAGATCTTTCATAGTGGTGACAACGGAGAGTGGAGATTCGTTTAGAGAATATTTAAAAACCGGGGGATTAATTTTCAAAGAAAAGCACATAGAAAAACATTTATTGATGTTTAGTGACATGTCATTAAGGTCGCACCAGTGTGACAGATAGTTTAAATCTGATTGCAGACTTATACAGTCCTCAGTGGACCTTATTGCCCGAAATAACTTAAGGTCATCGGCATATAGAAGGCAATGAGACGAGATGTTAAGTGGAAGATCATTTATGAAGAGGTTAAATAGTAGTGGTCCCAAGATAGATCCCTGAGGAACACCTGATGTTGCATGAAACTCGTCTGAAAATTTTCCTCTGAAAACAACACGCATCTTTCGGTCCGAGATATACGAAACTAGTACATTTAGTAGGGAACCAGATATACCGTACAACTGCAACTTTGCTAGAAGAATTTTATGATTGACAGTATCGAATGCCTTGGAGAAGTCGGTGTAGATAGTGTGGACCGTTAAGCGATTATCAAGTGATTTGGCAATGAAGTTAGTAAAGTCGCATAAGTTGGTAGCTGTGGAACGATTCCTAACGAAGCCATGCTGGAATGGAGAAATTAGAGGTTCAAATTGCTCCCAAATAACATTATGGATCAGCCGTTCGAAGATTTTGCTAAAGCAGCTTAGTGTGCATATCGGACGGTAGTTGGATACATCCGTAGCATCACCCTTCTTAAAAATTGGAATTACATTGGACAGTTTCCACATTGCAGGAAAGCAACCTTCATTTATTGCTTGGTTGAAAATAATTGAAAGTGGTAGTGAGATATCACAAGCAAGAGGTTTTATGAAGCAATTTGGCAAATCATCGGGTCCACCATTGATATTCGGATTAAGATTACTAACACATTGAAAAACATCATAGACTGAAAAGGAGACATTGCTTAGTATGCTATGTTCAGGAACAACAAAGTCATAGGACATAGTCTTATTTGATGTAGAATATACAGAGCCAAAAAATGTAGCGAAGAGATTGCACATTGATTGATGATCAGTAACAGAAGTATCTAGATGTTTTAGTACATTAGTTGTCAGCGAACTCTTTTTGGTCTTCTTTATATGAGCCCAAAAAGGCTTAGTTTCATTTCGAGCTAAGCACGTATCAATTGAAGACACGTATTTTGAGAGAGCAGAATTAATTTCTTTCCTTACTGAAATACGCTGAAGGGATACAAGGAGCATAGGTAATTTTTGCCGAGCATGAACCTACATATATATGGGGCCACGACGGGATGTTTTTCAGAATGTCGTGGCTGAGGAAGGGTGAGCATACAGAGCTGAAACACCAGAACGCCCTGACAACTCGCACAAGTCATCGCTTCTCAGTATTTCACGACCCATGGGAAAGATATACCAAATTTTTATACCCGACGTATTGTATGGTAGGGTATAAGGGGTGGTGATGCTATCATCTTCATTCACTTAGACGTTATTGTTCGTCCATTGTGCTCCCTGTTTGACTATAAAAACTCCTGGAACCTAAAACCATTTACTACATTTTATAAAGTTTGCTATGTTGCTTAGCTTTTCCTTATCGATATCACCGAGGTCATCGAGGAAATAAGCGCCGAGGCTCCGTCTTCTCGTTCTCGATAGGGCCGGATACTCGCATAGGACGTGAAGGGTCACCGCAGCTACGACAGAGATCATTTGCCTCGGCACCCAGTCGTCTAGCGAGTCTACCGATCAGGCAGCGCCCTGTGAGCACTACGATTAGTGTGCTTGCATCCTTCCTGCTTAGGCTCAGGATATACTTGGTTTTCCCGTGATCTTATTCAGGCCAAAGAGTTCTTGATATTGAGCATGTAGTTAGGTTTGACCATCTATTGGCTGCCCGCTGCAAGCATAGTGAGTCGATTGACTGATTTATGGATCCGATGGGAATAGCAATGTGCTGGTCAACCACTAGTGAGCTTAGGTTGGAGCCTGCTCGAGCGAGTTCATCAGCCTGCTCATTCCCCTGGATTCCACAGTAGCCTGGCACCTAGCAGAGGGTAATTTTTTGCCGTGTGCCGAATGTGTTAAGAATACCACGACGTTGTCTAACTAGTTTTGATCGTATTGTGTTCGACCTAAGGGCTGATTGCCTGTCAATGCAACTAGTGATGTCTTCTGTTGCATGCACCTTTGCTTCAATAATTTTGCATGCCTGAAGCATTGCAAAGATTTCCGCTTGAAATACACTGGCATGGTCCGGTAGCCTAAAGGACTCGCCTGTACCAGAAATCATTTTCTAACCGTCGGTGAATACCATTGTGGTCCTGTTGTCTAGGTTGCGTTCTACATTCCAGTCGTCCCTGTGTGGGATTTTAACAGCAAATGACCTACTGAAATCTAATTCTATACCCAACGTAAGTCAGCGCGATTAATTTTTGTTGTACAAGCTCGTGTTCGTGGTCTGATTTTGAAGCCAGTGCCGCAGATAGACCAAATGCCAGCAAGCGCGTCGCTCTTACTTTTTCTTCGATTATTTTGTCATTTTCAAGTCGAGGGATCAGAAAAAGATACTTTCGAAAAGACAAACAAACAGAGCTAGGTCAGTTGGAAAACTCCTGAAGCGGTGGAGGGATTCCATTGACGCGGACTGAAGATCACTTCTGAGGAAATCAAACTGGAGGACGCGGCCACTAAACCGAGGTGACTTGAGACACCGTAATAAGGAGGCCAAGGCTCGATACAGGCTGTAGCGCCAAGATGATGATGTTGACAACATTTAGACTTCGTGCTTAAACTGTTTCAAGTTCCGATAATTGAGAGAGAACATATTTACTGGATTTTTGTATGGCAGCTACACAATTCATGCGATTTTCTTCATACCCCGAACTGAAACTCTTGGAAAACCGACGTAAATACAATTTTAAAGTTGTAGCTTAAGGCATTTTAAGCATATCTGTATTAGAACTATATTGCTAGCTGCCATATTTTCCCATACAAAATCAATAAGTACGAGTTGAATAGGAAAAATCAGAATCAGCTGCTCTTTTTGACTGAAAATTCTAATTTCTAAGCCCAGGGAAGTCGGCAAAACATTTAATTTTGAAAAAAATTTATATAAACTTTTTTTAATAACAATAAAATGTGCTTCTTTAGAAACATACTAAATACTAAATTTGCTCTCAAATCTACGTCGATAGGAATAAATAATTTCAAACAGAAATTGAGCCGTTTATTTTAAAAATGGGGCAAGTCCATTTTTGAAAAAAATTAAGATAATGATAACTATAGATAAAACTTAATATGATCTTTTTATCTGTAAACAATTTTTAGTCAAAAAATTCAAATTCTGTAATATTTGGGAGATGGAAGTTTTAGCTATTAACGGTATTGTAAATATGTTCATTTTGAAAGTGATGCAAGTCCATCTTTGGCTGAAATTATTTTTAATACGTATAAAGTAAATGATTTACGGAAATGAATAATTCCATTGAAATTGTTTATAAAAATTAATTGTTTTACTTTATTATTTTAATAATACAGTATTGTTTTCGATTTTTTAAAAAAAAAAATTTGCTACCCTCAAAATTTTTTTTTTCACGTTTCATGACGAGTACACACGAAAAAAGCAAAAAAAAATTTCAGTCCGTCTGTCCGCCGTACGCCGTACGTCGACCGCTGTACGCAAAATCGTTTGAAAGCTCGTAGCTCCCAAACCCTTTGAGCTATTAAATTGAAATTTTTTTGATGAATAGACTGGGTAGTCCCCTTGAAGTGGCCAAATTTGGAGTGGTTAGGGGTGTGAGGGGGAAGGAGGGGGAAGTGTTTTAGACGGAAAATTTTGGTTTCTAGATCTCAGCAACCGCTTATGCTAGCAGGCTGAAATTTGGAATTTATATAAAGCTTCAGTAGTGGACCCATTTGCAAAAAAATTGCCGATATAGGTGAAGGGGTTTGAGAGTGGGGGGGAAAAATAATGCGTCCGAAACGCAAAAAAGGTGAGACCGACACTTTCTAAAATCCATATCTCCTAAACGGTTAATGTCACAAAATTGAAACTTAATGGGTATCTGTAGGTATACTAGGAGAATAGATCAGAAACAAAAATTTGAGTGCGGGCAGTGGCGTACGGGGGTGGGGGCTAAAAAACTTTAGATTACGATATCTCACGAACCAATTGCACTAGACAAATAAAATTTGGTTTCCTTATAAAGGTTGACAAATAAAGTTTGCTGAAAGTAAAATTTTTAATGGAGCGGTGGAGCATGAAAGTGGAGGGGATAAGAATTTTTCTAAAAAATCACGTCTCATATCTCAAGAACGGTGTAAGATAGATACTTAAAATTTTTACCAAAAGTAGGCCTAATAGACCACTAGCTGAAAACAAAATTTTGGAAGTGTGGGTGTAGAGGGTGAGGGTGGGGAAGAGTGAAAAGGAAAAAGTTTCGATTTTTCTATCTCAAGAACCTATAATGATATAAAGCTGAAACTTGGTATTTAGATAGAGCTATATTAGTAGCATTTTGGAAAAATATAATTTTTTATAAGGGTAGTATGGTACGGGGGTGGGGGGTGTTTTTCCTATCTATAGAACGGCCTATGATACAAAGTTGAAACTCGGTACGTTTATGTAAATCAACTAGACAACTAATTTAGATAAAAAAAAATTTCAAATATCCATTGGCGTTCGGAGGGGGGGCAAAAAAAATTATCAGTGAAAATAGAATGCATATATTTTCACGGTTTTCGTCATATCTATTAGGTCTTCCCAAATATTGAATTCATTTTTATTCTACGGATTCTTCATATAAATACCTAGAAAGTGTTTTCAGGATTTTTTAAAATTCGACCCCTAAGGCGGTGCAAAGAGGGCTGTAAACTTTTTCACGAATTCTACTATATCCCCACGTCTTATCAGATATCGAATATCTTTTCACTTTCACGTGCTTGCGTAACAATCACCTAAAACTTGTTTTTACATTTTTTTCAGCCCCTAAGAGGGTATGAACGGGTTGAACACGTTTTCACGAGTTCCGTCATTTCTTTTAGAAGTGATAAGAAATTGAATTGGTTCCTACTTTCTCGTGCTGTTTTCATATTTATTTATTAACTTTTTTCAAGATTTGTGGATATTCAACCCCCAAGTGGGTGTAAGGAGGTTGCATATCTGATGATATATCGAATTCATTTTAACTTCCTATGGTTTCCTATATAAAAAAGCCAAAAAGTCATTTTCAGTATTTTAGATATTCAATCCTAATGGGTGTAAGGGGGTTGTATGCTTTTCAAAGTATCGACATATTTCTTAGGTTCGATGAGATATTAGATCGCTTTTCATTTCCACAGACTTTTTATATAATCGCCTACAAACCCATTTCTTAATTTTTGGATAATCAACCCCCAAGGGTTTGTATATGTTTTCACAATTTTTGCCATTCCTTAGTTCTGATGAGATATAAAATTGATTATTACGGCCAACCAATTCACGATTTTTCGAATTTCCAGAACCAAGGAGGTGTGAAGGGTTTGCTTACGTTTTTTTCGAAATTCAAACCCCAAGTGGAAGTAATGGGTTTGTATATGTTTTAACAATTCGTCATATCTCTTAATTCTGATAAGGCAACAAATTCGTTTTTGCTTCTATGGGCTTTTAGTGTACATAATATACTGAAATTCGAATAGTCTACACGGACTTTTTCAATGTTTAATCGGTTAAAAATCTCTATTTTAAATATTTTTATATTAAGAACAAAAATAATTTTCCAAGAAATCTAATAATCTCGAAGCAACTCATGATACACTCCGACTTTAACCGCTCCCGAACTTTGACTCGAAAAATAATAAAGTTTCGCCCAGACCATTGGCAGATTTTTTGTTATGTTATATTCTCTACTGAATATAATAAAAAGGATGATGCAACTAAAATATTATCCGTTTAGGGTCATTCTATCAAGAATCGCCAAAAATTACGAAATTTGCGATCTTACCATCTCCGATTCTTTTGAAAATTTTTGTACTTGAAGAACTAGTGAAAAAAATAATTGAAATCCAATTGTTTGTTTCTATCTTAATTTTTTTTGTTAGTTATAGTATGAGAAAGTATGCTAAAGTTAGCACAAAAAAGGTGTCCGAGTCCTCTTTGAAAATGTATATATCTCCAGTAATTTTTATTCTAAAACAATAAAATAGGGCTCATTTTAAAGGGGAAGATTGTCGCAATAAAAAACATTACGAAAAAAATTATCCTTAAATTTTTTTTCAAGGATAACTATTTTGTCTTTTATCCTTTAATATCTCCAAATGCGTTTTTTTTTATTTTCTTGTATTTTGTAGGTTATAATGTTTTTCAAAACATATCAAAAAATTAGCTTGGGATCTCAAAGAAAAAAAATTGAATAAGATCAGTGGTTCTTAATAATTTAAAGCTAGTTTAGTTCTCTAATAATTTAAATTGGTTTTTTTTACCCCGATCCCCTTTTTTAATTTTTTGATATTTTTTGGAAAACATTATAACCTACAAAATATAAAAAAATAAAAAAGAAACGCATTTTGAGATATTTAAGGATAAAGGCCAAATAAATATCCGTAAAAAAAAAATTTCAAGGCTAATTTTTATTTGTATTTTTTTTATATTCTATATTTATCTATATTTTATCTATATTTTATTTATATTTCCCTCTTAAAATAAGCCTTATTTTATTGTTCTAGGATAAAAATTACCGGAGATATGCATTTTCAAAGAGAACTCGGACACCTTTTTTGAGCAAACTTTAACATACTTTCACATACTATAACTGACAAAAAAAATTAGATAGAAAAAAAAAATTGAATTTCAATTATTTTTACTTTATTATTTTTTAATAATAAAGTATTGTTATCGACCTGAAATTTCAAAAAAGTTTGCTACCCTGAAATTTTGTATTTACACGTTTTAGGACTAGTAAACCCCAAAAAAGCAAAAAAAAAAAAAATGTCCGTCTGTCCGCCGTAGACGCCGTACGCCGTACGCCGTACGCCGTACGCCGTACGCAAAATTGTTTGAAGGCGCGTAGCTCCCAAACCCGTTGAGATATTAAATTGAAATTTTTATGGTGGATAGATTGGGTGAACCCCTACAACTGGTATATTTTTGAGGGGTGGGGGTACAAGGGGAGAGGAGAGGGGAGCGTTTTAGACGAAAAATTTTGGTTTCTAGATCTCAGGAACCACTTATGCTAGGAGGCTGAAACTTGGAACTTATGTAGTACTATGATAATGGACTCAATTGCAAAAAAATTGTCGATATTGGTTAAGGGGTGTGGAAGTGGGGGGGAAAACAATGAGTCTTTAACGCATGAAAGTCGGGATTGAAACATTCTAAAATCGATATCTCCTGAACAATTGATGTCAGAAGATTGGAACTTTGTTGTTGTTCTTAGGGATACTTCCAGATTAGACAAGAGCTAAAATTTTTAAGAGGGGTGGTGGGGTGTGGGGGTGGGGGGTGAAAAACTTTGGATTACAATATCTTCCGAACTAATTACACCAGGAAGATAAAATTTAGTTTCTGTATATGGACTCACAAGAGGAGTCTACCAAAACTAAATTTTTTGAGGGGGGAGGTGGAGCACGAAAGTGGGGGGATAGCAATTTCTCAAAAAATTTAATTTTTATATCTCAAAAACCGTATCAGATATGATCTTGAAAATTTGTCAGGAGTTGGGGTCGATAAACTTCTAGTAGGGAAAAAAATTTTGGTGGTGTGGGTGTAGGGGGTGGTGGTGAAAGGGGGTAGAAAGGAAAACATTCTGATTTTTATTTCTTAAAAACCATAATGAATAGAAAGCTAAAAATTTAGGATTATATAGAACCACTATGGAGACATCCTAGAAAAATAAAATTTTTGATAGGGGTATCAAGGTACGGGGGAGAGGAGTGGTTTTTTATATCTCAGAAACGGCTTATGCTAGAAAATTGAAACTTAGTACGTATATGTAGATGTGCTATTAGAGTAATTAAAGCAAAAAAAAGTTCAGATTTTTATTGGCGTTCAGAGGTTGAGTAAAAAAAATGTCCGTGAATCCACATTTTCACGAATTTCGTTAAAACTTTTAGACATGTCGAGCTATCAAAGCAATTTTACTTCTGCGGGCTATTTATATAAGCGCCTAGTAACGGTAACGGTAACGGAATTTTTCGATATCCAACCCCTAAGGTGGAGTAAATTGGTTGTGTACATATTCACGAATTCTGATATATTCCTAAGGTATATTGAGATTTGGAGTTCACTTGTACTTCTATAAGCTTTAAACGTAGTCGGGGAAAAACCGATTTAAGTATTTTTCTCAATTAAACCCCCTGGGGGTATTGTTTAAGATTTCACTGATTCCGAAAATCTCTTAGGTTTAATGTGATCGAATTCGCTTTTACTACTATGAATTATTCTATTGATAAAAAAAATACGTAAATAAAAAAAAAAATCTGCCAACAGTCTGGGCGCAACTTTATTATTTTATGGGTAGAAGTCCGAAACGTGTTTAATGATGAGATACGGTGTTGGGTACTATGCGACTGACAACCGAAAAAAATAACCATTAGGCTATTTGGAACGTTATTTTTTAAGTTGTCAGTCGCATAGTACCCAACACCGTATCTCATCATTAAACACGTTTCGGACATCTACCCATAAAATAATAAAGTTGCGCCCAGACTGTTGGCAGATTTTTTTCACTAGTTCTTCAAGTAAAAAAATTTTCAAAAGAATCGGAGACGATATAGTTACAACTTTGGCGATTCTTCATGGAATGACCCTTTAAAATTAACGATTACAATAATTCATAAATTTTGAAAGTGGTGCAAAACCGTTAAGGTATAATTAAACCATTATTTTTTTTAGTTAGCACTATATACACTATTGGATAATAAACTTACATTATCTAATACCACAAAAGGCAAAAAATATGTCTATTACTGCTTACCAATATTTTTAAATTTATTGAAATGCAAACCTTTAAATATCTCGCAATAACAAAAAATGGACTTGCCCCACTTTCAAAATAAACGGCTCAATTAGTTTTTTTAAACCGCTTCCTGAATAGATAAAATTCAAAGTCAAAAACCTTTGTCGTTTTTTCTGAGAACTAAGACGAGCTCTCGAATGGTACTGAAGAGTTTTATCTAACTTTTAAAATCTATCTAAATATTTTTTGGGCTTTTAACGCCGAAATGATATAAGTTTCAAGTTTGAAGAACGATTTCAACACTATACTGAAGCTTTTGAATCTAATTTTGGAATAGTCTAGTATATTTCGATATACAGTAGACATGGGTTTAAATAGACTCGTTGAGACTATTAGTATTAGTCTACTGTAAGCGAGTGACCATTGTATTGTATTTATTCTTAAGATCTTCAGTCCGGACCTGATATACTTCCCAAATTTTAAGTTAGTGACAAATGTCCGATATATAAAATTTTTAATTCTTATAACCATTCCTGACTCAATCTCGCAAACTCTGAAAAATGTTAGGCCACTTTAAGCGACCAAACACATAGCAACCCCGAAAGAGGACAACTTAACTAATACGAACAGTTTTTTTATGGCTGATTTTTCTTAGTTCCTTTTTTCAAGTTCCTATATGCCCCTTCCGCACCATAGTAATAGCAGCAGGACTGTTATCGCTTTCATCTTATTTCTTTTTAGTTAGACCACGAGTAATAAGTCCATGGCTAGGTAGAATTCGAAACCACGACCTCTGGTTTTGTAGACTAGCGCGTTTAGCAACTGCACTACTGTCTCTAATTTTATTTTATTTCAGTGCAGCATATTTTCTTAAATTTAAAGCTTAACACAGATTATAAAAAAAATACGTGAAATGTGTTAAATAATTAGTCCATTCATATTAATATTATTATTCAAATGGCGATAATTCAAATTGACACATTTTAATAAACCATTATCAAAATTTATGTATATCAATTTATTTATTAACGTATTCACATGAAAATCATGCAAGGCCACTGCAATATCAACAGATTGAATTGGCAAATTCAGAATCATCTGTTTCCAACAAATACTGACTTTGACAATTGCCGCTAGCAATGTAGTTTACTAATACATACTCGTATATGGTTTTAAGGCCAATATTCTTGAACACGTGCTTTAAAGACTCTTTGTATGACAGCTAACTCAAGGAGTGGGACGATTGCAAATTCGACCAAACATCCAGAATCAAAATTTCAATTTCCTAGGTCAAGATGTTCGTTCGTTCAGAAAAACGGAAAGACGAACGGACGGAAAGCGGATCTGACGTTCTTGACAACATCTGAACGAAAAATAATGTAAAACTTCTTTTCGCGTGGTTATATGCGTTTCGAACTTTTAATTGAGATTAAACATATCTCAGATTTCATCTAGAGTATATAAAGCCTGCGTAGTGATTTGAAATTTTTGACATATCTTCTTGAAAACGTATGCTAACTTTACACTCTCTCGCGGTTTTACTTTATTATTTTAATAATACAGTATTGTTTTCGATTTTTAAAAAAAAAAAATTTGATACCCTGAAAATTTTTTTTTTCACGTTTCATGACTAGTAGACACGAAAAAAGCAAAAAAAATTTTCAGTCCGTCTGTCCGCCGTACGTCGACCGGTGTACGCAAAATTGTTTGAAGGCTCGTAGCACCCAAACCCTTTGAGCTATTTAGTTGAATTTTTTTTCGTAGATAGACTTGAAGTGACCAAATTGTGAGGGGTGTGGGTCTAAGGGGGAAGGTGGGGGAAGCGTTTTAGACGAAAAATTTTGGTTTCTAGATCTCAGCAACCGCTTATGCTAGGAGGCTGAAACTTGGAACTTATATAGAGCTTTGATAGTGGACCCATTTGCAAAAAAATTGCCGATATAGGTGAAGGGGTGAAGGAGTGGGGAGAAAAATAATACGTCAGAAATGCTCGAAATCCGAGATTGACACATTCTAAAATCCATATCTCCTAAACGGTTAATGTCACAAAATTGAAACTTAATACATATCTGTACGTATACTAGGAGAATAGATCGGAAACAAATTTTTGAGTGGGGGTAGTGGCGTACGGGGGTGGGGGTGAAAAACTTTAGATTACGATATCTCTCGAACGAATTGCACTAGAAAAATAAAATTCGGTTTCTGTATAAAGGTTGACCAATAAAGTTTGCTGAAAGTAAAATTTTTTAACGGGGCGGTGGAACATGGAAGTGGAGGGGATAAGAATTTTTTAAAAAAAACACGTCTCATATCTCAAGAACAGTGTAAAATAGGCCTAATAAACCCCTATCTGGAAAAAAAGTTTGGTGGTGGTGGTGTATGGGGTGAGAATGGGGGAGGGTGAATAAGAAAAAGTTCCGATTTGAATATCTCGAGAACCGATAATGATATGAAACTGAAACTTGTTATTCGGATAGACATGTAGTATGTAGTAGCATTTTGGAAAAACATAATTTTTTATAGGGGTAGTATGGTACGGGGGTGAGGGTTGTTTTTCCTATCTATAGAACGGCTTATGCTACAAAGTTGAAACTTGGTACGTATATGTAAATCAACCAGGAAATTGGTTCAAATAAAAAAAAATGTCAAATATCCGTTGGCGTTTGGAAGGGGGGCGAAAAAAATGATTAGTGCAAATGGAATGCATATATTTTCATGATTTTCGTCATATCTGGTAGGTCTTCCCAAATATTCAATTCATTTTTATTCTACGGCTTCTTCATATAATTGCCTAAAAAGCGTTTTCAGGATTTTTTGAAATTCGACCCCTAAGAGGGTGTAAATGGTTGTATACTTTTTCACGAACTCTGCCGTATTCCCCAGGTCTGATCGATATCGAATATGTTTTCACTTTCATGGGCTTGTGTAATAATCGCCTAAAACTTTTTAGTTTTTAAATTCTTTCCTTTTTCAGCTTCTAAGAGGATATAAAAGGGTTAAACACGTTTTCACGAATGTCGTCATTTCTTTTAGAAGTGAAAAGAAATTGAATTGATTTTTACTTTCTTGTTCTGTCTTTATATTTATTTATTAACTCCTTTCAGAATTTTTGGATATTCAACCTCCAAGTGGGTGTAAGGAGGTTGCATATGTTTTCCCAGATTCTTTCATATTGCTTAGATCTGATGATCGAATTCATTTTTACTTCCTAACGTTTCCTATATAAGCGCCAAAAAGTCAATTTCAGTATTTTTAGATATTCAATCCTAAGGGGTGTAAGGGGGTTGTATTCTAATCAAACCTTCGACATATTTCTTAGGTTTAATGAGATATTAGATCGTTTTTCACTTCCACAGACTTTTTATATTATCGCCTACAAATCTAATTCTCAATTATTCGATATTCAACCTCCAAGGATTTGCATATGTTTTCTTAATTTTTGCCATCCCTTAGTTCTGATGAAATATAAAATTGGTAATTATGCCATTTGATGTGATGACCTAAAAACCAATTTCACGATTTTCCGAATTTCAAGAACCAAGGGTTTGCAAAGGGTTTGCTTACGTTTTCACAAATTTTTCAAAATCCGTCTTGTCTCATGAGATATCAAGTTGCTTCTTATGACATCGTCTAAAAACCTATTTCACAATTTTTTCGAAACTCAAACCCCAAGTGAATGTAGTTAGTTTTTTTTAGTGTACATAATATACCAAAATTCGAATAGTCTACACGGTCTTTTTTATCGTTTAATCGGCTAAAAATTTCTTTTTTAAATATTTTTATTTTAAGAACAAAAATTAACTTTCCCAGAAACGTCATAATCTTGAAACAACTGATGATAGACTCCGACTTTGACCGCTCCCGAACTTTGACCCGATAAATAATAAAGACCATTGGCAGATTTTACTTTATTATTTCAATAATACAGTATTGTTATCGATTTTTAAAAAAAAAATTTGCTACCCTCAAAATTTTTTTTCACGTTTCATGACGAGTAGACACGAAAAAAGCAAAAAAAATTTCAGTCCGTCTGTCCGCCGTACGCCGTACGCCGTTCGCCGTACGCCGTACGTCGACCGCTGTACGCAAAATCGTTTGAAGGCTCGTAGCTCCCAAACCCTTTGAGCTATTAAATTGAATTTTTTTTATGAATAGACTGGGTAGGCCCCTTGAAGTGGTCAAATTAAGAGGGGAAGGGGTGTGAGGGGGAGGAGGGGGAAGTGTTTTAGACGGAAAATTTTGGTTTCTAGATCTCAGCAACCGCTTATGCTAGGAGGCTGAAATTTAGAATTTATATAGAGCTTTAGTAGTGGACCCATTTACAAAAAAATTGCCGACATAGGTGACGGGGTTTGGGAGTGTAGGGAAAAATAATGCGTCCGAAACTCAAAAAAGGTGAGATCGACACTTTCTAAAATCCATATCTCCTAAACGGTTGATGTCACAAAATTGAAACTTAATGAATAGGTATACTAGGAAAATAGATCGGAAACAAAAATTTGAGTGGGGGCAGTGGCGTACGGGGGTTGGGAGTGAAAAACCTTAGATTACAATATCTCACGAACCAATTGCACTAGGCAAATAAAATTTGGTTTGTGTATAAAGGTTGACAAATGAAGTTTGCTGAAAGTAAAATTTTTCAAGGGGGCGGTGGAGCATGAAAGTGGAGGGGATAAGAATTTTTCTAAAAAATCACGTCTCATATCTCAAGAACGGTGTAAGATAGATGCTTAAAATTTTTATCAGAAGTAGGCCTAATAGACCCCTAGCAGAAAACAAAATTTTGGAAGTGTGGATGTAGAGGTTGAGGGTGGGGGGGGGGTGAAAAGGAAAGTGGCATCTTGGAAAAATATAATTTTTTATAGCGGTAGTATGGTACGGGGGTGGGGGATGTTTTTCCTATCTATAGAACGGCTTATGCTACAAAGTTGAACTAGAAAACTAATTTAGATAAAAAAAAATTTCAAATATCCATTGGCGTTCGGAAGGGGGGCAAAAAAAAAGATCAGTGAAAATGGAATGCATATATTTTCACGGTTTCCCAAATATTGAATTAATTTTTATTCCACGGCTTCTTCATATAAATACCTAGAAAGCGTGTTCAGGATATTTTAAAATTCGACCCCTAAGGGAGTGCAAAGGATTTTGTAAACTTTTTCACGAATTCTACTATATCCCCACGTCTTATCAGATATCGAATATCTTTTCACTTTCACGTGCTTGCGTAATAATCATCTAAAACTCGTTTTTAAATTTTTTCCTTCTTCAGCCCCTAAGAGGTTATAAACGGGTTGGTTATCACGAGTTCTGTCATTTCTTTTAGAAATGATAAGAAATTGAATTGGTTCCTACTTTCTCGTGCTGTCTTTATATTTATTTATTAAATCCTTTCAGGATTTTTGGATATTCAACCCCCTAGTATGTGCAAGGAGGCTGCATATATGGTGATATATCGAATTCATTTTTAGTTCCTAAGATTTCCTGTATAAAAAAGCCAAAAAGTCAATTTCAGTATTTTAGATATTCAATCCTAATGGGTGTGGTGTAAGGGGGTTGTATGCTTTTCAAAGTTTCGACATATTTCTTAGGTATGATGAGATATTAGATCGCTTTTCATTTCCACAGACTTTTTATATAATCACCTACAAACCCATTTCTCAATTTTTCGATATTCAACCCCAAGGGTTTGTATATGTTTTCACAATTTTTGCCATTCCTTAGTTCTGATGAGATATAAAATTGATTATTACGGCCAACCAATTCACGGTTTTTTTGAATTTCCAGAACCAAGGAGGTGTGAAAGGTTTGCTTACGTTTTCACAAATTTTTCAAAATCCGTCTTGTCTCATGAGATATCAAGTTGCTTCTTATGAAATCGTCTAAAAACCTGTTTCACAATTTTTTCGAAATTCAAACCCCAAGTGGAAGTAATGGGTTTGTATAAGTTTTAACAATTCGTCATATCTCTTAATTCTGATAAGGCAACAAATTCGTTTTTCCTTCTATGGGCTTTTAGTGTACATAATATACCGAAATTGGAATAGTCTACACGAACTTTTTCAATGTTTAATCGGCTAAAAATCTCTATTTTAAGTATTTTTATATTAATAACAAAAATAATTTTCCAAGAAATCTAATAATCTCGAAGCAACTCATGATACACTCCGACTTTACCCGCTCCCGAACTTTGACCCGAAAAATAATAAAGTTTCGCCCAGACCATTGGCAGATTTTTTTTATTCGGTGTTGTAATTTTATTTTCCACACAGTAAATTCTTGACGAAAATGTGTAAGAATACAAAATTTTAAAAATTACTCGTAATTTTGTTAAATGTAATGAAAATTTGTAAATTTACTACATCAATTCGGAATATTCTACTGCTTTAAGGACAGTTATTTTCACAAAATTTTTTACTGTGTAGATAAGTGCTTTGTGAAAATTATTTGCTTGGATATAATAGACTCCAAAGAAATGAAGAAAGTAAAAATACTTTTAATAATTGATTATCAATTTACTAGAGATCAGTTTTATAATCTACATTGCAAATTCCTACACTTTCTTACAATTTTTTAAATTATTTGTGAAAGGTGCTCCTACTTACTCTCTTTGCAATACAGCAGCAAAATGTATACATAGAAAATGCATCTTTAACATTTAGTATAATAGTTTTGAAATTCCCGAAGAATATTGGTAAATATTGAAATCGGTGCAGAATGACATGAAAATATGTGCTGAAGGAGTGATTTGAATTTCATGCTTCATTGGAAATCAGTCGATTCCGCTGGTACTTGGATATTACGCAAATTGCACCTTTTTACATGCAAAAAAGTATCAGAAATGTTAAAATTTCATTGGAATATTTCTACCGGAAGCTGAAGCGTAGATATTCGCGTTATGAATATTTGCATTCTGCTGAATGATATCTAAAGATAAAAGCAGCTCGAAACGTTAAATTTATGAAGTAAGAGAGAAATTGAAAGAAGAATAGGTGCATCTGAGTAGTTGCAGGACAGATAAACTTAGAGTGCTGTGAATATTTGCATAATCGTACAAGATTGGAACGTGCATATATATCGATTCTGGAAAGGCAAAAAATCATTAAAGATCTACTTGTGATAGAATTTTAAACCTTTGTAGGGAAAAGTGTGAAAAAGTTACCCACCTAAGGCTTGTACTGAGATTTGTAAAATGGTTACTAGTTATAAACGCCTTTTCTCGTAAAATCGATAGCTTAGAATGTCAGCTTAGTTACATATTAGTGAAGTTGAATTAATGCAGCTGATAAAAAAGATATACTATATACTTAGATGCTGATGCAGATGCAGATGCTGATGCAGCTGCTGATGCTGCTGCTGATACTGATCCTGTTGCTGATCACGTCAGGGTCACCATGTAAAATAACGAGCCTTTTCGTTATTGATTCTGCATGTGATTATAAAAAAACGTCTTCTTCAATGGTAATATACAGAATGAATTTATTTGTCTCTTATTTAAGCTTATATAATAAAATAATGCTTAATCGTAAACTTAAGGCTAATTCACTTTGGCCTACTAATGATCGTGGCTGAAAGTGCATTTGCAGCGCGGTGCATAAAAATAATTTATGACCTACATAATGGGTCGGTCGTGTACACTATGCTAAAGTGCATACTCGGTGAGTTGCACAATAAAGAAAAATACCTTTGGATATGGAAACGAAACTAGCTGGGATTTGATAGTCCCCGGTTCCAATGCACTCAAAGCCGCCTGGCTGTCAATGTAGAGTGAAATACCCCGATCGGATATCCCCCCATCAATATGATGTTACCTGCCAGGGGCACTGCCAGAATCTCCGCTTGGAACACACTTCAGACATCAGGCAGCTTAAAAGACTCCCTTGCACTCAACTGCTCAGAGAAGACTCCAGCGCCAGTGCCGCATTCCATTTTGGAACCGTCCATATACACGGAGAGTTCTACTTCATTCACTACCCTGTTGCTTTCCCAGTCCGCTCTGCTTGGGTACGATAATTCCAAATCATTCTCCGGGATCATATAATCCGTACAAAAGTTGACCGGACCCTCAAGAAATTCTCTAAGAATGGAGCCGTGTCCTATGGATCTCTCCCTAAAGAGACCACAGCTCAATAGTTTTACCGCTCTGTTTGACGCAACCCGCTTAATGAAAATAACAAGTGGTAAAAGGTACATGGAAACTTACAGTGCTGCTGTTGGCGTTGTGCGCAAGGCCCCTGTGATCATTACACAAGCACTCCGCTGAACTCCACTCAGTTCACTTTGGATGTATTTTTTGTCTGTGGCTTTCCACCATACCTGTGCCCCGTACGTCAGAATGGGTCTTGCCACCGCCGTATACAGCCAATGTACCATATTTGGTTTCAGACCCCAGCTCTTTCCGACGGCCTGTCTACACGCAAAAAGCGCGTTGTTAGCCTTTTTAATACGCTCTCCAACCTTGTCTTTTCAATTTAGCTTCCTATCCAAGATCAGACCTAGATATTTCGCTTTTACTTTATTACTATTTTTTAATAATAAAGTATTGTGATCGACTTGAAATTTCAAAAAAGTTTGCTACCCTGAAATTTTGTATTTACACGTTTTAGGAATAGTAAACCCCAAAAAAGCAAAAAAAAAAAAATGTCCGTCTGTCCGCCGTAGACGCCGTACGCCGTACGCAAAATAGTTTGAAGGCGCGTAGCTCCCAAACCCGTTGAGATATTAAATTGAAATTTTTATGGTGGGTAGATTGGGTGAACCCCTACGACTGGTATATTTTTGAGGGGTGGAGGTACAAGGGGAGAGGAGAGGGGAGCGTTTTAGACGAAAAATTTTGGTTTCTAGATCTCAGGAACCGCTTATGCTAGGAGGCTGAAATTTGGAACTTATATAGTACTATGATAATGGACTCAATTGCAAAAAAATGGTCGATATTGGTTAAGGGGTGTGGAAGTGGGAGGGAAAACAATGAGTCTTTAACGCATGAAAGCCGGGATTGAAACATTCTAAAATCGATATCTCCTGAACAATTGATGTCAGAAGATTGAAACTGCGACTGACAACCTAAAAAATAACCAGGAGGCTATTTGGAACGTTATTTTTTAGGTTGTCAGTCGCATAGTACCCAACACTGTATCTCATCATTAAACACGTTTCGGACTTCTACCCATAAAATAATAAAGTTGCGCCCAGACTGTTGGCAGATTTTTTCGATAGTTGCAGCTCGAATCCTTCAAGCATTGGCAGCCTGAATTCCGGGATCTTGTGCTTCCTAGCAAATAAAACCAACTCAGTTTTTCAAGCGTTAGCCCCCAAGCCACATCTTTTGGCCTACTTGCTCAGTGTATGGAGTGCCGACTCCAAGATGTCAGTAATAGTGTCCAAAAATGCTCAAACTAGTATGACCAGAAGGCGGCGGAGATAACTCACAAATCGCGAAAAATATATAAAGCAGTTTTTATCCATACGGATAGTCAAGCAGCCATAATGGCTTTGAAATCCTGCATTATCAAATCCAAGGCAGTACTTAACAGTCCACCAAGGGCGCAATGCGCAACTTTAGTCGGAATTATAACTGGCCATTGTTTGATTGGGGCGCATGCGTACAGAATTTGGCTAATTACTAATGACCTTTGCAGGAACTGTAAACTACCCGGGGAACGGGAAACGCTAGAACACCTCCTGTGCAACTGCCCAGCTCTTGCTAGGAGAAGGGTGAAGGCTCTTAGCGCACCGATCTTCACAAATCTTAAAGAAGTCTCGTTTAACAGCATGCAGAGTCTGCTACACTTTGCTACGGTAACAGGGACCTTTGAATTAAACGAGGAGCTCTCAGTACAGATCGAAACGCAAGCGCAACTATCATAGGTACATTGGGTCTCCTGTTTTTTAGTGGTATCACTATGGACCCTCATGGGTCTATGTGAGGCTTTGGTCGCCACTGTAACCTAACCTAACCTAGTATGACCATGTCATCCGCGTAGGCCACAACCTTGATTTCTTTCCTTTCGATTTCCATCAGAATCTTCTTCACTACAAGGAGCCACAGAAGGGGCGATATCACACCACCCTGTGGAGTACCCCTTGAGGCTTGGCTTGTTACCTTTCCTTGCCCTTCTTCGAACTCACAATACTGGTATCCGACAAGATCGTCAACCAGCCCGTCAGTCTCTCCTCTAAACCTATGCCATTTAAAGCCTCCCTAATTGCTTCCAGTGTTACGTTGTTGAAAGACCACTCAACGTCTAGGAATGCCGCCAATGTGAATTTCTTACTTTCCAAACTAAACTCTATGGACGCCACTACTTCATGTAGGGCTGTGTCTACAGATTTCCCTCTGAAGTATGCATGCTGAGCGTTAGACAGCATCCTGTCTAACGCTCAGCGTTTATCTCTAACTGCAATATAAATCGGAGTTAAGTATTTCATCTTGCAGCCGATCGTGACTGCAGTATATTTTTCATCTGAATTACATTTTAATAAGACTTGCCACTAACTACAAGTCTATAAAAATACTAAGGCTCAGTTGTCTATCTTTAGATGGTCTCCAGAAAAATATTTCGTTTTTAACCCAACCCACCCTCATTCTTCCCACCCAAATCGTAATATTTTTTTTACCATGGTATGAAAATGGTGTGAAACTCCAAGATCCTATTTCAGATGTTTCTTGAATTATGAAACACGGTTTTCTGCAAAAATTATTATTCCCTACTTCCGCGCTCCACTGCCCCAAAAATTTTAAATACAGCAACCGCTATTGTATGCCTAAGTACACAAAAAAAGTTTCATCTTCCGTTCAAATTTGGTTCGAGATGTCGCTGCCACCACCTGTCTAAAAATTTTATTTCTGAGATATTCCTTTAGTAAGTTTACAAGTACACTTAGTTTCAATCTTGTGACGTCAACCGTCTCGGATATATGGCTCTTCATTCCATTTTTCGAACTCTGTTCCTTTACTCCCGTACCTCGCTCTTGTTAACAATTTTTCAGTACAATCAAAACTCTATATAAATTTTCTAGTTTCAACTTCCTACCTTACGTGCTTCCTGATAAAAAATAAAACAATATCCTTAATTTAAGACGTTCCTCCAACTCCAACCTCACAACCCCCATAATGTGGCCACTTAAAAGGATCTAACCCAGCTACCCACCAAAGAAATTTGATCATAGCATAGGGTTTTTGAGCTAAAAGCCTTCAAACGAGTTTACGTATGGCGGTCAGACGGACAATTTTGCTCGTTCCTGAACTTCACCACGATAAAAATGTAAACCATGACTGACGTTTTAATATTGACAGAGCACCAAAAAAGATTAAGGGTGCATTTGTATTAAAATACAAAATTGTTATGTACTTATTGAATAACCCTTTTGTAAGCCGAATATCTTATGATTTCACAAAAATTTTACATTCTCTCGGATTCAGCAACTTTGCGTTATAACAATACCAAAACATATTGCTAAAATAGAGATTTTCGCTGATTCCATTAACGAAAATAAAGTACCATCAAGATATGAAATCTAAAGCTTTTCTATTACGACCTTTCAGCTTAATACCCTTCTTAGGGTGACAGAAATCTCAAGAAAACGGATGACTAAAGCGCCCGATAATCGGATTATTATTTCTGTGTTTTTATTTATTTCTTTTCTATATACAGGCTCACCTTGAAGACATCAAGCAACATATAATGCTCTAAAAAATCCTGCTGAGTCCAAAATAAGAGACTTTATTTTTCATCTTCCGTCCAAATATCGAATTCTATTAACCTTAATTGTCGTGGATACTGTGAAAAAGTTCGGATTTGGTGAAATCAATTTGATCGCCCCCAAATCGAGAAATGCTGTCGAAAAATGAGCACAAGAACTGAAAATAAAAACTTCGACAAATAACTCAAGAAAGATGGAAATTGTGCTTCATAAGGATTTTTCATTAACTTGGCTTTTTTTCGATTATTTCGTACCTAGAAACGCGCACAATTTCCGCGATGATACGCTCTTGCTATTGAGTTTGACGTCTTATTCGTGCATAGGCTATTGCTAATCCTTTTAATTAAGGTTCAGTAATCTACTGGATTAAATTTGTAAGGCTAAGATTGGGTACGGGCAAAATAATCCTACACCTTCGGGTAGCTGCCATACAAGAAGTCCTTAAGATACGTGTTCAAGAATATTGGCCAATTACTTCGAAACGCCTTAATCTACTACTTTGAAATTTTGTGTTTGATAGTTTTTTAATAGTTGCAGCTAAAGACATGCATAGGAAAAAGTTCCCATGAGTCCTTCGAGTAGCTGCCCTACAAAAATTATGTTAAGAACTCACTATAACTTGAGAAACCGTTTAGGCACAAAGTGGAAATTTTGTTCAAATTTGTTTTGAGAGGAAATGAAGTTCGAGTTCATTAGTCAGTAAATTTCTTTTACTCCGGCGGGTAGCACACATGCAATAAGTCCTTAAAACACGTGTTCAAGAATATTGATCGATACCTTCAGAACGGGGGATTATTTTTTTGGTATGTTTTGTAAAACAGTATAAACTACAAAATATAATATTCAAAGATAAAGGACAAAATAATTATCCTTGAAAAAAAATGTCAAGGATAATTTTTTTTCGCATTTCTTTTTATATTGCAACAACCTCCCTCTTTAAAATAAGCCCTATTTTATTATTATAGGATAAAAATTACCAGAGATATGAATTTTCAAAGAGGACTCGGACACCATTTTTGCGAAAACTATAACATACTATAACTAACAAAAAAAATGAGATAGAAACAAAAAATTGAATTTTAATTATTTTTTTTACTAGTTCTTCAAGTACAAATATTTTCAAAAGAATCGGAGATGATAAGATCACAACTTTGGCGATTCTTGATGGAATGACCCCGCGGTTAATGTTACGAAATTTAAACTTAATAACTGTCTGTAGATATATTTGGAGAAAAGAGTTGAAATAAAGTTTTGAGTGGGGAAAGCGGCGTGCGGGGGTGAGGGTAAAAAACTTTAGATTACGATATCTCACGAGCCAATTACGCTAGAAAAATGTAATTTGGTATGTAATTTAAGTCAACAAATGGAGTTTGACAAAAATGTCAGTGCGGCATGGAAGTGGTGGGGTAAGAAATTTTCTTAAAAATTTCGTATCATATCTTTAGAACATTTTGAGATAGATGCTTACAAGTTTTATGGGAAGTAGGCTTAATCGACCACTAGTAGGAAAAACAATTTGGAGTGTTTAGGGTGGGGTAGGATGAAAAAGAAAAATTTTCGATTTTCATATATCGAGAATCCATAATATTTAGATAGAGTTCTTGTAGTGGCATGTTGGAAAAATGTAATTTGTTATGGGGGTAGAATGGTAACAAATTATGGGGCTGTTTTTTCTAAAAATAGAACGGCTTGTGCTAGAAACTTGAAACTTGGTAGGTGTATGTAGATCTACTGGCAAAGTAGAAAAACAATTTCAAATATTCATTGGCGTACGGAAAGGGGGACAAAAACTATCAAATAAAACGGAACGCATATATTTTCACGAATTTCGTCATATTTCTTAGGTCTTCTTAAATATTGAATTCGTTTTTATTCCACGGATTCCTCGCATAAATTCCTAGAAAGCGTTTTCAAGATTTTTTGAAATTCGACTCCTAAGGGTGGTGAAGGAGTTGTTTACATTTTCACGAATTCATCCACTCCTCAGGTGTGGTTATAGATCGAATATCTATTTACTTCCACGGGATTGCGTAATAATCGCCTGAAACTTGTTTTTAAGTTTTTTCCCTTTTCAACCTCTAAGAGGGTATAAAAGATTGAACACGTTTTCACGAATTCCGCCATATCTCTTAGGAGTGATAAAATATTGGATTGGTTTTTAATTCCTCGCACTGTCTTCATATTTATCTAGGAACTCCTTTCAGGATTTTTGGATATTGATGCCCCAAGAGCATGTAAGGAGGTTGCATATGTTTCCACAAATTCCTACATATTGCTTAGATCTGATGAGATATCGAATTCACTTTTACTTCCTACGACTTCCTATAAAATCACCAAAAAATCAATTTCAGGATTTTTAGACATTCAACCCTAAAGGGATGTAAGGGGGTTGTGTACTTTTCACAGCTTCGAAATATATTTTAGGTTTATGAGATATTAGATTGGTTTTCACTTCCACAAACTTTTTATATAATCGCCTACAACCCCATTTCAACATTTTTCGATATTCAACCCCCAAGGTTTTGAATACATTTTAACAATTTTGGCCATCCCTTAGTTCTTATTAGATATAAAATTGGTTATTAAGGCATTTGATGTAATGACCTGAAAACCGATTTCATGATTTTATGAATTTCCAAAAACAAGGTGGTGTGAAGGGTTCTCTTGCGTTTTCACAAATTTTTCAAAATCCGTAATGAGACATCAAATTGCTTCTTATGAAATCGTCTAAAAACCTGTTTCACAATTTTTTCGAAATTCAACCCCCAATTGGATGTAATGGGTTTGTATACGTTTTAACAATTCGTCACATCTCTTAAGTCTGATAAGGCAGCAAATTCGTTTTTACTTCTATATGCTTTTAGTGTACATAATATACCCATTTTCAATGTTTAATCAGCTAAAAATCTTTACTTTAAATATTTTTATTTTAAAAACGAAATTAACTTTCGAAAATCATACTTGACCTACCATTTTATTTTTCAACTAAGCGTTTACACAAAACAGCTAATGTGCTTGAAATCGCGGCTCTTGCTGAAACTAGACTTAGCTCCTTCTTGAGGAAATCAATTCATCTAGACAACTCTCTTGTTGCATCCTTCCTATAATCTGACGTACTCTTGCGTCAACGAATGTAGCCAACATGTTTACTTGCATTCCTTTATATTATTATTTGCTACAAGCACTTCAGTGGACTTATCTGTTTTAGTAATAAGATCGATTAAATAGTTTAAGTTTAAATAGTCAAGGTTTTTTTGCAATTTTCCTTGTATAAACTCACAATAAATTTTTTTAAATTACTATCCTACAGTCATGCACTAAAAATATAACGTAGTTGTACAGATATTTGTCTAATCTCTAAAATAAGTCATACATGTAATCCATAAACATTATTCCTGGTAATAAAGAAATTTGAATTTGAATTTAAAAATTAACTTTCCAAGAACTTTCTTTGTCCTGTGGGTTCGGATGATGGTACTGAGGCGGTAATTCTGCAAGGAGCTCGATAAATAGGTTTTTGATAAGTTGGTCTGTTCTTTAAACGTTGGTCTGTTCTTTTTCCACTAAATAATTCTCTACTTTTCTTACAGGATGTTTAAGAACATTAAAGCCGTAACACCGTTTCCGTCTAATACATACTTAGTTTGACCCTTTTTTCCTGGAGAATGATAAAAAGGTACATTTGCTAATGTTTAACGGTAAGCTTAAATTTACCTCACTTTAGAAGAAAAAGAATCTCTGCACACATTGCAGTAAAATTATCGTCGGCAACGCATTTTTTTTGAAAAATGTTTGCATTGTCTGCATACTGTAGAATATGTGAGTTAGTTATTACCGAACTCACGTCATTGATGTAAAGAGTTATTCAATAGGTAATTTGTCTTTTAATACAAATGCACTCTTAAACTTTTTTGCTTATCTGTCAATGTTAAAACGTCAGTCAAAGCCTACATTTTTATCATGGTGAAGCTCACGAACGAGCAACGTTTGGAAATTATCTCAATTATTGTATGTTTTATTTAAAGACGAAATTGTTATGTCCCTATTGAATATCCCTTCAATAGGGACATAACAACCCTTCAGGGGTGCGTTTGTATTAAAATACAAAATTGTTATGTACCTATTGAATAACCCTTTATAACCAATGAAATACTCCGCAAAAATATCAATTCTAAAAGTGTAGCTTACCTGGTCGTATATTATTCATGTTAGGATTTATTCGACATTCAGAAATTGATTAAAAGTGAGAATATTTCTATTCTCTCGTATCAGTAACTCTTTTCACTGATGCTCTTTATTAAAAAATAAACCTTAATTTTTTTATTGGAAAATTTCTTGTTTACATACCACTCTTAAACGCATGAACGAATATCTGTCTATAATAAATTTTCTCGTGAACGGTGGATCTTAATTTAATTTTCCGAAAAATGTGTTCTTAATATTTGTACCGAAACGGGGGTGCTCCGTGAATATTTTGTTATCGTCTTCATGAAAGAAAACGAAAGGTACGAGTAAGTATCAATTTTTCAAGAACGATATTTCATTACCCATCATCTTTGCCGAAAAATTATTAATGTGAAAACCGCAAAAAAGGAAACCAAAGCACTTTGTATGTATAACGTAAGAGTCTTTCGAATCGTGGACTCTAAGACAAATTTATTGCACGGAAATTTTAATAAAACATTTTCTTTTGGATCGCAATGTCAAATATGTTTTCTTTGGTTCGATTAAATAAAACAACAACTCGGTTAGGTATCTTCCTAAATAAACTTAAAATAATATTGCCAACATTTTTAATCAAGAAAATATCTTCGAAATTAAGAACTCGGTTGGAAAATGTGAAAGTCCTCTGATGAAATAAAACTTTTTTATTTTATTTACCAAGACAGAGTTTGAAGAAGAGTTTCCAAGCAGATACCTACGTTGTGAGGTATTGTAAATATTTGCTCTAATTTATTTTAAATTTAAGGGTGAATATGACGATATACTTTTTAACGACTGAAGGGCAGAAGTAAATAGCAGGAATTATAAGAATGCTGAAAAATTACAAATAAGTAGCTTACAATTAAATTATTTAAATTATTCTCAAAACGTTGGAAAAGAAACGAAAATGATCTTATTTAATTGCTCTGTTGCACTTTATTACTTGCTTTATTATTTTTTAATAGTAAAGTGTTACCGAGCTTAACTTAAAATATTTTATTATTTAAATAATAAAGTAAAATCTGCCAAAAGCATGGGCGAAACTTCGAGAAGCGGTTAGAACATGGACGAAACTTCGAGAAGCGGTTAAAACTACTCAACATGAGTTGTGTCAAGATTCGAATTTTTTTTTAAAAATTAATTTAGTCCCTAAAATAAATATCTAACATACCGGTTTTTAGCCGATTTAACATATGAAAAACAAGTGTAGACGACTTGACTTTCGGTATTTTAATTATACTTAACGCCCATGGAAGTAAGAACCAATTTGTTACCCCATCAGATCTAAGATATAAACCAATTCTAAAAACGTATACAAACCCAGTACAACCACTTGAAGGTTAAATTTAGAAAATTTGTGAAATTAAAGTCCGTGGAAGTAAAAATCTGATATCTCATCAAACCTAAGAAATATGTCGAAAATTGTAAAAAAGTATGCAACCCCCTTACACCCGCTTAGGGTTGATTATTTAAAAATCCTGAAATACATTTCTTCGTGATTATATAGAAAGCCTTGGAAGGCACAAATCGATTCGATATCTTATCAGATATTTGAAATATATTAGGATTTGTGCAAATGTATGCAACCCCTTTACACCACCTTGGGCTTTTGATGTCCGAAAATCTTAAAATTGGTTTGTAAAAATGATTATATAAAAACTCTGTAGAAGTTAAAGCTGATTTGATAGCTCAATAAAACTAAGAGATATGGCGAAAATTGTGGAAATATATGTAACCGCCTTTTACAAATCCTGAAAGAAACTTTTAAATAAATATAAAAAAAACCCCCAAGGAAGTAAAAACCGATTCGATATCTTATCACTTCTAACAGATATGACGGAATTCGTGAAAAAGTGTTCAACTCTTTCATGCCTTCTTTGGGATTGAAAAGGAACAAATTCAAAATGGTGTATGAAAAAATTAATGGATCCACCATCAAAGCTCTATATAAACTCCACGTTTCAACCTCCTAGCATCAGCGGTTGTTGAAATCTAGAAACCAAAATTGTTCGTCCAAAACGTTCTTCTAAATTTCCCTCACACCCCCGCACCATACTTGTACACTTAAATGTGCCCACTAAGTTAACCCACAAAAAATATTCTATTTGATACACGGAAAAAAATTTTCGTTGCTTACTTTCCTAGTCAACATCGGAGGGTGTTTCAGGATAAAACCCCTATAATAACCCCTAAAATAACGTTCCAAATAGCCTCCTGGTTATTTCTTAGGTTGTCAGTCGCATAGTACCCAACACCGCATCTCATCATTAAACACGTTTCGGACTTCTACCCATAAAATAATAAAGTTGCGCCCAAACTGTTGGCAGATTTTTTTTATTAATTTACGTATTTTTTTTTATTAACAGAATATTCTATAGAAGTAAAAGCGAATTCGATCACATTAAACCTAAGACATTTTTGGAATCAGTGAAAACTTGAACAATACCCCCAGGGGGCTTAATAGGGAAAAATACTTAAATCGGGTTTTCCCCGACTATATTTAAAGCTTATAGAAGTAAAAGTGAATTCCAAATCTCAATATACCTTAGGAATATATCAGAATTCGTGAAAATGTACACAACCACTTTACACACCCTTAGGGGTTAGATATCGAGAAATTTTGAAGAACGTTACTAGGCGCTTATATAAATAGTCCGCAGAAGTAAAATTGCTTTGATAGCTCGACATGTCTAAAAGTTTTAACGAAATTTATGAAAATGTGGATTCACCGACATTTTTTTTACTCAACCTCTAAACGCCAATAAAAATCTGAACTTTTTTTTTGCTTAATTTACTCTAATAGCACATCTACATATACGTATCAAGTTTCAACTTTCTAGCATAAGCCGTTTCTGAGATATAAAAAATCACCCATCACCTCAGTACCTCGCTACTCCTATGAACAATTTTATTTTTTTAGGATGTCTCAATAGTGGCTCTATATAATCCTAAATTTTTAGTTTTCAATTTATAACGGTTTTCGAGAAATAAAAATCAGAATTATTTGTCTTTCCACCCCTATTCACCATCACCCCTACCACTAAATTTTTTTCCCTACTAGAGGTCTACCACTCCCAACTCCTGTAAAATTTTCAAGATCATATCTGATACGGTTTCTGAGATATAAAAATTTAATTTTTTGAGAAATTGCTATCCCCCCACTTTCGTGTTCCACCTCCCCTCTCAAAAAATTTACTTTCAGTAGAATCCTCTTGTGATCCCATATACAGAAACTAAATTTTATCTTCCTGGTGTAATTGGTTCGGAAGATATTGTAATCCAAAGTTTTTCACCCCCCAACTCCACACCACACCACCCCCATTGAACATTTTAGCCGTTGTCTAATCTTCAAGTATCCCTAAGAGCAACTACAAAGTTTTAATCTTCAAACATCAATCGTTCAGGAGATATGGATTTTAGAATGTTTCAATCCCGGCTTTCAAGCGTTTTGGACTCATTGTTTTCCCCCCACTTTTACACCCCTCAACCTTTATCGATAATTTTGTTGCAAATGAGTCCACCATCATAGTACTACATAGGTTCCAAGTTTCAGCTTCCTAGCATAAGTGGTTCCTGAGATCTGGAAACCAAAATTTTTCGTCAAAAAGGCTCCCCCCTCATCCCTCCTTACACCCCCACCCCCCAAAAGATACCAGTCGTAGGAGTTTACGCAATCTACCCACCATAAAAATTTCAACTCAATACCTCAACGGGTTTGGGAGCTACGCGCCTTCAAACGATTTTGCGTACGGCGGACGGCGTACGGGGTTCGGCGTACGGCGTATACGGCGGACAGACGAACATTTTTGTTTTCGCTTTTTTGGTGCTTACTAGTCCTAAAACGTGTAAATACAAAATTTCAGGGCAGCACATTTTTTTTAAATTTCAGGTCGATCACAATACTTTATTATTAAAAAATAATAAAGTAATAGGAAATTAAGCGGTTTCAAAAAGCAAATACAACTATAATGTTTTGTAATAATACCCATGAAAATTGCAAAATGTTGTTTTTCCAATGTACATAGTTTTTAATACAATTATATACATGGGCAAGTCATAGAACTTTTTCTCGGAATCGTCTTTCATGCGATATGCCTATGATCATAGGAAAAAATTCCTATAAACATAGCATGTTCTCCAATTTTCGGAAAAGAATCGCCTATGTGAACGGGAAAAAAATACAATCCATTAGAGCGAAATTGAAAAATGTCTGTTTGAATCGAACTTTTTGACAGTTACGTGTTCACCAGTCACGAAAGGAGACGTACATTCATTTAAAGAAATTTTTAATTAAGTAAACTTTATAGTTTGATTATCATATTTTTTATTACGTATTAAAAAAAACTGAGCAATATGATGGTGTGAAATTAGATAAGAGTATTATTAAAACCTTTTCTTTGCAAAAATTTAAGTCAAATATCTATGTAGTATAAAATTTAATATAAATATCTATTGCTTTGAAAATGTGAATTAGTATTATATTTGTAACTGAATTGAATTGAGTGAATATACGACATTTTATATATTTTTTTATCTACTTGTTTTATTTTAACCATTGCGATACAATAGCAATCAAGGTGGAATGATACCCGATAGTACAAAGGATATTCGCCAATTCTATAGGCATTTTTCCTATTTCACGTATGAAGAAAATCATAAGGTATTTTGCATCATTTTGCAAGTGATATTGAAAAAAACTCCATTTACATAGGATATTAGAAATGATTATTGTAGGAATTTTAATTTAAATGTTGTGTAAAATGCAATTTAATATAGTATGCAGGCCCACGTAACATTGGAAAATGTACCATACTGTTGGAGAAAAACACCAAAAATATTCCAATATTTGGCCCTTCAGCATTGGATATTTACCTAAGTAAGAAAAGATTATTGCCCTATAATCATATGAAAATTCGTAAATTATCATGGTTAAATTTTGAGCAAAGTTAAACTAAATTCCAATGAGACTCCCGGTAATTTGACAAAATTTAATAGGGCTATTTCCAACTTTGAAAATGGTTTAATTTCCTATAAATATCATAAAACTAATTTAAGAAATGCCAACGGGAGTATACGTATATGAAAAATGGGAAAGCCAGCTATAATTTTTTTCCGTGTAGCTCAAAGAGCTTACTAGTTACGTTACTAGCCTTCAAACGCTTTTGCGTAATTCAAATATCCATTGGCGTTCGGAAGGGGGCAAAAAAAATGATCAATGAAAATGGAATGGATATATTTTCACGATTTTCGTCATATTTATTAGGTCTTCCCAAATATTGAATTCATTTTTATTCTACGGCTTCTTCATATAAATACCTAGAAAGTGTTTTCAGGATTTTTTGAAATTCGACTCCCAAGGTGTTGTAAAGGGGATGTATACATTTTCACGAATTCAGCCGTATCCCTCAGGTCTGATTAGATATCGAATAACTTTTCACTTCCATGGGCTTATTTAATAATCACCTAAGACTTGTTTTCAAGTTATTTCCTTTTTTAACCCCTAAGAGTGTAAAAACGGGTTGAACACGTTTTCACGAATTCCGTCATATCTCTTAGGAGTGAAAAGACATCGGATTGGTTTTCACTTCCTCTGGCTTTCTTTATATATATCTAAAAACTAATTTCAGGATTTTTGGATATTCAACCCCAAAGTGGGTGCAAGGGGGTTGTATATGTTTTCACAAATTCTTACATATTTTTTAGTTCTAAAGAGATATAGAATTCATTTTTACTTCCTAAGGCTTCCTACATAATAGTCTAAAAGTTGATTTCAGGATGTTTGTTATTCAACTCCAATAGGACGTAAGGCTTTCGACATATTTCTTAGGATTGATGAGATATTAGATTGGTTTGCACTTATACAGACTTTTTATATAATCGTCAACAAACGCATATCCGATTTCATGTAATGGCGCAAAACGAAATCACGAAAAACCTTCTAATGGCGTAACAACTGATATTATACTAGGACTAGATCTCGTCCCGGAGTATGACCCAATTATGTAATTCTTATGTTATATGTGGTAGCGGCGTAAGTATTCCAGCGTAACCCCATTCTAATCGCTTTCCGAACTTTTTTTTAGGTTTTCAGTCACATAGTAACCTACACCGCATCTCAGAATTAAACTCGTTCCGAACTTCTACCCAAAAAATAGTAAAGTTGCGCCCAGACTGTTGGCAGATTTTTTTGAGTTGCAGTGAGTTCCATAAATTAAGTTGGGACATTTTTACAGAATTTTTGTATGGCAACTACATGAAGGACTTACGGGATATTTTTCAAATTAATACTTTCAGCTGCGACTATTATAAAATCAACGTATACAAAATTTCAAAGTCGTAACTTAAATCGGTTTAAAGTTCAATATTGGTGAACACGTGTTTTAAGGACTTTTGTATGACAGCTACCCGAAGGAGTCAACGGATGGCGCTAATTAATGAACTCAGTCTTGCTTTTGATATAAAACTAATTATTGTAAAATATTGAATCCCTGCTTTGGAGTTATAGTGGATTCTGTAACTGACATAAATTGGACTCATTGAATTTGCATCATATTCAGAACTTTCGCTTCAGACATTGTAAACATTAAGTATGCAAAATTTCAAGTTCCTAACTTGAAGCATTCGAGCAATAATTGTGAATTCGTGTTTTAAGGACTCTTGTATGGGCGGTATCCGAAGGAGTGAAAGGATATCCCCCATTAACGAAATTAGCCTTACTCTTTCCATTTGACAGGTAGTTACAAATTTTCAACTTCCTAGGTCAACCCGTTCTTGAGTTATCGTGCAAACGGACGGATGGACGGATGGACGGACGGACGGACGGACTGACGGACGGACGGACAGCAAACGGATTTGGGGTTTTTGGCCACAACTGAACACAAAATACTATATAACTTTTTTTCGTCCGAGGCTCGGTTTTATGCGTTACAAACTTTTCGGGCTGGATTAAACTTATAGTACTCTATATGATTTCATCTAGAGTATAAAAAGAAATTGCCACCCCCCAATTTTTGTATTATCACGTTTCAAAGGTGGAAGTGCAAAACTGTATAGGGCCAATAAAAAGCATAGAAAAATAAAGATTTAGATAAGGGTACCAAGATACGGAGGTAGGGGTGTTAAAAAATCAGTAATGGAGGTATATAGATTGGTTTAAATTCCGTCTTTAGATCTAGTCAGTTATCTAATTGTTTTTCTTTTCAATGGGCTTTTTATATTTAATCACGTACAAATTGATTTCAGAATTTTTTTTTCTTAGGTCCGATAGGATAATCTATGATTTTTCTTGTGCGATCTTTTGATAGAAACACCTTGGAATAGTTTTAGATATTCAAACCCTAAATCGTTGTGGAAGTGTATATCTATCCCTAAGGAGCAATGGAATATCGATTTAGTTTTCACTTGCTCGGGCTTTTCATAGCATCGACTAAATAGCAATTTCAGAATTTTTTGATATTCAACCCCCAAGAGAGTGCAAAAGCCAATTATTTTCCGTCGTCGGTAGCCAATAACAGGCGGATGTTATAATCACATATCGAGACAGAAAATTAGTGAACCTTTTCTTAATCTTCATCATCAATGGCGCGACAGCCCAAATCGGGCTCTGGCATCCTGGAACCTTTTCTTACCCATACACAATACGAATTTTTTTAAAGGTTACTTAAGCTCAATCTGCACTGGATGGTCATTCCGATAGTCAGTTCTCACTTCAGGTCCGACTTTCACTATTGTGCGAATCCTAAATTCCAAGGTGCATACTTCTTGTGGCGGCTTATTTTCTATCTGACAACAATTTGCAGAGTACATTGCGACAAGCACTTCGACGTGGGCTATTCGCAACATTCTAAACCATTTATTATAAGAAATAAGATCTTATTCCAACTTACCGAATTCCACGAGTGACATTTTAATTGCACAGTATCAAGAAATAGTGGCTGGATAGGATATCCTTTATGTAATTAAAACAGACAATTTTTTATCAATTGCTGAGTTGCATGTTCACCACTCGAGGGGATTTCAAATTCTAATTATATAGTCAGCGACTATCCTTAATTAGAAAAAAATAAATCAACTAAAACCTACTGTGTTTAAAAATTCATCAAGGACTCGGTACCGAGCTCAGTGTATGAAAAACTCTCCCGTTTTCGTCTGGAAAAGGATACGCTTGACTAAGGTCGCTAGCACACGAGGAGGTTTGAACTTTCCTTATGTGAATTTCCTCGGTCTTTTTCAGTGCTACACTGTCCTGCAATCATTTATGCCTGTTGCAGGATAACAACGTTTTCTCGCCCAGTTTACAGAACAGTGGTTTTTTCGTCCTTTTTTTTGCTGGGCTGTTAATTATAGTGAAAGCCCTTTTCGAATCAGCCAGTGGGTTTCAGTTTCCTTTCTTTGCTTAAAGAATTCGTTGGTGGTAGAGACGTGTCGAGTTTCTAATTGGAAAAGGTGTACAGTGTGTTGACCTGAACGACAAGTTCGACAACAGAAGGGACATTTTCAATTCAGTTCACTATACTCGGATGGGATTAAAATTGAAAAATTTAAATCGAATTAGTTGTTTGATTATCTGATTGTAGTAAGCTATTATTCGGCGGCACGGTATCGATTTATCAGTGTTTGGTTTCGAACAAGTGTACCGTGGAGATATTTAAAAAGAAAGAACCTTGTTATTTCATTTTCCTACTTGTTGGCGCTATTAGCTAATAGTCAAATTTTCATAATTTTGCTCTTTATAGGGATGAATGGTAGGAGCTATGAAAAAATTCAGTTTTCACTGCAAAAAATAGATGTTATTAAACAAAATTGGATGAAGGAAAAACTTATTAGAACATGGAATAAACTCATCGAAAATTGTTCATTATTTATATGAACCTCACATTAATACTATGAATCACATTTATGTCAAGGTGTTCATAAGGACAATGTACATATGTGCACACTTTCTTAAATCTATGAACATGTTCATACATTAAAGTTATACAAATCACGTCATAATTTTTTCCGACAAATGTCCTTCCAAAGTATGTTCTTTTTATATCAATAAAAATTAAGTCTGTTAAAAATGAAAAAAAAAACTTCAAAACAGGGAAATTTTACTTTATTATTTTAATAATAAAGTGTTGTTATCGACTTTTAAAAAAAAAAATTTGCTATCCTGAAAAATTTTTTTTCCACGTTTCATGACTAATAGACACTAAAAAAGGAAAAAAAAATTCCGTCCGTCTGTACGCCGTACGCCGTCCGCCGTACGTCGTACGCTGTCCGCCGTACGTCGTACGCAAATCGTTTGAAAGCTTATAGCTCTCAAACTCTTAGAGCTATTAAGTTGAATTTTTTTTGTTGGTAGACTGAGCAGGCTCCTTCAAGTGGCCACTTTTTGAGTGGTGGGGGTGTAAGGGGGGAGGTGGGGGTGTAAGGGGGGAGGTGGGGGAAGCGTTTTAGACGGAAAATTTTGGTTTCTAGATCTCAGTAACCGCTTAGGCTAGGAGGCTGAAACTTAGAATTTATATAGAGCTTTTATAGTGGACCCATTTACAAAAAAATTACTGATATCGGTGAAGGGGTTTGCGAGTGGGGGAAAAATAATGCGTCCGAAACTCAAAAAGGCCGAGATTAAAACATTCTAAAATCCATATCTCCTAAACGGTTAGTGTCACAAAATTGTAACGTAAAGAATATCTGTAGGTACAACAGGAGAAAAGATCGGAAACAAATTTTTGAGTTGGGGGCAGTGGCGTACGGCGGTGGGGGGTGAAAAACTTCAGATTACGATATCTCACAAACCAATTACACTAGAAAAACAAAATTCGGTTTCTGTATTAAGGTGGACAAATAAAGTTTGCTGAAAGTAAAATTTTTTAAGGGGGCAGTTCAGTATGGAAGTGGAGGGGATAAGAATTTTTCTAAAAAATCACGTCTCACATCTCAAGAACAGTTAGTTTATGATAGATGCTTAGAATTTTTACCAGAAGTAGGCAAAATAAACCCCAAGCAGGAAAAACATTTTTGGAGGTGAGGGTGTAGAGGGTGAGGGTGGAGGAGGGTGAAAAGGAAAAAGTTCCGATTTTTATATTTCAAGAACCTATAATGATATAAATCTAAAACTTGGTATTTGGATAGACCTATAGTAGTAGCATGTAGAAAAAATATAATTGTTTATAGGGATAGTATGGTACGGGAGTGGGGGATGTTTTTCCTAACTATAGAATGGGTTATGCTAGAAAGTTCAAACTCGGTATGTGTATGTACGTCAACTAGAAAAGTAATTTAGATAAAAAAAATTCAAATATCTATTGGCGTAGAGAATGGGGGCAAAAAAAATTAATGAAAATGGAATGCATATATTTTCACGATTTTCGTCATATCTATTAGGTCTTTCCAAATATTGAATTTATTTTTATTGTACGGATTCTTCATATAAATATCTAGAAAGTTTTTTAGGATTTTTTGAAATTCGACCCCCACGGTGGTGTAAAGGGGTTGTATACATTTTTACGTATTCAGCCATATCCCTCCGGTCTGATTAGATATCGAATAACTTTTTACTTCCACGGAATTGTTTAATAATCACCTAAAACTTGTTTTCAAATTTTTTCTTTTTTCAACCCATAAGACGAATTCCTTCGTATCCCTTAGGAGTGATAAGACATCGGATTGATTTTCACTTCCTCGGGCTTCCTTTATATATATCTAAAAACCAATTTCTGAATTTTTAGATATTCAACCCCAAAGAGTGTGCAAGGGGGTTGCATATGTTTTCACAAATTCCTATATATTTCTTAGTTCTGATGTGAAATCGAATTCAGTTTAACTTCCTAAAGCTTCCTATATAATCGTCAAAAGTTGATTTCAGTATTTTTAGATATTCAACTCCAAGAGGAGGTAAGGCTTTCGACATATTTCTTACGAATGATAAGGTTGGTTTTCACTTCCACAGACTTTTTACATAATCGCCTACAAATGCATTTCCGATTTCATGTAATGGCCCAAAACCAAATCACGAAAAACCTCCTAGTCACGTAACAACTGATATTATACTACGACTTAGACCTCGTCCCGGAGTATGACCCAATTATGTAATTCATATGTTATATGTGGCAGCGGCGTAAGTATTCTAGCGCGACCCCATTCTTACCGCTTTTCGAACTTTTTTTTAGGTTTTCAGTCACATAGTAACGTACACCGCGTCTCAGAATTCAACGCATTCCGGATAATATAGACGCTGAATCATAAAAACATGTAATAATCTTATGTCAAATTTATTTATTTATTTAATTTGCTCATGTCAAATTAATTTTTTCAAATTTTATTAAATTCGCTTTTGGCGAATATATTTAAAGCGTTTAGAAATAAAATAGAATTCGATATCTCATTAGACGTAAGAAATATATCGAAATTCGTGAAAACTTACACAACTAATTTACACACCTGAACCATATAGGTAAGTCTATCGTAATTTTTGATCAAGGTAATGGAGAGGTTCGTGGATTCGGATGCATATCTCAAAATGAAATCTGTTGACAGAGCCCTTTTTGAAATAGTGGGATCTGGAATCTAGTGTGGATTGTAATGAATACACGGTTCTTGTTCATCGAGAGGGCTTTTAACAATATAACTGTGAAAGAAATTAAAAAAAAATTGTACAGCGTAGGATTAGAGAAGGGACTGACGAGCTGGTTGAAAACCTTTTCGGAAACTAGAATCGTGAGAGCAATGATGGATCGAGAAAAGGTTATAAAGCTGGCATCCAGCAGTACTACACAGGTGTGGGTGATATTGCCTCTTCTTTGGCTCCTTGTTGTAAACAGAGTTCTCTTAGAAATTGAAAGAAGTCATTGCACACACGGACGACTTGTGAAGCCTAAAATTTCTCGGTACTCTAACAAGCATTTTTAGTTCAGTTGGGTTGGATCATCCCACTGGGATGTGCGGTTTGGAGGTGAATGGTTCCAGAACTGTGTTGGTGCTATTCGCAGGAAAACAAAGGGTTCCCAGTGCCAATGCTTCAAGGCCTGGAGCTTAGACTATCGGACCAAGCCAAATATCTTGTGTCGAATTCCGGGTAGGAAGCTTAGCTGGAAATTGAATGTTCAGGAACCTATTACGAAGGCAAACAATGCTCTTTTTGTGTTCCAGTTGACCGCGGGCAAAAGTTCGGGTATCAAACTGGGTATAGTAGACTGGATGTACACAATGGTTTTGAGAACTTTTCTGACTTATGGGAGAGTGGAGAGAAAACTATTTTTAAAAAAATTAAATTTGTATATCTCAAGAACCGCATCAGTTATATTCTTAAAATTTTTACAGAAGTCAGCCTTTAGTAAAGCTCTAGCAGAGAAACTTTGGGGGTGGTTATAAGGGGATCTGATGGGAAGAGTTGGAAAGGAAAAAAATCAGATTTTTATTTTTCGAAAACCCCTTTACGGTTAAAGCAAAAAATGGACACAACACAACAATATAGAGACAATGAAACGGCTTATACTTGAAAGTTGAAACTAGGTACAGGGGCGACGTAAAAGAAACGTCAATGGAAATGGTTTTCCACATTTTCACGAAATTCGTTATGTATGTTGAGTTATGACATTAATTTTACTGCTGCGTACTCTTTATATAAGCGCCTAGAAACGTTTTTCCAAATTTTTTGATATCCAACTCCTAAGGAGTGTGGCTGTATACATTTTCATGAATTGCGATATGTTTTTAGGTCTAACGAGATATTAAATACAATTTCTCTTCTAGAAGCCTTAAATATTGCAAAATCAGGAAAAAAACCCGATTTAAGCATTTTTCCATATTAAACCCCTTGCGGGTTTAAGCTTATGTTCCACTTTTCACGAATTCTGACAAAACTTTTAGGTTTATTTCGATGTGCTTTATGTATTATGATATTACTTTCAGGATTTTATTCAAATAAAAAGTGATTGTGTACGTTATTACGATTTCCGTTATTTCGCTAAAGTCTGTTAAAGTAAAAAAGAATTCGATATCTACATAATTCTTTTTTCTTTAACAGCCTTTTACTTTATTATTTCAATAATACAGTATTGTTATCGATTTTTAAAAAAAAAAAATTTGCTACCCTCAAAATTTTTTTTTCACGTTTCATGACGAGTAGACACGAAAAAAGCAAAAAAAAATTTCAGTCCGTCTGTCCGCCGTACGCCGTACGTCTACCGGTGTACGCAAAATTGTTTGAAGGCTCGTAGCACCCAAACCTTTTGAGCTATTTAGTTGAATTTTCGTGGATAGAGTGGGTAGTCCCCCTAAAGTGGCCAAATTTGGAGGGGTGGGGGTGTGTGAGGGGGGAGGAGGGGAAAGTGTTTTAGACGGAAAATTTTGGTCTTTAGATCTCAGCAACCACTTATGCTAGGAGGCTGAAATTTGGAATTTATATAGAGCTTCAGTAGTGGACCCATTTGCAAAAAAATTGCCGATATAGGTGAAGGGGTTTGGGAGTGGGGGGAAAAATAATGCGTCCGAAACTCAAAAAAGGTGAGATCGACACTTTCTAAAATCCATATCTCCTAAACAGTTAATGTCACAAAATTGAAACTTAATGAATATCTGTAGGTATACTAAGAGAATAGATCGGAAACAAAAATTTGAGTGGGGGCAGTGGCGTACGGGGGTGGGGGTGAAAAACTTTAGATTACGATATCTTACGAACCAAAGGTTGTATAAAGGTTGACAAATGAAGTTTGCTGAAAGTAAAATTTTTTAAGGGGGCGGTGGAGCATGAAAGTGGAGGGGATAAGAATTTTTCTAAAAAATCACGTCTCATATCTCAAGAACGGTGTAAGATAGATGCTTCAAATTTTGACCAGAAGTAGGCCTAATAGACCCCTAGCAGAAATTTTGGAAGTGAGGGTGTAAAGGGTGAGGGTGGGAGAGGGTGTAAAGGAAAAAGTTCCGATTTTAATATCTCAACAACCTATAATGATATAATGCTGAAACTTGGTATTTAGATAGAGCTATATTAGTAGCATCTTGGAAAAATATAATTTTTTATAGAGGTAGTATGGTACGGGGGTGGGGGGTGTTTTTCCTATCTATAGAACGGCTTATGCTACAAAGTTGAAACTCGGTATGTATATGTAAATCAACTAGAAAACTAATTTAGATAAAAAAAAATTTCAAATATCTATTGGCGTTCGGAGGGGGGGGGGGCAAAAAAATTATCAGTGGAAATGGAATGCATATATTTTCACGGTTTTCGTCATATCTATTAGGTCTTCCCAACTATTGAATTCATTTTTATTCTACGGATTCTTCATATAAATATCTAGAAAGTTTTTTTAGGATTTTTTAAAATTCGACCCCTAAGGGGGTGCAAAGGGGGTTGTAAACTTTTTCACGAATTCTACTTTATCCCCACGTCCTATCAGATATCGAATATCTTTTCACATTCATGGGCTTGCGTAATAATCGCCTAAAACTTGTTTTTAAGTTTTTTCCTTTTTCAGTCCCTAGGAGGGTATAAACGGGTTAAACACATTTTCACGAGTTCCGTCATTTCTTTTAGAAGTGATAAGAAATTGAATTGGTTCCTACTTTCTCGTACTGTCTTCATATTTATTTATTAACTCCTTTTAGGATTTTTGGACATTCAACCCCCAAGTGGGTGTAAGGAGGTTGCATATCTGGTGATATATCGAATTCATTTTTACTTCCTAAGGTTTCCTATATAAAAAAGCCAAAAAGTCAATTTCAGTATTTTAGATATTCAATCATAATGGGTGTAAGGGGGTTGTATGCTTTTCAAAGCTTCGACATATTTCTTAGGTTCTATGAGATATTAGATCGCTTTTTATTTCCACAGGCTTTTCATATAATCGCCTACAAACCCATTTCTCAATTTTTCGATATTCAACCCCCAAGGGTTTGTATATGTTTTCACAATTTTTGTCATTCCTTAGTTCTGATGAGATATAAAAGTGATTATTACGACCAACCAATTCACGATTTTTCGAATTTGCAGAACCAAGGAGATGTGAAGGGTTTTCTTACGTTTTCAGAAATTTTTCAAAATCCGTCCTGTCTCATGGGATATCAGGTTGCTTCTTATGAAATCGTCTAAAAACCTGTTTCACAATTTTTTTCAAAATTCAAACCCCAAGTGGAAGTAATGGGTTTGTATACGTTTTAACAATTCGTCATATCTCTTAATTCTGATAAGGCAACAAATTCGTTTTTGCTTCTATGGGCTTTTAGTGTACATAATATACCGAAATTCGAATAGTCTACACGGGCTTTTCCAATGTTTAATCGGTTAAAAATCTCTATTTTAAATATTTCTATATTAAGATTAATTTTCCATAAGAAATATAAAAACCTCGAAGCAACTCATAATACACTCCGACTTTGACCGCTCCCGAACTTTGACCCCGAAAAATAATAAAGTTTCGCCCAGACTATTTTTTTATAATCGCCTAAAAATGGTTTTCAGAATTTTTTTTAAATTCAACCCCTAAAGAGTTATGTCGATATTTTATCCCATTCTTGAAATTGAAAAAAAAATAAGTAAATAAATAAAAAAATCTGCCAACAGTTTGCCCACAACTTTATTATTTTTTTTGGTTGCTATGCCACTGGCAACCTAAAGAATAACCAGTAGGATATTTGGAACGTTATTCTTAAGGTTGTGATTCGCATAGTAACCTACATCGCATCTCAGCTTTAAAAGCGTTCCGGACTTCTTCCCAAAAAATAATAAAGTTAGACTGTTGGTAGACTTTATGGAAATGTCTCCACTATCGTAGCTCGATATAATTTCAAGTTTTAGTCTCCTAGCAAAGGTTGCTGAGATATAAAAACCAAAATTTGTTGTCTAAAATGCTACCACCACCTCCACAAAGTTTTAATAATTTTCTGGCTAAAGTTTCAAGAGAGGGAGTACTAAGGGTATTTTTTTAAAAATCCAACAAATTCACTTACATGGCAAAAATATCATTTGTACACTGCTTAATAATTATTTCTCCTGAAATTAACTAAAACTTAAATAGAAATTCAGTTTTTCTTTTAAGTATATATTTTGTTCCGTGTACGGAATGGTTTACAGGAATTCTTGCATTCGAAAAACCCGCTTTTCTCCTCCTTTATATTTACTTAGCCGTACATTCAAGAATCTCCTCACAAATACAACCATTAAATGGATTAGTACGGATTAGTACACCTTAGCTTATAGCAATGATAAATGAAAATAAAGGCGCTCTTATCTGCCGGGTCATCGTTGCTGTTAAGTAAATGTGGATTATTCTAATTGCGCTTGTAAATACTTGAATTATTACTAAATCTTATATAATTGTTAGTAATCAAGCAAACGGCAAATTGGTCTTCTATGCGAAGTACAGGAGTCATCAAAGCGAAATATTGTTATGTCACTCCATCGTAGTAAAATTGTTGACGTCATTCCATTGGCGGGCATTTTGAGACACATTGTGTTATGATGTTGTTTATTTGAATTTAAGTTATGCGTACATACTGTTGCGAGCTCGGGGTTCACCGGGATTTCAAGTAAAATACAATTCGTTTAAAATCAAAAGAAATATTAATTTATTCAATTTAATTATAATCGCACTATATGGCAACACTGCTCGATTTCATACAGGGTGGGCCAAATACAAGTTTCTTTTTAAAAATGCAATAAAATGAAAGAAAATTAAATTTTTTTCCATGTATTATGGCTTTCTTAGTAAGAGTAAACATTCCCATTAATGATGGAACACAACTTCGTTCAAGTGGCTGCCCCGGCTGGCTGCGCAGTAGCGCATTCTGTCACTCGAATTTTCCAAGACCTTGTTGATGGTTTCGGGCTGTAGCTCACGGATTGCTTAGATGATATTGGCCTTAAGTGCTTCAATCGTTTCAGGATTGTTGGCATAACATCGGTGCTTCACGGTTCCCCACAAAAAAATATCCAAAGGGGTCAAATCGCAGCTCCGAGGCGGCCAATTGACATCGCCAAGACGGCTGATAACACGATTTGGGAATTTGGTGCGTAAAAGATCGATTGTGGCATGGGCTGTGTGGCATGGCGCGCCATCCTGAATGAACCAGAGGTCGTCCAAATCCATGTCTTCAATATCAGTAAAAAAAAAGTCGGATAACATGGCTCTGTAACGTTCACCGTTGACCCAAACGTTGTTCCCAACCTCATTTTCGAAGAAAAATGGTCCAATGATGCCACCCCTCCACAATCCGCACCAAACTGTCACTCTCTGTGGATGCATTGGCTTCTCGACAATAACGTGCGGGTTTTCCGAGCCCCAGATGCGGCAATTTTGTTTGTTAACGTAGCCGCCGAGATGAAAATGCGCCTCGTCAGAAAAGATGATTTTTCGCCCAAAATCGTTGTCCAATTCAAGCTGCTCTAAGCCCAAATTACGAAGCGATAACGAAGCGGATGGTCGTGCGCCTTCAATTGCTGAGTCAATTGGACCTTGTAAGCAAATAATCCGAGATCTTTGTGCAGAATTCTCCTCAGGCTAGTGCGTGAAATGTTGAGCTGTTGAGATCGACGGCGAGTTGATGTTCGTGGAGTGATTCCCACACTCTCGGCTACAGCAGCCATAGTCTCGTCTGTGCGCACCGTACGACGACGGGGGCCATGAGTGTTGTCCACTAGCATGCCAGTCTCACGAACTTTTTGCACAAACTTGCGTACAGCAGGCGCGGTGGGTGTTTTACTTCGGCCAAAACTTCTTTTCAAAAAACGCACTGTTTGGGCTACACAGCACTCACTTTGGAAATAAGTTTTCAATATTTCCCAACGTTCAACGCGTAAAGCGACTCATTTCGTTCCGCGCAGGTATGATACTGACTTTCTGTCAAGATTTCGAGCGGGAAACAGCTTTCAGTGTCAAAATAACCTATGATTTAAAAAGAAACCACTAGATGGCCCACCCTGTATACCACTTCTATCGTTGTTTTCATATTTTCAGACAAATCGATGTTTGCTTCGCACCGTGATACGTTTCGCTCTCGCAGACAGGGTTGCTAGGTCATTCTATTTATCGCCAATTGAGCTACGCAGACATTGTTGTCGCTACAAAAAAATCAAAGTTTTGATTTATCTTACTTGGGCTATTTTTGAATTGAAAAATAATACCGGATAAACAACCTAGAATTCTAGAGTACGATGTCCGCGGTCGTCGTGAATTGTGACTTCAAAAATACTATGCTAACTCGAAACCTTTGTATTCCTACTAAAATATAGTACCGTAGAGCGGATATTTTCCCAAATGAATTTGGTAAAAAAGCTTAGAAATAAATTAAGCTTAGAAACATTGGGTGCAATTTTAGGAATTATAACCAATTCAGTTAACCGGTCTATGTTACAAAGAATTTCCAGTCAAGAAGGAGATATTAAGTCTATTTAACAACAGCATATGTATTATATCAAAATCAAACATCAGAGGACAGAAAAGGAAACATTTATACAGGAGTTTCTAGAAAAGCAGCAGAGTTTCAATTTTTATATTTTTGTACTTACTATTTGTTATTAATCAACGTTATATTTATTTTGTTTTTTTTCCTTAATTTTATCGATATAGTGGATATATTAAACTAAAAATAAAAATAAAAATACGCCTTAACATGGCGGTTGTAATCAATTTTTACTGAGATTGTGAGGGAGCTAGCTTATCGAATTTTCAATGGAGTAGAAGCAACCACTACAAAAATATTTTGGCACAAACATGTTCATAGAAATATCGTCAATATTTTTTGCTGTATATAATACCTGTTCGTGTCACTCCTGATCAGTTTCGAGTTTAGAGATTTTCCTTCTCCTTCACAATTTCAGTAAAAATTATTTGCAACCGCCATGTAAACCGGCCTTAAATGCAATTTTTTTTCTGCTAGGTGTCTATTAGGCAGGGCCGGATTTACCTATGAAGGGGCCCGGGGCTATTTCACTTTTGGGGGCCCCTAAGAACTAAGGCTTATGATTTTTTTTAATTTTTTTCCTAATTTTTTTGTGTTTGTATCACATAATGCCGAAAAAAAATTTTTGTTCAACAAAGATATCAGCTTTCTTCCATTGCGTGCCAATACCACAACTGTAAAAACTTTGTCAGACTCTCATTTATTTCACCTACTTTATTATTTTTTAGAGGATCCCACTATTTTTATACTCTAGATGAAATCATATAGAGTATTATAAGTTTAATCCAGCCCGAAAAGTTTGTAACGCATAGAACCAAGCCTCGGACGAAAAAAAGATATATATTATTTTGTGTTTAGTTGTGGCCAAAAACCCCAAATCCGTTTGTTGTCCGTCCGTCCGTCTGTCCGTCCGTCCGTCCGTTTGCACGATAACTCAAGAACGCGTTGGCCTAGGAAGTTGAAATTTGGTCACCACCTGTAAAATGGAAAAGGTAAGGCTAAGTTCGTTAATGGGCGATATCCTTCCACTCCTTCGGGTACCTCCCATACAAGAGTCCTTAAAACACGTATTCACAATTATTGCTCGAATGCTTCAAGTTACGAGCTTGAAATTTTGAATACTTAAAGTTTACAATGTTTGAAACGAAAGTTCCGAATATGATGCAAATGGAATGAGTCCTTCGTGTAGCAGCCTACAAAAGTCCTTCAAAAATGTATACAAATTACATAATCCACTATAACTCTAGTGCAAGTTAAAGCAGGGATTCAAAATTTTACAGGAATTAGTTTTATATCAAAAGCAAGACTGATTTCATTAATTAGCGCAATCCATCAACTCCTTGGGGTAGCTGTCATACAAAAGTTCTTAAAACACGTGTTCACCAATATTGAACGATAACTTTAGAACGCTTTAAGTTACTACTTTGAAATTCTGTGTACGTTGATTTTATAATAGTCGCAGCTGAAGGTATTAATATGAAAAATATCCCGTAAGTCCTTCATGTAGTTGCCATACAAAAATTCTGTAAAAATGTCCCAACTTAATTTATGGAACTCACTATAACTCAAGAAATCGTTTAACCATCCATCAAGTAGCCACTATACAATAGTTTCTACCTGTAAATAAATAATTGTATGTGCACTCCTCATTCTTTTGATATAATCCCAACTAAAATATAAATCGGAGTTCAGTATTTCATCTAGAGTATCATACGATTGGCTTGCAGCCGATCGTGACTGCGTTATGTTTAATAATTAATTTTTTTCCAAGGATTCTATTATAACTATGACAATATAAAATACGTACCTGGCCTTAATGTTACTTGTCAGTTAAGTTGCTGGTTTAGGTTTAGGTTTAAACCGCTCTCTAACCCCCTTTTCATTCAAATTTCGACATTAGAATGGCGTTCTGGAATCAAATCTGATTTGAACTAATTTACCACAATAAAAATTAACCTGATTCCGGGAACTAAGTTCAAAACGCAAATCCGGGTTCTGTAAAGTCCCAAGTATAGCTGTGGATTTCCGTTTAGTTCATAGAAATACAGTCGGCGTTGATAAAAATCCTCCTGTTACCCTGCATCTACACTGACAATTTATCTGGCAATGACAATGGCAATATTGCCATTGAGTTAAATGTCAAATCGCAATGAGTGGGCATTTGATTGCCAGACAATTTTCATTTTAGCGAGTGAATTCGAAGTGTCAAGTTGTGAAGCAAAGCAATCATAACTTCGAAAACTATTGATTAATTCAATAGTTTTTCCTTTAGTCTACTTATTTTCACTCATTTTGCGATCAAACCAAAGAAACGTAAGTCTACCTGTTGACAAGAGACGCTAACTTCAAAATTGCCATGGCAAGCTGAGATCAATATTGCCATATGCGTTTGTTGCGTCTACACTGTCAATTTGTGGATAGCAGTAATGCCGTTGCCATTGCCATTGCTAGATAAATTGTCAGTATCGACGCAGGGTTAGTGAAATGTCAAGAAATGTTAACTAATAAGTCGGCATACCAACCGTGCCATTTACAACATTCTGATATTATCTCAATCGTTTTTTTCACGCTTAGGTAATCAAAACGATTAGAAAGTTAAAAAATCATTACAATCGAAATAATACTATCACATACACATGCACACCCTGGGAACCCGAAATACTTATCAATGACATCGAAACTTCCAGTAAGAACTACAACTTTCCGTAACCAATCACAATAAGGTATGCAGCTCTATATACTGCTCGCATGTCCTGCACACTTGCCGCATATTGTACACATCACCGAATGTTCGCGAATTCACTGGATCATACACACGCAGTACTCAAGCATAGCAGGACTTGAGCACGGGTTCTTTTTTTCTACTGCGAAGGCGAGACGACTATCAGTTTTACTTGAAAGAGGATGTGTAAATTGTGTTTTATTGATAACCGCGATCATGTTGTAAATGATATCGGAAAGAATTAATAAGAGTTTGATAATTGAATGCGATTACAATAAAACGTTGTTATTTCAGTAATTTAATTAAGTTGAGTTTTTACTTCACAGCGAACCCCTACCTCGCAATAATATGTAGCCTTAATGAAAGGCTAACAAAGTCGTACAGGTAAATTGCAATTGTTATTTCTTTACGAATGTTTCGAAACAGTGTAAACAAAGGGCACTCCCGTATTACAAGTGTATCCATCTACCTGTTTGGATATAAAAAAGTTTCATTTTCCTAAGCCCGCAAAACTAACAGGTAAAAGAGTCACACCTGAGGAAAATTGCCTCCACATTTCACAACGCTTGTTTTGGAGCCGGGCCAAACATGAAAAAAATAGAAATGGAACATGCAAATGATACTTGTGGCTATGGCAGGACAGCGTTACATTTGTACAGAACTACCAGGAGGGGCCCATTCAAAAGAATCGATTTTCAGTATTTGGTACGTTGCACCAAGGTACAGCTCATGTTTGACCGAATTTGTAGTTTTAATTTCATTGGACTTGTAAAAATTGATTTTCTAACAGTTCGAATGTTACGTTGGTTTTTTATCAACATTTCATTTAATTGTGATATGAGTAAGTACTACAAAAGTAAACATCAGCTGGGGAACTACTTGAAAGCGTAATGTCTTTGATTACAGGTTGGATTCAAATCCAACCTGTAAACTTCTGCAGTTGCCTAAGTGTCATAACCATTTGTGAAAATATGCGATTGCTAACTATAGTTATTCGATACATACCTCATTCTAAGTTATGAACTCTGCTGCTCATAAAACATTTGTCATGTTGCATATGGTTGGTTCTTTCACCTTATTTCTTTCTCTGTGGTGTGACAGCCCAAATCAGCATTTGGCTTTTCTGAAAATTACTACGGTTACTATGTTGTTGCATAACTTTACAGTTTATTTTGGCGCAGCCGGTATGCAAGATATTGCCAATAAACCTCAAAACATCATATAACATAGCCATAAACATTAAAAGAACTTCTGCAAAAGGTGCTCTTAGACGCAAAGAGTTAGGCTACTGATTACAGTACTATACTCAATGACTTCTCGGAAGTATGATATCAATAGGGAAATGGACTACATTATGCTAGAAATAGGTTAGAGAATTTTTTGTTAAAATCCCACACAAGGGCCACTGGAACGAAGAACGATACCTAGACAATAGAACCACATTGATTTTCACTGATGATTCGAAAATGATTTCTCGTACAGGCTCGGGGGTATTCTCACAGGAACTTGAGATTCACGAGTCCTTCAAGCTACCGGACCAAGGTAGTGTATTTCCAGCGAAATCTTTGCAATGCTTCGGGCCTGCAAAATTATTGAGACAAAGGTGTATGTAACAGAAGGAATCACTATATGCACTGACAGTCAAGTGGTCATCAAGGCCCTTAGTTCGAACATAACACGATTCAAACTAGTTCAACGATGTCATGGCATACCTAAACTCTATCGGAACACGCTCAATCTTACACTCTGCTGGGTGCCAGACCACTATGAAATCCAGGGGAATGAGCTAGCTGATGAACTCGCTCGAGCAGGTTCCAGCCTAAGCTCATTAGTGGAAGATCGGCATGTTGCTATTCCTATCGGATTCATTAAACAGTTTATCGACTCACTATGCTTGCAGTGGGTAGGCAATAGATGCTCCTAACCTAACTATACATGCTCAATATCAATAACTCTTTGGCCTGAATATGATCACGGGAAAATAAAGTTTGTCTTGGGCTTGAGCAGAAAAGATACTAGCACACTCATCGGAGTGCTCACAGAGCACTGCCTGATCGGTAGATACGTTAGACGACTGGGTATCGAGACAAATGATCGTAACTGCGGTGGCCCAGAAGTGAAATAGTCAATCTTCCACGTCCTATGCAAGTGTCGGGCCCTATCGGGAACGAGAAGACGGAACCTGAGCTCATATTTCCTCGATGGCCTTGGTGATATCGATAAGAAGAAGGTATGTAACATTGCATACTTTATAAAATTTACAAAATGGTTTTAGGTTCTATGAGTAATCATATTCACGAATTCGACACAGTCATATACACTGACGGTTCAAAGATGAACTGTGGAGTCGGAGCGGGAGTTTTCTCAGACACACACTATATCGCAAGGTCTTACCACTTACCGGCCTACGCCAGCGTTTTCCAGGCGGAGATACTGGGGATCCGGGAGGCCTGTCGGACCTTGCAGCAAGACGCTACGCCAAATGTTGTAATCCTCTCTGACAGCCAAGCCGCAATCAAGGCCTTAGATTCGGCTACCACCTCCTCTAAACTCGTCGAACAGTTTCGAGAAGAGCTAGCCCACTTAGGAAGTCAAGTCAAAGTTACTCGTTACTCTGCTTTGGGTCCCAGGCCACAGCAAGATAGAGGGTAACGAGCGAGCAGACGAATTAGCTAGGCAAGGTTCTGCTCTTCAGGGCTCTCTCGTAGAATCCGTTTAGGTCCCACTAGGGACTGTTAAGCGCCAAATATCCACCCACTTTCTTATAAACGCGAACTCCAGATGGAGAGGACTGACCAACTGCGTCATATCTGGGAAGATATGGCCATCCTACTCCCGGAGCAGAACAGACGAACTCCTGAGCAAAAGCCGTGTGGACGTCTCTAGAGTCACGGCAGTCAGCACGGGTCACTGGCCGATCGGCGACCACGCGGCCAGACTGGGTATTCCCTTTAACGTCAATTGCCGCAGTTGTGGGGATGCAAATAAGAGGGAAACTGTTATTCACCTTCTTTGTGAGTGTCCCGCCCTAGCTAGAGCCAGACTTCGCGCACTAGGCAAACCCTTCTTCCATAACCTCGATGAGATCTCGAAAAACAAGATAGGAGAACTGATTATCTTCTTGAACAGCTCTGGATGGATATGATAATCCATTCAAGCCCCAGGTCTCTGTAAAACTATATATATACTTCATCAGCCCTCAGCGACCAGGTTAAACGAGTTGTGGTATCGAAACGGCGCTTCCTGTGCTAATTGGGCCCTGTTTTTGGTAGACGGGCCACCACGTAAACCAACCAACCAACCAATCATATTCACTCTGCACTGCTTAGCGAATTCACTGATATAGTCTATACGGACGGCACAGGTCGGGAGCTAGATTGTACTTCCAGACTGACGGTCTCAAGTACTCATTCGCCCTAGGAAAACATACTTCGGTCTTTCAAGCTGAAGTAGAGGCGATCCTTAAGGCAGCAGAATGGATTATTGAGAACAGACAGAGAGGCAGGTGAATCTTCATTTGCAGCTTTACAGTCCCTAGATAACCCAATCGTTTTTCCGAATATGGTACGTGAGTGTAAAGAACGATTGAATTATGTTGGCAGATATAATGACTTAAAGCTCATATGGATTCCAGGCCACCAGGGTATAAATGGCAATGAAATAGTTGATGAATTAGCAAAGTCTGGATTGGAGTCAGCTTTGGTCGGACCAGAACCGGTTTTCGGTCTGCCTGTTGCTGCTCTTAGGGCTGCCATTGCTGAATGGGTGAGTATATCACACATTGAGATATGGCGGCTTCTTTCGGGAATGTGGCCGACTAGAAATCTTGTTGAGGGACCAAGTTCTCAAACTGTCTGGTTGGTGTCCTCACTGCGCATAGCTCTTGTGGCCTGCATTTGTTCAGAATGAGAATGATTGACGATCCCATGTGTACTGCTTGCGACGAGAGTGACGACACAACGGATCATTTTCTTCTAAAGTGTCCGGTTTACTCTTTTGCGAGATTGCACGTATTCGACGTTGATGTTATGAGGATGGAGGAACTCCATTCTCGCTCCCTACCTGAGTTCTTGCAATTCGTGAGGAAGAGGAGGACAAGATGCGCAGCTTTGCTGCGTGTCCTCCCCCGCATCAAACAACAATCATATTCTAACGAGGAGTAGTTCGTGTTCATGTTATTGATCAGTGGCCAATAACTCCGAAACACATCAGTTTGTGATTTGACATACATACGATATTTTTCCAATTGTTTCCATACTTTCCGTGTTTGAAGGCAATCGTGCAAGATCTTCGTGAAGCCGCCATACAAGACTCAAGAATTTGAACAGGCAAGGAGGAAGTTGACATTTTCTAATAAAAGCCACTCCTAAAAATTAAATATCCTGACGAATATCTGTCAATATCTACAAAACTCTTCAAGCAAGGAACTTCCAATTTAGCTTACCTCAACTTTTCAGCAGTCGAAGATAAAACAAACACTATTTAGAGAAAACGTGAGTCCTTCGTGTAGCCTCCATACAAAAGTTGATGAAGAATGTGTGTACCCAAATTCTGGAGAGCATTTTAACTTAAGAAATGTTTTCTTTTTACGGCTGTTGAGTAGAGCAGTAGGAGATTTAGAGTGATGGAATGGGAGAAAAGCGTCAGAAGTGGTGGTGGACGTTGCTTTTTAAATTGTTGAAGGTTACAGTTCTCGGGAAAGAGATTGACTGGCAATGCGTTCACTGCAGTTTGAGGAATACAATACTGTAACTGACTGACAAACCCTGCATCACATTCCACTCTGCTTGAATAACTAAAAGTAATTTGGTTTTTTCATCTGTTTTTTAGTTTATTATTTTAATAATAAAGTATTAATTTATTCTGTAGCTCTAATTTAGACTGATTGTCCAAGAAGCATATGACAATTTCAATTTTAATTATGACCCAGTTGTGTTTGGAGTTCCCAGAGAAAAAATCGATTCTTGCTACTAATGGCAACCAATTCACCTGCTGCTTTTTGTTCAATTAACGGAACCAATTATGCATTAAATTTCATTATCGCTGGCTACTCTGTCGACTACGCTACGATAAATGGCATAAATTTTACCATAGCACTTCAATTAATCGATTGGCAGCTCTTTATAAATTTAAACGTTCCTCTACCTTAAGTACCTGCCTTTATGTGTTTTAATTATCACAAAAGATTTTAATTTTCATAAAATCCTGTCTACAAGATTCCACGTGGCTACGTCTTTTTATTGTTGATCAGATACCAGAAAAAACGATTAATCTGAGAACTTCCTTTGTGTATAAGATGTTAAAATCCGGCAAGTAACCACTGATTGTTTTTGAACTGTTGGTTGGAAAACTAGAGATTAATTAGGAGAGGTGAATGGTTTCCATTGTAGACGGCAGGTCCCCATCACACAAAGAAAATGTTGTAGGTGAGGATATCAGTGGTGAGATAGTGGAGTGTTTTTCTTAAACATTGTCGACTTGGGTGATGGGGTCTGAGTTCGCAAATTGTGATTATCCTCCCTTATTTCAGCTCACTCAAGACAATAATGTCAATAAATATCAAAATGCTTTTGGGTGAGTTAGACATGAGTTCCAATTCTGCATAGAAGTAATGTTCAAGAAGTCTGAGTCTTCTGTGTGACCGTTCTATATAATGACATAGAACGTGTTCTGCAGTTTCTTCTTCTTTTTCACGTAATAGGCAAATTTCGTGTCACATCAATTCAATCGTATGCAGATGTTTTTTCAACTTACAGCGTCTTATAATTAGTGCCGAGCCTTATTCCGCTTCATTTTGAGATACTCGGAAGTTCGTTTCTTGGAGTGAATTTTCAAGAAAACCCCACTGTTCCTGTTCAGTGGAGATCAGCACAATATAATCCAATAGTCTTTCTTTTGCTACAGCTATTAGCATTCTACAGACTTATGCTCCAACTCCCTCATTCGTCTAGGAGCCACCTGTATACTAGATAAGTGCTCCTTTCTTAAATTCAGGTCTGTGCGTTTCCCAGTCCTTGCGAGGTGGGAATACCTTCAATGGTATTTTGAAGTTGTGCCTTGGTACCATGTTATCCAGAATTGGAATCCCGATAATAGGACCGCTCTAAAAGTCTCTCACGAGGTCTGGGGAGAGTATTTTGTTCCTTCTCGTATACTCAGAAGATTAAAGTCGGTACGTTGCGAGCCTGGCTTTTCTATCTGGACATGCAGGTGTAAAGGTAAAAATTTTAGGATCACCTCAAGTACTGACATAAAAAACCTGCCAATGGTCTGGGCGAAACTTTATTATTTTTCGTCAAAGTCGGAGTATATCATGAGTTGCTTCGAGATTATTAGATTTTTTGGAAAATTAATTTTGTGCTTAAAATAAAAATATTTAAAATAGCGATTTTTAGCCGATTAAACATTGGAAAAGAATAGACTATTCGAATTTCGGTATATTATGTACACTAAAAGCCCATAGAAGTAAAAACGAATTTGCTGCCTTATCAGACTTAAGAGATATGACGAATTGTTAAAACGTATACAAACCCATTACTTCCACTTGGGGTTTGAATTTCGAAAAAAATGTGAAACAGGTTTTTAGTCGATTTCATAAGAAGCAACTTGATATCTCATGAGACACGAGGGATTTTGAAAAATTTGTTAAATCATAAGCAAACTCTTCACACCCCCTTGGTTCTTGAAATTCGAAAAATCGTGAATTGGTTGGCCGTAATAATCAATTTTATATCTCATCAGAACTAAGGAATGGCAAAAATTGTGAAAACATATACAAACCCTTGGGAGTTGAATATCGAAAAATTGAGAAATGGGTTTGTAGGCGATTATATAAAAAGTCTGTAGAAATGAAAAGCGATCTAATGTCTCATCGAACCTAAGAAATATGTCGAAATTTTGAAAAGCATACAACCTCCTTACACCCATTAAGATTGAATATCTAAAATACTGAAATTGACACTTTGGCTTTTTTATATAGGAAACCTTAGGAAGTAAAAATTAAGTCGATATATCATCAGATATGCAACCTCCTTACACCCAATTGGAGGTTGAATATCCGAAAATCCTGAAAGGAGTTAATAAATAAATATGAAGACAGCACGAGAAAGTAGGAACCAATTCAATTTCTTATCACTTCTAAAAGAAATGACGGAACTCGTGAAAACGTGTTCAACCCGTTTATACCCTCTTAGTGGCTGAAAAAGAAAAAAACTTAAAAACAAGTTTTAGGCGATTATTACGCAAGCACGTGAAAGTGAAAAGATATTCGATATCTGATAAGACGTGGGGATATAGTAGAGTTCGTGAAAAAGTTTACAACCCCCTTTGCACCCTCTTAGGGGTCGAATTTTAAAAAATCCTGAAAACACTTTCTAGGTATTTATATGAAAAAGCCGTGGAATAAAAATGATTTCAATATTTGGGAAGACCTAATAGATATGACGAAAACCGTGAAAATATATGCATTCCATTTTCACTGATCATTTTTTTTGCCCTCTCTCCAAACGCCAATGTATATTTGAAATTTTTTTTTATCTAAATTAGTTTTCTAGTTGATTTACATAAACATACCGAGTTTCAACTTTGTAGCATAAGCCGTTCTATATATAAGAAAAATTCCCCCCACCCCCGTACCATACTACCCCTATAAAAAATTATATTTTTTTCCAAGATGCTACTCATTAAGCTCTATCTAAATACGAAGTTTCAGCTTTATATCATTATAGGTTGTTGAGATATTAAAATCGGAAATTTTTCCTTTTCACCCTTCCCTCACCATCTACACCTACACTTCCAAAATTTTTTTTTCTGCTAGGGGTCTATTAGACCTACTTCTGGTAAAAATTTTAAGCATCTATCTTACACTGTTCTTGAGATATAAGACGTGATTTTTTAGAAAAATTCTTATCCCCTCCACTTTCATGCTCCACTGCCCCCTTGAAAAATTTTGCTTTCAGCAAACTTCATTTGTCAACTTTTATACAGAAACCAAATTTTATTTATCTAGTGCAATTGGTTCGTAAGATATCGTAATCTAAAGTTTTTTCCTTCCATCCCCGTACGCCACTGCCCCCACTCAAATTTTTGTTTCCGATCTATTCTCCTAGTATACCTACAGATATTCATTAAGTTTCAATTTTGTGACATTGACCGTTTAGGAGATATGGATTTTAGAATGTGTCGATCTCACCTTTTTTGCGTTTCGGACGCATTATTTTTCCCCCCACTCCCAAACCCCTTCACCTATGTCTGCAATTTTTTTGCAAATGGTTCCACTATCAAAGCTCTATATAAATTCCAGATTTCAGCCTCCTAGAATAAGCGGTTGCTGAGATCTAGAAACCAAATTTTAAAAAATTTTCCGTCTAAACCACTTCCCCCTCACCCCCCTAACAACCAAACCCCTCCAAATTTGGCCACTTCAAGGGGCCTACCCAGTCTACTCATAAAAAAAATTTCAATTTAATAGCTCAAAGGGTTTGGAGCTACGAGCCTTCAAACGATTTTGCGTACAGCGGTCGAAGTACGGCGGACAGACGGACTGAAATTTTTTTTTGCTTTTTTCGTGTCTACTCGTCATGAAACGTAAAAAAAAAATTTTGAGGGTAGCAAATTTTTTTTTTTAAAAAATCGATAACAATACTGTATTATTAAAATAATAAAGTAAAAACCAAAAATTTGAGCCCAGGAGAGCGGAAGTTCATTTTGGGGGAGTGGAGTATGTATAGGGTACGTATGGGGTACGATCGTACCCCATACGTACCCCATAATGGGTATGAGCGCATAGGCTGAGATTTTTACAAGTGACCACTTAAATTAAAATTAAAATTAAATTCAAATCCGCAAACAGATTTAAAAAAACCAAAAATTTGAGCCCAGGAGAGCGGAAGTTCATTTTGGGGGCGTGGAGTACGTATAGGGTACGTATGGGGTACGATCGTGCCCCCTAATGGGTATGAGCGCATAGGCTGAGATTTTTACAAGTGACCACTTAAATTAAAATTAAAATTAAATTCAAATCCGCAAACAGATTTAAACAGGGCGAAACTTTATTATTTTTCGGGTCAAAGTTCGGGAGATTATTAGATTTCTTGGAAAATTATTTTTGTTCTTAATATAAAAATATTTAAAATAGAGATTTTTAGCCGATTAAATATTGAAAAAGTCCATGTAGACTATTCGAATTTTTGTATATTATGTACACTAAAAGCCCATAGAAGCTAAAACGAATTTATTGTCTTATCAGAATTAAGAGATATGACGAATTGTTAAAACGTATACAAACCCATTACTTCCACTTGGGGTTTGAATTTCGAAAAAATTGTGAAACAGGTTTTTAGACGATTTCATAAGAAGCAACTTGATATCTCATGAGACAAGACGGATTTTGGAAAATTTGTGAAAACTTAAGCAAACCCTTCACACCCCCTTGGTTCTGGAAATTCGAAAAATCGTGAATTGGTTGGCTGTAATAATCAATTTTATATCTCATCAGAACTAAGGGATGGCAAAAATTGTGAAAACATATACAAACCATTGGGGGTTGAATATCGAAAAATTGAGAAATGGGTTTGTAGGCGATTATATAAAAAGTCGGTGGTAATGAAAAAAGATCTAATATATCATCGAACCTAAGAAATATGTCGAAACTTTGAAAAGCATTCAACCCCATTACACCCATTAGGATTGAATATCTAAAATACTGAAATTGACTTTTTGGCTTTTTTATATAGGAAACCTTAGGAAGTAAAAATGAATTCGATATATCAGCAGATATGCAAGCTCCTTACACCCGCTTGGGGGTTGAATATCAAAAAATCCTGAAAGGAGTTAATAAATAAATATGAAGACAGTACGAGAAAGTAGGAACCAATTCAATTTCTTATCACTTCTAAACGAAATGACGGAACTAGTGAAAACGTGTTCATCCCGTTTATTCCCTCTTAGGGTCGGAAAAAGGAAAAAACTTAGAAACAAGTTTTAGGCGATTATTACGCAAGCACGTGAAAGTGAAAAGATATTCGATATCTGTTAAGACCTGGGGATATAGTAGAATTCGTGAAAAAGTTTACAACCCCCTTTGCATCCCCTTAGGGGTCGAATTTTAAAAATCCTGAAAACGCTTTCTAGGTATTTACATGAAGAAGCCGTAGAATAAAAATGAATTCAATATTTGGGAAGGCCTAATAAATATGACGAAAACCGTGAAAATATATGCATTCCATTTTCACTCATAATTTTTTTTGCCCCCCCTTCGAACGCCAATGGATATTAAAAATTTTTTTTTATCTAAATTAGTTTTCTAGTTGATTTACATAAACATACCGAGTTTCAACTTTGTAGCATAAGCCGTTCTATAGATAGGAAAAACACCCCCCACCCCCGAACCATACTACCCCTATAAAAAATTATATTTTTCCAAGATGCTACTAATATAGCTCTATCTAAATACCAAGTTTCAGCTTCATATCATTATAGGTTGTTGAGCTATAAAAATCGAAACTTTTTGCTTTTCACCCTCCCTCACCCTCACCCTATATAACCTCACTTCCAGAATTTTGTTTTCTGACCCCTAGCCTACTTCTGGTAAAAATTTGAAGCATCTATCTTACACCGTTCTTGAGATATGAGCCGTGCTTTTTTAGAAAAATTCTTATCCCCTCCACTTTCATGCTCCACCGCCCCCTTAAAAAATTTTACTTTCATCAAACTTCTTTTGTCAACCTTTATACACAAACCAAATTTTATTTATCTAGTGCAATTGGTTCGTGAGATATCGTAATCTAAAGTTTTTACCTCCCACCTCCGTACGCCACTGCCCCCACTCAAATTTTTGTTTCTGATCTATTCTGCTAGTATACCTACAGATATTCATTAAGTTTCAATTTTGTGACATTAACCGTTTAGGAGATATGGATTTTAGAATGTGTCGATCTCACTTTTTTTGCGTTTCGGACGCATTATTTTCCCCCCACTCCCAAACCCCTTCACCTATATCGGCAATTTTTTTGCAAATGGGTCCACTACTAAAGATCTATATAAATTCCAAATTTCAGCCTCCTAGCATAAGCGGTTGCTGAGATCTAGAAACCAAAATTTTCCGTCTAAACCACTTCCCCCTCCTCCCCCCTCACACCCCCACCCCTCCAAACTTGGCCACTTCATGGGGCCTACCCAGTCTATTCATAAAAAAAATTTCAATTTTATAGCTTAAAGGGTTTGGGAGCTACGAGCCTTCAAACGATTTTGCGTACAGCGGTCGACGTACGGCGTACGGCGGACGGACGGACTGAAATTTTTTTTTGCTTTTTTCGTGTCTACTCGTCATGAAACGTGAAAAAAAAAATTTTGAGGGTAGCAAATTTTTTTTTTTTAAAAATCGAAAACAATACTCTATTATTGAAATAATAAAGTAAAAATTGAAGTCTAATAGTCAGCGAAATCCTTTTACTTCTTTCGGTAGCTTCCAAACATAAAATCCTTAAGACACCAATATTTTCGGATAATTTTCAAGCTAGAAATTTGAAATTTTGTACATATTAATTTTTATATGGTTCAGGTAAAGGGATGAATATGCTAGAAATCGAGTGAGACCTTCTAGCACCTCCCATAAGAGGATAGGAAAATTTTACTTTCGGTGACTCACCTAGTTCCAGATATAAAATTGAACACTGGTGATATTGTCTTTTAGTTTCGAGTAGCAACCATATGGGTGTCCTTAATAAGCGACAAACAACATGCACATCCCTTATTCTACTTTAACCCCAACTACAATACAAATCAGAGTTCCGTATTTCATCCAGAGTATCATACGATTGACTTGCCTTAATTTCTGGATTTTGCGATATTCAACCCTAAAGAGTGTGTAAAATTATTGTGTATACGTTTTTACGGATTCCGACATGATATTTAACCCCTAAAGGGCTATAAATATTTTATCACTAATGTCTTTATTAAAATTGGAAAAAAGACGTAAAGAAATGAAAAAATCTGCCGAAAATGTAGGCTCAACTTTATTATTTTAAGGGTAGAAGTCCGGAACGCGTTTAATGCTGAGATGCGGTGTAGGTTACTATGCGACTGTCAACCTAAACAATAACGATTATGATTATGATAATGATTTAAATCGTATAAAAACACTACCTAATGGTTTATCTCTGCCTACATTTGAAACAATTAACTGTTCGTGAAGATTAAGAATACTGCCATAAATAAAGCGCTGGACAGGATTTTTTCAACGCTTTCCAACTATTATTTGTATAGAGTCGCAGTGAAACGTACCTATTTTGATATACTTAGGTGTTAGTATCAAAGACCTACCTGGCACAACACTAATTACTGCCGTTCTAGTGTAACATATTTACTTCTGGCTGGGGAGCTGGAACAGCAAACCTGCGATGAAAAACAAACATATCCCAACATAAGCTGTTCCATTGATAAGCTCTTCTTTTCTTTACCTACCCTTAAATCAATAAAAATAAACTTTATTTTGTATTTTTTACGATTTATTTATATCTCTGCAGTATAATAAAATATTGAAGTAAAACCCTTTTCTCGAAGAGTTTTCCATCCTTTCGTTTCATATCTAGCTATTTGTGTATTGTGAGCAAACAATCAATAACAAACCGCAAAAATGGTTGCGGGAGCCGTCTTTCACCCGCACCATCAAATAAAAAGAATCTCGAAATAGCTCACCAGACTGCGTAATTGGCAATAAACTGAGATTTCGTGAGACAACATTGAAGATCCTTTCGAGAGCAAATAGTCGCCCATAAAAATGATACGCAACCCCCATTCTGTAGACTAGTAAATATTCGCCCAGAAAACATCTGTTCGTGTAATAAACGACTGAAGTCGCGTGCCATACGACATATTCGCAATTCATAATATTGAAGCGTGGAAAATAAAGCAAACATTTTCCATTTTCAGGACTGTGTAAGCTACTTTAATTGGGGACACCTTGAACATACTGCTTTTAAGATTTAATTTCAAGTAGCCACTAGTTCGACATCGTAAACCCATCAGCTCTCACAATGGAGCCACATGCTAATAAATCTTCGTACAACTTGCCGTGAATTAATTTTAAACTTCGATGCACATCACTTTGAAAATGTCGGTAGCTCTAAGCTTAGATACTATCCGGGAAATATCTGAGAGTCACCGAAGTCATCACATTAATCATGCAATTTTTGACTACAGTAAATTCAAAATGATTACAAATTGTTCATGAAAGTCAGCTTATGAAAGGACTAGAGTACCTAGAGCATCATCATCATCAATGGCGCGACAGCCCAAATTGGGCCAGGATCTGCAGGATACATAGTCTGAAGTCATCTCGGTTCAGCGCTCGCGTCCTCCAATTTGTGCATCTAAGAAGCGATATGCAATGCCAAGATTGCAGCGGCATTTAATCCAACGCTAAGTACCTCAAACAAGAAAAGTTTCGTTCTATATTTTCCATGTGAATTATTTATTATTGGAATAGAGCAACAAGTGAAGTGAAAGACAGACGTACCCTATCCCGGAAATGACACACTGACTAAAAAGTTGAACAAAAAATTTAAATGGAGAAACGAGATAGTGTGTTACGTGAAGAGCTCTATGACAGTTCAAAGACTGAGATTATAAGATTGATACAGCTATTTATCTACCACCGTACATATTGACTAACCTGTACGATACGGGAGACATCGTACATGAAAGGGTCGACGTAATACTAAAGATAAACATCAAAAGAACTAAAAGCAAAACTGACATAGAATCCTGTCCAAACACCCAATAAGTAGTAGAATTAACTGGTGATTGCCTTTGAATTAAACTGGTGAAAGAACCGAATGCACATGGTATTTGCGCGCATTTGAGAGTTACAATGTTTCTTAATCCCCCATACACTCAGAAAAATAAATAGTTGAAATCGACTATTTATTAACTTTTTCTATATTTAAAATCGTGACTACCATAAAATAAGTTGAAAGTAACTATTATGTAGTAAGAGTAAAATAAAAGTTGAATTAATTATAAAAAAGTAGTTTTTTACTACAATATGTTGATTTCGTAGAATATAACTATTTTGCAATAGTTTTTACTAAAATTTGTTAAATATGCAATTTACTATTAAGTAGTAGTTATTAACCAGAAAGTAGTCAATTTTAATTAATATTGTTGCGAGCTAGGGGTTCGCCGGGATTTCAAGTAAAACACAATTCGGTTAAAATAAAAATAAGTGATTATTTATTAATCGCACTTTAAATTCTATTCGCACAATAATTCGCACTGTATGGCAATACCGCCCGCTTATACCATATATCGCTTGACTCGTTCACTTTCGTTCTCTCTCAACACGGTCGCGTGTACCCGCTGGCTGTCACAGTCGACGTAATCAAAATTACTGTGTCTTCGCTGAACGCTTCACCTGCTTATATACTAGCCGGTTGCAATCTAGGTTGTACTTGAATGATCGTTCAGTTGTGGAATCTTCTCGAAAGCTTTAGAGCTTTCGATTTCGATCTTCGTTCAGTGGTGTGTGCAGAGGATTCTAGTATATAGGAGAGCATTCGATAAGAAGAGAGATACAACCGTGCTGTTTCGCCTTATTTCTAATTGGGTTATTTTACAACTAGGTATTCGGTTGTTGTTGTTTTCATTATGTGTAACGATCGAGTTGTACGGTTGCGCGGTTGCCAGGCTTACACGTAACAATATGTTACTATTTTGCAGTTATTTGAACTAAATTTTTGTTTACCATGAGTCAACTACAAATTTAGAATAAAATAACCTCAAATTCCTGTAAACCAAAACATGTATATAAATACAAAAATCGACTAAGTAAACCAATCAATTCTTTATTTTATTTAATTATGTTTATACTCTAGATGAAATCATATAGAGTATTATAAGTTTAATCCAGCCCAAAAGTTTGTAACGCATAGAACCAAGCCTCGGACGAAAAAAAGTTATATATTATTTTTTGTTTATTTGTGGCCAAAAACCTCAAATCCGCCTGACGTCCGTCCGTCCGTCGGTCCGTCGGTCCGTCCGTCCGTCCGTCCGTCCGTTAGCACGATAACTCAAGAACGCCTTCACCTAGGATCTTGAAATTTTGAATCTGGATGTTTGGTTAAATTTGTAAGGCTAAGTTCGTTAACGGGAAAAATCGTCCTACTCCTTCGGGTAGCTGCCATACAAAATGTCCTTAAAACACGTGTTCAAGAATATTGACTAATAACTTCTGAACGCCTAAAGTTACGACTTTGAAATTTTGTACGTGTTACTTTTTCAATAGTTGCAACCAAAAGTATGATTATGAAGAAAATCCTATTAGTCCTTCGTGTAGCTGCCATACAAATATCCTGTCTAAACGTCTTCACTTAATTTACGGAACTTACTATAACTCAAGTAATCTTTTAGCTATGAATTGGAAATTTTGTACAAATTAGTTTTGAGTAAAAACAAAGTTTGAGTTTACAAATCAGCGAAATCCTTTCACTCCTTCTGGTAGCTGCCATACAAAATGTCCTTAAGACACGTGTTTAACAATATTTTTCGATAACTTTTGAACGCTTCAAGCTACGAATTTCAAATTTTGTACACGTTCATTTTTAAATGGCTCCAAGGAAAAGGATAAATATGTAAGAAATCCAGTAAGTCCTTCCTGAACCTCCCATGTAAAAGTCCTTCAAAAAGGAAATTTTTTTTCGATGACTTACCCAGTTCAAGATATGAAATTAAACACTGAATATTGTCTTTTAGTTTTGAGTAGCAATATAATGGCAGTCCTTAATAAAGGATATACAACATGCACACACGTAATTCTACTTTTATATAAATCGGAGTTCAGTATTCATCTAGAGTATTATACGATTGGCTTGCAGCCGATCGTGACTGCAGTATGTTTATTCCCTAAATCCTTTTCATTATCCATATTCAGTTATTACTTAAATGCATTTTATTTTCATAATACGTTTTTTATATCCTATAAAGAGGAAACTAACCAATATGTAAGAGAGATCTTCGCCAACTTATAGTGACTAAAGACCACACAAATAAAAACTACAGTGAAATAAAACTATCCTCTTTTATTTCAAAAAATAATTTAAAATATAAAATCTAACCCGATCTTGTATAAAGCTCTTTATCGGAAGGCTGTTGAAGAAAAAAGGCACATGTAACGCCATACCAAGCATTACAACTTACAACCTTGGTAAAATTCTTTCGTGCGCGGACGAGTTGCTATTTCGGACAAGCCCCGACAGTTAAGTTATATGTTCTATACCTTATAAATTAGAAAATGGTAGGCATAAGAAGAAAAAACTAATAAATATTTATTGAAGTGAATAATATTATATTATGTCCTTAATTCATTAATAAAGCCTCGATAACGACTGTACTACTACCTTCAACGACTACAATTCAACAACTGAACACTGAAGTTTGCGCAAACATCACCACACACGTGAGAACATACGGCCAACACCAGCATGTTGGCGCTGAAAAATCAAAACATTTTTATTTTTGGGAGTACATGTCTGCACAAACGGCCAACAATGGCATACATGAGCGAATTGAATTACGCAAACCTATGTTTGTGCCAATATGCTCGCGTGTCTATGGGGGGCTTTACTCCATCTGTCTGTCAATCTTTTCGTCCGAATGGCCGATAACTCCAGAACGCATTGACCTGAGAGAGGGTAGCTCTTACATTGAAAAGGTCTTGAAACAGCAGTTTAAACACGATCAATTTGAGTTTTAGCAGACGTTAATTTTCGGAAAAGTCAATACAGAATATTATAGGTGTCTGACAGAAACAATTTTTTTTAACTAAAACTTTTATTCATGCAATCTGTCCTGGAGGACATTCAGTAGAAATTGTGACAATATCATTGACAGGGCATTTTGAAGAAAAACCATTGTTAAACAGAAAATCTGCCAACAGTCTGAGCGTAATTTTATTATTTTTTGGGTAGAAGTCCGGAACGCGTTTAATTCTGAAATACGGTGTAGGTTACTATGCAGCCCCCGTACAAACCGTTTGGTTTGACTATTTAAAAATTCTGAAATGAACTTTCTGGCAAATTTACGAGAAGAAATGAATTCGAAATCTCATCAGATCTAAGAAATATGTAGGAATTTGTGAAAATGTGTGCATTTCCTTTACACTACGTCGGGGGTAGGATATCAGAAAACACTAAAATCGGTTAATAGGCTATTATATAAAAACTCTGCAGAACTTGTAGCCCATTTGATATCTCATCAAACCTAAGGAGATATATATTATAATATTGTGAAAACGTATGTAACCACCTTACACCCACTTCAGGTTGAATATTCAAAAATCCTGAAATTAGTTTCAAGAGATATATAAAGAAAACCCGAAGAAGAAAAAACCAATTTGATGTCTATCAGTCCTATGAAGTATGACGGAATTCGTGAAAACGTATTCAACCCGTTTATACCCTTTAAGGGGTTGAAAAAGTAAAAAGGTTGAAAACCAGTTTTAGGCAAATATGAAACAAGCTCGTGGAAGTAAAGTACGATAATCAGACCTGAATTATATGGCTAAATTCGTGAAAATGTACACAACCCCTTTACACCTCCTTAGGGGTTGAATTTTAAAAAACACTGAAAAACCTTTCTAGGTTTATTAAAATAATAACGTAACACAGTGACAACATTGGAACATGGAAGAGTTAGTACCTAGTTTAATGTTTAAAATAAAATTTCTCTCGCATTTGCAGTGTTAGAATTCTGTACATTATTTCACTCAAAAATATGTTGTTAAACACCCGGGAAGGACGGTTTTAAAGAGATCGATAAAGCAGTGTTAGAGCATTTTAACGATACCGTTGTCGGTAATAAAAATCCGATTTACTGGATACCGTTTTCGGCATTATAAAAAATTCATCGTTTTCCATGATAATGTGAATATTTCTGATGTATACTTAAATATACATAATCTATTTTTCTCTGCGATAAAAATATACCGCAACAAACAAAACACACAATTAAGTGTGATTTTATTTATAGTGATTGTAGTGCTTTTTTCTTCCAGACAATGTTTTTTTCAATTCTAGTCTCACGGTTATATTTTATCCACTAGAAACAATCGACAAGTTTCTAAAAACTTTTATGAAGCGCATATACGAACAAAATATGCTGACGTAATATAAAATTTATCACTTTAGTTCAGCAAAGTTTTATCCAAAGCGTGACAAATTACAGAGAATCGCTGTCAAACAACAAAACTTCCAACTTAAGAATTGTTTTGTATACTTCTAAAAACTTTTTCGTATAGATCTAAGCTTTCTTTTTCTCTTTCTCTCTCTCTTTTTATAATAATTTGAAAATATTCAAAAATAATAGTGCGTATATATTCTCATAGAGTACAACTTATTCTTTGACAGAACCTCGATATATTTTACAGGATGATTTCTATAGTATGGTTTCATTAACTTTTGAAGTAAATCAAAAGACTTTGCGCCCAAATATCCAAAAATCCTGAAATTTATTATTAAGTGATTTTGTAGAAAGACTGACGAAGGAAAACCCAATTCGATACCATATTAGTCCTAATACGAATATATGGCGGAATTCGTGATAAGGAATGGAACCCTCCTGGAAAAGCTTTTTTGGGCGTGTATCTGAAAAACCAGTGAAACTAAAATTAGTTTAATATTTCAGAAGGCCTTAAAGATATGATGGAAGACCTAAGAGATATGATAGATTGTGTACAAATCCAAACATTTTCCTGTACACCCTCACCACTTACACTACCTTTTTTTCCCGGATTGGGGCCTATAAGTCCTAAATCTCATTTGAATTCGAAGACCCTATTGTGGTGGCGCAGTTTTCTCGTTAACTGAGTAAGTTTTTTTGCCACTGTCAATAAAGCAGAAGTTTTGATCAACTTCGATGAGACAATGAATCAATCGAAGTCAAAATGGATTTAGATTTGGTAAAAATGAATGATTTAATTTTTTCAGTCTTCAAAGAACTTCAAAATCAAACTCCTATGAAGAATTATTTAAAAAATATTCTTCAAATCAATTTATTAAAAATTGAGTTTGAACTCAATCCGAACAATTAATAAATAATAAATTAATTTATCAGTTTTTGTTATGTGCAAGAATTAAAAATCTGCCAACAGTCTGGGCGCAGCTTTATTATTTTATGTGTAGGAGTCCGAAACGTGTTTAATGCTGAGATGCGGTGTAGGTTACTATGCGACTGACAACCTAAGGAATAACCAGAAGGAAATTTGGAACGTTATATTTTAGGTTGTCAATCGCATAGTAACCTACACCGCATCTCAGCATTAAATACGTTTCGCACTCCTACACATAAAATAATAAAGTTGCGCCCAGACTGTTGGCAGATTTTCTTTACATATTTACGTATTTGTTCTTTCAATTGATTCAATAAAAGTCAAAGTGAATTTAATCTCATTAAACTTAAAAAAAAATTCGGAATTCGTCAAAACTTGAACAATGGTCTTACTCCCCAGGGGGTTTAATATCAAAAAATACTTAAATCGGTTTATTCTCCGACTATATTCAAAGCATTTAGAAGTGAAAGTGAATTCTATATATGTCATTAGACCTAAGAAATATATCGGAATTCGTGAAAAAGTATGATACATAACCGCCTTACACCCCCTTAGGGGTTAGATATCGAAAAGTTTGAAAAATGTTTCTAGGCGCTTATATTAAGAGGCCGCAGTATTAAAATTAATTTGATAGCTCGAGAAGTCTAAAATATTTATCGAAATTCGTGAAAACGTGGGGAAAACCCCTTTTTAAGGATATTTTTTTATTACTCCATCTTTATACACAAATGAAAATCTAATTTTTTTTTAGTTTTAATTACTCTACCAGCACATCTACATATACGTACTAAGTTTCAACTTTCTAGCATAAGCCGTTTCTGAGATATAAGAAAGTACTCCTTACCCCTGTACCGTGCTAACCTTATCAACAATTTTATTTTTCTGGGGTTTCTCTATAGTAGTGCTATATAGTCGTAAATCTTTAGTGTTCTATTCATTACAGTTTTTGAGAAATAAAAATCAAAATGTTTTCCTTTCAACCCCAATGGTGAAAGCACCATCACCCTCAAAATTGTTTTTCCTACTAGAAGTCTACTGACTCCAACTCCTGTAAAATTTTCAAGCTCATATCTGGTACGGTTCTCGAGATATAAAAATTTAATTTTTTGAAAAATTGCACCCCCCCCCCACTTTCGTGCTCCACCTCCCCCCTCCAAAAGTTTACATTCAGTAGACTCAACTTGTAATCCAATATATAGAATCCAAATGTTATCCTCCTTGTGTAATTGGTTCGGAAGATATTGTAATCCAAAGTTTTTCACCTTCTTTCGTTCAACTTAAGAGGACCTCTTTACTACCTTAATGAGATATGATTTCTTAGTAAAATTCTTATCCCCCCATCTCTTTGATCACCCGCTCGCTGGTGTATTCAGCAAACTCCCCTTGTCAATCTTTAAACCCAAATCAAATTTAATTTTTCTGATATAATTGGTTCGTGAGATATCGTAATCAAAAGTTGTTCACCCCTCCCTCACATGTCACTAACTCTCCTCAAAATCTTACATCGTCCTTTCTGTTAGTATACCTGTAAACTATCAGAGTTTCGGCTTGTTGTCATTAATCGTTTACGATATATGGATCTTAGAATGTCTCGATTTCAATTTTCGGTCGTTTCAGACGCATTGTTTTTCATCCCACTTCTAAACCCTTCAACCAAAATCAACCATTTTTCTGCAAATGGCTGAACTATCACAGATCCATATAAGGTTTAAGCTTCAACTTCCTAGCATAAGCCGTTCCTGAGATATATTATAAAACCAATATTTTTCGACTAAAGCGAAAAGGGTTTGAGAGATACGATAAAGGTGTTTAAATGGTTTGCATCCATTGTCACGAATTTCGCTACAGCACATGGGCCTGATTAGATATCGAAGACATTCTCACTCCCTCGGGCTTTTAATGTGTATAATTGTCTAAAATCGGTTTTATTTTTTTTTCTTTTCTACCACTAAAAGGGTGGAAAAAAAGTTGTACACGTTTTTACAAATTCCATCATTTCTCTTAAGTCTGATAAGGTATCGATAGCTTTCACTTTGACGTAATTTCTTTCTACCTACAAGCTAATCTCAGTATTACTTTTGGTATTAAGATAATTCCTCAATTTTTTAAATTCAGCACCCGAAGTTTTTGTTGTTTAATTCGCACATTATAAAATAGGTTTCGATATCGCTATATAGAATAATCCTCATCAATACCACCAGCTGTAAGGGTGTTTCGGATTTAGGCATGATATACCCTTTGACGAGTCTATGCCATCCGATGACGAAACAGCTCCTTCGAACCCAGTCCAACACAGTCTTATAAAAAACTGGCCAATCCAGTGAAGGTTTTCCAACTGTCATGCCCTCAGGGACAGCAATTAATCAATCAACAGTCGGGGATTTCGTGTTGGGGTTAACTTAAAACAATTTTTTTTTTTATTTATTTACGTATTTGTTTTTTCAATAGAAAGTGAATTTGATCACATTAAACTTAAAAAAAAATCCGAATTCGTCAAAACTTGAACAATGTCTTACTCCCCAGGGGGTTTAATATTATCAAAAAATACTTAAATCGGTTTTTCCCCGACTATATTCAAAGCATTTAGAAGTGAAAGTGAATACTATATCTCATTAGACCTAAGAAATATATCGGAATTCGTAAAAAGTACATATCCGCTTTACACCCCCTTAGGGGTTAGATATCCAAAAATTTGGAAAAAAGTTTCTAGGCGCTTATCCCGCAGAACTAAAATTGATCGAGATATCTAAAAGATTTATCAAAAACGTGAAAATGTGGAAAACCCCCTTTTAACGGACATTTTTTTTACTCCAACTTTGTACACAATTGAAAATCTATACTTTTTTAATCTCTAATTACTTTGGGAGCACATCTATATATAGGTACTAAGATTCAACTTTCTACCATAAGCCATTTCTGCGATATGAAAAACCATCACCCACCCCCATACCTTGCTACCCCCAACAAAAATTTATTTTTCTGGGATGTCTCGATAGCAGCTCTATACAGTTGCAAATTTTTAGCTTCCAATCCTTTGCGGCTTTCGAGAAATTAAAAACAGAATTTTTTCATTTCCAACCCCTTCCACCATTAACCCACACCCTAAAATTTTTTTCCGCTAGAGGTCTACTGGTCCTCCTGTAAACTTTTCAAGATCACATCTTATACGGTTATTGAGATATAAAAATTTAATTTTTTGAAAAATGACTGTCCCACTACTTCCGCGCTTCACCTCCAGCCTAAACAATTTTACATTCAGTAGACTCCACTGGTAATTCTATATATATAGAAACAAAATTTTATCTTACTGGCACAATTGGGCACACCCCCACCCTCATACCTCACCACCCCCTTAAAAATGTTAACCTTTTTCTAATCTCCTAAAATCTCTTAAGACAACTACAAAGTTTCAGCCATCTGACATCAATCGTTCAGGAGATATGGATTTTAAAATGTTTCAATCCCAGCTTTCAAGCGTTTTGGATGCATTGTGTTTTCCCCCATTCTCACACCCCTCGACCCCTATCGACCATTTTTTTGCAAATGGGTCCACTATCATAGTACTACATAAGTTTCAACTTTCAGCCTTCTAGCATAAGCGGTTGCTGAGATGTAAAAACCAAAATTTTTCATTTAAAACGCTACCCCTCCTCTTCCCCTCCTCACCATACCCGCACTCGTCCAAAAGATACCACTCGTAGGGGTTCACCGATTCTACCCACCATCAAAATTTCAACTTAATATCTCAAAGAGTTTGTGAGTTAAGCACCTTCAAATGGTTTTGCGTACGGCGGACGGCGGACAGACGGACATTTTTTTTTTGCGTTTTTGGGGCTTACTAGTCCTAAAACGTGAATTTTTTCTCCGCTAGAGGTTTACTGGGATTAAATAATGTAAAAATTTAAAAATAAATTTTCGTAAAAAACTTTTATCACTCATACCATAACCCACAAAAAGGATTTGTGAGCTACGGCAGACAGACTGACTTTTTTTGGGTCTACTAGCCCAGAAACCTGAAAATACGACATGTGACAGTAACAACAATTATTAAAAAATAATAGGGTAAAATAATGAAATAAAATTCCATTGGACTGATCAAGCTATTCCGTGGCTTATCAATCTATTCGCTGGCTTAGCTCCTGTTCAAAAAAACCCCACACTTTGAATTGACAATTCAAAACAATTTAAATTGCATTCTTTTATTTTATGAAAGCTTGTCGTCAAACAAACTCATAGGAGTACAGTCACATTGAACTGGTTTGTTTGATCAACAGCATTGTTATTTGTACAATGCATTTGAGTTTTATTGATACGCAAATAAATCGACTTTTTGATTGATTTTCTAAGGTCTTTGGAGCAATAAAAACATCCTTTTACATGCATTCCATCAATATGAATACTTCAGAATTATTTCTTTCACGCTTGGTGATAGCATATTTGATCGAGTGTGGAAAATGTATTCGATGCGGTAGTTCTGCATGATTTCATTCGAGTTTATGAGAGCAGAACGTAAACAAAGCTCAACGTACATTCCATTTGATACACAGTAAAACATATGGGAATTTATTGTTCAGGTTTGTAGTTCCATTGTGGGAAAAGTCCTGCAAAATTTTAGTAAAATTCCGTTCATCTCTTCCCGCAGTTTCAACTATCGTGGTGAATTTATTGAACAAAATTTTCAAACTATCGAGGTCAGATGGCAAATAAGAACAAATTAATTTTGGAGTCCTGAAGTCGAGAAAAATGTTTATTGTAGGGAGCATTTGGATGACCAAAAGTTTGAAATAATACATTACTGGCGAGATATGGCAGACCTATTTGCACAACGCAAAATTTTTAGTTAAGGGGCGGTTGATAAGTCCGCGGCCTGAGGTACTTATCGACGGCTCATTATTTCACTTAAATTAGTACTGGGTCATTCCATCAAGAATCGCAAAAATAAGGCCAATTTTGTTACCTCACCGATTCTTTTGAAAATTTGTGTAATACTCGTGAGCGCGTGAAGCTTGACCGCTGTTACCGGTGGCGGCTAAGAGTGGAGGTACAAGCTCTTTTAGTTCCTTACAACATTTACCATGAAAGTATCGATAGTAAATACTGAGTACTCCGACATTTCGGCGATGCTCAAGGGAGTCTATAGAAGCTGAAACGGCTTCGTCTTCAATTAGTCGGAACGCATATTTTTGAACACGATTGAGCAAGGCTAAACGCGATTTAGGAGCCCCAGCCCAGATATGCGAATTGTACTCAAGACGTAGTATGATATATGCCTTGTAGATTGTAATTGTAACTAAGTCAGACGCTAAAAAAAATTTCTTACACTTCCGTAGAATACCAAGGCGTTCGGAAGCATCAATTACGACATCAAAGATGTGTTGGCTCCAGTTTAGGTGGTTGTTGGTTTTTCCGCCCAGTGATTTGAAGTCAGCAGAAGGAGAAATTTGTACACCACTAAAGGATATATTTGACGGTTTGAACAACTAAAATTTCTGAAATCCTTAAACCTTAGAAATTTAAAATCAATTCAAAAATCTATCTTGTCAGATCTTAGGAACATGTTGGAATTCGTGAAAATGTATTCAATCCCTTGGGTGTTGAATGACAGAGAATCCTAGCATCAGTTTATGGGCGTTATATATAAAAACTCTGTAGAACTGAAAGCCAAATTGATATCTTATCAAACATAAGAGTTATGGAGAAAATAGTGAAAACGTATGCAACTACTTATTTCCTACTATTTTAGATGATTACAAAAAAAAAAAATCTGCCAACAGTCCGGGCGCAACTTTATTATTTTTTCGGTAGAAGTTCGGAACGAGTTTAATTTTGAGATGCGGTGTAGGTTACTATGTGACTGAAAACCCAAAAAAAAGGTCGGGAAGCGGTTAAAATGGAGTCGCGATAGAATACTTACGCCGCTGCCACATATAACATATGAATTACATAATTGGGTCATATACCGGGACGAGATTTAGTCCTAGTATAATATCAGTCGTTACGCCATTAGAAGGTTTTTCGTGATTTGGTTTCGGGCCATTACATGAAATCGGAAATGCGTTTGAAGACGATTATATAAAAAGTCTGCGGAAGTGCAAACCAATCTAATATCTCATCAATCCCGAGAAATATGTCGAAAGCCTTGCGACCCATTGGAGTTGACATCCTGAAATCAACGTTTTGACGATTATGTAAGAAGCCTTAGGAAGTAAAAATGAATTCGATATCTCATTAAAACTAGAAATATGTAAGAATTTGTGAAAACATATGCAACCCCCTTGCACCCACTTTGGGGTTGAATATCCAAAAATCCTGAAATGGGTTTTTAGATATATATAAAGAAAGTCCGAGGAAGTGAAAACCAATCCGATGTCTTATCACTCCTAAGAGATATGACGGAATTCGTGAAAACGTGTTCAACCCGTTTTTACACTCTTAGGGGTTGAAAAAGGAAAAACCTTAAAAACAAGTTTTAGATGATTATTAAATAAGCCCGTGGAAGTGAAAAGTTATTCGATATCTAATCAGACCTGAGGGATACGGCTGAATTCGTGAATATATATAATCCCCTTTACACCACCTTGGGGGTCCAATTTTAAAAAATCTTTCTAGGTATTTATATGAAGAACCCGTAGAAAAAAAAATGAATTCAATATTTGGAAAGACCTAATAGATATGACGAAAATCGTGAAAATATATGCATTCCATTTTCACTGATCATTTTTTATGCCCCACTTCCGAACGCCAATGGATATTTGAATTTTTTTATAATCCAAATTACTTTTCTAGTTGATTTACATATACGTACCGAATTTCAACTTTCTAGCATAAGCCGTTCTATATTTAGGAAAAACACACCCCACCCCCGTACCATACTACCCCTATAAAAAATTATATTTTTCCAACATGCTACTACTATAGTTCTATCTAAATACTAAGTTTCAGTTTAATATTGTTATAGGTTCTCGAGATATAAGAATCGGAACTTTTTCCTTTTCACCCTCCCCCAGCCTCACCCTCTACACCCTCATCTTTAAAAATTTTTTTCCTGCTGGGGGTCTATTAGGCCTACTTCTGGTAAATATTTTAAGCATCTATCTTACATTATTCTTGAGATATGAGACGTGATTTTTTAAAAAAAATGCTTACCCCTCCCACTTCCATGCTCCACCGCCCCTTTAAAAAATTATGCTTTCAGCAAACTTTATTTGTCAACCTTTATACAGAAACCAAATTTTATTTCTCTAGTGCTATCGGTTCGTAAGATATCGTAATCTAAAGTTTTTCAACCCCCACCCCCGTACGTCACTGCCCCCTCTCAAAAATTTGTTTCGTATCTATTCTCCTAGTATACCCACAGATGTTCATTAAGTTTTAATTTTGTGACATTAACCGATTAGGAGATATGGATTTTAGAATGTCTCGATCTCGGCTTTTTTGCGTTTCGGACGCATTATTATTCCCCCCACTCCCACACCCCTTTACCCATATTATTATTTTTTTTTTCAAATGGGTCCACTATCAATGTTCTATATAAATTCCAAGTTTCAGCCTCCTAGCCTATGCGGTTACTGAGATCTAGAAACCAAAATTTTTCGTCTAAAACGCTTCCCCCACCTTCCCCCTCACACCCCCATTACTCAAAAGGTGGCCACTTGAAGATGTCTGCTCGGTCTACCAACAAAAAAAAATTCAATTTAATAGCTCAAAGAGTTTGAGAGCTATAAGCTTTCAAACGTTTTGCGTACGGCGGACGGCGGACGGCGGGCGGCGTACGGCGCACAGACGGACTTGCTTTTTTGGTGTCGATTAGTCATGAAACGTGAAAAAAAAATTTTTCAGGGTAACAAATTTTTTTTTTTAAAAATCGATAACAATACTTAATTATTAACACTAAACCTACCGATACTTCATGTATACCTATTCCTACCACAGCGGGTCAAGTGACCCGTCTTTAAAATGTTATATATATATTATACTATGTATAGTGAAAAATGTAGCACAATTTGGTACATGAATTAAGCAATTTTTCCAAATAACGATTCAAAAATATTTATTTATTAAATTCAAAAATCCGATAATGTTATTTAGAAGAAATTCTGACAAAAAGTTTAAAATGGGTCATTTGACCCGTCGTGGTAGGTTTAGTGTTAAAATAATAAAGTAAAAGACCGAAGAAGTTATAACCAATTCGATGTCTTATCACTTTTAAGAAATATGACGGAATTCGTGAAAACATGTGTAACCCTTTAATACTTTATAAGGGGCTGAACACCAAAAAATTCTGAAGTCGATTCTTTGACGAATATATAAAAAGTCCGTTGAAGTAAACAGTTATCCAATATCTAATGATCAGAATTCGTGAAAATGTATATAGCCCCTTGACAACACTTTAGGGGTCGAATTTAGAAAAAAATCCTGAAAAGACTTTCCAGGCATTTATCTGAAGAACAAGAACACATAGAAAGTTAATTCAATATTTTAAAAGAGTTATGACGAAATTCGTGGAAAAATTTGGACCCCATTTTCACTGATATTTTTTTCTTCACTTTCGAACGCCAATGAATGTTTGTATTTTATTTTATTTCAATCACTTTCCTAGTACACCTTCATAGATCCACCAAGTTTCAAGTTTCTAGCGTAAGCCATTTCAGAGGTAGGAACACATCCTGTACCTCCGAACCAAAGTACCATTGATAATTTTATGTATAGGTCGTGCCACTATTATAGCTCTGCTTAAATACTGAGTTTCAGCCATTTAGCATTAGCGGTTTTCGATATAAAAAAATGGAAAATTTTCTTTTTTCACTCTCCCCCGTCCTCACCCCCTACACCCCACCTACAACTTTCACTACACTTTTTTCGCTAAGGGTTTATTAGGCTTACGTAATCAGTTCATGAGATAAGAGAAGTGATTTGTTGTTTCATGTTCCACAACCACTTTCAAAAAATTTTATAATCAGCGAACTCCATTTATCCACATTTAAATACAAACCAAATTTCATCTTTCTCGCATAATTTGCTTGTGAGATATCATAGTCTAAAGTTTTCACTCTCCACCTTTGTACATCACTGACCTCTCTCAAAATTTTAGTTCTATTCTATTGGCCTAGTATACTTACAAAAAACGCTAAGTTGCAACTTTGTGCCACTAACAATTTAGGAGATACGGATTTTAGAATGTCTCGATCTCAGCCTTCTATCATTAGGACGCATTGCTTTGCCCCACTCCCTCATGCCTACATCGATATCGACATATTAAGAATGACTCCACTATTCATCTCAATATTAAATTCCAAGTTTCAGCCTCCTAGGCTAAACTGTTCCTGATATCTAGAAAGCAAAATTGTTCGTCTAATACGCTCCCCCACACCTCCCCCTTTACAGCCTCAGCCCTCAAAAAGTGGAAACCCCGTCTATCCATAAAATAAATTTTAGCGTAAAAGCTAGTGATTTGATAGGCGTGGTTTAATTACTCAGCTGCCAGGGTACATGTAACAATATGAAGTATTACTATTTTTAGACTAATCCCATGAAAAGAGAAAACACCCTCTCCCTGCTACTATATTACCCAGATTAAAAATTATATTAGCGCACTTCTCGAGATTTAACAGTCTACATAGTTTCCCTTCTTAAAAATTTTATCAGTGCAAGGCTTTTTTTCATCCTTTGGCAGTAGCAGATATTTTTCTGTAACATTGACTAACAAAAAATTGGTTGAGTTCCACTCCATCGCTTCCTTTATACCTGTTGGATATTCATCAGCAAATCTTTGGGCCTGTGGAATTTTATTCTTGTCTGATGGTTCCGAGTCCATAAAAAAGGTTTCTGATATCGTAGTGATAGCAAGCAACTTGTTTTGTTGTTCTTTAATCTTTCAAATTAACCTCAGAATGATTCAAAATATTTTGGATTTAGTATGATCTGAAGATAGGATTTGACGTGAAGCTGAAGCACTAAGCAGTCTAGGGCCCGGTTCTTTTGTAGAGGATTTGCATTTTTTATCCCATAGCATTCTTTTAGTACACTTAAGGTAGTTAAAGTCCTAGTCATTGGAATATCAGTACCTCTGGTCCCGAGCACAGCCCCAGTCTCGTTTACTATATCCTTATAAGAGGAAGATAGTATTGAAAGCTTACAGTACTTGGCGTTCATAATATGCAACTAATAGCGTTCAAATACGTAACTAGTCCGCGAAATATCATTACGATTTTGACAAATAATTTTGGCAGGTTTCCCATTCTATAAACATTATAAATTTCATCCCTCGTCCAAATGTAATAAAAGGAATTTTTACACTTCACGAAAAGCCTAACTTATAAAATGAATGCCAAAATATGGTCTCTTTGAAAACTTTCCTTCTTATCGTTGCCTGAAGATCTTTACCACAGGGATAGTAGTAAACACCAAACAGCACAAAGGACAAAGCCGCATTTAGGCCATAAATGCAAAATTTATGTGTTGCCTTCTTACTATTGCAAATATTGTTGCCTTCCACATTACGTACCGGAGGGTTGTAAAAGACGAAATTGGCCACAAAATCCTTTGGTCAGGACCGGATCCCTCAATGCAAAGAGTGAAAAGGATTGATTATCGATTTATGGACGATAGGGGAAGGACAACTATAATACCTAGCTGACATAGGCTGAATTTTAAAGTAAGAATATTGGAATAGGTCGGTCGACATATTGCATCTGAACTTTAAAAAAAATTCAATATTTCTGATATATTGTGGTATGCCTTAACCGAGAAGTTTCCTATTTGAATAGGAAAATGTTGGCAAATTGCTCAATTCTCTGAATGCAATATTAGAACTTTTAAATAACAACATTGTTAAATTTGATGTGCCTCGGATATTTGCCAACTACGGGGTGTTTTCATGATGCGGCTTTGTTTAAGCTGAGTATGTACTGGTTTCGATATTATTTGGTCTTGTAACGCTCGCAGATAAAAACTCAATTTGGCCGCAATCCATATCAGCATGTCCTGATTTTTTGTTGGTAAATTATGTTTGAAACAAATGGATCGGATTTGTATTATTTGATTTTGATGCAGTGCATTATCGAGTTGAAATAACAGGTGATAGGATAGACCCACCATAAATGCATATGTTGATACAGATAAAGTCAAAACCGCGATAAAAATCCAACGATAAAGTCTGCTCTTGGGCAAACGAGAGCAAACAATTTCAGATACGACCTGCAGCGTAGCTTTGCGGTTAGCAGGGTCACATAGATAAATAAGCAGTAGGTTTTAATGCTTACTACGTACTAGCTTTGTGACAGCTTTGTGAAAATTTAACAATGCGACCACTGTGATTACGTATTGATTGAAACGTTTTTAGACTCAACATCATGGCAGCCGACTAACTAAACCGAAAAAAGCATTTGAACCTACTTAACTGTAATATAGTGTAAACCACCCCATTATACATGAAGTTAGTTAAGTTAAGTGTTATTGTACTAGAATAAAGAGACACTCGGAGACAGTTGTAAAATAGCCTAGGATCGGCCTTCTGGTTTTGGAGCTGGACCCGAGCAGTCGCATTTTACGAAGAACGGTCTTTTATTATAACGTCCACGAATAACACATGTTGTTCTCTGCCCTGTAACAAAACAGTGGGAGTTTGCCTCCATCGCAACCAAGGGCGCTCATAGAGTGGGGTAAGAGGGGGAACTAAATAATTAACATAGTGTACGAGTAATTAAGACCTTTTAATTGTTCTATTACAATAAATTGTTAAACTACTAACATATAGTTACTAAATCAACACCGTTTACTGTTTTCAATGAAAAATAAAAGCAAAACATCTTTTTATTTATATTTAAAGAAATTTCACTGGTTAAAAATTAAGGTTTTCTTACTTACTGCAGAATAATTGGATTGTATTCAAATTCAAGTAGACAAATAAAATTAAGATTATTAAGTTAAGGACATTATTTTATTTTATTGGAAGACGTAATTGAATTTTACACTCAGCATTTTTTCTTGAAAAATACAGGAAACCCCAAAGGTCTTAATGGCTGCCTGAGATAAAGTACCCATTTGCTCACATAGTTTTACTTTATTATTTTTTAATAATAAAGTATTATGATCGACCTGAAATTTCAAAAAAATTTGCTACCCTGAAATTTTGTATTTTCACGTTTTAGGACTAGTAAACCCCAAAAAAGCAAAAAAAAAAAAATGTCCGTCTGTCCGGTGTACGCCGTCCTCCGGACGCCGTTCGCCGTACGCAAAATCGTTTGAAGGCGCGTAGCTCCCAAGCCCGTTGAGATATTAAATTAATATGTTTATGGTGGATAGACTGGGTGAACCCCTACGACTGGTATATTTTCGAGGGGTGGGAGTACAAGGGGAGAGGAGAGGGGAGCGTTTTAGACGAAAAATTTTGGTTTCTAGATCTCTGGAACCACTTATGCTAGGAGGCTGAAACTTGGAAATTATGTAGTACTATGATAATGGACTCAATTGCAAAAAAATGGTCGATATTGGTTAAGGGGTGTGGAAGTGGGGGGGAAAACAATGAGTCCAAAACGCATGAAAGACGGGATTGAAACATTCTAAAATCGATATCTCCTGAACAATTGATGTCAGTAGATTGAAACTTTGTTGTTGTCCTTAGGGATACTTCAAGATTAGACGAGGGCTAACATTTTTAAGAGGGGTGGTGGGGTGTGGGGGTGGGGGTGAAAAACTTTGGATTACAATATCTTCCGAACCAATTAGACCAGGAAGATAAAATTTAGTTTCTGATTATGGGATCACAAGAGGAGTCTACCGAAACTAAATTTTTTGAGGGGGGAGGTGGAGCACGAAAGTGGAGGGAAAGCAATTTTTCAAAAAATGTAATTTTTATATCTCAGAAACCGTATCAGATATGACCTTGAAAATTTTACAGGAGTTGGGGTCGGTAAACTTCTAGTTGGTGGTGTGGGTGTTGGGGGTGATGGTGAAAGGGGGTAGAAACGAAAACACTCTGATTTTTATTTCTCGGAAACCATAATGAATAGAAAGCTTAAAATTTAAGATTATATAGAGCTGCTAGGAAGACATCCTAGAAAAATTTTTGATAGTGGTATCAAGGTACGGGGGAGAGGGGTGGTTTTTTATATCTCAGAAACGGCTTATGCTAGAAAGTTGAAACTTAGTACGTATATGTAGATGTACTATGAGAGTAATTAAAGCAAAAAAAAAGTTCAGATTTTTATTGGCGTTCAGAGGTTGAGTAAAAAAAATGTCCGTGAATCCACATTTTCACGAATTTCGTTAAAACATTTAGACATGTCGAACTATCAAAGCAATTTTACTTCTGCGGGCTATTTATATAAGCGCCTAGTAACAATCTTCAAAATTTTTCGACATTCAACCCCTAAGGGGGTGTAAAGTGGTTGTGTACATATTCACGATTTCTGATATATTTCTAAGGTATATTGAGATTTGGAATTCACTTTTACTTCTATAAGCTTTAAACGTAGTCCGGGAAAAACCGATTTAAGTATTTTTCTCAATTAAACCCCTTGGGGGTGTTGTTCAAGTTTTCACTGATTCCGAAAATCTCTTAGGTTTAATGTGATCGAATTCGCTTTTACTACTATGAATTATACTATTGATATAAAAATAAGTAAGTAAATAAAAAAAATCTGCCAACAGTCTGGCCGCAACTTTATTATTTTATGGGTAGAAGTCCGAAACGTGTTTAATGCTGAGATGCGGTGTTGGGTACTATGCGACTGACAACCTAAGAAATAACCAGGAGGCTATTTGGAACGTTATTTTTTAGGTTGTCAGTCGCATAGTAACCTACAGCGCATCTCATCATTAAACACGTTTCGGACTTCTACCCATAAAATAATAAAGTTGCGCCCAGACTGTTGGCAGATTTTTTTCGATTACTTACCCAGTTCAAGATATGAAATTAAACACTGAATATTGTCTTTTAGTTTTGGGTAGCAATCAAATGGGAGTCCTTAATAAAGGATATACAACATGCACACACGTAATTCGTCTTTATCCCCAACTACAATATAAATCGGAGTTCAGTATTCATCTAGAGTATTATACGATTGGCTTGCAGCCGATCGTGCCTGCAGTATGTTTTATATATGCTTTCGACTTTGTGCTGGGAAAGGGGGTGTTTTCAAATATGCAAAAATTAAAGGTATGTTGATTAAAGTAGCAAGATCCGAAGGATATTAGTAACATTAGTACGTAATGTTTTGTTAAACCTTGGTTTAGTTAGTTAGCTTTTTAGTTGCGCTTTATTAAAAAAACGTACTGCAGTCACGATCGGCTGCAAGCCAATCGTATAATACTCTAGATGAATACTGAACTCCGATTTATATTGTAGTTGGGGATAAAGACGAATTACGTGTGTGCATGTCGTATGTCCTTTATTAAGGACTGCCATTAAATTTCTACTCAAAACTAAAAGACAATATTCAGTGTTTAACTTCATATCTTGAACTGGGTAAGTCCTCGAAAACAAATGTCCTTTGAAGGACTTTCACATGGGAGGTGCAGGAAGGACTCACTCAATTTCTTACATATTTATCCTTTTCCTGGGAACCATTCAAAAATTAATGTGTACAAAATTTCAAATTCCTAGCTTGAAGCGTTCAAAAGTTATCGGAAAATATTGTTGAACACGTGTCTTAAGGATATTTTGTATTGCAGCTACCAGAAGGAGTAAAAGGATTTCGCTGATTAGTAAACTCGAACTTCGTTTTTACTCAAAAATAATTTGTACAAAATTTCCAATTCATAACTAAAAGATTACTTGAGTTATAATGAGTTCCGTAAATTAAGTGAAGACATTTTGACAGGATATTTGTATGGCAGCTACACGAAGGACTAACAGGATTTTCTTCATAATCATGTATTTAGCTTCAACTATTGGAAAAATAATACATAAAAAATTTCAAAGTCATAGCTTAAACCCTTCTGAAGTTATCGACCAATATTCTTGAACACGTGTTTTAAGGACATTTTGTATGGCAGCTACCCGAAGGAGTAGGACGATTTTGCCGGTTAATGGACTTAGCCTTACAAATTCAACCATACATCCAGATTCAAAATTTCAAGATCCTAGGTGAAGGCGTTCTTGAGTTATCGTGCTAACGGACAGACGGACGGACGGACGTCAGGCGGATTTGAGGTTTTTGGCCACAAATAAACAAAAAATATTATATAACCTTTTTTCGTCCGAGGCTTGGTTCTATGCGTTACAATCTTTTGGGCTGGATTAAACTTATAATACTCTATATGATTTCATCGAGAGTATAAAAAAACCTAGGGGGCGACAAAAATGATCAGTGAAAATGGAATGCATATATTTTCAGGATTTTCGTCATATCTATTAGGTCTTTCCAAATATTTAATTCATTTTTATTCTACGGATTTCTCATATAAATACTTAGGAAGTGTTTTCAGGATTTTTTTAAATTCGATCCCCACTGTGGTGTAAAGGGGTTGTATACATTTTCACGAATTCAGCCATATCCCTCTGGTCTGATTAGATATCGATTAATTTTTTACTTCCACTGGCTTGTTTAATAATCACCTAAAACTTGTTTTCAAATTTTTTCCTTTTTCAACCCCTAAGAGAACATAAACGGGTTGAACACGTTTTCACGAATTCCGTCATATCTCTTAGGAGTGATAAAACATCGGATTGGTTTTCGCATCCTCGGGCTTTCTTTACGTATATCTAAATACCCATTTCAAGATTTTTAGATATTCAACCTCAAAGTGGGTGCAAGGGGGTTGCATATATTTTCACAAATTCCTACATACATCTTAGTTCTAATGAGATACCGAATTCATTTTTAGTTCTTAAGGCTTCCTATATAATCGTCAAAAAGTTGATTTCAGGATTTTTAGATATTCAAGATATTCTTGGGATTGATGAGATATTAGATTGGTTTTCACTTCGACAGACTATTTATATAATCGCCTACAAACGCATTTCCGATTTCATGTAAGGGCCCAAAACCAAATCACGAAAAACCTCCCAATCGCGTAATAACTACGTAGTATTATATAAGTAGTAGTCCCGGAGTATGCCGGGAGTATGACCCAATTATATAATTCATATTTTATATGTGGCAGTGGCGTAAGTATTCTAGCGCGACCTCATTCTACCCATTTTGTTTAGGTTTGCAGTCCTATAGTAACCTACACCGCATCAATCTTAAACGCATTCCGAACTTCTACCCAAAAAATAATAAAATTGCGCCCAGACTGTTGACAGATTTTTTACTTCTAGAATCCAAAATTTTTTGTATACTCCGCAAATAATCACAAAAAGGCATTGATATATCAACGGATTTATGCGCTTCAAGCCTTCCAACGCGTTTGCATACGGCAGCCAGACGAGCCTTCAAACGCATTTGCGAACGGCGTATACAGCGGACAGATGAGCATTTTTGTAGTTATGCTAATTTCAGTGTGGTGAATTGTTTTGAAATTTCACGTCAATCACAATACTTTATTATTAAAAAGTAATAGACTAATATACTATGAAAAGCCTTGCAAAACAAATTTTATAGGAAGTAGAAATGACACTTCCGAACAATAAAACAATGATATGATTACAGCAAAACTTATCATTAACCAATTGAAACGTTGCTAAGCTCCTTGGCTTCCTTGAGCCCGCTTCAACCTCTCGAGTCTGACCAAAGCTGTTCTAATGCTGATCGCATTTGTAATCCTTCCTAAATTACTTCAACTGTTTCTGTAGCGGAAAAAAATGCCTCTTCATTTTTCGGAAAAACACGAGAAGTGGATTACCTTTTGTTGAATCTGCACAAGAATCCGATTCAAAATCGCATGGAAGTGTGTACATATCACGTAAAAGTGTCTAAGCTCCACTTCACGTTCATGTCCCGGAAAAGTTTAATGGACGTTTATTTGCCGGTAAACATTTGAAATTCGTCGTATTCCTGACGATGTGAACTTGCTGTGCTAACGTTATCCGTTTCCGAATCTATAGAGCATGCAAGGTACTTCACTCAAGATCTCTTCTCTGCTTCCAGACCCACTTTTGTTGATACAGAAAGCAACAGAATTGAGCCTTTGGCTACTTTCAGGCAAATGACCATAAAGCAAAAGGATCTTTCATAATGCCAACTACATAAACCTTTGAGTTTTGTTTATTTTATATCGGAGAATGAGACAGGAGCTCCAAGTAAGTAGTCTTTACTTAGCCTTCTGGCCATGAACAATTTCTTGGGTCCAATTTTCGAACTGTTAGCTATCATGAAGCTTGAGAAGATTTTCAATTATTAGTGCACACTACTTCTGCATAATGTTCTGACGTATTGTAAACTATCATTGTAAGATAATAGTTACATATGCATATTGAAATAACATTCGTCTCAGATGGGAGCTTAATGGAAAATGTTGAGGACATTTTCCATTAACCCAGGTGGAGAGAGCGATAGGGTCTTCATGTTAGCTTTGAAGATGGGAAAATGCATTTCAACTCTCGGACTTATCATACCCTGCAAGACTTCAATAATACTGACATATCCACTTTGACTATCAAAATCGAAATTTTCTTTATAGCGCGATGTGTCGGCAGTGCCTCTCGTTCAGCACAGTGCACAGGTATTAGAGACGGGACAAAAAGGCGCGCCTCTAAATAAATGGACTAACAACACAAATTAAATAATATACCAACGAAGTCCTCAAAGTAATATAAAGGGTGTTGCAATAACTCGTTTCGAGGTTTATTGTGAACTACGCTAAAACGTCAAATAATTTTTGACATTTGTTTTGACATTTTGGTAGTTCAATCTTTGGTAAATTGTTGGTAAGGTGCATCATGAATATATAACTACGTTCGCCAATTCGATGCATGAGCAAAACCGAGTTGACAATGGATTTGCGATCAAAATCTTCAGTTCTGATGAGGCTCGTTTCCATCTCAGTGGCTACGTCAACAAGCAGAATTGCGGAATATGGGCCAATGCATCCACAAAAAGTCACTTTGCGGTTTGCATTTTGCGCTGATGGAGTGATTGTCCCGTTTTTCTTCGAAAATGCATCTGGCAACTTTGTCACAGTGAACGGGGAACGGCACCGTGCCATGATCACCGACTTCTTGCGGCCAATATTGAATAATTATGACATCGACGACATGTGGTTCCAGCAAAATGATGCGACGTGCCACACAGACAATGCAACAATGGAATTATTGTTGCAGAAGTTTCCCGGCCGAATAATCTCCGGAAACAGAGAAATCAATTGGGCACCGAGATCGTGCGATTTGACTCCGTTGGACTTCTTTCTTTGAGGTTATTTCAAAAGTAAGGTTTACGCCAATAAATCCACCACTATTCAACAACTGAACGGCGAGATAACAAACCATATTGGTCATCAAAAATTTGGACAAACGGGTCGAAGAGTGCCGTAGGATCCGTGGCGAGCATTTCAGTGATATTCTTTACCACTCTTAATTGCCATGGACTAAGAAAAAATTTTAAATAAAAATTTCATTAACTCTATTATATACTTGTTTTTAATTTTGATTTAAATTCGGAACGAGTTAGAGTAACACCGTTTAGTAAGAGCGGTAAAATTTGTAATCTCCCTTACTCTGGCACCCGCGAGTAGTTGGCATTTGAGATCGTCAATCCCACATTTATATAAGAACATACTGCAGTCACGATCGGCTGCAAGCCAATCGTATGATACTCTAGATGAATACTGAACTCCGATTTATATTGTAGTTGGGGATTAATGTTGTATGTCCTTTACTAAATACCCCCATTCAGTTGCTACTTGAAACTAAAAGTCAATATTGTCAGTGTTTAATTTCATATCTTGAACTAGGTGAATAACCTAAAAAAAATTTTCCTTTTTGAAAAATTTTCCTTTGAAGGTGCAGAAAGGACTCACTCGATTTCTCACTTATTTATCCTTTTCTTGGAACCATTTCAAAATTAATGTGTACAAAATTTCAAATTATTTTAAGAGCGTTCAAAAGTTATCGGAAAATATTGATCAATCTGAAGGATTTTTTGTATGAAAGGTACCAGAAGGAGTAAAAGGATTTCTTTGACTAGTAAACTCGAACTTCGTTTTCACTCAAAACTAATTTGTACAAACGTGGCTAAACGATTACTTGAGTTATAGTGTGTTCCGTAAATTAAATGAAGACATTTTGACAGGATATTTGTATGGCAGCTACGCGAAGGACTAATAGGATTTTTTTCATAATCATACATTTAGCTTCAACTATTGAAAAATTAACACATACAAAATTTCAAAGTCGTAGCTTAAACCCTTATAAAGTTATCAGTCAATATTCTAGAGCACGTGTTTTGAGGACATTTTGTATGGCAGATACCCGAAAGAGTAAGACGATTTTGCCCGTTAACGAACTTAGCCTTACAAATTAAACCAAATATCCAGATTCAACTTTTCAAGATCCTAGGCATTCTTGAGTTATCGTGCTAACGGACAGACGGACGGACGGACGGACGGACGGACGGATGTTAAGCGGATTTGGAGTTTCTGGCCACAAATAAACAAAAAATACTATATAACTTTTTTTCGTCCGAGGCTTGGTTCTATGCGTTACAAACTTTTGGGCTGGATTAAACTTATAATACTCTACATATATGATTTCATCTAGAGTATAAAATTGAATTCGATATATTATCGGATCTAAGCAATATGTAGGATTATGTGAAAACGTATGCAACCTCCTAACACCACTTGGGATTTGATTATCCAAAAATCTAGAAAGGCGTTAATAAATAAATATGAAGACAGTACGAGAAATTAAAAACCAATTTAATTTCTTATCACTTCTAAAAGATATGACGAAATTCGTGAAAACGTGTTAAACCCTTTTATACCCTCTTAGGAGCTGAAAAAGGGAAAAACTTAAAAACAAGTTTTAGGCGATTATTACACAAGCCCATGAAAGTGAAAGGATATTCGATATCGATCAGACCTGGCGGATAAGGCAGAATTCGAGAAAAAGTATACAACCCTTTTACACCCTCTTAGGGGTCGAATTTCAAAAAATCCTGAAAACACTTTCTAGGTAATTATATGAAGAAGCCGTGGAATAAAAATGAATTCAATATTTGACAAGACCTACTAGATATGACGAAAAATACATGCATTCTATTTTCACTGACCATTTTTTCCTCCCTCCTTCCGAACGTCAATGGATATTTGAAATTTCTTTTTATTTAAACAAGTTTTCTTGTGAATTTACATATACATAACCGAGTTTCAACTTTTCAGCATAACCGTTCTATAGATCGGAAAAAAACCCCCCCACTCCCGTACCATACTATCTCTATAAAAAATTATATTTTTCCAACATGATACTACTACATGTCTATCCAAATACCAAGTTTCAGTTTTATATCATGATCGGTTCTCGAGATATTAAAATCGGGTTTTTTTTATTTTTCACCCTCCCCCATCCTCACCCCCTACACCCAGATCCTCAAAAAAGGGCCTATTAGGCCTACTTCTGGTAAAAATTCTAAGTATCTATCTTACACTGTTCTTGAGATATGATACTTTATTTTTTAGATAGATTCTTGAAAATAAATTCTGAAATTGTAAATAATTGTAAGAACTCTTTCTAAGAATTGAAATAAATATATGTTGTGTTATGTTATTTTATGTTATAATGTGATCTTGAATTGCGAACAGTAAAAAATTGTGAATTTGGGAAGTAATTTCAGTTTTTTGTAGATGCTATTGAAGTGTGTTTTAACTGACAGATTTATGCTACCACCGAGCTATCATGTAGCTTATAGATAGATTTCTTACTGGATCCTCCATGCTTAAGTCAGAAGGTTTGGTCTTTTAAGTAGTTTAAGTTAGTACAACACTTATATCTATCTATATATGCGTTAGTTTTAGTTTTAGTTTTAGGAAGATGTGCCACGCTGATCCGCAGCTCACACTAGGCACCAAAAGAGGGCCAATAGCGATATCTTCGGAAATATCGTGGAACTAACTAGTTAATCACCTCCAAAACATCCCAAATCATTAATAAATTTGACCAACTTGCCATGCCCTATCAACCTCAGATCTTTCAAATTGTCGAACAAAAGACTGCCCAACAACCACTTTATGCGCATACTTGCAACAGCCTGACATTCACACAAAATATGAGTAATGTCCTCCATAGCATATAGGTCAAGGCAGTACCTACACACATCAGAGTCAGCTATCCCCATCCGCATAGTATGCTTCCCTAACAAGCAGTGCCTCGTCAGTATTCCGATGAGTAACCGCAAACTTTCCCTATTCCATGTCAATATTTCCCTAGACTTTAGTCTGTCCAGCTTTGGCCAGAGTGCCCACCTTGAGTTCGTTGCGTTGGTGGCCCGCTCTCTGATAAGCGCTTTGATGACGCTTATCGGTGAATTAACCCCCTCCTCCACTATTTCGGCTGACGCTGATCGCAATCTCGCCAGCTCATCGGCCAATTCGTTCCCTGGTATGCCGCTATACCGTGTTACATATCTGCGTTAAATTAGATTCTAAATGATTTCTACTATTCAAACATAACATTATTGTTAAGTTCTAACTTAAGAATAAAAATCTGCCAATGGTCTGGGCGAAACTTTATTATTTTTCAGGTCAAAGTTCGGGAGCAGTCAAAGTCGGAGTGTATCATGAGTTGTTTCGAGATTATTAGATTTCTTGGAAAATTAATTTTGTTCTTAAAATAAAAATATTTAAAATAGCAATTTTTAGCCGATTAAACATTGGAAAAGCCCGTGTAGACTATTTGAATTTCGGTAGCCTCCTTACACCCACGTGGGGTTGAATATCCAAAAATCCTGAAGGGAGTTAATAAATAAATATGAAGACAGCACGAGAAAGTAGGAACCAATTCAATTTCTTATCACTTCTTAAAGATTTGATCGAATTCGTGAAAACGTGTTCAACCCTTTTAAACCCTCTTAGGGGCTGAAAAAGGAAAAAACTTAAAAACAAGTTTTAGGCGATTTTTACGCAAGCACGTGAAAGTGAAAAGATATTCGATATCTGATCAGACCTGGGGGATATGGCAGAATACGTGAAAAAGTATACAACCCCCTTAGGGATCGAATTTCAAAAAATCCTGAAAACACTTTCTAGGTATTTATATGAAGAAGTCGTACAATAAAATAAGAGAGAGACCAAATAGATATGACGAAAACCGTGAAATTCCGTTCCATTTTCACTGATCATTTTTTTTGCCCCCCCCCCCTCTCCGAACGCCAATGGATATTTGAAATTTTTTTTATCTAAATTACTTTTCAAGTTGATTTACATAAACGTACCGAGTTTCAACTTTGTAGCAGAAGCCGTTCTATAGATAGGAAAAACAATCCCACCCCCGTACCATACTACCCCAATTAAAATTTATATTTTTCCAATATGCTACTAATATGGCTCTATCTCAATACCAAGTTTCAGCTTTATATCATTATAGGTTCACAAGATATAAAAATCGGAACTTTTTCCTTTTCACCCTCGCCCTCTACACCCAGACTTCCAAAATATTGTTTCCTGCTAGGGGTTTATTAGGCCTACATCTGGTAAACATTTTTGGCATCTATCTTACACCGTTCTTGAGATATGAGACGTGATTTTTTTGAAAAATTTGTATCCCCTCCACTGTCATGCTCCGCCGCCCCCTTAAAACATTTTAATTTCGTCAAACTTCATTTCTCAACCTTTATACAGAAACCCAAATTTTATTTGTCTAGTGCAATCGGTTCGAGATCAATCGGTTCGGAGATATCGTAATCTAAAGTTTTTCACCCTCCACCTCCGTACACCACTGCCCCAATCAAAAATTTGTTTCCGATCTATTCTCCTAGTATACCTACAGATATTTATTAAGTTTCAATTTTGTGACATTAACCGTTTAGGAGATATGGATTTTAGAATGTGTCGATCTCGCCTTTTTTGCGTTTCGGACGCATTATTTTTCCCCCCACTCCCAAACCCCTTCACATATATCGGAAATTTTTTTGCAAATGGGTCCACTACCAAAGCTCTATAAAAAATTTCAGCCTCCTGGCATAAGCGGTTGCTGAGATCTAGAAACCAAAATTTTCCGTCTAAAACGCTTCCCCTACTTCTCCGCTCACACCACAATCCTGAAAAATTTGGTCACTTCAAGGGGCATACCCATTCTATTCATGAAAAAAATTTCAATTTAATACATCAAATGGTTTGGGAGCTACGAGCCTTCAAACGATTTTGCGTACAGCGGTTGACGTACGGCGTACGGCGGACAGACGGACTGAAATTTTATTTTGCTTTTTTCGTGTCTACTAGTCATGAAACGTAAAAAAAAAAATGTTGAGGGTAGCAAATTTTTTTTATTTAAAAATCGCTAACAATACTGTATTATTGAAATAATAAAGTAAAATCAGTACCAAGATAACTTAAATCCCTACCTTCCGAAAAACATACCTTTGATAATAAGCCATCTGAAAAATTCAGTAGGTAACTCTATATAAAAACGATAACTTTGAACGCAAAACACGTATCACCTTATCATTATATCCAATCAGATGTGAAAGGAAAATTAAAGTCTTCCGGACTATTGATCCGTTGGGTACGCTATGGACGAAGCCATTACTAAGTCGCATTCAACGGATTATGAGAGATGATCATTATATGCTTCTCATCCGGCACAGTCATATAGCTATTATAGTCCTTCTAGGAAGTGGTCCGCTAAGGTGAGCTTATCTTACAATGTCGTCTGCATCGCCATCTGAAGATTGGATATTACGAACCGTTTCTATGTGAAGTCGTTACATGAGAGCACAACATTAACCTGCAATTTCGAGTGCATTTAGCACGTTCACAGAAGGGATTTTATAGGCGACCAATTGCATGTTATCCTGTAAAATCCCATAGAATGTGAAATAGAGTTTGTGAATGGTGGCCTTACATACCAGAAAAGTGTTTACAAAAGAAAATAGATATCGACTCTCTATTCAATGAGATTTTGAGAACAACGGATTAGCCATCGATAGTAGAGAATAATAAGGACCTTCAGGAGGACGTCAAGGAAGTAATATGATCCGTACCTAAAAAATTAGAGGTCAAATATAAAATTGAGCATTAAAACAATGTAAGGATTTTCATAACCCGGTCTACACTCAATAAATCCTACCTCCACTTTTAAGTCTTCTTCTATGGTGTGACAGCCCAAAATCTCTTCGATGTCCCAATCGACGTTGGGACAGTTTGTCAAAATCTCGAACCATTAACAAACTTTCATCAAAATATTTGTATTAAAGAATCTGTCACCAGTCTGGACGAAACTTTATTATTTTTGGATAGAAGTCCCGAACGTGTTTAAAGCTGAGATACGGTGTAAAATACCATGCGACTGACAACCTAAAAACTAACATTCCAAATAGCCAATTAATTTTTAGTTTGTCAATCGCATAGTAACCTGCACCGCATCTCATTATTAAACGCGTTCCGGACTTCTACCCAAAAAATAATAAAGTTACGCCCAGACTGCTGCCAGATTTTTTTTTATTTATTTATGTATTTTTTTAAATAGATGATTCAATAGAAGTTAAAGCGAATTCGATCTCATTAAAAATAAAAGATTTTCGGAATTTGTGAAAACTTGGGACATACCTTACACCCCTAGGGAATTTAATATCAAAAAATACTTAAATTAGTTTTTCTCCGATTATATTTAAAGCTCTTAGAAGTAAAAATTAATTTCATATCTCATTAGACCTAAGAAATATATTGGAATTCGGGAAAAAAGTACACAACTACTTTAAACACCCTTAGGGGCTGTATATCAAAAGTTTGATTTCTAGGCGCTTATATGAAGAGTCCTCAGAAGTAAAATTAATTTGATAACTCAATATGCGTTAAAGGTATAACGAAATTTGTGAAAACGTGAAAAATACGTTTGCCAATTGAATGGGTCCATGCCAAAAGGTCATCAATCCATTTTACTTTATTATTTCAATAATACAGTATTGTGATATATTTTTTAAAATAAAAATTTGCTACCCTAAAAATTTCATGACTTTAGACACGAAAAAAGCAAAAAAAATCTGCCAACAGTCTGGGCGCAAATTTATTATTCTATGGGTAGAAGTCCGAAACGTGTTTAATGATGAGATGCGGTGTAGGCTACTATGCGGCTGACAACGTAAAAAATAACGTTTCAAATAGCCTCCTGGTTATTTTTTAGGTTGTCAGTCGCATAGTACCCAACACCGTAACTCATCACAGACGGAAATTTTTTTGCTTTTTTGGTGTTTACTAGTCTTAAAACGTGTAAATACAAAGTTTCAGGGTAGCAAATTTTTTGGAAATTTCAGGGCGATCACAATACTTTATTATTAAAAAATAATAAAGTAAAAAATGTTCAGTCCGTCTGTCCGCCGTACGGCGTACGCCGTATAGGGGTAGTATGGTACGGGGGTGGAGCGTGTTTTTCCTAGCTATAGAACGGCTTATGCTACAAAGTTGAAACTCGGTATCTATATGTAAATCAACTAGCAAAGTAATACTGATTAAGAAAAATTTCAAATATCCAATGGTGTTCGGAAGGGGGGCGGAAGAAAATGATTAGTGAAAATGGAATGCATATATTTTCACGATTTTCGTCATATCTAATAGGTCTTCCCAAATATTGAATTCATTTTTATTCTACGACTTCTTCATATAAATACTTAAAAAGTGTTTTCAGGATTTTTTGAAATTCGACCCCTAAGAGGGTGGAAAGGGGTTGTATACTTTTTCACGAATTCTGCCTTATCAACCCCAGGTCTAATCGATATCGAATATCTTTTCACTTTCATTGGCTTGCACAATAATCGTCTAGAACTTGATTTTACATTTTTTCTTTTTCAGCACCTAAGAGGGTATAAAAGGGTTGAACACGTTTTCACGAATTTCGTCATATCTTTTAGAAGTGATAAGAAATTGAATTCGTTTTTACTTTCTTGTGCTGTCTTCATATTTATTTATTAACTCCTTTCAGGATTTATGGATATTCAACCCCCAAGGTAACAAGGTTTCATATGTTTTCACAGATTCTTTCTTATTGCTTAGATCTGATGATATATCGAATTCATTTTTACTTCCTAAATATTCCTAACCGCCAAAAAGTCAATTTCAGTATTTTTAAACATCCAATCCTAAGGGGTGTAAGGGTGTTATATGCTTTTCAAAGCTTCGACATATTTCATAGGTTTGTTGAGATATTAGATCGCTTTTCACTTCCACAGACTTTTCATATAATCGCCTACAAATCTGTTTCTTAATTTTTCGATATTCAACCCTCAAGGGTTTTCATATGTTTTAACAATTTTTGCCATCCCTTAATAACCCAATTTCACGATTTTTTGAATTTCAAGAACCAAGGGGGTGTAAAGGCTTTGGTTACGTTTTCACAAATTTTTGAAAATCCCTCGTGTCTCATTAGATATCAAGTTGCTTCTTATGAAATCGTCTAAAAACCGGTTTCACAATGTTTTCGAAATTCAAACCCCAAGTGCAAGTATTGGGTTTTTATTCGTTTTAACAATTCGTCATATCTCTTAAGTCTAATACGGCAACAAATTTGTTTTACTTCTACGGGCTTTTAGTGTACATGATATACCGAAATTCGAATAGTCTGCACTGTCTTTTTCAATGTTTAATCTGCTAAAAATCTCTATTTTAAATATTTTTATTTTAAGAACAAAATTAATTTTCCGAGAAATCTAAAAATCTCGAATCAAATCATGATATACTCCGACTTTGACCCGAAAAATAATAAAGTTTCGCCCAGACCATTGGCAGATTTTTTGTAAACTGTTGGAAAAACAAAAAAAACCGCCTGTAGACAACAGTTAAGTTAAATTTATAACAACACTCTACCCAATCAATAAAAGAGGTTATTCATAACTCATATAATTATACTCTACAAATTTATCTATGCCGCGCGAATTTTGGCGAATTTTTGAAACCCCTGGACTTATGGCCTTTTAGCATGGATCGAGTTAGCCAGAATAACTTGGTAGGTTTACTCATTATTCTAAAATGCATCTCTTCTGAACGATTACTGTCAGACGGTTGACACTTTGTGGTTAACTTAAGAAATACTAGAAGATTAGAAAAATGTTAACATTTTTAAGGGGGTGGTAAGGTGTGGGGCGGGGTGAAAAGCTTTGGATTACAATATCTTCCGACTCATTTGTACCAGGAAGATAAAAATTGATTTGTGTATATTGAACTATAAGTCGAGTCTACTAAATATAAAATTTTTGATAGTGTAGGTGAAGTGCGGAAGTGGGGGAGAGTCATTTTTCAAAAAAATTAATTTTTATATCTCAAGAACCATACTAGATAGAATCTTGAAAATTAAAGGAGTTAGTACTAGTAGTCCTCTACCGGGGAAAAATTGGTGTGGGTGTGGGTGTATGGTGAGAGGGGCTGGAAATGAAAAAATTTCCGATTTTTATTTCACGAAAGTCGCAAAAGATAGAAAGCTAAAAATTGGCATCTATATAGAGCTACTATAGAGACATCTTAGAAAAATAAAATATTTGATAGCGGTAGCAAGGTACAGGGCTTAGGCTAGAAAGTTGAAACTTAATACCGATATGTATATGTACTACTGCACAAATTAATGATATTATGTGCCGGACCTCCAAGACTTCAAAACTAGTGAAATCGCAATTTCGATAAAAATTAGACTGATCATCTTTTAGCATGGACCCATTTATTAAAATCTGCACTTTTTTTTGCTTTAATTACTGTACCAGTTTCAACTTTCTTCCATAAGCCGATTCTGAGATATAAAAAACCACCAGCAACCATCGTACCTTGCTACTTGCTATCAAAATTTTTCTTTTGGTGTCTCTATAGTACCTCTATATAGTTGTCAATTATAGCTTTCTATGGTTTGCGGTTTTCGACAAATAAAAAACGGAATTTTTTCCTTTTCACCCCCTACCACCATCACCCCCTACACCTGCACCACCAAAATGTCTTTTCCTGCTAGAGTTTTATTTCCACAGTAAAAATTTTTTACTACTGTTTGAGTAGGAAATTTAGTGTCTACTCTGAGAGCAGTAAAATTACTATTGTCAAAGTTAGTTACGCACTCCTGTGATTTTTACTATTAATGCGGAAATTCACACACAAGTGTGGAAATCAATCTCTAAAAATGCGGAAAAACTAATATGTACTACAAAAATGTGACATGCTTATGTTTGCTTATTATTGTTGTTAATTTATTGATAATATAAATGAATAAGCTTTAAGCGAATGATCGGCAAATAAATTTCCAGATGTATTTTGAAGGGCAATAAACAATAAACACATGATAATTAGGAAAAAAACAGGATATAGGTCAAAAAGGATAGAAAGTATGAAACAATATATGCACATGTTTATTATATAAATTTAATTTATTTGTTTTAAATCCACAAACTTCACACTTTATAAACATTATTTTCTTTTTAAATTTTTAATCACGCCTTACGCAAAACCACAAAACTAGTGAATTAAACAACGAAGCGGTTAAGTTAATTGTATTATATTCACAAAAAACAAATTACTACGCTTGAAGTATCAAAATTACATGCCAAATGCATAATTTTATACACAATGATCAATTTTACACATTAAATGTGTAAAATTTCATGCGGTATGTAAATGTGCAAAAATATGTAGTTTTAAGAATTATTCTTAATTTTGTTAAATTTAATGAAAATTCGTAAATTTACTACATCAATGCGGAATATTTTAATGTTTTAAAGATAGTAATTTTCACAAAATTTTTTACTGTGTTGCTTAACAATTTATAGATCATTTCCAACTGTCATGTCCTCAAAGATAGCGATTAATCAACAGTCGGGGATTTCGTGTTGGGGTTTCACACCAGAAACCCTACTGACGCCGGAAAAACTAACATTTAATGATATTTGATACGGTTATTGAGATATAAAAATTAATTTTTTTGAAAAATGGCTATCCCGTACTTCCATGCTCTCTTCGAAAATTTTACATTCAGTAGACTGCATTTGTACAGAAACCAAATCTTATCTTCCTGGTATTACAATTGGTTCGGAAGATATAGCAATTCAAAGTTTTTTAATTTAAACTTGAGCAATTCCTAGTATTCCCAGTTGGCTTAATATCGAGAAATGTTTGAATCGGTTTTTCCTTCGATTAAATTTGAAGCCCTTAGAAGTGAAAGTAATTTCGATATCTCATTGGACCCAAGAAATATATCAGAATTCGTGAAAATGTACACATCCACTTTACACTCACTTAGGGTTTGGATATTGAAAAATTTGGAAGATCATTTCTAGGCGTTTATATAAAGAGCCAGAAGAAGCAAAATTAATTTGATAACTCGTCATGCCCGATTCCAGTTGGGTTTTTTCGCCTCTACTTGTCTACTACTTACACTAAATCGCGGAAAAACAAAATCTTAGTAGCAATTTCTTTTTAAATTTCAGATTGATCTAGTTAATTATTAAAACAAACCGCAATCACGATTGAAAATACTGAACTCGATTTATGTTGTAGTTGAGGATATAGCAGAATAAAAAGTGCGTATGTAGTTTGCTCTTTTTCAAGGACCCTCGTTTAGTTGCTCCTCGAAAGGGAAAGAAAATACCCTCCGTTTCATATCTGGAACAATCGGTTAATCCCCAAAAGTAAAAGTTTGTCTTTTTCAAGGGCTTTCACATGAGGGCTCTAGAAAGGAATCACTCGACTGGTAGCATATTGCCCCTTCACCTGAAATCGTGTGTCTTACTTTGAAATTGCCACCCACCTAGCTCAACGTAACTTAACCTTAGTATAGATAATTAGACTTTGTTATAATAAAGTTTACATCATTAAGCAAGCTTTTGTTTTCGGCATTAGACCAGGCTTAGATTCTTGAAATTTCTTAATAAAGTAATACAGTGTGCAGTGTGTCACGTACAGTCGAGGCTTCCTCCTAACCTAACGTAACTTGCCTATCAGCAATTTTCTTTTATTTTTAGATGTTCAAATAAAGTATATTGTACATTAAATACGAATTCTACCCCCAATAAAGTAACAAATGAGGCCATACCGAATGCATCACTTCTATTCTACTGCACTCGACTGCAAATATCCTTAACAAGACTGAACAGTGAACGTATACAATCAGGACTACTGCCATGTTCAGATATAACGACCAATTTAAACTGGAAAAAATAATCCTGCCTTTATTCCGGATCCAAGGCCTGGCAACTACTCGTACGAGTTTAAGATATACGACTAGCTCTCATTTAAAGACTGAAAACGAATGCGTCATCTAAAATGGAAACTCATCTGTCTTTATGGTGACGCGAAAAAATATGGATATAAAACAGCATTTTTACGACGATAGCGGGGCTTGTAAAAACCACCCGTAGCTATAGACTACAAGCTACCAAGCGTTTTTCATTGGCCTGAAATAGCAACATCCTGACAAAAAATTTCGAATGAGGTTAAAAGTGAACATGTACGAGTAGTAGGTCATCTCGTATAAATGGGCCTGAACGAGATGAGCTCGACATACCGAATCGATTAGGTGTGTAGGATAGTGCATTAAATTCTAAATAGGACACGTTTTAAGCGCAACAGAAAACTTGAAATTCGCACGGCGTGGACCGAAATGGGGATCATTTTATCATTTCTATGAACGCTAGATGTATGAACATTGGACTGAGTTCATGTATCATTCATGCGTTGATGGTATACGGTGGTCATTGTGAAAAGTCATCATTTTTTTGAACCCAACAACCTTATAAATTGGACCTGTGTTTTGAAAAATAATCTGTCTTATCTGCAAAAGTTTGTAGTTTCACGTTGTCCTTTTTTCTGGCACGATATACAATCGAGATAAAATACTAAAGTTCATTGGCGGTAAACAAGTATTAGGTCTCCACAAAGAGCATAGTGAGCCCTTCCTTATGAGAAGTAAGGACTGTTGAATGATGGCTACTGGGAGCGAAAGGATATTTTCCTCCCATTCAGCATTTCGTAACTAAAACTTTGGGGATATAAATATATGCAAAATTTAAGATTATCGAATACCGAAAAATTTTCAAATTGGTTTTTAGGCGATTACATAAAATGCAATTTGATATCTCATCAGACACTAGAGATTTTGAAAAATTTGTGAGAACGTAAGCCCCTTTAGACCCCCTTCGAGGTGGAATTTCAAAAAATAGTGAAATTGGTTTTTGGGCCATTACATGAAATAGGCCTGTAGACTTTTAGGTTGGAATTGAAGAAAGCCAGAGGAAGTGCAAAACAATCCTATATCTTATCACTGCTAATAGATATGACGGAATTCGTGAAAACGTACTCAACATTCTTATATCCTCTTAGGAGTTAAAATATGAAAAATAAAACTGGAAAAACATTTTTAGGTGATCATAAAACAATTCCAGAGAAGTGCAGAGTTATTCGATATATTATCAGAACTGAAGGGTCCGCCCGAATTCGCGAAAATATATGCAACACTTTTAACCCCCTTCGGGGTTGAATTTAAAAAAATCCTGAAAACTCTTTTTAGGTATTTATGTGAAGAATGCGTAGAATGAAAATGAATTCATAATTTTAGAAGACCTAAGAGATATGACGAAATTCGTGAAAAACGTGCATTTTACTTTCACTGATCTTTATTTTTGCCCCCCTTCCGTACACCAATGCTTATTTCAAAATTTTTGTCTAAGTTACTTTCCTAGTAGATCTATATATATTCGTACTCACCATTTATCAACTTTCTAGCACATACCGTTCTATAGATAGGATAGAAGTCCGAAACGTGTTTAATACTGAGATGCGGTGTAGGTTACTATGCGACTGATAACCTAAGGAATAACCAGCAGGCTATTTGGAACGTTATTTTTTAGGTTGTCAGTGGCATAGTAACCTACACCGCATCTCATCATTAAACACGTTTCGGACTTCTACCCAGAAAATAATAAAGTTGCGCCCAGACTGTTGGTAGATTTTTTTTAGATTTCAGGTCTGATAACCTTAAAAATAACGTTCCAAATAGGCTCCTGTTTAATCTTTAGGTTATCAGTCGCATAGTGACTGCATTACTCCAGCTCTGTACATCAATAAAATTTTGAACTTTTTTTTACGTTAATTACTCCTGTAGTACTTCTACATATACATACATACTAATTTTCAACTTTCTAGCATACGCTGTTTCCCAAATATGAAAAACCACCCCCCACCCCCGTACCTTGCTACCCCTATCAACAATTTTTTTTTCTGGGATACTTCTACAGTGACTCTATATATTCGCCAATTTTTAGCTTTCCATGCTTTGCGGTTTTCGAGAAATGAAAATCAGAATTCTTTTCGTTCCACCTCCTCCTACAGTCACCCCCTTCGCCAGCACCACCAAAATTTTTTTCAAGCTAGAAGTCTACTGGGCCTAACTCCTGTAAAACTTCTAAGATCATATCTGGTACGGTTTTTGAAATATAAAAATTAAATTTTTTGAAAAATGGTGGTCTTCCACTTTCGTACTCCATTTTCCCTCTCAAAATGTTTACATTCAGTAGATTCCAGAAACCAAATTTCATCTTCCTGGTATAATTGGTTCGGAAGATATTGTAATCTAAAGTTATTCATCCCCCATCCCTACATTCCACTTCCCCTCTTAAAAATTTTAGCTCTTGTCTACTCTCCTAGTATCCCTTAAGATAACTACAAAGTTTCACACTTCTGTGATTAATGGTTCAGAAGATATGGATTTTAGAATGCTTCAATCTCAGCTTTCAAACGTTTCGGACACAGTATTTTTCCCCCCACTCCCACACTCCTAAACCTTTATCACCAATTTCAATAGGTCCACTATCATAGTACTACATAAGTTCAAAATTTCAGCCTCTTACCATAAGCAGTTCCTGAGATCTAGAAACCAAAATTTTTCGTCTAAAACCCCTCCTCCTCCCTTATACCACCACCCGCCAAAAAGATACCAATCGTAGGGGTTCTCAACGGGTTTGTCAGTTATGCGCCTTCAAACGTACGGCGGATGGCGTCTACGGCGGACAGACGGATATTTTTTTTTGCTTTTTTGGGTTCTACTAGTCCTAAAACGTGAAAATACAAAATTTCAGGGTAGGAAATTTTTTTGAAATTTCAGGTCGATTACAATACTTTATTATTAAAAAATATTAAAGTGAAATAAAAAATATATTTGAATCAGTAACAGTACCTTAGCACTGTCATGCACTATGCCCCAATGAGTCATATAGGAACTGAAAAAGATGAAAGTCCTATCTTGAAGTGTTCTTAAATTATACGCCAAAATCCGTAAACATCAACGTCTTTTAAGAATTTTTGTATTGGAAGCACTCGAAGGAGTACACCAACGACCTCGGACTTACTCTTTAAGCGAATCTAATTGATGTTAACTTCAACTTGTTGGACGCTCGATAACTCGTGAAATAAATGCATAAATTTTACAGGACTTATGAATGGCAGCTATACGAAGCAAGAACCCGATTTCCTTTATATTTATATTAAATTACTTTGAACGTTCAGAAAAATACCGGATGTCAAATTTCAAATTCATATTCGTACTTTACGATGACCTTTGTTTGGAAGCTAGCATCAAAAGTAGGAACAATTCGCCCATAACCCAACTTGACCTTACAAATTCTATTTAGCGGTTGGGGACCAAATTTCAGTTTTGTATATCATCATGGGTTATCGTGCGTTCAGACGGACAGACGGACGAACAGGCAGCGGATTTGTGGTTCAGATCACAATTGGACACAAGAAAATATATATATAATTTTTTGTCCAAAGGATTTGTTCAATGATTTACAAACTTCTGGGCTAGATTAAACTTATAATTACAATACTCTACAGATTTTACCGAACGTGTAAAATATGGTAGATTTAAATAATGCACACTGCAGTCATGCAGATTGTTTATTATGTAGACTGCATTATTCAGGCATACTTTTTGTATGTTTTCAAACATTTACAATATTTACACATGCTCAAAGTTTTAAACTATGAATATTTAATTTTCCAAACGATCTAAGTACCTACTAGATAAATGGAAAATGGTCTAAGGAAAAGTTTACCGAAAGTATTTCGACAAGAAATTCACTTGACAGAAAGTTAAACTGTACATAAACTATTTTAATATTTACACGTAAAATATTTTATGAGTGAGAATTTCAAATATGGAATTCAATCTTTGATAAGGAATTTCTAAAAGCTAATAGAAATTCAGTGTAAAATGAATCATACGAGTAGGATTTGTCAAACAAAAAAGTTATAAGTTGAAAGTGTGGAAATAGTTTGAATGTGTAATCGAAGGGATTGGGAACATATTAATAAGTGTGGCAAAGGACTGCATATGTATGTTGCCTGATTCATGGCAGAGTGAACGGATTTGCCCTGATTTTGAATTCTAATCAATATCCAGTAATCGGTTTTTGAATTTTCGAATTTCAGCAGGATTTGTAAATACTGGCTCTACACTCAGAAAAATATTTCCCTATCTGTAAGTAAAATAGCCATGTAATCAAAGAAAATTGATAATGATTTGGCGCCAAAGAAATTTATACTCTACGAGTAGAATGGAATTACTTCAATTCAAAGAAATTAAATTTTACTGCATTTGCGTAAAATTTTCGCCATTGTAGGAAAATGATTACTTATTACAAAGAAATTATTTCCAAAAATCAAAGACAAGGACGTACTTCATTTCTACAAATAAAGGAAATTCTTTTCAGTATTCCAGTGACCATTAATTTGAATGGAGTAAAATTTCTACTGAATGAAGAAATTCGTTCCTTGTATTATAGAGAGACCTTTTAACATAAAAATAAAATTTTTCGTCATAATAAAGAATGCATTTTTATTTAAATTTTTCATTTCAAATAAATTGAATACAAATTTAATGTTCTTACTAAATTGTAATTAAAAAATAAAGGTTTTCACAAGATGATAAATAAAAAAAGATACTTTTTCTAGTTTACAATTTGATTTTAGTTTATTTTTAGACATATTGGGTCTACTTGTTTTAAAAAAAAAACTTCGGTCTTAAAAATGTTTGATTATTTACTTTATAAAAATGTACTGGAGGAAATTTTCTGTCGTTCACATTCAATAAAACCAAATTGCCTCGCTCTTTTTCGATTACATAAGACAAATAATCTTTTTTAAAGTACAAAAATTGGAGTTCTAGGCATAGTATTAGTACTTTTTCATGATTTTTCAATATTTCTTTAATTTCAAATGCCCTGAAAGTTGGATCGTAAATATAAATTATGTGGTCTTTTTTATACAGTGTACCACAATTTTTTTTAAGACTCAAATGACATGAATGTGATTGTAATTCCTCATCATTTATTTTTTCTTTTAATTCATTATAAAATGTTTAGCATTGTACACTACACACTTTTTTACTGAAAATATAAGATGCATGTTTAAAATTTATAATGAATTCAGAAAAAACTAGAGAATACTTTAAAGATAAGGAAAGTGTCACATTTTTTCTAGAATTTATATTCTTTGTGTATGATTTCAATTGTCTGTGTTTAGATTCAAAAGAGAAAGTCCACAAATATTTAAGAGGACCCGATTGTTTTATGATTCTGCAATAACGATTTAAAAAATGATGTTTTGGTTTTAGCGTGTCAGAAAAAATTTTTGTATACTCCCTGTTGTGCAGAACTATTTGCTGTTCCAAATTCATAATATCTAGGTCATTATATTCAGATAAAAGTAATAAATCTAAGAGTTCTATCAAATTAATAACGAAATGCCACAATTTATCGTTCTCTTGAATTACATCTCGAAAAGTTAACATTTCTCTAGCAGATAGCTTCAAGTTAAATTTTTTGAAATGATGTAACTTTAAAGAAGGAGGTAAATTTCCATTTTCGGATTCAACATAATTAAAAATTTGCTTTCGAATATTCAAAAATTACAAATCGAATGTTTTATTTCTAATGTAAAATAAAATGATATTGCACAAATCATATTTCAAAACTCCTTATAAAACATCATGAAGAATGTCAACGGAATAGTTCTCTTTTTTATACTTCGTCAAAGGTAGATGTTACCGATAATGTGGATCCCGATGTAGATGATGCTGCAGATAATTTTTTACTCAAATCAATTCCCTTCAAATCAAAATTAATTGAAAATAAAATTTAAAAATAAAATACATTTTACTATTTTTTGATATTACCTGTTGGTTCTTTTGCCACTTTTCTAAATTATATTCAAATATTACACGAGGTCCATATAGTGATCTCGGAAGAATATCATCTAAATGACTTGCTTTTAAGTACATGAGACTTTCAGTGGTAGACTTGTAGCCTGACAATAGAAAATGATTGTATTAACAACAAATATAAACTAAGAGAAACTTCCGGCAGGGCGCGTATGAAAAATTATTTTTTTGGTGAAATTTTAATTTTAAAACATTCCGTTCTAGACTTTTACGGAAATGTAAATTTAAGGTCAATCGCACTATACTTTATTATTGAAAAATAGGATTAACTCACCTTTTAATACACTGTAAAATAATTCACCTTTTAAAGATTTCAAAACTTCTAAAAACTCGTCATCAATTTCTTTTCCACTTGTTGATGGAATATCCATAGTATTACTTCCACTTTGATTTATTGAAATTATATTTTCATTGTCTTTATTAGTAGCACAATTTTGGTTTAAATATACAATATCACTATTGTCTAAAATTAAGAACTCACCATCCATGATTAAAAAATCTGCCAATGGTCTGGGCGAAACTTTATTATTTTTCGGGTCAAAGTTCGGGAGCGGTCAAAGTCGGAGTGTATCATGAGTTGCTTCGAGATTATTAGATTTTTTGGAAAATTATTTTTGTTCTTAATATAAAAATATTTAAAATAGAGATTTTTAGCCGATTAAACATTGAAAAAGTCCGTGTAGACTATTCGAATTTCAGTATATTATGTACACTAAAAGCCATTAGAAGTAAAAACGAATTTGTTGCCTTATCAGAATTAGATAGTCGAATTGTTAAAACGTATACAAACCCATTACTTCCACTTGGGGTTTGAATTTAAAAAAAATTGTGAAACAGGTTTTTAGACGATTTCATAAAAAGCAACTTGATATCTCATGAGACAAGACGGATTTTGAAAAATTTGTGAAAACGTAAGCAAACTCTTCACACCCCCTTGGTTCTTGAAATTCGAAAAATCGTGAAATTGGTTTTAAGGTCATTACATCAAATGCCGTAATAACCAATTTTATATCTCATCAGAACTAAGGGATGGCAAAATTTGTGAAAACATATGCAAACCCTTAGGGGCTGAATATCCAAAAATCGAGAAATGGGTTTGTAGGCGATTATATAAAAAGTCTGTGGAAATGAAAAGCGATCTAATATCTCATCGAACCTAAGAAATATGTCGAAACTTTGAAAAGCATACTAGACTTTTTGGCTTTTTTATATAGGAAACCTTGGGAAGTAAAAATGAATTCGATATATTATCAGATATGCAACCTCCTTACACTCACTTGGGGGTTGAATATCCAAAAATCCTGAAAGGAGTTAATAAATAAATATGAAGACAGCACGAGAAAGTAGGAACCAATTCAATTTCTTATCACTTCTAAAAGAAATGACGGAACTCGTGAAAACGTGTTCAACCCGTTTATACCCTCTTAGGGGCTGAAAAAACTTAAAAACAAGTTTTAGGCGATTATTACGCAAGCACGTGAAAGTGAAAAGATATTCGATATCTGATAAGACGTGGGGATATAGTAGAATTCGTGAAACATTTTACAACCCCCTTTGCACCCCCCTAGGGGTCGAATTTTAAAAAATCCTGAAAACATCTTCTAGGTATTTATATGAAGAAGCCGTAGAATAAAAATGAATTCAATATTTGGGAAGACCTAATAGATATGACGAAACCCGTGAAAATATATGCATATCATTTTCACTGATCATTTTTTTTGCCCCTCCTCTGAACGCCAATGGAAATTTGAAATTTTTTTTAATTTAAATTAGTTTTCTAGTTGATTTACATAAACGTATCGAGTTTCAACTTTGTAGCATAAGCTGTTCTATAGATAGGAAAAACACCCCCCACCCCTGTACAATACTACCCCTATAAAAAATTATATTTTTCCAAGATGCTACTAATATAGCTCTACCCAAATACCAAGTTTCAGCTTTATATCATTATAGGTTGTCGATATATTAAAATCGGAACTTTTTCCTTTTCACCCTCCCCCACCCTCACCCTCTACACCCACACCTCCTAAATTTTGTTTTCCGCTAGGGGTCTATTAGGCCTACTTCTGGTAAAAATTTTAAGCATCTATCTTACACTGTCCTTGAGATATGATATGTGATGTTTTTGAAAAATTCTTATCCCCTCCACTTTCATGCTCCACCGCCCCCTTAAAAAATTTTACTTTCATCAAACTTCATTTGTTAACCTTTATACACAAACCAAATTTTATTTCTCTAGTACAATTGGTTCATGAGATATCGTAATCTAAAGTTTTTCACCTCCCACTCCCGTACGCCACTTCCCCCACTCAAATTTTTGATTTCGATCTATTCTCCTAGTATACCTACAGATATTCATTAAGTTTCAATTTTGTGACATTAACCGTTTAGGAGATATGGATTTTAGAATGTGTCAATCTCACCTTTTTTGCGTTTTGGACGCATTATTTTTCCCCCCACTCCCGAACCCCTTCATCTATATCGGCAATTTTTTTGCAAATGAGTCCACTATCAAAGTTCTATATAAATTCGAAATTTCAGCCTCCTAGCATAAGCGGTTGCTGAGATCTAGAAACCAAAATTTTCCGTCTATAACGCTTCCCCCTCCTCCCCCCTCACACCCCCACCCCTCCAAATTTGGTCACTTTAGGGGGCCTACCCACTCTACCCACGAAAAAAAATTCAATTAAATAGCTCATAGGGTTTGGGTGCTACGAGCCTTCAAACAATTTTGCGTACACCGGTAGGCGTACGGCGTACGGCGTACGGCGTACGGCGGACAGACGGACTGACATTTTTTTTTGCTTTTTTCGTGTCTACTCGTCATGAAACGTGAAAAAAAAAATTTTGGGGGTAGCAAATTTTTTTTTTTTAAAAATCGATAACAATACTGTATTATTGAAATAATAAAGTAAAAATCAAAGATTTGCACTGTCTATCAATTAATGACGCGCGAGGAACTATTATTTGAAGTAACCTAGCAACTCGATTAAAACCGCAATTTTATTTGAACCGGCCGGCAACTTAAACAAATTTTTCTTAAAAAATAGGAAATTTTTCCTTAAGTCCGACATGAATAAACTTGAGAAATAAATAGTTGAACGTCGTTCGTTTTTTTAGACTCAGAAGCGAAGACAGTTGTAATTGAAACAAAGAAAATTATAACATGAACAAACCCATTACTTACTCAAAATGAAGAAAAATTTGTATTTGAATTGAAACCAGTCGTATTTCTGATTTCTTTGAAGTTGAAAAAATTTTCGTTATTTAGAAGAAAAATATTTGAACAGAGTAAAATTTTGTTTGATCAGTGGATAATAATATGTTCTTAAAACAAAGAAATAAATAATTTGTTTTAATGACAACTATTTTTCTGAGTGTAATTTTGCGCAGTCCGACTTTGTAAGTTGTAGGATTTAGGAAGTGTATAAAGTTCATGCTACCTAAATGAAGGACTGTAACATAATTATATTTCAAATAGGTACCAATTTTTCTTCTTCAAAATAATGAAAATGCTTCATAGCTACGTTAAGAGGTCGCTTTAGATTGATCTTTGAATTTGATCTCAAGGTAAAACAAGGAGTCTATGGCAAAACGTCACTCTAGAAGTTGAACTACCAAGAACTAAGCATTCATCATCATCATCAATGGCGCGACAGCCCAAATCGGCTGCTGGCCTCCTGCAGGTTTCTCGACAGAGTTCTTTTTTTCGGTGACGCGTTGTAGGCGCCCCGCCCAACTTCCGACTTAGTGGGCCTGTCCTACTTATTTATTACACACCGGTAGGAAATGGGTGGGAGTTTTCAGCTAATGACATGTTGGAGTTCTCGCTATGCTGCGAGTCCAACTATCTCATACTTTTTGCCTACTTCCTGAAACGCACTGATACTACTGGCCATTCAGGTTAACTCCATGATCCCTCCTCCTTTCTCAACCGGGCTTGGGACCGGCTATGGTGCAGTTCTAAGCACTAGTTCTTTGCTATATTCTGGAACTATTTGCATGTTACAGACCGTATAGTCTAAACCTGTGTCTACACTGGCAATGGGAATGGCAATATTTCCATTGCGTTAAATGTCAAATCGTAATGAATATTATATTTGATTCATTTGAGCGAGTGAATTCGAAGTGTCAAGTTCTGCAGCAAAGTAAAATGTCGGACATTGCATAAAAAAAAACAATTGATAAGTTCAATAGTTTTCTTTTTAGTCAACTTAGTTTCAGCCATTTCGTGATCAAAGCAAAAAAACTTATTCCTACCTGTTGGCGATGGTAATTTATGTCGCTACTTATGATGCTTCTACACTGTCAATTTGTGTATGGCAATGTTGCCGTTGTCATTGCCATTGTCATTGCCATTGCCAGATAAATTGTCAGTGAAGACGTAGGGTTAATGTATGTAGATACTAGAGTTTAGCTTTCATCGGAAGATAATAATTGTTATGTTACTTTACATATTATGCTGGAGATTAAATTTGAAATAACGAAATATTCATTATATAATCAAATATATATCTACCTGAAGGTGCTCTTACACGAGCAATTTTTCAAGCAATTGATTGCCCGATGACTATTGCCAAAACTAATAGAGCGATTAATGGAGCAATACAGGGCAATATCATGATAGTTGCGGCAATATTCCGGCAATGTGGCAATATTTTCACAGATTGCAAGTATTGGTATAGTTGCTGTATTTTCACTAAAATTTCGAGCAATTGTCCTCGTTCGGTGATTCAATTGTCAAGTTTTGTTTTCAGTTTTTTATTTATTTCTCAAGTTTCGTGTTATAATGGCTTCTAATTCAAATATTTCAAAGTTTTAGATTTGTTTGTCAAGTTTGCTTTCGTGTTGTTCATAGACTGAATTGGTCGTGTAAGCCCTTATTGCCGAATTGCTAGAAATTGGTCAATATGTCTCATCAGAATTCAGCAACGGAGTGATGAAAAGTTGATCCACATCGCTTGTTGCTATTATTGCTGTGTGTTGCTTCATATTTTCATGACGTCAAAATTGACGAATATTGCTTCAAATTGAGCAATTTTAATCGCTCGTTTAAGAGCACCTTAATTATCATAAAAGCGAGCATCCCACATTTTTACTCTGAAAAAGACCTCACTAATTCCACAAGAATAACGTCGTATTGCCCAGCTCCCCAACAACATATCGTGCAATCAGTACTTCTTGTACTTCCAAGGAAGCGACTTACCTAACTCTGTCAATATTAAAAAAAATTAGACTAATTCCAGTGCAAGTTGAAAACGTAGTATTAAATTAATTTAACATTTTCAGGAAACATTAAATTGCCGAATTCTTGACAGATTTTATATGGATACGAAAAACAGAAAACAATTCTTTCAATTTAAAGTTAAAATGTAAAATTCAATAAGCTGAAAATATTTTATGACCGTCGGGTATTACTCTTTGAAATTTTAATAAGCTGAAATCTTTTCCGGAAATCAATGAGACAAAATTGTTGATGAAGAGTAAACGATAAACATATTAAGGGTGATATTTCAAAGATAAAAGGAAATGTGAATATTGGGTTCAATTAAAAGCCGTTTTATAGAAAATGCTGGTATGTACATGTTATAGTTCAGGTGATATCCATAAGATAAAAGATATTTGTTTAAGTTGATCTATATATTTCACTATGTTGTTTTAATCGACTTTTAAAGAAAAACTTATTACTCCCCGATGTTTATAATCTAGATGAAATCATATAGAGTATTATAAGTTTAATCCAGCCTGGAAAGTTTGTAACGCATAGAACCGAGCCTCAGACGAAAAAAAGTTATATATTATTTTGTGTTCAGTTATGGCCAAAAACCCCAAATCCGTTTGCTGTCCGTCTGTCCGTCCGTCCGTTTGCACTATAACTCAAGAACGCGTTGGACTATGAAGTTGAAATTTTGTCACCACCTCAAAAATAGAAAAAGTAAGGCTAAGTTCGTTAATGGGCAATATCCTTCCACTCCTTCGGCTACCTCCCGTACAAGAGTCCTAAAAACACGTATTCACAATTATTGCTCGAATGCTTCGAAGTAGGAACTTGAAATTTAGCATACTTAAAGATTACAATGTTTGAAGCGGAAGTTCCGAATATGGTGCAAATCGAATGAATCCTTCGTGTAGCAGCGTACAAAAGTCTTTCAAAAATTTATGCAAGTTACAGAATCCACTATAACTCTAGTACGAGTTAAAGCAGGGATTCAAAATTTTACAGGAACTAGTTTTTTAACAAAAGCAAGATTGAGTTCATTAATTAGCGCCATCCGTCGACTACTTCGAGTGACTGTCATACAAAAGTTCTTTAAACACGTGTTCACCAATGCACTTCTCATTCTTTTGATATATTCCTGACTAAAATATAAATCGAAGTTCAGTATTTCATCTAGAGTATCATACGATTGGCTTGCAGCCGATCGTGATTACTTTATGTTTTAGTTACATGTTTTATGACCAGTAGACTTCAAAAATTAAAAAAATAGGGCGTATATGTACGCCGTACGCTGAACGGAAAAAGCCTATGAAGGGTACTAGCTCAAATATTCCTTGGGATATTAATTAAAACTATTTTAATTGGTTAATTATTAATATTATTAAAAAATCATAAAGTAAAATTTGAAGAAGATGGCTGTTACGTGTTACAGTATTTCAGCCGATAGAATTCCCAACCACGAAGTCATTCCATCTTCTATGCACAAGGGGACTTTCCATCAAGAAAATAGAAAACTTATATCAAATACTACACTGTTTTAAAAAAAAATTAGTTTTTAATCCTATTTTTCCTTGAAATTTCCAGTATATTTCATTTTTTCAACTAAAAGTACACATTTCAATCACTTTTACACGAAATTACTGGTATTAGTAAATTATTCATGTACTTTTTAACTGAACCGTACAATTTACATAAAAAGACTCACAAAATTACACACAATTTCGTGTAAAATTAACTATTTTTATATATGAATTGAAAATTACGTTCTTTTTCGTGTAATTCTACTTATCTATTTGAATTTCACGACGAGAAATATGTAATATATGAAACCACGAAGTTAGATGCTTCGTTCGATTTTGTTTTTACTGAAATTAATATGAAGCGCCTTCGGTGGCGCAGTGACTACGCACGCCAAACGTAAGGCGCAAAAACCAGAATCGCGGGTTCGATTCCTACCTACAGCCAAGGGTTTTATTAAGAATAAGTCAGTAAGAAATAATATTAGAAGTAGAAATAAGTGTATCTTAAAGAGTGCTATAATTATTATGCACTATAACAAATTCTAATCGTTTACTCATTTATTTCTAGTTGTATTTTCAAGTGAACGCCGGAGCTGGTCGTCGGCCGCTTTTATACCCGGTTTAGCTTGATGTTGGTTGTGCATGACATCGAAGTGGGAGGTTGAAAATCAGTCGGTAGTGACGATTGCGCAGTGGTGACGTTACAACACTACAAATATGTAAAAAAAAATTTAATTTTTGGTTGCAGTGTAGGGTTAAACACAAAAGTTGAGCTAAATCCCCACTCCGAAAGGAAATTTATTTTCAATAATTCGGGAAAAGTGTAACTTTACACCGAAAAGTAATGGATGGTATAGAACTCCGTTTCGGAGCCCAAAATATCGTCATTTTTCTAAGTGTGTAAACCCAAAGCAGGAAAAAGCTCTCATGTCTACCCTAAGGACCTCAGACCTATCAGTCTATCATCCCAACATGCGTACTGGAAAGGGAGGTCGGTCGAAACGGCCTTACATTCGGTCGTGCGTACCGTTGAAAAATCTCTTAGTATTAAAGAATACACCATGGTTGCCTTTCTCGATATCGAGGGAGCTTTCAACAACGTCAAACCAGAGGCAATTACTGACGCACTTTCTATCCTGAAGGTGGAGTCCTCGCTTGGCGCGCTGATCAATTTGATGTTAACATCCAGGATTGTAAACACAAAGCTGTACGAGTCCTCCTCTCGAAGGTTTGTCAGCAGAGGTACGCCACAAGGTGGAGTGCTCTCCCTTCTTCTTTGGAATTTAGTGGTCAACAAACTACTATTGAGACTGGAAGAGGCGGGCTGCAGAGTGATTGCTTATGCAGATGATGTTGCAATTGCTGTCTCGGGAAAGCACCTCAACACGCTGAGTGAGATATTATAGAATGCTCTCTCTATCCTCTCCAAATGGGCAGCTGAATGTGGTTTGGGTGTGAACCCACGCAAAACAGAATTAGTCCTCTTCACCCGGAAATATAAAATTTCTCACGTAGACCCTCCTTCTCTGAATGGTACTAGTCTAGTTTTCACCGATAGTGCAAAATATTTGGGTCTTATTTTGGATAGGAAACTTCACTAGAAACCTAACACTCAGGAACGGGTAAGGAAATCAATAGTTGCGCTTTACTCGTGCAAAAAGGTCATTGGCAAAAAATGGGGTATGCAACCCAGAAAAGTTCATTGGCTCTACGTGTCCGTCATCAGACCGATACTTATGTACGGTGTTATTGTCTCGTGGAGGGCCTTGTTATTGTCTGGTGGAGGGCCTTAGACAAGACAGTTAACTTCACCACTAGGGAAGGTACAGAGATCAGCATGCCTATGCATCAGTAGCGCTCTGAGAACAATTCCCTCTACAGCACAAGACATGCTATTCAGTCTGCGACCCCTAGACATTTTTGGCAAGCAAATGGCAGCCAGTGCAGCCATTCGACTTAGGGCCTGGACTGGCATATATGCAGGTCACTCAACAATCTTGAATCACTTCAATAATTTTCCTGAAAACACCGACTACACCCCTCCCAGTTATGATTTTGAGAAAAAATTCCTAACAACCATCTCAACCCGTCTAGAATGGGAAAGGGATTCGGTACGGACGGAAAAGTCTGCCCACATATATACGGACGGCTCAAAAACTGAAGGCGGGGTAGGTGGAGGTGTTTCCTCTGACATGCTTAACATTAGCAGCTACTTCCGCCTTCCGGATCACTGTAGTGTCTATCAGGCGGAGCTTATGGCAATCAAGGAGGCCTTGTCCTGGCTGAGATGTAATGTAATATCTACTAGGGATATTAGCATTTTCACAGACAGCCAAGCTGCAATAAAATCCTTAGAATCGGCCTCGACAACATCAAAGGTCACCTCAGAATGTCGATCATCTCTTAAGGAGATGGCTGAACAGTTCAATATTCTTCTGTGCTGGGTGCCAGGACACAGGAATATTACAGGGAACTGCTTGGCTGACGAACTCGCTCGTCGCGGTACTACCATTCAGATTATGCCGGAAGATCGGAATCTGGGTGTGCCTCTCTCTACATGTAAACTGCTACTGGGATTGGACTCAATTGAGAAAACCAACTCAAGATGGACAGATGGTGTTACATGTCACACTGCGAGACAGATCTGGCCGGAGCTGGATCTAAAACGCTCTAAGAGGCTGACTTTGCCCAAAAAGGGCGAATATCAGCACCACAGTCGGTGTCCTGACATAGGTCGACATGCCAAAAGACTGGGCCTCTTCTCAAACGACTTCTGTAGAAGCTGCCTGGATGAGGAGGAGGAGGAGACAGTCCTTCACCTTCTCTGTACCTGTCCAGCTCGATCAGCCAGAAGGAAAGCTCATATTGGAGCTTACTTCTTCAACTGTCTCGGTGATCTTGCCGCAATGGAGGTTGCGAGAATCCAACGCTTCATTGCAAGCTCTAAATGGTTCGACGAGTAGGACCGGATTCGATGATCCTGTGGTAACACAACGGACCTTTCAGGTCTAAGTGTATCCGTGTTCTCACGGGGAGCCACGCGTACCTACCTACCTACCTAGTGTGTAAATTCAAGAGAATATCCAGTAAATTTGCTGCTTTCGAAATTGAAATTTACCGATTGCAAATTTAAATTTACTGTCTGAAAATTGAAAATTAAATTCAAATTGACTATTACATCCCAATGTAAATTTGCTATTTTCCTACAATCCAAAAGATGTAAAATTCAATGGATTTTTTGCACTGTGTACTACACGACGAGTAGTTCTTTTGAATTGCTGTCAGCTATGCGAGTTTAATTTCGCCTTTTAGTAAGTCGACTACAAAACCTACAGCCTTATTCCACAAATGTAATTTGTTTTTCACAAATATTGTACAATAATGGTAACTATAGTAAAACAATTTGTGGTTTTATTACAACAAATTGAACAGTACAAAAAAGGAAGTGAAACGGTTTGGTCATATTTTGAGGGAAAACAATTTTCGAACAGGCTTTGGATATGTGGCGACCTCTCCAGGCATATACACCGGCAAGGTGATGTAGCGACCTCTCCAAATATTCATCAACGCTGTGGAGATAGCGTCGTCTCCACACAATCAGCAAAAAGGTCCTGAAATTGGAGAAAATAAGATCAGCATTCGGCGCGACGCATTCAAAAGTACAAATTCGACCGTACAGTTTTTAACTGAATAAATAAAATTTAAAAGCTTAAAATTACTAAAGATAGGAATATGCAATGAATACTCGTATATGTGGTGGATCCTCCAAGAAAAATATGAAAGAAAATTAAAAACTATTGCCCATAAGGAAATGCCCATTGTAGTGAAATGATTGCATCGGGGGCGCATACATAAAAACTAAAATTTAAAGCAAATATGAATTGTGTTAAATTTCAATTTGGAAACAACAAAGTTCTTATTTTATTTCGAGCATATAAGTTGCTTTTTGTTGATGAAAAATGAACCAGCTACTTTTTTACCTTATAAAATAGAAACACAGATAGAAAGCAAACAACACGATGCTTGTATATCCTGACTTTTTCCGTCACAAGAACAAACCCATTCCTATATAGGAACAAGTCTCTCTATTTAAGGATGGTATGAAATCTAACCTTCGTGGCCTCATGGGACATCATCAAAATGCTGTCTTCTTGAAAGAAGAGTAGAAGTAGTAGGTGTAGAAACTCATCTAGCTACAAAATTAGGCGCCAGGGAATATCTTTCATCCCCGTAACCATGCAACAGCAAAATCGAGGGTATAGTACAAATCCCGAGTATAATCCAATTGGCCAATTTAGACGCACATTACGGGAGATTTGCATATATTATTCGACGAGATGAGAGCGGGATATAAACAAAAGGACGAGTCCTTCATAAATTCGTTCTTTTCATCAGAGTGAAGATGTAATGCGACTAAGCTGAGAATCCTCATGAACTGTCGGATTTTTGTAATTGGAAATCTGAGCAAAACGAAGAAGCAAAAAAAAAATCTTTTCGTACTTAGTTAAAATTTAATTTGATCATTAGCCACATTTATCATAAGGTTTTTGTTAAATTGAAAGCGTTATTAATCTCGAGATGATTTGACAATACTTGTTTAGTAGAATTTAAAGGGCACAGTGAAATCTTCTAATGCTACAATTTTATTTCCTTGTGCTACTTCACGTTACCATTGGCTGTAAGTAGTTGGATGGATATGAACAAAGTCTAGCATGTCATTTGTTTATCCTCCAAACAAGAGACATTGAAAAATGTATAGATCTATGTCGATGACTTCAAATCAGGTAACCTCCAATTAGTTTTATAGGAATTGTAATTGCAATACTTTAGTATTCCTGCATAACAATATGTATATAAATAATCTGTCAACAGTCTGGGCGCAGCTTCATTATTTGTTGGGTAGAACTCCGGAACGAGTTTATTGCTGAGATACGGTGTAGGTTATAGTTGCGAATTCGAGAACGTCCTCCGGTTTCTGGGCGCCAAGTAGTTGAAAAGGCAACTACTAACCTTAACGTAACCGTACGATGTAACTACATATGCGCATTGCCGAATAACGAAACATATCTTCATTCCAAGAGTGTATTTCACGAAATTCATTCTATAACAATTTGTTTGTTTGTTTTACAGAGCCGGACGGAAGGGTTCGGCACTCGAGACCGTACTGATTTATTATCCCAATCAGCAATAGCGCCGCTACGTACCGAGGTCGAACACAATATCTGAGGTGAGATCTACTTCTCAAAGTACTTCCAAAGCCGCATTGCTACCCGCCGTCTCCGAATGGTTTGTGTCGCTTGCCGACCTCAATGACAGTCCTCCCTCCTGTTTCCAACGGCCGTTCGCTAAGGCTCTATGATCCTGGTCCAGCCGAATTCCGCGGCTCAGGCGTAGCCACCGATAATCGAACAGCGATCTTTTAGGCTGCCCTTACGTTCTTCGAGGAACTCGCACAGAGCATCTACTCATCGTGGCATCACCGCTTACTGCATTACCACTAATCACTGGCCGTTATCTCTCCGGTATCTGTCTCAGGGCTGCCTTGAGTATCAGAAAATCGCGTTAGGAGTTTACTCGAGGTTGTCTCAGTGCTACTTGATACGGCTATCTCTCCTCGATTATTTCGCCGGTAATTAAAAAAAATTTAGTAGTCTGGCTGGCTTAGTGGCTAGAGCACTTGCCTTCGGTGCACCTGGTACCAGGTTCGAATCTGCTTGGCGACAAGTAATTTTCGAGAATGGGATTGGGTGCCAGACTACCAGTTCACTCAGCTGTAAATGAGTACCTGAGTTAAAATCGGGGTAATAATCACGGACGCGCGTGGGGTTGACCACTTTAGCTCCTAGTGTTCCGTTGGTATAGTAATGAAGTAACTCTAGCATTACTTCAAGGCCTAGGCCTAATTTGGGCTTATTATTTTAATTAAAAAAAATGCACCAATCTGCATCTTAAACTCTACTCGATTCTACCTTCTCGACCTTCAAAACTAGTCTGCCTCCATCCGCATACTGTCACAATCTATTCCCTTGCTCATCTTCGAGGAACTCCGCTAATATTTCCCTCTAGACAAATAGATAGCTCTGTGGAACCAAGCTGCGATCGGCAGACGGCGGGCTCCGGCCACGGCTTAATATGATAACAAAATCACTTAGGTTATTAGCGTCTTCGTCCTCTTTGCGGTGAGCCCGGCTTTCAACACCGTGAAAGGGCATTGGGGCAGTAGTCCTCGGGGACGGGTTTGACGTGAACCCCTGTGTCAGAACACTTTCGCCACCATTCCTACACAAAGGTCATTCTTCGTCATCTAGAAAGTCTAGAATACAAACTCAGGTGCAGTAAATTTGTGCCTTCAGGAAAACATTGAAACGGAACAAACTAGGCGTAACTCCTGTGAAATTTTTAGGTTATAACTGGTATCAGTGTTGTGCACTTATCAGTTTTTGTTAACAAATATAATAATTTGATTTCTAAACACATAATGCATATTATTTATTTCTTTTTTTAACAAATATTGTCATGGTCAAAAAATAAATTAAGAACCATATATGTTTATAAGCACATAAATAAAGTACCAATATTTTATTAATTGTAAAAAGAGGAAAGCAAAATTAACAGTCTTTTTATAATTAACTCATCAAATGCAAAAATAAGTACAAATTCATTTTACAAAATTTTAGCAAATTAAAAATTAATAAAACATACAATGAAGATTTAGATTTAGATTTGGAAATAGGGGTTGATATGGTTAACCTCTGTCACTGCAGAGCCTCAGTTGGGCTTATTGTGACGTCCCCCGGTTTGATTATGATTCCTCTTCGATCCCTGCGCTTTCAATGAACTCCTGCTCCTACACTCCGTCTGTGTACCAAATTATGGATCCTGGTTTTGGAGTGGGTTTGTTTGTGGCCCAATCCTCCCTTTCAGGTAGGACAGCTTTGAATGGCTTTGTGAAATTAAATTTCGGTACCATTGAATCAGAAAGAGGTATCGCTAGTATCGGGTCCTTGTTGAGTTCCGCGGAGAGAGTTGGGCAAGCTATTTTGCGCTCTGACTCGTCCTCCGAGCTCAAAAGTTTGTATGTGGTGAATCTAGCTTCTTTCTGTATTTCTAAGTGTAGAGGTGCTAGGTTGAGCGGCACCTCTAAGGCAGCTGTGGGAGTGGTGCGCATCGCCCCAGTAATACCCAGGCATGCCAGTCTTTGTAATTTAGTCAGCTTGAGCTGAGCAGTTTTCTGCTTTGTTTTCTTCCACCAGACGGATGCCGCGTAAGTTATAATGGGCCTAGCAACGACGGTATACATCCAGTAGGTTAGTTTTGGACTCAGTCCCCAGTTTTTACCGAGAAGGCTCCTGCAGGTCCAGAGAGAGATTCTGGCCCTTTCAAGAACTTTGTCCAAATGAGCATTCCAGGTGAGCTTTTCATCCAGGATAATACCCAGGAATTTTACCTCACTAGAATACTCTATGGATTCTCCAAAAAGAATAGGCTTAGCTAGCTTGTCCTTACACCTCCTTTTGGTGAATGCAACAATTGTGCTTTTCTTTGGGTTGATATCCAATCCTGCTTTAGTGCACCAGGTTACTACCTGGTTTCTGAACTAGATCAGTCACCGTCGCTTCAAATTTACCTCTAACAAGGATGGCAAGGTCGTCAGCGTAACCCTGTACCGTGACTCCGGAATAAGTTAGGTCTTGAAGAAGGTCGTCCACTACTAAGCACCAGAGGATGGGTGATAGTACCATACCCCGCGGACAGCCTTTCGCAGCTGTGACTGTGACTGTTGAGTCGGCTAGTGTCGAAGTTATTTTCCTGCGTTCTAGCATGGCCTTGATCCAACAATGAAACTTTATTTCTTGAAGAAGTCTGAAACTTTTTTCTGGATCAATTTTTTCCCCGATAACTTCATTAATTGATGTTCCACTTCATCCAAAGATGTAACCTCAGCACCGCTTTGGTCGACATATCTCCTTATCGTAAACGAGGAGCTTAATGCATCCTGAAGTGTTACTTTAATTGTTGGGTTCTTCGATAATTCGGAACTTATCTCTGCATTTTCTCGACGAACTTCATTTATGATCTCGTCTTGGGTAAACTCACCATAACAATCCAAGTTTTCATCGCAGTCAAGAAGTTCATTAAACTGATCCTCGGGTATAAGAAATTCAATGATTTCCTCTCCATCTTCATGCACTTCCTGCAAAGGTTGGTGAAAAAATCCAGCTTTGCGAAAACAATTTTTAATTGTTGTTGGTGAAACTAACCACCAAGATCTCTTAGCAAGCCTTATTGCCTGTAAGACGTCTAAAGATTTCCCAAAGCTTTGGAGAGAAGATCCTTGTTCCAGGGCCAGAATTTGCTTTCTGACTATTTGTTGTCGATAGTATGCTTTAAAAGTGCGAATAATACCCTGGTCCAATGGTTGAATAAGGCTGTCGTATTAGCCGGTAAAAATACAATTTTCCCATTTCGTAAACGGATATGGTCTGCCAATTTATGACAAGCAGCATTGTCTATAAAAAGTGCAACCTTTCTATTTTTCATCGCCATTTCCCTGTCAAAATCTGCAATTATGTTGGTCCAAATCTTGCTTGTCATCCAAGCTTTACTGTTAAAATAGTATGGAAGAGGAATTTCCTTCCCACAAAAGCAACGTGGCTCCTTGGAGCGACCAATGACATAAATATGCTTGTTCGATCCACTCATATTTGTTAGAAATAACAGCGTTACCCGATCTTTTTGGACTTTTCCACCTTTAACAGAATCTCCTCCAGAAGCAAGAGTTCCACGTGGAAGGGCTTTATAATATAGGGTTGATTCAACCGCATTAAACACATCTTCAGCATTGTAGTCTTTTAGTATATCTGGAAGCACGCTTTTAACCTATAAATTAAGCCAATGAAGTAGGGCGGAGTGGGAAAACCAGTCCGCATTGCTTAGCGGATTCACTGATATATTCTACACGGACGGCTCAATGACTGAAGACGGGTCGGGAGCTGGAATGTATCTGCAGACTGAAGATCTCAGGTACTCTTTCGCCCTAGGAAAACATTCTTCGGTATTTCAAGCCGAAGTTTATGCGATCCTTAAGGCAGTAGAATGGATTATAGAGGGAAGATGGAGAGGCAGGATGATCTGCATTTGCAGCGACAGTCAGGCCGCTCTACAATCCCTAGATAATCCAATCGTCTTTTCGAAGATGGTACGTGAGTGTAAAGAACGGTTGAATTCAGTTGGCAGATTCAATGACTTAAAGCTCATATGGGTTCCAGGTCACCAGGGTATAACTGGCAATGAAATAGCTGATGCATTAGCAAAGGCAGGATCGGAGTCAGCCATGGTCGGACCAGAACCAGTTTTCGGTGTGCCTGTAGCCTCTGTTAGGGCTGCCACTGCTGAGTGGGTGAGTAAATCACACATTGAGAGATGGCGGCTTTTCCCGGGTATGCGGCAGACCAGAAACCTTGTTGACGGACCAAGTGGACGAACCGCATCTTTTCTTCTCAAATTGAGCAGGAAAGAATATAGTGGTATGGTTGGTGTCCTCACAGGGCATAACTCGTGTGGCCTACACATGGTCAGATTAAGAATCATTGACGACCCCATGTGCACTGCTTGCGACGAGAGCGACGAAACAACGGAACATTTCCTTCTTGAGTGTCCAGCTTACTCTTTTGCTAGAGTGCACGTATACGGCGTCGATGTTATGAGGATGGAAGAACTCCGTTCTCGATCCCTACCTGAGCTCTTGAAATTCGTGAGGAGGACGAAGAAGTTCGGGTAGAGACTGGGGGACTCGAGTGCAATGGGCAATAATTGTCTGAGTGCTCAAGATGCGCGGCTTTGTTGCGTATCTTCCTCCACTTCAAACAACAACAACAACAACAACAACAACAAGAAATTTTGATAAAAAAAATCCTTCACAATGTACTAACCCAATAATCGGCAGATGTTCCATCAGAACTTTCTCTTTCATCATGAAATTTTAAATATTTAATATTATTCTTTGTTTTCCAACGATGTATCCAACCGCTATTTGGTTCAAAATGTTCTATCCCCATTTTTAAAGACATTTTTTTTGCTTCTTCCAAAATCATTGGTCCTGAGATAACAGCATTTTTTTGCCTCATTTGTTGAAACCATATTATCATTGCCTCGCCTAAATCTTCATGATTTCCACTGCGAATTCTCTTTCTTTTCACGTTTTTATTTTCCATAGCAATTTCACGAATCTTGTCTGCGTTCCTTACAATTCTGGAGATAGTAGACACATCACACCCATACTCAGTGGCGAGTTTTTCCCTGGTTTATCCAAAACTTCAAGCTTTTGCTGGATTGTCAATGTAATAATTTTTTTTTGGACTCCATTATGTACGAAAAGATGCTACAAGATCACTACAATCGCAAATCGCGGTAATTTTTTTAAAAAATATAAAATCCAACTCCACTTACTAATGTGCGGCTTTTCACCACACACTGCACAAGACAATCTCAAAATTGAATGCGTTCAAGGCAAGCATAATGAGATGACCAAAGACTAAAACGTCTGATATTCGGGGAATCCCTCATTACTGAAATAGCAGACTGGTCGAATTGTGCTACTTTTTATGATAGACAATGTTTTACAGTGGCTGGCAAAAAAGGAAAGAAAATGGGTTTTAAATGTGCACTTAGCCGTGTCAAATTCAATGCAAATGTTCGATATCATGCAAAAAATTCCGTCCACTTACACGAATTTGTGTACTTAACCGTGTTGCACTTATCCAAATTCAAATGTATGAAAAATTCTCAAAAAATTTCGGTGCATGAAATTTTAGTGCACATAAGCGCAATTTGCACTTAAGCGTGTTGCACTTATCCGTATTCTACTGTAATGGATTTTTTTCTTCAAAAATTACTATTCCCCACTTCCGAGGACAACCTCCCCTTACAAAATTTATGTAATTCACGTTGTCCCCCTCCCCTTCTCCTTACACCTCTCACTCTCAAAAGGATACCACTCGTAGGGGTTTACCGGACCTACCCACCAAATAAATGTCTCAACAAGTTTGTTGCAGTGTTCAATGTCATATCTGGAACTTGGTAAATCACCGAAAGTTAAATTTTCCCTTTCCAAGGAGGTGCAAGAAGAACTGGAACTTGATCTCCAGCATATTTCTCCATTTACCTGGAACCATTTACAATTAATGCGTACAAAATTTCGCATTCGTAGCCTAAAGGCTCGTATCCACTGCAGCTCGCAAGCAGATCGCGAGCAGCATGTTCGGTCAATGGATACTACATGGCGCTCCGTACAAAAGCATTTCACGCGCAGCACGCGTTCTATTGCTTCATCTGTTTCTGAAGCGTATCCATTGAGCACGTAGCTTTTTATAACCGGCGAGTTGCGGAGTGCTTAGAATTTTGGCTGATACATTTTTAAGTGTGCTCGCTTTCTGAACGGAGGACGGTCGACAGCTCGTCGATACCATTCAACGAGTGCTAAATTAAAATAGCAGTACAGAAAGTTTTGAATAATTATTAAGATGTCATCCGAAGATATTGAAGTTTTAGCGGCGGCATTTATTGTGTTGCAGGAACAAGTGAAAAAGAAAAGATCACATCGTTGTTGGGTTCGTCCATACCTAAAAAGTAGGAGTAAATACGGTGGCATAGTGGTTTTTGGACTTTTGCGAGGATTTCCACAAGTGATTTCCTGGCCACCAGGAAAAAGGATCCAAAGAAAGAATATTTAATTACGGGTTGAGTAGAGCCAGGCGAATTTACGAAAATGCTTTTGGAATTATGGGATGGTTTTTCGAGTCTTGTGGAAGCCAATGCTGTTACATCCAGATAAAGTAAAGGTTATAATTTTATGATGTATTTATCTCCATAACATCTTGCGCAAGAGTAATCGATCTTCACATTTATATTGTCCTATGAGAAGCTATGATTATGAAAATAATAACACACATGAAGTCGCCGAAGGAAGTTGGCGAATGGATAAAAACGAAAGTAGTTTATTGTTATTCGAGCCAATTGTGATTGTCTGCAACCGCGAAAATTATCCGTGAGGAATTCGCCATTTTTTTTTTATTGGAAGATGGGTCAGTTCCATTAAAGAATGATTTGGCATGACTTTATGTAATAATAAAATATAATAAAATCAAATTATCTGGTCTTTTATTGGCTTGGAAGTAGCAAATGTTGTGGTCGGCGTGAATGCTTAATGCAAAAACGATAAAAAAAGGGAACCATCCTGACTTAAATGTCTCATCTGCGGCAGCACTGGATTTCTTTTTTTTACTGTTCTTTTCTGTACTGGCCACGAAGTACTTGTCATTTTCGTTCAATTTCCGGGCCATCGCAATTAAATTTTTTGCCTATTTCGCCGAATATGTCTCTTTTTTTACTCGGTTTTTTGATTCCGAGCTCAAAACATGCCATATAATTGGGTGTAGTTCAATGTCGGAAATCAAATTCTTTATTTTCTCGTTAGACCATTCCATTGCTATTCAGTTTGCAATTCTAAATTAATCTATCCTGAAAAACCCTAAACGCGCTACGAAGCTTTCCATTTGAAACGGAAAACAGACAAGCAGCTCGCCGCCGTTAAAAAGCTGGCCCTTTCTTGCTTTTAAACCGTCTCCATCAAACATGTCTGCGCGTTAGCAGCTTCTTGCCATTCTATTCACGAGCTCGTAATAAAACGTTCAGTGGATACAGTTGACATGCACAGCGCGCGAGCTGCAAGCGAGGTGCGCGTGATGACGGCGCGCTAGTGACGAGCTGAACGTTGAATGCAATTTTTGCTGGATACGGTAATCACGTGCAGAGCGCGCGAGCTATGCTCGCGGATAATCTCAGTGGATACAAGGCTTAAAGAGCCGTATAGAATGAACGCAATCGCAGTCGGATTGGAGTGTCAAAATAACGGAGGGGAAAAAACGAGTTTCAAATGCACGTAGATAAACAGAATGAACGCTATGGGTCGCAGATAGTCGCAAGTAAGTTCGTAATATTTAAAATGATCGCAAGTGAACGCATCGAAATGTCAAATATGACAATATTATAACCTAAAACGCACTATATTCTTAAAAGAAGAAAATAATAAAATGGAAAATGAAAGAGATTTCGATGAGCACTAAAAATAATTCACCGATTTTTGCGTCCATATCAATTTCGCTTTGATTATTGACACTGATAGAACTGCGAACTCAATCCGGTCATTGTGTTCATGCAGCGTTTACTTGCGGTTTACAGCGTTTCATTGCATCTCGTTGCGACATTTTGACATTCCAATCCGACTGCGATTGCGTTCATTCTGTACGGCTCTTTAGGCTACGAATGCGAAATTTTGTACGCATTAATTTTGAACGGTTCCAGGTAAATGGAGAAATATGCTGGAGATCATGTTAGTTCTTCCTGTACCTCTTCAGGGTGCGTTTCCATCTCTGCCGTTTTGCGTCGCCGAAACTAGTGTCCCGTCACATTATTGGCGTAGTCGTTTCCAACTGCGACGAAACGGTTGACGAGACGCTAGAACGTCACCTTCCGGTGTAATTTGGATTTACAAGGACAAAAATCCACCCAGCATTTTTGTCCTTGTGAATCAAAATAAAAAAAAAATGGTCGGTAATTCGCGACTCTGGATTTTGTTGTGTCTCTATTTTGACAGTTGCTGGTGCGTCGAGAGGTATAGCACCACAGGCGCATAGTTTGGATTCAAACCAACCTCTATTGAAGGCACATTTGTATCGGCTCGAAAAAGTTGAGTCAACTCCCGACGATTGGCTCGGCGCGTCATAGAGCTCGTTTTTTATGTATGTAGAATCTAGTCGGCGACGCAAAACGGCGGAAATGGAAACGCACCCTAAAGCGTTCAAAAGTTATCCGAAAATATTCTTGAACACTTGTCCTAAGGACCTTTTGTATGGGAGCTACCCTTAGATTATATACCTAAAAAGGTTGGACATGCCACCATAAAAAAGAGCCAAGTTGTTTTATGCGCATGTCGAGGTAAAAGCTGCATGGGCGTACAAAACTGATTTTATTTATTTTAGGGGCAACAATTTTAGCTGGTACTTTAAAAGTTTTTTGCATACATTAAATATATATTATACAGTCGATCAGCTGCAAGCCAATCGTATGATACTCTAGATGAGGACGATTTTACCCCTTAACGAACTTAGCCTTACAAATTCGCCCAGATTCAAGATTCAAGATCCTAGGTCAAGGCATTCTTGAGTTATCATGCTAACGGACAGACGGACGGGCGGACAGACGTTTTGGCCCCAAATAAGCACAAAATAATATTTAACTTTTTTTGTGTTCTGAGGCTTGGTTCTAGGCGTTACAAACTTTTGGGCTGGATTAAACTTATAATACTCTCTGATTTCATCTAGAGTATAAAAGTATATCTCTTTGTAATCTATGTATGTATGCTTTACAGATGCATGCTATTTTATTATATATGTAGATATTTACGTATGATCTGATACGATTCTGTAACTGAAATCTCGGCGAAAGACCAGAAACGAGTAGCTTTTTCAAATGTGTTTTTTGATAAACACCAAATTTCGATATTTCGTCAGACTTATTTTTAACAAAAATGCAACCATTTTACTAATTTAATGAGAAGGCTATATTGTTGTGAACTCAAGGGAGACTAGTCATCGGAAAGATTTCTTCCGATATTTTAATAAATATTTATTTTCTAAGTACAGTTGCATGTTCGAAATGTTCACCTTTGTAACGCTTTTGGATGGCCCCAAATATAACGTTATTTTGCTACACCATTGGAGCCAAGATCCTAGCTGTTCAGTTTACCATGGCAACCAATAAAAACAATCAACAAAATATTCATTCATAATTATTTCACGTGTGTTTTTGACAAGCAAGATCCCTTGGCATCCTTGGATCACATGGTACTGTCAAAATAATTTTGGACTCTATTTTTTACGTGCTTTTACACCGGGGTGTCCTATCCTTAGTTACCTTATCTAAGGAGCTACCTGTAGGAGGAAAACTATTTCGCTGACAAGTAAGCTTGAACTCTGCTTGTATTCAAAATTAATTTGAACAAAATTTGTAATTCACGGCTACATGATTTCTTGAGTTCTAGTGGGTTTCGTAAATTAAGGGCCCGTGAGTCCCAAACCAAAATCGAAAATTTCAGCTATTTTGCTTTGATTTCATTTCGAGAGCGTAAGAAATTATTCGTGAGCATCGGAAATTTAAATCTGAACGATCACGCACGATGTACAACGATTCAACCGTCAAGCGATGCCCCTACACAGCTCTGTGTGTACGGACCTGTATGTGTGTGTGAGATGCAAAATGATGAAAAACGGAATGTAGAAAAATAGCGAAAGTATGAACGAAAAGGAGTACAATCCGATCGAAAGTTCGAAAGAAAATTCATTGACCTGACGTCTCGGGTTTTTTTAATTTTCTGTGGACGGTGGATTTCTGGACATTCGCATGACATAGTATACTATGTATATTTATGTAGGCACGAGACATGTCTCCATTCATGTTTTTATAGGCAATTGTGGACTAAAATAAAATTAATTTCGTATTATTGCATATTGGGTCATTTCATCAAGAATCGCAAAATATTATGAAATTTGGGACCTTACCATCGCCGATTCTTTTGAAAATTTTTGTACTTGAAGAATTAGTGAAATTAATTTTTTTGTTTCTATCTCAATTGACGGGCTTAAAACCAGAGGGGTACAAGTGCAATTCAAGTGGTTTCGAGTAAAATCATATCAAAGTCTTTTAAGTGCCAATAATTATGGCTAAGACCTACCGACCGGGTTGATCGGTTTTACTCTTAGGGACTTAGTATTCTAAATCCCACAGCGGCGCCAAAAAGAAATATATATAATTTCCCGAGATATACTGCTTAATTTGGTCTGAACTCGGGAAACATTGCACTTGTACCCCTCTGGCACTGAACTTAGACGTATTTCCATGTATTTTACTTCATTATTTTTGAAATTTTATAGGTAGATTGGGTGATCTCCTACGGGTGGTACCCTTGGAGAAGAGTGTTAGGGGGAGGTGGGGGAGACGTTTTCTAGGAAAAAGTTTTGCCTCGTAAAAAACTTTGGATTATGATATCTCGCGTACCAATTATGCAGTAAAGATTAAACTTCGTTCGTGTATATACTTGGCACATTTTTACATTATTTTTTTTTAATAATAAAGTAGTGCGATCGACCTGAAATTTAAAAAAATTTTTATTTTCACGTTTTAGGACTAGTAAACTCAAAAAAAAACAAAATGTCTGTCTGCCGTCCGCAAAACGGTTTGAAGGTGCGTAGCTCACAAACCCGTTGAGATATTAAGTTTAAATTTGTTTGGTGGGTATATTTAGTAAACCCCTGCAAGTGGTATCTTTTTTGGAGGGTTGAGGTGTGAGGAAGAGGAGGAGGAGGTATGCGTTTTAGATGAAAAATTTTGGGGTCTAGATCTCAGGAACCGCTTACGCTAGGAGGCTGAAACTTGGAAAATAATAAAGTTGTGCCCAGACTGATGGCAGAATTTTTGTCACTACATGCACTTTTTCGCCGCAATATAACGAGATGATGAAGTGTTCTTTAAGGTTTCAAGGAAAGACAACTTTTGTAACACAGCAAGTTAGTTACCTAATAATTTATTCAGTCTTTATTAATAAAAAACTGCGGAAAAAAAATCGAACTATTATATTGAGCATAAGGGCTGAATAATGAAACTAAGTACGGTTACTCGTAGTCCGACTCGTACCCGGTCGGCTCATCTGTCTGAAATGTAAAAAACGGAGAGTATTTTGATTTGCGCTCGTTAAAAAGGAGTGCTACTCGTACTTGTACCCCTCTGGCTCGTATCATTGGTGCTTTTCCGTTTAGTGTTGGATTTATTTCCTAACACATAGCAGCCTTAACCTACTCTTGCACCTGTGCGCCACTGGTACTAGACAGCAGACACTCTAAAGAGACATTTCTTGCTATTAACTTAATTTTCGTGAAATTGTCACTTGTACCCCTCTGGTTCTAAGCCCGTCAATTATAAAGATTTAAAGATTTCGCAAAAATGGTGTCCGAGTTCTCTTTGAAAATTCATATCTCTGGAAATTTTTATCATAGAATAATAAAATAGGGCTTATTTTAAAGGGGAATGTTATCGCAACATAAAAAAATACGAATAAAAATTGTCCTCCAATTTTTTTTTTTACAAGGATAACGATTTTGTCCTTTATCCTTGAATATCTCAAAATCCGTAGTTTTATTTTTTTTTTTTTAATTTTTTATATTTTGTATATTATATTGTTTTTCAAAACATATTAAAAAACCAAATTGGGATTTCAAGAGGATCGGGGTACAAAATATGGGTGAAGGAGTGTGGGAGTGGAGGAAAATAATGCGTCCAAAACGCAAAAAAGCCGAGATCGACACATTCTAAAATCCATATCTCCTAAACGGTTAATGTCACGAAATTAAAACTTAATGAACATCTTAGGTATACTAAGAGAATAGATTGGAAACAAATTTTCGAGTGTGGGTGAAAAACTTTAGATTACGATATCTCACGAAACAATTGAGTGCAATTGTTTCGTGAGACAAATAGATAAAAAAATAATTCCTTTCTATAGAACAAAGTTGAAACTCGGTATGTATATGTAAATCAACTATAAAAGTAATTTAGATAAAAAAATTTAAAATAGCCATTGGCGTTCGGAAGGGGGTGAAATAAATGATCAGTGAAAAAGAAATGCATATATTTTTAGAATTTTCGTCATATCTATTAGGTCTTTCCAAATATTGAATTAATTTTTTTTGTACGGGTTCTTCATATAAAAACTAAAAAGTGTTTTCAGGATTTTTTGAAATTCAACCCCAAGGTGGTGTAAAGGGGATGTATACATTTTCACGAATTCAGCCGTATCCCTCAGGTCTAATTAGATATCGAATAACTTTTTACTTCCACGGACCTATTTAATAATCACCTAAAACCCGTTTTCAAGTTTTTTCCTTTTTCAACCCCTAAGAGTGTAAAAACGGGTTGAACATGTTTTCACGAATTCCGTCATATCTCTTAGGAGTGATAAGGCATCGGATTGATTTTTATTTTCTCTGGCTTTCTTTGTATATATCTAAAAACTCATTTCAGGATTTTTGGATATTCAATCCCAAAATGGGTGAAAAAGGGTTGTATCTGTTTCCACAAATTCTTACGTATTTCTTAGTTCTAATGAGATATCGAATTCATTTTTACTTCCTAAGGCTTCCTACATAATCTTCAAAAAGTTGATTTCAGGATGTTTGTTATTCAACTCCAATAGGACGTAAGGCTTACGATATATTTCTCAGGATTGATAAGATTTTAGTTTGTTTTGACCTTCCACAGACTTTTTATATAATCGCCTACAAACGCATTTCCGATTTCATGCAATGTCCCAAAACCAAATCACGAAAAACCTTCTAATGGCGTAACAACTGATATTATACTAGGACTAGACCTCGTCCCGGAGTATGACCCAATTATGTAATTCATATGTTATATGAGGCAGCGGCGTAAGTATTCTAGCGCGACCCCATTCTAACCGCTTCCCGAACTTTTTTTTAGGTTTTCAGTCACATAGTAACCTACACCGCATCTCAGAATTAAACTCGTTCCGAACTTCCACCCAAAAAATAATAACGTTGCGCCCAGACTGTTGGCAGATTCTTTTTTTTGATTTACTTTTTGCCCTGTTTGCCACATAGAAAGAAGAAAAGCTAAAAATCACTTTTCATTCAGAGCAGGCGAATAGACATTATGCCGATTACACACACACACCTTGCCATGTAGTTACTATGCCTTCGAATCGTGTGCTGCAGGCTTGCAGGGTGGGGAACATCGTAACCTTTTTACTCTCAGCGAATGAAACCTAAAAACAAACCTGCCGAAAAAAAATGCGACATAGCCACACGTCCGATCAGCTCGACCTCTGCGAGTGGTCTGAATGGAAAATTTGATTAAAAAATGTAGTTTGAAAAATCGTTGCAAAAACAATGTTATACTAACTTTTTTGAAGCTTTTTGAATTTAAGTTGCTTTAGAACGCTTTGATAAAGTAACATAAGAAAAAACAAAATAAAAAAAAATCGGTTTTCATAGAAAATTTTAATAATAAAAAAACATAATTTTTTTTAAAAATCAGAGTTTTCAAAATGTATTATTTCCAAACATAAGTCAAAATCGAAAATTCTAATTCCAAAAAAAATAGATTGAATCGTTCCTAATTGAGTGAAAACAAAAATAATGAAAATCACTTCAGAAATGTTTCCAAAATCGCAATTACCAAATGTGTGTTTTCAATAATTTCGAAAACTTATTCGACGTAATCGCTTATAATTTTTCTTATGATCGAAATTTCAAAAAACAATAATCAACAGAAAATTTAACACATATTGCTAATTATATTTGTCTAAGCAGAAAAGACCTATCTTTTGCTGCTTTGGAGATTTCGCGAATTCCGTTTGCCTTATTTTCAACAAAAATGCTGTTTTGGTATACACGGGGCCTTAAGTTAAGTTAGCACATTTTTACGGGAATTTGAATGGCAGTTAAACGAAGGGCTTATGGAAGTTTTTCGTGTTCATACTTTTAGGTGCAACTATTATAAAATGAATGTGTAAATAATGTCAAAGCCGTACCTTTAAGCATTCTGAAGTTATCTTCCAATATTGATTAACACGTGTTTTAAGAGCTTTTGTATGACAGCTACCCGAAGTAGTTCACAGATATTACTAGTTGATGAACTCGGACTTGTTTATGACTTCAAATAAAATTTGTACTTCCTGCCTTAACGGCGTTCTTGAGTTATAGTGGATTCTGTAACTTGCATACATTTTTTAATAACTTTGGTGGGCTGATACATGAAAGACTCATTCGATTTGCTTTATAACCGGAGTTTTTTAAATTTCAATTTCGGGACAGACGCCCGGACAGCAAGCGAATTGGGAGGTTTTGGCCCAAATAAACACAAAATAATATATATCTTTTTTCGTCCGAGGCTCGGTTCTATGCGTTACAAGCTGAGTTGGATTAAACTTATAATAGTCTATGATACCATCTAGAGTATAAAAAGGATTATTTTATGTTTGTTAGCTGACCCAAAACTACAAAAACACATTTTGTGAACATACGTACCATTTTATAAGTAGGAATTATTCAAGGGAGCGTATCGACCTCACTCATCTAAACTTGAACTCTTGACTAATATAAATACTTTATTATTGAAATAATAAAGTGAAATCAAGCAGAGAAGTTAACATTTAATTTTCTGATTTTTCTCATTATTCAGTTCTCTGTAATTCGCTAATAAGATGTTAAGAACTGAAGCCGTAAACTAATTTTATTCATTAAGGAAGTTAAATTTACGAGTGCGATTACTATGAAACGAAATGGTTTCGAAAGATATTTTGTGCTCGACTACCTACATTAAATCCTGTGCAGGATTTAAGTTTTCTTGAATTGGCTTTTAAGCGATTCTGAAGTTTAAACAGTGGAGCTACAAATGCGATATACTAAGGCCCGGTTTCACAGTCGAAGTTTAAATCAAAACTTTTCCTCAAACTTAGGATCAAACGAATAATGCGTATCACAGAGTTTGTTAAACTCAAGTTTTATCCAATCCAAGGATTAAGCTAAACGGTGGAAGTTCTTCGGTTTTTAGCTTGGATTAACGTTTTTGACAGTCGCTTCTTCTCTAATTCAAAGTATCGTGATGTCAATATTAATCGGAACGATCGGAAACAGCTAGTTTTAAATAAAATGTTTTAATTTTGTTTATTATTTTAATAATAAAGTATTGTTATCGATTTTAAAAAAAAAAAAATTTGCTACCCTGAAAATTTTTTTTCCACGTTTCATGACTAATAGACACCAAAAAAACAAAAAAAAATTTTAGTCCGTCTGTGAGCCGTACACCGTCCACCGTACGTAAAACGTTTGAAAGCTTATAACTCTCAAACTCTTTGAGCTATTAAGTTGAATTTTTTTTTTGGTAGACTGAGCAGCCTCCTTCAAGTGGCCACCTTTTGAGTGATGGGGGTGTGAGGGGGTAGCGTTTTAGAAAGAAAATTTTGGTTTCTAGATCTATATTAGATATAATTAAAGCTTCAACGAACTTCTTTGTTTTCCGTTTTCCAATTTTAAATATTACATTGAAATGAAATGACAGAAAAAGCAGAGTATACCAATGTAAAAAAGCTTAACTTCAGCTAAATTAGTTCACAATGATTGCGAACTTCAGATTTGTTAATCTTAGGATATTTATTTACAGTGAAATCGGATTAAGTTTAAAGTGTAGTTTATTCTTAAGTTTAAGTTTAACTAAACTTCAGATCAAAAATAAACTGTGAAACTGCCCCTAAATCACATCAAACAACAGGATCTAAATCTATAAATTAGATGCGATGGGAGTCACTTGATGGAGCAACAATCTCATCTACGAAAATAGTAAAAAATTAAAATCATGAATAGGAAACTTCCCAATTATTAATGACAAAGACGAAACACCAGAGCATATCCTCTGTGAATGTGAGGGTTTAACTCACAAAAGACTTCGTCACTTCGGTCAGGGTTTCATGGACCCATCGGAATTCCTGACCATTCCTCTTCGCAAAATACTAAGCTTCATTGAAAGCGCAGGGATTGAAGAGGAATCATAGTCAATTCGGGGGGACGTCACAATAGGCCCGCTTCAGTGACAGAGGTTAACCATACCAACCCCTTTTCTGGAGCCAATTTTGTACCACTTTTCAACACATATCGGCCGGAACCAGGGGCGGAGCTTCCATTGAAGCAAGTGGAGCAACTGTGTCGGGCGCCAAATTGTTAGGGCACCACACCTACTGTTCCACCTACCTACACAATTGTTCGGTTATGTATGTACAACCCTGAAATTATCACTAAGTTCACTGATTGTAATTTTTACAATTCAAATATACGGTATCCTACCTACATATACCTATCCATCCAAATACAATTTAACAACACTTCGTACACCCAAACGTTTGTTTCATTCCCCTAAATATACGGTTGGGGTTTGATCTTATTATATAAACACATGTTTATATCACCCTCTTTCAACTAGTTTACACAATTTTGTATGACTAGCACCATTTTCCTACACTGATCCGACACGTCTACATCGTATTGTTCGATCATACATGTGCGAATCTATTGACTTACTCTTTGGAGCAAACATTTAATCCGCACCATGGTTCGACATGCAACACGCACGGTACAGTGAACGTTTAACATTTTTATGAGCGACGGCATGCGTTGTATTCCGCTGGATGCATATGTATTCATGGTATCTGGCGCAGTTTATAAAAGTGCGCTACATGAATGAATTGGGACCTCAGAGGCCCGAGGCGTATGCGCGGTGCCAGTGCTTCAGTTCTTTATGCATACTATTTTTTAATTTTCGCTAGATATGTTTTTTAAATATATAGGGAATTTAATTCTCATGACTATACGAATGCAATTTAGAAGTGTTCTAATGTTCTAATAATTAAACGGCAATACGGGTACATTTGGTCTAATGTTATCGAGAAAATTGAAATATTTATAATTTTCACGAGTTGGGAGCACTGTTGAACGACCAAAGAAAATGTGATATTTTCTTGCAAGATTTTAATGTGAAAAAAAATAAGTGCTAATATCTAATACGTTTCAAAGGATACTTTAAAATGTTTCGTTATGTCGATACAACCTTCAAACTTAGTTACTTAAAATAAAGCCTGACAGTTTCTAAAAAATTATTTAAATTCAAAAATTCTTGCTAACAGCTAACACTGAAAAAGTGTGGGTAATATAGTTCCGGGAGATGTGTGCATAAATCCAAAGAAAAAATAGCTAAATCCATTTTATCGGTAAAAATCGCATATAATTATCGCCTTCTGCTCCAGGACATTTATTATGCTTCAAAAAATATTTTACTTCGTTAGTCACTAGGAAAGATCCTTAGCAATTTGTGTCTTCAATATCAGATGGCAAATTGAGGAACGGAATTTGGGGAAGGGGGTCAATTTCAGAATTAAAGAGAGCCGTGACTTTTTGATTTTTTCAAAAAATACTATTTTCAAGGAGTTTAAAAATGTACGTACTCCCTTAACTGTATGTGCGCGCATGCGCATATCTTAATATCGAAACAAATGCATTTATGGTATATGCAGTGAAAAAGATGTTGCCCCCTGGGTAGAACTGCAATGACGTCCCTGGTCGAATTGTATTCAGTCGAAGAGCCTCATTTTCACCACTTTCAGTACTGATCTTTTCATCATCCTGTATCACATCTACAGTCTTGACCGCGGCTACGTTTCGCTCCTTGAGATCTGTTGATATATTCTTCCATTGATTCTTATACATAAGATGCACCTTTGAAGACAGTCACAGATGTTGATGGAATAAATTTTGCATATCTTGCGGGAGCAAGGCGATCCTTCGTATGAATAAGCAATGCACTTCTGTTTGGTTCTATGGTGTGTATCTGTTACATATCAGAAAGCCAAAACTATTAGCACCGCTACTGACCGGAACGTTGGCAATTTCACGTTCGATATTGTTCTTGGGCTCCTCTAACGTTGTTAGCTTGTTTGCATAAACCAATGACTTAACACAATCCCATAAAAAGAAATCTAACGCCATAAGATCGCATTAGCGAACTTGGCATTGGACCGGACCATTTCTCAAGATTACACGATTACCCAACTTCTTCTTCAATAGATCAATTGTTTGACCAGCTGTGTAACATGTGACACCTTCTTGTTGGAACCACATATCACTGATGTCAAGTCCATCCAATTCTGGCTAACAATAGTATTCCAACATGGCACGATAGAGAAATCCCTTTGACCGTAACATGGCGATCATTTTCATTGACGAAAAAATACAGTCCAATCACACCACCGGCATGAAACCATCACCACTTTTTGTGAATGCAATGGAGTCTCTTGAAGCACATGTGGGTTTGTTGCTGTCCAATAACGCATATTTTGCTTATTGACAAAGCCGCTAAGCCAAAAAATAAGCTTCATCGCTGAAGATAATTTTTCGATGAAATTAAGGATATTTTTCAAAAATTTTGAGAGCTCAATCGGAGAAGTTTCGGCGCTTCAAACGATCAAGAGGCTTCAGTTCTTGAGCTAATTTGATCTTGTAAGGGTGTAGGCGAAAATATTTACGCAAAATTCGCCATAATGTGCTCTGAGAGCTTCCCGGTGCCTGGTTCCACTGGCACAAGAACACTCAATACTGAATATGTTGACTCAAATTGATCCACTATAGCAGCCTATATGGTGGGACAATTACGACCGAAAATTGGAGATCTTAAAGTTGCGACCACCGACTCTGAAATTCGGTAGTAGTTCTTAATAACTTCCAAACGTTGCTCGTTCGTAAACTTCACCATGATAAAAATGTAAACCTAGACTGACGTTTTGACATTGACAGATCAGCAAAAAAGTTTAAGGGTGCGTTTGCATTGAAATACAAAATTGTTATGTACCTATTGAATAACCCTTTACAAAAAAATTTTCATTTCACTAACAGCACTTGAAAATGTTACCCTAACAAAGTAATTATTCGCCTTGATTAGCATTGTAATTATCCATTTAAGAGCCCGCTATGCAAGGGTGTGTGTCAATTACTCATTATCGCACTCTGTACTGAAACTGAAGAAAAATGATTTATGCTTGAACAAGTTGGGGGGTACATTACCCTAATATTTCATTGTTTTTGAACCTTGACGAGTACATCACGCGAGCCCTTATTCCTTAAAATGATTAAGAAAAGCTTTGTGCGTAGCGTAGAGTAATTTATACGAGGTTTGCATTGTGGATTTCACAGATTTCTAGGGGTGCTAATGTGTTGGATGCTAATAAAAAAAATTCAGCTGAAATCATCTCAAAATGTTCTGAATCAGATGACTGAGTTGATTACTGCTAGCGCTGGAATTAAATGGTCTGACATAGAATACTCCGTGTATGGCATACTCGTGTATGACATACTCGTAATATGCATGCCATCGCTTTTGTTGCGTATTTAAAACCATAAAAAAGATAAAGATGTCGACGTCTGAGACAGAATTTTGAAGGCACAACTTTTATGTATTCTAAGTACGTAATATCGTATCTACAGGGTGTGCAAATGAATTTGACATAACAATTGAATCTGGCTGTCATACTCATATATTATAAGTTAAACCCCACATATATGCTGGGTTCAGTTCCCATCAGTACTCGCTTGAGTACAGTTTTCTTCTTGTATTTCTAACCACGATTCTATGCAAACTACGCACTTTTCTTAGTTTTCCGAAAGTTTGGACCTTCAGGTAATTACATACTGCTATTAATTGCTACTATAGTTTTTGTTGCATTATTCATTTTATAAGGGAAGTTTTTCTGACAATTTCGGTATTTTTGGAAAGAAATTTTGTACCAACACCATGCAAAAAAACTTTTTATATTATTAATCAAAATATAAATTTGAATTGAATTGACGTAGAGCGTTGTGTGAAACATCGAAAGAGAGAAAGAGCAAACCGTGCTCGAATCCGCCAATATTGAATTATTTTGATTGTGTAGTCCCGTAACCAGTATTGCCAACTGATTTTACTTTATTATTTCAATAATACAGTATTGTTAACAATTTTTGAAAAAAAAAAATTTGCTATCCTCAAAATTTTTTTTTACGTTTTATGACTTGTAGACACGAAAAAAACAAAAAAAAATTTCTGTCCGTCTGTCCGCCGTACACCGTACGTCGACCGCTGTACGCAAAATCGTTTGAAGGTTCGTAACTCCCAAACCCTTTGTGACATTGAATTGAATTTTTTTTTATGTATAGACTGGGTAGGCCCCTTGAAGTGACTTTATTTTGAAGGGTGGGGGTGTGAGGAGGGAAGTAGGGGAAGCGTTTTAGATGGAAAATTTTGCTTTCTAGATCTAGAGCAACCGCTTACGCTAGGAGGCTGAAACGTAGAACTTATATAGAGCTTCGATAGTGCACCCATTTGCAAAAAAATTGTTGATATGGGTGAAGAGGTGTGGGAGTGGGGGGAAAAAGAATGCGTCCGAAACGCAAAAAAGCTGAGATCGACACACTCTAAAATCCATATATCCTAAACGGTTAATGTCACGAAGTAAAAACTTATTCTCTGCCTGTAGGTATACTAGGAGAATAGATCGGAAATTTTTGCGGGGGGGGGGGGGGCAGTAGCGTACGGTGGTGGGGGGTAAAAAACTTAAGATTACGATATCTCACAAACCAATGGCACTAGATAAAAAAAATTTGGTTTGTGTATAAAGGTTTAGAAATTAAGATTGCTGAAAGTGAAATTTTTTAAGGGCGAGGTGGAGCATGAAAGTGAAAGGGATAAAAAATTTTCTAAAAAATTACGTCCCATATCTCAAGAACGGTGTAAGATAGGTGCTTAAAATTTATACCAAAAATAGGCCTAATAGACCCCTAGCGGAAAAAAAATATTGGGGGTTAGGGTGTAGAGGGTAAGAGTGGGGGAGGGTGAAAAGTAAAAGGTTCTAATTTTTATATCTCGAGTACCTATAATTACATATAGCTGAAACTTGGTATTTGGATAGACATGTAGTAGTAGAATGTTGGAAAAATACAGTTTTTTATAGTGGTAGTATGGTACAGGGGTGGATTGTGTTTTTCCTATCTATAGAACGGCTCATGCCACAAAGTTGAAACTCGGTATGTATACGTAAATTAACCAGAAAAGTAATTTACATAAAAAAAATTTTTTATATCAATTGGCGTTTGGAAGGAAGGCGAAAAAAATGATCAGTGAAAATGGAATGCATATATTTTCACGATTTTCATTCTATCTATTAGGTCTTCCCAAATATTCAATTCATTTTTATTCTACGGCTTCTTCATATAAATACCTGGAAGGCATTTTCAGGATTTTTTGAAATTCTATCCCTCGGGGGGTGTAAAGGGGTTGTATACTTTATCACGAATTCTGGCATATCCCCAGTTCTGATTAGATATCGACTAACTTTTCATATTCACGGGCTTGCGTAAAAATCGCCTTAAACTCATTTATAAGTTTTTTCCATTTTTAGCCCCTAAGAGGGTATAAAAGGGTTTAACACGTTTTCACGAATTCCATCCTTTCTTTTAGAAGTGATAAGAAATTGAATTGGTTTTTACTTTCTCCTTCTGTCTTCATATTTATTTATTAACTCCTTTCCGGATTTTTGGATATTCAACCCCCAAGGGGGTGTAAGGAGGTTGCATATATTTTCGCAGATTCCTACATATTGCTTAGATCAGATGATATATCGAATTCATTTCTACTTCCTAAGGTTTCCTATATAAGCGCAACAACTCAAATTCAGTATTTTTAGTTATTCAATCCTAAGGGGTGTAAGGGGGGTTATATACTTTTCGAAGCTTCGACATGTTTCATAGGTTTGATGAGATATTGTATCGCTTTTCACTTCCACCGACTTTATATATAATCGCCTACAAATCCATTTCTAAATTTTTCGATATTCAACCACCAAGGGTTGCACATGTTTTCACAATTTTTACCATCCCTTAGTTCTGATATCTGATCAAAATTGGTTATTACCGCATTTGATGTAATGACCGAAAAACCAATTTCACGATTTACAAATTCGTTTTCACAAATTTTTCAAAATCCCTCGTGATAGATATTAAGTTGCTTCTTATGAAATCGTCTAAAAACCTGTTTCTCAATGTTTTTCAAAATTCAAACCCCAAGTGGAAGTAATGGGTTTGTATACGTTTTAACAATTCGTCATATCTCTTAAGTCTGATAAGGCATCAAATTCCTTTTTACTTCTTTGGGCTTTTAGTGTGCATAATATACCGAAGTTCGAATAGTTTAAATATTTTTATTTTAAGAACAAAATTAACTTTCCAAGAAACGTCATAATCTCGAAACAACTGATGATATACTCCGCCTTTGACCGCTCCTGAACTTTGACCCGAAAAATAATAAAGTTTCGCCCAGACCATTGGCAGATTTTTTCTAAGTAATTAGATTTTTTGCAGCAAAGTAAGTAGAAAAGCAAAATAGGTAAGTAGATAAAATAAAAAGTATTTTTTATTAATTAAATTTTGATACTAATATGTTATAAGTATAGCATAAAAATAAAATTCACATTATTTATATTGTATACGAAAAGTATAAAGTTTTGTTTTATTAGAAGTAAACGAAAATGTCTCGAAATCCCTTAAAATATACATAAAATGTCTTACGGATAAAATCTACTTTTATGAAAAAGATATTGTTACATTAGTGGCACTTTAGATAGTTTTTGTGAATCAAATGCAAGATTATACCTTGCGTGTAAATACCTATATATATAAAAAAACATTTAAAAATGTAAAAAGAAGGTGTCGGGTTCAACAAAAAGGGTTGATATTCACAGAGTCGGTTTTCTTTTTATTAATATTTTCACTTACACTTGTATACAAATTTGTGATATTCATTTTTCCAAGAAACCCGACAATCGCTAGTCGTGGCATAAAGATGATGTGCAAAGTTTACTTTTTGGTTGCTTTTAATCTGGAAAATTTGGGGGGGGGGATATTTTTCCGAGCGATTGTCGGGTTTCTTGGAAAAATGAATATCACAAATTTGTATACAAGTGTAAGTGGAAATATTAATAAAAAGAAAACCGACTCTGTGAATATCAACCCTTTTTGTTGAACCCGACACCTTCTTTTTACATTTTTAAATGTTTTTTTATATATATATCATTTCTTTTTGTTGCTATAGATTTAGGAAAAAGTATTACTGGACACTAAAACTCCAAAATGAAAATTTACATTTTTCATTTGTGGTATTTCAACTTTTAAGCCAATATAAATTTGTTTCATTCCCCGCTCGATCTGAAATTAATAGATATCGTTATCCAAAAATTTGCAGGGTTAAAGGGATTAAAACTCCCTTTCGCGTTCATATTTGGCTGACGCGCGCTGCGCTCCAACTACCTTTTACGCAGTACTGCGGGGCTAATCTTTAATCTTTAATCTTTCATTTTTAATCTTTCATTTTTAGTCTTTAATGTTTAATGTTTAATCTTTTATCCTTTATCCTTTATCCTTTATCCTTTATTCTTTATCCTTTATCCCCTATCCTTTATTCTTTATCCTTTATTATTTATTCTTTATCCTTGATCCTTGATCCTTGATGCATGATCCTTGACCCTTGATCCTTGATCCTTGATCCGTGATCCGTGATCCTTGATCCGTGATCCTTGATCCTTGATACTTGATGCATGATCCTTGATCCTTGATCCTTGATCCTTGATCCTTGATCCTGGATCCTTTATCCTTTATCCTTATCCTTATCCTTATCCTTTATCCTTTATCTTTTATCTTTTATGTATTTTTTTTTAATCATCTTTAATCTTTAACCTTTAATCTTTAATCTAAATCCACCATTCTACACCCTCTATCTTATATTCTCTATTCTTCATCCTCCATTTTTTATCCTCCATACTTCGTTCTGCATCTTCCTTCATTTATCCTCCATACTTCATTCTTCATCCTCCATCTTCCATCCTCCATCCTCTATCCTCTATCCTCCATTGTCCATCCTCCATCCTCCATCCTCCATCCTCCATCCTCCATCCTCCATCCTCCATCCTCCATCCTCCATCCTCCATCCTCCATCCTCCATCCTCCATCCTCCATCCTCCATCCTCCATCCTCCATCCTCCATCCTCCATCCTCCATCCTCCATCCTCCATCCTCCATCCTCCATCCTCCATCCTCCATCCTCCATCCTCCATCCTCCATCCTCCATCCTCCATCCTCCATCCTCCATCCTCCATCCTCCATCCTCCATCCTCCATCCTCCATCCTCCATCCTCCATCCTCCATCCTCCATCCTCCATCCTCCATCCTCCATCCTCCATCCTCCATCCTCCATCCTCCATCCTCCATCCTCCATCCTCCATCCTCCATCCTCCATCCTCCATCCTCCATCCTCCATCCTCCATCCTCCATCCTCCATCCTCCATCCTCCATCCTCCATCCTCCATCCTCCATCCTCCATCCTCCATCCTCCATCCTCCATCCTCCATCCTCCATCCTCCATCCTCCATCCTCCATCCTCCATCCTCCATCCTCCATCCTCCATCCTCCATCCTCCATCCTCCATCCTCCATCCTCCATCCTCCATCCTCCATCCTCCATCCTCCATCCTCCATCCTCCATCCTCCATCCTCCATCCTCCATCCTCCATCCTCCATCCTCCATCCTCCATCCTCCATCCTCCATCCTCCATCCTCCATCCTCCATCCTCCATCCTCCATCCTCCATCCTCCATCCTCCATCCTCCATCCTCCATCCTCCATCCTCCATCCTCCATCCTCCATCCTCCATCCTCCATCCTCCATCCTCCATCCTCCATCCTCCATCCTCCATCCTCCATCCTCCATCCTCCATCCTCCATCCTCCATCCTCCATCCTCCATCCTCCATCCTCCATCCTCCATCCTCCATCCTCCATCCTCCATCCTCCATCCTCCATCCTCCATCCTCCATCCTCCATCCTCCATCCTCCATCCTCCATCCTCCATCCTCCATCCTCCATCCTCCATCCTCCATCCTCCATCCTCCATCCTCCATCCTCCATCCTCCATCCTCCATCCTCCATCCTCCATCCTCCATCCTCCATCCTCCATCCTCCATCCTCCATCCTCCATCCTCCATCCTCCATCCTCCATCCTCCATCCTCCATCCTCCATCCTCCATCCTCCATCCTCCATCCTCCATCCTCCATCCTCCATCCTCCATCCTCCATCCTCCATCCTCCATCCTCCATCCTCCATCCTCCATCCTCCATCCTCCATCCTCCATCCTCCATCCTCCATCCTCCATCCTCCATCCTCCATCCTCCATCCTCCATCCTCCATCCTCCATCCTCCATCCTCCATCCTCCATCCTCCATCCTCCATCCTCCATCCTCCATCCTCCATCCTCCATCCTCCATCCTCCATCCTCCATCCTCCATCCTCCATCCTCCATCCTCCATCCTCCATCCTCCATCCTCCATCCTCCATCCTCCATCCTCCATCCTCCATCCTCCATCCTCCATCCTCCATCCTCCATCCTCCATCCTCCATCCTCCATCCTCCATCCTCCATCCTCCATCCTCCATCCTCCATCCTCCATCCTCCATCCTCCATCCTCCATCCTCCATCCTCCATCCTCCATCCTCCATCCTCCATCCTCCATCCTCCATCCTCCATCCTCCATCCTCCATCCTCCATCCTCCATCCTCCATCCTCCATCCTCCATCCTCCATCCTCCATCCTCCATCCTCCATCCTCCATCCTCCATCCTCCATCCTCCATCCTCCATCCTCCATCCTCCATCCTCCATCCTCCATCCTCCATCCTCCATCCTCCATCCTCCATCCTCCATCCTCCATCCTCCATCCTCCATCCTCCATCCTCCATCCTCCATCCTCCATCCTCCATCCTCCATCCTCCATCCTCCATCCTCCATCCTCCATCCTCCATCCTCCATCCTCCATCCTCCATCCTCCATCCTCCATCCTCCATCCTCCATCCTCCATCCTCCATCCTCCATCCTCCATCCTCCATCCTCCATCCTCCATCCTCCATCCTCCATCCTCCATCCTCCATCCTCCATCCTCCATCCTCCATCCTCCATCCTCCATCCTCCATCCTCCATCCTCCATCCTCCATCCTCCATCCTCCATCCTCCATCCTCCATCCTCCATCCTCCATCCTCCATCCTCCATCCTCCATCCTCCATCCTCCATCCTCCATCCTCCATCCTCCATCCTCCATCCTCCATCCTCCATCCTCCATCCTCCATCCTCCATCCTCCATCCTCCATCCTCCATCCTCCATCCTCCATCCTCCATCCTCCATCCTCCATCCTCCATCCTCCATCCTCCATCCTCCATCCTCCATCCTCCATCCTCCATCCTCCATCCTCCATCCTCCATCCTCCATCCTCCATCCTCCATCCTCCATCCTCCATCCTCCATCCTCCATCCTCCATCCTCCATCCTCCATCCTCCATCCTCCATCCTCCATCCTCCATCCTCCATCCTCCATCCTCCATCCTCCATCCTCCATCCTCCATCCTCCATCCTCCATCCTCCATCCTCCATCCTCCATCCTCCATCCTCCATCCTCCATCCTCCATCCTCCATCCTCCATCCTCCATCCTCCATCCTCCATCCTCCATCCTCCATCCTCCATCCTCCATCCTCCATCCTCCATCCTCCATCCTCCATCCTCCATCCTCCATCCTCCATCCTCCATCCTCCATCCTCCATCCTCCATCCTCCATCCTCCATCCTCCATCCTCCATCCTCCATCCTCCATCCTCCATCCTCCATCCTCCATCCTCCATCCTCCATCCTCCATCCTCCATCCTCCATCCTCCATCCTCCATCCTCCATCCTCCATCCTCCATCCTCCATCCTCCATCCTCCATCCTCCATCCTCCATCCTCCATCCTCCATCCTCCATCCTCCATCCTCCATCCTCCATCCTCCATCCTCCATCCTCCATCCTCCATCCTCCATCCTCCATCCTCCATCCTCCATCCTCCATCCTCCATCCTCCATCCTCCATCCTCCATCCTCCATCCTCCATCCTCCATCCTCCATCCTCCATCCTCCATCCTCCATCCTCCATCCTCCATCCTCCATCCTCCATCCTCCATCCTCCATCCTCCATCCTCCATCCTCCATCCTCCATCCTCCATCCTCCATCCTCCATCCTCCATCCTCCATCCTCCATCCTCCATCCTCCATCCTCCATCCTCCATCCTCCATCCTCCATCCTCCATCCTCCATCCTCCATCCTCCATCCTCCATCCTCCATCCTCCATCCTCCATCCTCCATCCTCCATCCTCCATCCTCCATCCTCCATCCTCCATCCTCCATCCTCCATCCTCCATCCTCCATCCTCCATCCTCCATCCTCCATCCTCCATCCTCCATCCTCCATCCTCCATCCTCCATCCTCCATCCTCCATCCTCCATCCTCCATCCTCCATCCTCCATCCTCCATCCTCCATCCTCCATCCTCCATCCTCCATCCTCCATCCTCCATCCTCCATCCTCCATCCTCCATCCTCCATCCTCCATCCTCCATCCTCCATCCTCCATCCTCCATCCTCCATCCTCCATCCTCCATCCTCCATCCTCCATCCTCCATCCTCCATCCTCCATCCTCCATCCTCCATCCTCCATCCTCCATCCTCCATCCTCCATCCTCCATCCTCCATCCTCCATCCTCCATCCTCCATCCTCCATCCTCCATCCTCCATCCTCCATCCTCCATCCTCCATCCTCCATCCTCCATCCTCCATCCTCCATCCTCCATCCTCCATCCTCCATCCTCCATCCTCCATCCTCCATCCTCCATCCTCCATCCTCCATCCTCCATCCTCCATCCTCCATCCTCCATCCTCCATCCTCCATCCTCCATCCTCCATCCTCCATCCTCCATCCTCCATCCTCCATCCTCCATCCTCCATCCTCCATCCTCCATCCTCCATCCTCCATCCTCCATCCTCCATCCTCCATCCTCCATCCTCCATCCTCCATCCTCCATCCTCCATCCTCCATCCTCCATCCTCCATCCTCCATCCTCCATCCTCCATCCTCCATCCTCCATCCTCCATCCTCCATCCTCCATCCTCCATCCTCCATCCTCCATCCTCCATCCTCCATCCTCCATCCTCCATCCTCCATCCTCCATCCTCCATCCTCCATCCTCCATCCTCCATCCTCCATCCTCCATCCTCCATCCTCCATCCTCCATCCTCCATCCTCCATCCTCCATCCTCCATCCTCCATCCTCCATCCTCCATCCTCCATCCTCCATCCTCCATCCTCCATCCTCCATCCTCCATCCTCCATCCTCCATCCTCTATCCTCTATCCT